>OY978217.1:33629886-34229886 GCA_963854785.1 Vaccinium vitis-idaea | reverse complement strand
TATCTATACCTGTATCATTCCTCATGGATTGGATGCCAGGCTTTTGATCATATCAGGCCAATTTGACGAAGAGTCTCTTATCTTCAATCCACATTCCATTTGTTTTTGAAGCTGCCATATCCGCTGAAATCTCGCAATTAAAACGGATGAAACAAAAACGATTTCCAGATGTTTTACTCCTTTTTAATGGCATGAATACATCAGTCACCACTCCATAATTATTGAACAGCTTCTTCATCCATGTTTGAGTGGCATTCTTTGGTATATTGTCAACAAATAGAGTAAAGACCTCTGAAACGCCCTGTCTCTGAGCGGACCCCTGCCTTCTGTGTTTGTTGACAACAGGGATCCAACCTCCTTTACTAGTTTTGCAGTTATAATCACCGTTTGGGTTTCCTTCCCTTCTCAGTCTTTCCATAACACGATGGTAGGGTGCCATCAAGTCCCGCAGGCGAAAAACGCAGATTATCTCAACCAAACAAAACCCTTGCCCCAAAAGCGAGGTTCTGGGTCTAGTCTGAAGTGAGACTAAAGCTAGGGTTATAGCCAAAAATGGGTAATGGAATAAAGAGGGGAGTCGCACCGGTTGGAGGAAATAGGAGGAAATAGCGATAAGAAATGATGAAAACGGAGGAACCCAAATCTAGGGTTAGCGAAATGGAGGGGGAGAAAAAAAAGGGGAGGGGAAGGGGTAAAACCCTAGAACTAATTAAACACAGCAAAGGAAGGAGGAGGAGGAGGAGGAGGAGGAGAAAGTAGATTTCTGATATTACCCCTAATTGCAATCTCATGCACTTGATGTGATGAATTTTAATTACTCATTTGCAACATGATGTGCTTGTGCAAGGTGCAGAGAGGTCTACGCCTAGTTCAGCTCCACCTATGAGTTAGGTTAAGGTCCCTGTTAATCAGATTGTCACAAAACGTGAGTACATGAATTATATGGAAGGGAACTAAAATGAGTGGCTTATAATTCTTAAAAGTGCTATGGTTTTATGAACTGTGATTTGATTGGTTGAGATATTATGGATCGAGAATATTTGTGAAATGTGTTTTGAGATTCATGCTATGATAGTCTTACTTGCCCTGCCCTTGGGCTAATGTAGTAGGAGTGTTTGTCCCGGTTGGGGTTATATATTATTATAGCTCACATATGGGATACGTGAGTGTGTCCTTACCATTGAGAGTTATATTAATGGCTTTTGGTTTCGCCAACCTCAATGTAACGGTACCGTGATAACTTTGGTAGAAGGTAAATGACCCTTGGCAATATGGGATGAGTTGATGGACCCTGTGGTGGTCTTCGTGGAAAATATTTTTACTGAAAGAGTTGTTTGATTTATATTTTATACTTGATCCACAATTGTTTTAATTATTCTTAACTTATATAATTCAATTGTATTCACTGAGCCTGTGGTTAGCTCATGCATTCGATGTGATACTCTTTTAGGTGATCGAGCTAGATTAGAGGTGGTCCAATGTATAGCTGTTGTCGTGGTGTGTCTTTTGTGAGCGGGGCTCATTGTTCTACAGTACTGTACCTTTTGTGAGTGAGGATTTGTACTATATTATACATATGCTGTGGGTTGTGGCCTTGGGGTTAGATGCCCTAACGTTTGTGACTTGTACTACATTGTACACTTCACCTATATTTTACTAATAAAAATTGTTTTGGTTTGACTTATGTCAGAGTTATTGGTTTAGTTACTTTGTGATTTTATTAGGTGATGTCACATCACATTCTAGGGACGGTACCATTGACTTACCGGTTTTTGGTGTGACAAATATAACTCTTACAGATCAGATAACGAGTCGTTGATCTAAAGAGACGGGAGGAAAGGAAAAAAGAACCATGGTCTTCTCTTCAAGAACGTTTGATGTCCATGAATTTCGTAAAATTGTGAAAGAAAGTTCATATCCAGCTCAAAGCCAATCGGTAATGAGTAAAAAGGTTCAGAGTGTTATTAAGTGATCTTAGGGCATCTCTAGTGGACTACCTAAATGAGTATCCTAAAGTGCTCTAACTAGTTAACTAGGCTTAGTTTTCCATTTGATTTTAGCAACTGGGTTGTTTAGCAAATGAGTTCAGCAGGTGCTAAAATCATGGTATTTCAAATAAAAAAATTAAGTGTTTTCGTGTATTATTTTTTGAACTTTTCACACCGAATTAAAGTACACGAGGAGTACTTTAATTTGGTGCGAAAAAAATAAAAAAAATGATACACGGAACCACTTCATTTTTTGATTTGAATATCATGATTTTAGCACCTGCTGAACTCATTTGCTAAACAACCCAGTTGCTAAAATCAAATGGAAAACTAAGCCTAAGAAAAACTCAAAAAATGGTCTCTAGTGGACAAAAATGACTCCCTAAAATCATAGGTGTCACCCCTCACTCCCTAAAGTGCCCTAAGTCACTACCTAAATTTGGGGAGAGACTTAAGGAGAGAGAAAGAGGAGAGAGATAGAGAGAGAGAGAGAGAGAGAAGGGAAGGAGGAGACAGAAAGAGGAGAGAGAGAGAATGACTTTAAGGAGAGAGAGAGAGAGAGAGAAAGGAAACACTTAAAGTTAATGAATATATATATATAGGTTAAGCTTCTAGTCCGGGATTTCCGGACTCCGGGATCCACCTTCCCGATATTTTTTTTATGATCCGAATTGTCCAATGTGTTTAAAACGTGTTTTTAAGGGCCCCTGCGAGAAATCGTCAATAAAAAATACCGGGAAGGGCTTGATCCGAGCAGTTTTTTTATAAAACTGTAAATGTACAATTTTTGTGGAAAACTGCTTGGATCAAGCCCTTCCCGATGTTTTTTTTTTGACGATTTCTCGCGAAGACCCTTAATAACACGTTTTAAACACATTGGATGGCTTGGATCATGAAAAAACACGTTTTAAAAGCTTCAAAACACCCAAAAACCTCTAGACAGGGATCCCTGACTGGAAAGCTGCCGTATATATATATATATATATATATATATATATAGAGTCCCGATCTAGTCCGGGATTCCTAAGTCCGGAACTCATAGTTCCGGATCAAATTTTCATGATCCGAACCGTCCAATGTGTTCAAAAGGTGTTTTCAAGGGTCCACGCGGGAAATGATAAAAAAAAAAATACCGGGAAGGGCTTGATCCAAACAGTTTTTCGTAAAACTGTAAATATACAATTTTTGCGAAAAACTGCTTGGATCAAGCCCTTCCCGGTAATTTTTTTTTTTTTTTTGCAAATTTCCCGCGTGGACCTTGCAAAACACCTTTTGAACACATTGGACGGCTCGGATCATGCAAAAACATCTTTTTAAACCTTCATAACACCCAAAAACCTTAAATCCGGGATCCTTGACAGGATCACCGGTGTATATATATAGGGAGCACTTCTAGTCCGGGATCCGGGATTCCGGACCTCCACTTTCCCGATATTTTTTTTATGATCCGAAACTGTGAAAAACTGCTCGGATCAAGCCCTTCCTGGTATTTTGTTTTGATGATTTCTCGCGGGGACTTTTCAAAACAAGTTTTAAACACATTGGATGGTTTGGATTTTGCAAAAATAATTTTTAAAAGCTTCAAAACATCCAAAAACCTCCAGTCATATATATATATATATATATATATATATATATATATATACAATTCCGATCAGGTCCGGCCTCCCTGATTTTGGTAAAATCCGGACTCACGTTTTAGGCCGTTGGATCTCATCCAACGGCTAAGAAAAGAAGGGGTCACGCGTGTTTTTAAAAAAAGGGTCAGGGGGGTCAGTCAACGCTGGTCAAACTCCCACTTTCCCCTATCTTCTCTCATTTCACGCGTTGCAGAATCGAAGAGAGAAAGAGTGCGGCGATTTTGGCGATTCGAAGGAAGAAGAACCTACAAATCGACCCAGAAGAACAGATCGAACGAAGAAGAAGCTGAAATCAACGATCTAGGGTTAGGGTTTTCTGCATCATCGATGGTCGAACCACATATAAACCCTAGCCTTCTCGGACGAACATATCTAAGGTTTCTCTCTCTCTCTCTCTCTCTCTCTCTCTCTCTCTCTCTCTCTCTCTCGGTACGGATGAATTTACTATTCAAAAGTTGGGTATTTTTTTTTAATTAATCTAGGGTTTGGAATTTATCTAGGGTTTTTTTTATTTCAAAGTTGGGTTTTTTTTTTCGAAGTTGGTTGTTAATGATGACCTAATTACGATATGCTCGTTTGGTATTTGAACATTTGATGTCTTAATTTTGTGTTCCACACCCAGCCCACAAGTCGTTACCCTTTTCAAATGTAGAGTTATGTACTCAGGTAATAAACCGAGAAGTTTTTTCTTATGTTTAGAAACATGGATTTGAGTACCATTACGCACTAAGTCATAAGTGCTTTCATGTCTTATATCTGATTAAGGCTCCATAGTCAATGTTGGAAAAGTTTAAAGCTCAACGGAATTATGTGGCTTCGAAACCCATCTTTGGAGATGTAGGAGGTACTTTACAGTTTACATTACTTCATCTATTATTGTTTACTTACATCACCAATTACCTTAATACTCATGTTTAGGTTCACAACCCCAACTAAAATGGGTTCTGTTAATATGATGCACATAATGTGCTGTATTGAACCAAGTCAAATCAAGCTTTTATTGATGGTGCTTAATAACTTGATAATATTGCATTAGCCCTTTCAATGCTCATCCTATGATTATCAGTTTTTTATTGACTCTAGTTGAATAATTAGTATTCAGTGATTAATGATTCTAGAGTTTAAACTTGTCCCATCTATTTTTGTGTTATACATTTGGGGGCTGCTGTGGTGAAAATGGTGGTGTGCGATCCCACTCTAAAAATGAAATGAAAGTCTGGGTATGAACAATTCCGATGAATATACAATTCCGATCAGGTCCGGCCTCCCTGATTTTGGTAAAATTCGGACTCACGTTTTAGGCCGTTGGATCTATTATGGGGTGTGGTGATACCAAAAGGTTTCCCTAGGCCATTATTGTCGGGATTAATGCCCTCAGAACCAATAAGTTTGTTATTTTTGGTTAATAGTTAGAGTTTCACTTTATTGTTATAAAATATTTTATTTCATACCTTCGATATAATTTATGAGATGAATATTATTAGTTCATGAGATGAATATAAAAGTCCTAAATTACAATGAATATATTTATGTATTTGAATGTGATTTCCATACAGGAGAATTGCTTGTATTCATAGTTGCTAATAGAAAGGTACTATCTATCAAGTCGGCTGCAACATCATTAACTTCTACATAGCAAAAAAAAAAAAAATGATTAACTTCTATGAAATAGAATGATATATCCATCTCAATCATTCACTACAACAAAAAACAGCAATGGTAACACCCTTTGGTGACAAAAAATTGATGTTGAAGCGGAATGCACACAACGGTGACAAAAAAAATTTATGCTTGTCACGGAAAAGCTTTAACCAAGGCTTCAAATAAAGACGAGATTCCGTGACAAAACTTTGTCACTGAAAGAAAAAATTTTAGGCGAGAAGTACGAAGTTGTCACCGAAAGATCTGAATTTTCGCGCTGGTGGGCTCCTTCCATTTGGGTGCGCTTAAAAAAATTAATTGACGAGTAAAATGGAGTCGTTTCATTGAGGCACAAAAAATAAGCCAAGTTATGTGAGGAAAACTTTGTAGTTTCATGGGTTTTGCTTGTCACCAAAAGTAAAGCCCTAATTATACTCATTCTTCTGCCTCAATCTCTCACAACTCACGCTTGAAGCTCTCACGGTCTCTCTCTCCAAGTCATCAGCGTCCACCACCACCACGCCCCCATCCTCGCCCAACTCAGCTTCCGCCGCATCTTCTCTCTCCACCGCCGCCACCGTGGGGGAGGAAACCGCATGTATTCCGGACCCATATCCACAATTTCTTCCAATTTCTTGGGGTTTTTTTTTTTTTTTTTTGTATGTGAATGACCGGAAGAAACAAAGAAATCTGATCCTGGGCTGCTTTTTTTCTTCTTCTACTCTGCCTTCCTGGGATACTTCTTTCCTTCTTCCAATTTCTTGCCTTTTTCTTTCTTTTATAAGGCCTTGTGGTGGGTCACCAAAAGAAATAAAGGGATTAACTTTTTGGTAGTTAACCAAGATGGAGTTGAAGACTTTTTGGTAGTTAACTGGAACTTTTGTTTTGAGTTGTTTTTGTCATTCGACACGAAACACCGTGTATGGATGTTTCGTGGTTATGCTAATGTTATTAAGTTTGAAGTGTTAATTGTTGAAGGATGAATATTTTGAAGGGTTGTGAACTTGGATGATAGAATGTTGACTTTTTGGATATTTGATTTGAATGATATTTTGCGTCTTTGTAGTATAAGTTTTGCTAATAGGTGTATCTAGATACAAATATTTGAAATTTTGTAAGCAGGTGTGAAATAATATTTTGGGAGGCACAATTATGTTGATTGTGTTTTTTTTTTTGTGACAAAAAGAGTTTGTCACCCTTGTGTGCCCACCTGGTAATATTATCGATGACATGCATTTAGTTGTCAAGGTAAATATTTTTAGTGACAATTCTTGTAACAGAAGATCTCTTTTCTATGACACCCGCATTATTGTCACCATTGCTTTCAGTGACACCTTACTATGTCAACGGAAATCTCTCTTCCGTGACACCATATTTCTATCACTGTTGACATCATTCCGTGACAAGTGCACAATTTTTGTCACCCTTGACTTTCAATGTCACAGATACGATGACACCCTCTCATCCCGTGTCACCAATGATAATAGGTGACAAAAATTGGGCCTTTGGTGACAGTTTTTGAAGGATATGCGCTGAAAATATATATTGTTATGTGTTGTATGCGCATCTTGATGAATGAGCTGTATTGTACATTCTCAAGAGGTGGGAAAGTGAATCTGGTGAATGGTGATGATGGAAATAAAACTAAATGTGGTGATAGTTAGAAATTGAATCTTGTGATGAACGGATATAGAACTCAGTGATAACTGGGGATGGAGTGAACAATAAGAGGGTGAATGTGCGGTGGTTAATTATGAGAAATCTACCGTAATTCATTTGTTAAAGGCATTTTAGAAGAGAAGCTGTTGCACTTCCTTTATATCGAACTGTGAATGACTTTTAATGTAAGGGTTAATGGGGAGGAGTATATCTGCTGAGTGTCATTCGCTCATGGTATTCATATACCTTTTCTTTTTACGCTAGGCAATGAAGAAGAAATTGAAGGACAAGATTAACCTAAAGGTGAAGCCTCCTGGAGGACAAAAATTGTCGAACCCTAGATTCATTAATAGTTGCTGCTCCATTCCTTTTAAGAGCTAGATTAAATTGTAAACTTGTCTAACAAAAATTATTTTGTCAACAAATCAAATTATGCTTCCGTTGTTATTTAAGTAGTTGACTTAGAGCCTGTTTGGGCGCCTCTTTTTTGCCTTTTCTCATTCTCATTTTTGCTTTCTACCTGTTTGGCCGACTTTTCTAAAAATCTGTTCTCTCAGAACACATTTTCCATTTTTGATGTTGCAAGCCAAAAGCCAAAAAGAGCTTGAGACCTCCTTTTCAGTTTCTGCTTCTCATTTTCCTTTTCCCACAATTTCTGTCTCCCATTCCTACACCTTGTTTACGTTACCACCTCTTATTCTTCTTCTTATTCTTCTTCTTCTTCTTCTTCTTCTTCAGTTCAGATTTTTCTTCCCAAATCCAAAAAGAAATTCCAGTTTTTCTCTCAAATCAGGCTCAAAATCCACCCAAAAAAAAGAAGGTTAAATTCCTAAAACACCCCCTCATCAATTCCAGTTTTCCTAGAACACCCCCTAACCTTTAAAAACGTCCATACGCACCCCCTCATCTTTCACCATTAGCCACATTGACCCCTTCTGTTAAAAATCCGTTAACGGGAGGAAGAAAATGACAAGTTTACCCTTTAAAATTTTTAAAGACACAACCTCTTCTCTCTCCCTTCTCTCCCCTGCGACTGACAAGTTTACACTACGTAACTATACCACACCACTACACGTCAATCGCCACCGTCTAATTTTCTACAACTAATAATTACTTTAAACGGTTGAAAAAAAATGAAAACAAGAGGAGGAGCGCGAGAATCGCCGGCGGCAGAAATCAATCAGGCATCGGACCGGTCTGAGAACTCCGAAGCGAGGCGGGAGGCGATGGCAGAGTGGTACATGGCGTCGTGAAACCCCGCCTTGTCAGTCGTCATCAACCGGAGCCGTTTTGCCTTGTCGTCGGTGAACGTTCCCGGCGCAAACCGAGATCGGGTCGACGTCGTCGGACCGCGATCCGGACCCGATTTCGCCTCCAGATCGAGCCTGAGTCCGTAATCGGGCTCCATGTAGTCGGGTTCGGAGGACCAGCCGAAGAGCGGGGTCCACCAGTTGGAGGACGACGGGATTTTTTGTGGGGGTTTTCGGTTGCCGGTGGTGGCGCATGGGCGTACTCCGATCGCTCGAAAAGATGCAAGACTGATGGAGAGAGAGGGAGAAGTATATCAGTCGCAGGGGAGAGAAGGGAGAGAGAAGAGGTTGTGTTTTGCACTTTAAAAATTTTAAAGGGTAAACTTGTCATTTTCTTCCTCCCGTTAACGGATTTTTAACAGAAGGGGTCAATGTGGCTAATGGTGAAAGATGAGGGGGTGCGTATGGACGTTTTTAAAGATTAGGGGGTGTTCTAGGAAAATTGGAATTGATGAGGGGGTGTTTTAGGAATTTAACCAAAAAAAAATCAAGGGCAAAATATAGGGAAACCCTAAAAATCAGAAATCATCAAACTAATAATAGAAGGACAAATACAGAGGGATGGAATTTATTTACAAATTCTAAGGAGATAGTTGTATTCTTGGCTGAAATCATCAAAATTATCACCTTGATCTTCAACGACAAGCGTTAGACAGAGAGAATTGTACCGCAACGACGAGCGTGAGACGGGCACAGATCGGGCGGAGAGAGATTTCAGTGGGGAGATGGAAGCCAATCTAGAGAGAGAGGGAGAGGAGAAAGTGGGTTTTAGATTAGGATAAGAATTAGAAGTCTCTAGATATGAGACTACTGACTAGTGTACACAGCAAAGTTAAATCCAATGGCTAGGAAAATATTTTAGTGGGATCATGGGGTGCAAGGCTTACACGTACAGGGAGGCTAGGAAACATTATTCGGTGTATGTTTGTTTCTTTGGCCTAGATAACAATAATATCGGGAAAAAAAAATGGTCGGGACTCATTTACACAAATAATCAAAAAACTTGCTAAAAATATTTTTAATACCAGAATCAATAAACAAGGGCAAAATGGTAAACAACCAATCCATAACTCATTTTCATAATTATTCTTCCAAACACTACTCCTCTTGCAAAATGCATTCTGCACATTTCTCCCAAACACTCATTTCAAATTCAAAACACATTCTGACCATAATTCAAAAAGCCAAAAAGCCAAAAAGTTAAAAATGAAAAGCTGAAAAGTAGGCTCCCAAACACCCCCTTAAATCGTTTTCAAAAAATATGTTATTAATGTTTACGTACACAATCGCTTGAAAACCCTTCCAATGAATGAGCTCATATATATCGCTTTCTAGTAATACACCATGAAGCCCATCTTGTAGCTTAGGTTGTATTAGATTTGGTCTGGTTCTTTATTTTTAAAAGGTAATGTGGGGCAAAATCTGGGCTATTAAATACCTAAAGTGTAATTTGACTTCAATGGTTTGATTTTTAGAGACCATGTGCATGCATGGGATAAGCATGCGTGGTGACTTCAATTAATGCGTAAAATAAATTAGACCCCTATGGCAATTATCGCTCCTTCCTTCAATTTCGGAAATTTCTATTAGAGTACTTTAATAGTATTTACTACTATTTTATTTATCAAAAAAAAAATACACAAGTTTGTCACCACCGCTTAAAACACGGACTCTGCTAGTTGATTTCTATTTGATTGTCAACCGCAAACTCAATTAAAAACCTGATATATTCGAAATTCTCAGCAATTTACGTCAACCCAAAATTGCACTCGTACTTGTTAAAATAAAAATGTTCGCACTCAGTTAGAGCCGGCTTTGGGCTAAAGCCACCGCTTTAGGCCTCCAAATTTGGACTAAATTTTGGGGCCTCTAATTTTATATATCTGTGTAGTAGTTATGCTTTCAAATGACTTATTTATGATTTTTTTTGTTTTCCTAAGTAGTTTTAAGTTTTAACTACGATATATTAAGAGTTGAGGGCCCAATTTGAAAAAAATCATTTTAAGCCCCCTAAATCTCAGAGCCGGCCCTGCACTCAGTGTGTTTACTTCTACTTGGAAAACCTTTCAAATTATGTAGTGAGCTCAAATTACGGCTTTCAATTACACTCAAAATGCTTTTAGCCTTCGCTGTTTAGTTTGGTGATCGATCTTCTTCTATTAGTATTTTTTTAATGTAATATAGAATTAAAAATGTCATTGTAGTCATTAAAGAAAATTCATATCCAAGAAAAGTTGTAAACATAAAATCCAACCAATACCTATAGGATAAAAAGATATACTAATAATTCTTAAACTATTTGAAAAGGTATAGAAATTCTTTAAAAATCATCAACTGCGTAACAAATTTTATTCATCGTTGTGCACAACTTGTGATTGCTAATAAGCCATTCATGCAAGGTAAGATGACCGTTAGTAATTTGACCAATGGAAAAATTATTTGGTGGGACTACCACATGGTGCTCCAACACCCTTCAATCTTTGTGAGATCTAAACACAAAGTGTATACCTATAGAAATGTGTGGTGTTGAGGGGACCCAGGATCTTGTAGTGTCGCATCTGAGTTGTTTATCTCGACAATCAATTGTACAGATTCAGATATGATTGCTAAGATAGAGAACTCGAATGACGCACTACAAAATTTCCAATTTCGTGTTGAAGGGTATTTGGAGCACCGCTAAGAGGACTAATAGTTACTCACGTGCATGATATTAATGTGACTTAGTTTTGGGTCAATTAGAATTTTAAATGCCTTAATTACAATGTAGACCGTTACGTAGATGACTTTTTAAAGTAATTCCATTGCAAGAAATTACTAGCTTTTAATTGGTCCAATGTCTATCACACTCATTCAAAGGAACCAAATTGAGACCCGGACAAAGCTTCACGTGGAAAAAGGATGTGATTTGATTTTTCTGTGTTAATGCAGCTGGACCATATCTTTGGATAAATCTTATTCTGCAATGTACAGTAGTATTTAGGGGTTGTTCAGCTAAGGGTATTTTAAAAATAAACAAGTTTTTCAGGGATTTTTATGTGATGTATCGTGAGAGAATGACTTATATTAATTTTTAAAAGAAACACTTTTTTTGTTAGTGGAACACCCCCTTAATTATAATTAACACCTCCTTTATTCACGGTTCTAGTACCATCAACTATATCAACAATTTTAATAAATGTTCTCTCCGTTCCACAAAATTGGTTTCCTTCGAAAACAACCAAAAAAGATTGTCAAAAAGCTCTTAAAAAATTAGGTTAAACTCACCTTGCATCCGTTGCAAAAAAAAAGTTACACGAGACTGTCACATCACAGTAATTAGTAATCTTTTTCTACACAAGATTGTCTCCCTCTAACGTCGTTTATCTCATAGACAAGTTCAATTTTTGCGGAACCCTAAACAAGTTCTCTGCATAATTTCAGCTAGAGGTAGAAGACGCGGGTCTCACAACAAGACCACATCGTTTAAGATATATATATATATATATATATATATATATATATATAGGGGGAGCTTCTCCTCCGGGATCCGGGACTCCGGACCCCCATGATCCGATCATTTTTTTGACGATCCGAGCCGTCCAATGTGTCAGAAGGTGTTTTCAAGGGTCCACGTGAGAAATCTTCAAAAAAAAATACCGGGAAGGGCATGATCCAAGCAGTTTTCGCAAAACTGTATTTTACAGTTTTGCGAAAACTGCTTGGATCAAGCCCTTCCCGGTATTTTGTTTTGAAGATTTTCCATGTGGACCCTTGAAAACACCTTCTGAATACATTGGACGGATCGGATTTCCCCTAAACAATTGGCAACATAAAAAAACACCCCAAAACCTCTAATCCGGGAATCCCGGATTAGAAGCTTGAGGTATATATATATATATATATTTCTACACAAGATTGTCTCCCTCTAACGTCGTTTATCTCATAGACAAGTTCAATTTTTGCGGAACCCTAAACAAGTTCTCTGCATAATTTCAGCTAGAGGTAGAAGACGCGGGTCTCACAACAAGACCACATCGTTTAAGATATATATATAGTCCCGATCCAGTCAGGGATCCTGAATCCGGGATTCGTAGTTCCGGATCAAATTTTCACGATCCGAACTGTCCAATGTGTTTAAAAGGTGTTTTTAAGGGTCCCCGCGAGAAATCATAAAAAAAAATACCGGAAAAGGCTTGATTCAATTAGTTTTTCACAAAAACTGTGGTTCGGATTATGCAAAAACAATTTTTAAAACCTCGAAAACACCTTTTTTTGTTTAATCCGGGATCCTTGACAGGATCACCGGTGTATATATATATATATATGTGTGTGTGTGTTTTTTATCACAATCAGATATTTTTAATTGATTGATTTTTTCTTTAACTTTACACTCATTTTTATAATGACCCTTTTTGCCACAGTTGTGACATGTAATATTACTTTTGTCATATTTTTTTGTATATTGTTTTTTACTATGTTGGTACTTTGGCTTTTCATAATATTTATCATTGGATAATTGTTTTTTACTTTTAGAATACTTGTTATTTCTGTTAAAATCCTTAATTTGTTTGTGCTTTCTCCTAGATGGTGCTATTGGAGGTAGACCATATTGTTCGCAAAAATTTCCTAATTCATATTTAGCTTTATTTCTATCTTTTTGGGCTTGTTTACTAATTTTCATATCTATGCACATTCTAAGTCCTTCTTTTTGAATAGTACTAATTATATCTCCATAAGTTAACTTATCATATTCAATTACTCCTGTTGGTTGACTAAGAACATCTCTAATTTTGTGAGCAAATAAATTTGGGAGTCCGTTAATGAATTTTTCTTTCCAAAATGATTTAGTACAATCATCACGGAGCATTACTCTAGATGTGAAAACATCTTTATACCATCTAAAATCACTTAGTGTTGGACAGTGTAGGTTACTTAGTTGATCATGTATTATGGAGGTAATATTACTAGGTGTACCAACAAAATGTTTAATTATGGTATATATTAAAGTATTTATTCCATCAGATTCTCCCATACCAATTTCTTCATTAAATATTGGGAAACCATTTTCATCCATTTGAATAGAATTTCGAATTTCTTCTCATGACTCATTAGTGAGGTATTTATCCCACCAAGATTTTAACATTCCGGTGAAACCAGAAGTTAATAGGTCAACAATTTCTGGTTGAGTATAATCAAAATTACTTAAATAACTATTAGCAACCATTGTCATATGATTTAATTTTTCTAATATTTGGTGTTCACTTAAACCATCAATATTCCATTCGTATAATTTATTTGAAGAAACAGAAAATTGGTTATCTAAATTTCTTTCTTAATATTGAAGATCAGGGGGAGTTGGACGGGAGTACCAATTTTTCGTAAGACTTGCAGGGTTTGGCTTACTTGTTTTAGAATTATAGATACGATTAATTTCTTGGGCTGAGAATTGTTTTTCTAATTGTGTGATTTCTTCATCAGATGATGTATTAGTATATTGACTACTAGAATTTATGCTATGATTTTTTCCTTTTGTAATTGTTGTTACTTGAGATTCTAGTTTAAGTTTTACTAGTTGGGAAGATGTTGATTCTGATTCCTTTTTAAGGGCTAACTTAGCTAGTAATTCTTCAATTTGTTCAATACTTTGGTTCTGATTTTTTGTGGTGTTGATTGCCTTAATTCTTTTTTCAGGAAGACGTATAAGGGGTTTTTCTATGGTTTTACTAGAAGATGGAGTACTGCTAAGAGACCCATCATCAATTTTAGTTTCTATTTTATCTAATTGTTTACTTATAGTTTTAAGACATTTATTAGTATAATTATTTTGTTCCATTATTTTCTTAAATTCAGCTTCTCCACTTGGTAATTTAAATGGGGATGCTGTAATAGATGATCCTTTGTAATCAATAAGGATTGAATCTAAAGGAGGGTGATTAGCAGAAATCATATTATTGTCTGATGTTCTCCATTTAATTTTTGTTATAGTGTTAACTTTCTTATAATAATTTTCTAAATAATCAAAAAATTGAATTTCTGTTCTTGTATCATTCATGAATTGTCTCCAATTTTTTACAATTTTAGATGTTTGACTAGGATTATATTTATTACGAAATTCTTTTCTTTTTACTGCATTATTTCTTGATTTAAATTCTCGGAACAACTTTTCTACATTTATAGTAAATTCTCTATGTATAGTTAATAAACTTTTTATCTATGTGAGGGGCTATTTCCTCAAAATCAGTTTGAGTTGGTGATCCTTGGGATGTTTCTTCATCCTCAAATTTTGACTGTGTTGAGTAACATGGTTTACTAACCTGAGAGGTTGTTTCAATTCCTTTTAACCTAACTTTTGGATCTAGCAAATTTCTATCTTGTCTAGGTATACTAGTTGAACTTTCTGACCTACTAAGTTCTCTAATTTTAAGGGGAGTGTTAACTCGTTGTTGATCAAAACTAATTCTAACTGTGCCATCTAAGTATTGTTGGATATAATCTAAATCTACCGTATCATTTTGTATTTTTTGTGGAAAACTTTCATTTTCACTAAGCCAACTGGCTGGTAACTGGATATCATTCCATTGAATTATTTTTGGTACTTGGACATTAGCATCAGCAGTGCTACTTTGCATAAGTACAGTTTTATCTTTTGGACTTTTTACTAAGGCATGAATATTTAAATTATTTTTCATACACTTGTAATAAACAAGATAAACTAAAGCAATTGAGTGACTTCCTTCGAGCATATTGGTAATTGCTCCAGCAATTTGAATATTTAAAGTTAATGTTTTTAAAATATTTTTATCTTTTAAACTAAGTGGTAAATCAAGAAAACAATTAAAATATACTGGACCATTGTGTAGACTAGATTCAATTAAGCCTAACAAACTGTCACTGTATACTATGAATCTACTATCTCTTAAAGCTAGGGTTGGCAATGGGGACGGGGCGGGGCCGGAGATTACTATCCCCGTCCCCGATCCCCGAACCCCTCCCCGATCCCCGTCCCCGCCCCGATCCCCAATGGGGATTATTTTTTCCCCTCCATCCCCGCCCCAAACGGGGAACGGGGATCCAAACCAGGATTCGGGGAAATTCCCAATTGACGAGGAAAAAAAAAATCAATCGAAACAATGAATACCAAAGTCAAGACAAAATCCTTAGTGAAGTTAGCTGCTACGCAAATCAGAAGCCAATATCAGTAGGAGAAATAGAAGTTGAATAGTTTCTTGTATGTTCATTCCATCTAAATTACTTACAAAAACAAAAAACCTTCCTGGGGAAGTTGATGTGTCCGACCACAGGAATTCAACCACAACCGATTTCCATCTTACATACTGAGAGAGACGTCAAATTAACGAAGCAAATTATTATTCGTAAATGAGACAACAAAAAAACAGAAACAAACAAAACAATAACAGCCTCAGGAGATGTGCAGATAAATACAAGTAATACAGTTATTTTCTATTAGCTACAATGGAGAATTCAGAAACCCACAGACTCAGAGCACATCACGGCATCACCCACTGTACTTATGAACAGAAAAATGCAGATTAGGGAGCAGTTTTCCATTCCCTCGGCTGATTTGGTTGAATAGAGCGTGAACTAAATCCATTCTATCAGAAGTTTGCACTCCACCTTCATAAAAAATCTAGAGATGCAAAATTGCAACCACACATGGTTACGTGAGGGATCGAGACGAGAGAGAGAGATAGATCGATCGAGACGAGAGAGAGAGGTCGAGTCAAACTCGAGAGAGAGAGAGAGAGAGAGAGAGAGAGAGAGAGAGAGAGAGAGAGAGAGAGAGAGAGAGCCTGGTGAGTCGGCGGCCGGCGAGTGAACGGTGGCTGAGGACTGCGGCGGCTGTGAGATCTGAGACTTGAGAGATCAGAGGAGGCTGAGGAGTGAGACTGAGAAGGACGGCTGTGAGATCTGAAACCGTATAAGGGTATTGTGTTTTGTTAACTTAACTCAAACCCTAAATAAATATAATATAATATATATATATATATAATAATAAAATATAAAAACGGGGATTCGGGGACGGATCGGATCGGATTCGGGGCGGGGATACACTACTACCCGTCCCCGATCCGATCCCCGAATTTTTTTTTTAAAATCCCCAAATCCGACCCAGTCTCCAAACAGATCTCCAAAATGCCGATCCATTCGGATCGGGGAACGGATCGGATTCGATCGGGTCGGGGGAAATTGCCATCCCTACTTAAAGCTAACAAGATTGAGGAATTAAGTCCTCTTCGTGTTAGGGGTTTAACTGCAACTTGTACTAAGCCTACATGAATAAAATTATAACCTCTTTCTAGATGTTTTTTAACTGATTCTTTACTTAAAAGAGCACATCTCTCTTGTTGTTTTGTAATTGCATAAACTTGTTCTACAGTTTTTGCTACTTGATCAGTCTTAAAAGTATCTTCTAAAAAACTAGTTTTATAAATTTCTTTTACTGGGAATTTTGGTATATTCCAATTTCCTAAGTCTGTAGTACAATCTTGATATTCATGTTCTTCTTCATTTACTATGTCTGGTATGGACGACATCGAAGCCATTGAGCTAGTTGAAGAGTTGCACCTAAATAATCTATTCATTATCTTTTTCACTTAAAATTTTCTCTTAATATTTTTTCCTAGAGTTATCTTTTTTGAGACCTAGCCTGTATACACTCATACCCAATTGGTGACCCTATCCTCACGACTACCTCACTCTTAGGACTTACACATCTAACAGGGCTTCAAGCTTGGGTGGCCAGAGACAGGATGCTCAAACGCAGATAAACAAGGACAAAATACTAATTGAAATTTATAAGTTTCAAAAATAATTTACAGATTAAATTGGTTCAAACTCAACAATTACCTACTTGGCTCTGATACCAATGGGGGGCGGAAGCACAGACACAGTAGAAGAGCATGACAAAGCAGACAGACAAATTGAACAAAGGAATGAAATTTACGTAACGAAAGTCTAAAAGCAAAAGAACGAAAGCGATGTGAATAGTAATGAATAGTAGCGTGAATAGTGACGTGAAAGTGACGTGAATAGTGTCAAATAGTGCTAAATAGTACTGAATAGTACTTGTGAATAGTAAAACGTACGTGAATAGTGCACGTGAATAGTGCTGAAAATTGACAAGTAAATGAAAATAGATTTTTACTGGAAATTTGGTGATTTGAATTGATGACTTGATTCAGAACTTCAAATGGAATACACGATTACAAGTGGTGGAATGAAATGACTATGCTCAAAGGAGCTATAAGTGGAAGTGAGAGAATTGAGAAAGTGAAACACAGACTCAAACTAACTCTGCCGAACTACAAACTAAAAGGATCCTTTTATAACCAAAGGTCCTGAGACTACAATTATTTTACAAGTGCGGGATGACTCAGCCATGTGGGCTATAATTATTTTACTTTTGACTACAGGGGTAACTTTTTCTCCATCTTTCCGTTGAGACTAGACAGAAAGTAGACGTTGTCTTCACTTTTGATGGAGAGATGACTGGGTAGTGACTAAAAGCAGATGCTCCTTGACTGAAAGCCAAAACTGCTTTCGGTGATTTCTCATAATTTTCTTCTGACTTGATGATGATTTCCCGTAACTTTTGGAAAATCAGTAACTCTTCTGACTTGATGATGACTTTCTGACTCATAATGCAAATTTCTAAGCATATGGGTCCTGAGCATCTTGGAACAGTGAACTGTATGGGTCTACTTGGGAAGTTGTTGTGGCAGATTCTTCTGAGGACCCATCATCTTCTGCCTGACTTGCTTGAGCTAAAAGTTGCTGAGCTAATTTTAATAACTCAGAGCTGCTTGGCTTTGTTTTTCCTTTTGCTTTTGAAAGGCCAGAGGAACTGGCAGCTGGGCTTCCAAGCCTGATTGTAGAGACAGAGGCTTGACTTTGTTGAACTTGTTGAACTGGAATATTGACTGGAGTTGGAACTTTGACTGGAAATTCTTTCTTGACTTGATCAATAACTCGTTGGTAGGTGAACTTATCCCACCATTTAACTAAGAACTGGCGGGTGATTGTGTTTTCAGAGATATTGTATCTCCACTTGAAAATCCAAGGTACTTTATACTTAGCCATGAATAAAAGGAGTGGGGGAAATTGGCTAGTATGACTGTCCACTTTATTTAGAGAGGAAAAATACATGACTTGGTCCATAAGATCATTGGGTATTATTTCTGGGATGGCACCATAATGGGACCACCATCGGAGGAACCATGTTGGGAAAACTGACTTGAATTTTTGGTCAAATTGAAAGAACCAAGAATGATTATTGGTTTCATTTTCATGAAGGATAACTTAGGACCATGCTTCAATGTAATCATAATAATTGTATGGGATAGAATAACCAGGGAGATTCCTAAGATTTGAAGGGTGTCCCCATTCTTCCATAGCCATAATATCATGGATGTAGAAAGAATGGTAAATAGTAACACTGGGATTATTCTGATCTTGAATTGATTTGATGACTATTGGTTGGTGCTGTAGAAGGATATCTTGGTAAAAAGAAATTGACTTTTCTGGATGATGACGGGTGAAATGCCATCCAGGGGGGAAAAAGGATATTGCTAATTCTATGGGGTTTTTGATATGTTTAAAAGGTGGTTCAATATAGAACAAATTGGCTGACTGAGATTTAGGGATGTAAATGGAAGGAATTCTGGGTTTACTAACTTGAATTGGCTAGGCTGGACAAAATGGGTTAGATACCACATTTTGGTTTACTGGGGTATAGTTTTGACTGATTTGAGGGTATGCTAAAACTGAGTTGTACGTCGTTTTTGGGTGTTGCCCAAGAACTTGGTACCTGTTTACTAAATTTACTGCAGAGATAGTAAGCTGACTACTTGTACGGACAAGTTGATTATTCTGATTGCTCGTTGGGACTGGCTGATTGCTTGTAGTGTGAACTTGTTTTCCCTGTTTCTTACTTTTTTCTGCCATGACTGAACTGCAGATAAAAATATTTATTGTTGATTACCAAATAAAAATTCTCTAGTAAGAAAATCAGGAATAGAATTTTGATTTCCTTTAATATATTCAATATCAAAATAAAAAATACTCACAATTGATTGCCATCTAGCAAATATTTGTTTACTAGCAATATTTTTAACATCTTTTTCTAAAACATATTTAGCACTCTTACAATCGACTCTGACTAAAAACTTTTGATTAAGTATATCATCTTGAAATTTTGAAATGCATAAAAAAATTGCTAAAATTTCTTTTTTAATAGTACTGTAATTACTTTGTGCTTTATTCCAGAGACTAGAATGGAAACGAACAATTTGCTCTGGTGATGTGGAACTGACTCTTTGGAGGAGAATGCCACCGTATCCAATATCAGAGGCATCTGTTTGAATAATTTTGAAGGAGTTGACTGTAGGAATACCAAGACAAGGCAGTGTCTTGACATATTTTTTTGACTTCTTTAACAACAGAAGTATGTATGGGTGACCAAGGAGGAGGATTGTCTCTTAATCTTTCAAATAGGGGTTGACATGTCTTTCTAATGTCTTTATAAAATTCTGCTATATAATTTAAAGATCCTAAAAATCTTTGTAACTGATTTTTATCTATAATTTCATCAGGAAATTTATCCGCAAATTGGATTGCTCGACTAATTGGTACTGTAGTTGCTTGGTAAATATCATATCCTAAAAATCTAATTTTTGTTTGAAATAATTTAACTTTTGGAGCAGAGATGACTAACCCATTATGTTTAATAATATCAAGAAATGATTTTGAGAATATGAGAACATCATCTATGTAAACTATAATAAAATGACTAAATGGGTTGAATATTTCATTCATTATATATATTTTGAAATTCACTAGGAGCATTCTTTAACCCAAAAGGCATTACATTCCATTCATAATGTCCAAATGGTGTAGTAAAGGCAGTTTTATATCTATCATTGGGATGTAGTTGGATTTGCCAAAATCCACTTTTTAAATCAAATTTTGAAAATATTACTGCTTCACTTAGTCTATTAATTAAATCTTTCTTATTAGGAATTGGGTATCTTATCCATTCTAATACTGTATTTAATGGTTTGTAATTAATTACTAATCGTGGAACTCCTCTTTCAATTTCTGCACTTTTATTAACATAAAAGGCAGGACATGACCAAGGTGATTTACTTTTCCGAATAATGTTATTATCAAGTAAATTATTGATTTCCTTTTTACAAGTTTCCATAACTTCAGGATTCATTTGAATAGGTCTAGATTTTGTAGGTATTTGTTGTTCGCTAAATCCTTTTATATAAGGTAAAGTTACAATGTGTTTTTTCCTATACCAAAATGCACTGGGAAGATTAGAACAAACTTCCTTCTCTAATCTATTTTTGAAATTTTCTATCTTTTGATTTAGAAATTTATCACTGAGTTGTTCTTCAATTCTTTTATATCTAATTTCATCTTTTAGGAATTTTAGACGTTTACTTTTTTTATTTATCCTACAAATAGATTGGGATTTAGAACAATCTTTTAATTGTTTTAATTCTCTACGTTCAGGTTTTGTTAGAAATTTAAAGGTTACTTGATGACATAAAGGTTTAGTAGTGATTCCTTCACTATTGGTTGTGAATGGGTAAAGTAAGGAAAGAAAAGGTACACCTAAAATTACTGTATCAGTTAGATTTTGGACTAAGACAAATGAAGTTTTAAAACAAACTTTATCTTGGTAAACATGAACTTTCGGTAATTTATATTTGATACACATTTTACTACCATTTGCAGAGCTTAACTGTTCAGTTGTCTTGTGATAATACTTTGTAGGTATGAGACCTTCTTGGATACAATTTAAATCTGCTCCAGTGTCAATGAGAGCAGTGACTTTAATTTCATAATCATTTATTACTAGTTTTACTTTAGCATGCCATTTTTGGATGAGATCCATTTTACTTATTATATTTATCTTATTATTTCCTAGACCATTATCTTGGTGATTGTTACTTTCTGAGTAGTTCTGACTATTTGTTTCCAAGGATTCATCAGAAGATTGATTATTTTTCTCTATTTCTGCATCAAATTCTCCAAGGTTTTTATTTAACTTTTGTGCTATTATCTGAGTACTTAATTTTATATCATTATTTTTTAATTCAATAATATCCTGTTTGATAATGTTCACTTCTTGTTGTAGGTCTTGTAGGGTAACTTCCTTTGGTTTTTTATTAAATTTAGCTATTGTAGTATTGAGATTTGCTATTGGTTTAGTATATTGGGATTTTTGACTTTTTTGTATCAGAAGTTGTTTGAATTTTTTAACATATTGCTGTTTTAACTCGGGATCGTCTATTTTACTAATTAAATCAATAAAAAATTCTTCTTCTTGTGTATCTTTACTAAGAACATTTATATTTATATTTTGCCAATAGTCATTAATACAATCTATTGTGATTTTTTTGGGATTATTTCTAAAATTATCTTTATTTTTAGTACGTTTTTTAGAGATTAATGCATCAATTTTCTCAATATTTTGATCTTGATTTTTTATTGTGTTATCTGGTTTTTTCCCTTTAATTTGTATACTAGTGTTAACTTTTTTATAATAATTTTCTAGATAATCAAAAAATTGAACTTCTGTTCTTATATCTTTCATAAATTGTTTCCAATTTTTTACTATTTCAGATGTTTGACTAGGATTATATTTACTACGAAATTCTTTTCTTTTTACTGCGTTATTTCTTGATTTAAATTCTCGGAATAATTTTTCTACATCTATAGTAAAATCTCTATGTATAGTTAATAAACTTTTATCTATATGAGGGGTTATTTCCTCAAAATCAGTTTGGGTTGGTGAACTTGGGGATGTTTCTTCATCCTCAAATTTTGACTGTGTTGAGTAACATGGTTTACTAACCTGTGAAGTTGTTTCAATTCCTTTTAACCTAACTTTTGGATCTAGCAAATTCCTATCTTGCCTAGGTATACTGATTGAACTTTCTGACCTACTAAGTTCTCTAATTTTAAGGGGAGTGTTAACTCATTGTTGATCAAAACTAATTCTAACTGTGCCATCTAAGTATTGTTGGATATAATCTAAATCTACCGTATCATTTTGTATTTTTTGTGGAAAACTTTCATTTTCACTAAGCCAACTGGCTGGTAACTGGATATCATTCCATTGAATTGTTTTTGGTACTTGGACATTAGCATCAGTAGTACTACTTTGTATGAGTACAGTTTTGTCTTTTGGACTTTTGACTAAGGCGTGAATATTTAAATTAGTTTTCATGCATTTGGAATAAATAAGATAAACTAAAGCAATTGAGTGACTTCCTTCGAGCATATTGGTAATTGCTCCTGCAGTTTGAATATTTAAAGTTAATGTTTTTAAAATATTTTTATTTCTTAAACTAAGTGGTAAATCAGGAAAACAATTAAAATATACTGGACCATTGTGTAGACTAGATTCCATTAGTCCTAACAAACTATCACTGTATACTGTAAATCTACTATCTCTTAAAGCTAATAGGATTGAGGAATTAAGTCCTCTTCGTGTTAGGGGTTTAATTGCAACTTGTACTAATCGTACATGAATAAAATTATAACCTCTTTCTATATGTTTTTTCACTGATTATTTACTTAAAAGAGCACATCTTTCTTGTTGTTTTGTAATTGCATAAACTTGTTCTACAGTTTTTGCTACTTGATCAGTCTTAAAAGTATCTTCTAAAAAACTAGTTTTATAAATTTCTTTTACTGGGAATTTTGGTATATTCCAATTTCCTAAGTCTGTAGTACAATCTTGATATTCATGTTCTTCTTCGTTTACTATGTCTGGTATGGACGACATCGAAGCCATTGAGCTAGTTGAAGAGCTGCACCTAAATAATCTATTCATTATCTTTTTCACTTAAAAATTTCTCTTAATATTTTTTCCTGGAGTTATCTTTTTTTGAGACCTAGCCTGTATACACTCATACCCAATTGGTGACCCTATCCTCATGACTACCTCACTCTTAGGACTTACACATCTAACAGGGCTTCAAGCTTGGGTGGCCAGAGACAGGATGCTCAAACGCAGATAAACAAGGACAAAATACTAATTGAATTTTATAAGATTCAAAAATAATTTACAGATTAAATTGGTTCTAACTCAACAATTACCTACTTGGCTCTGATACCATTTGGGGGGGGCGGAAGCATAGACATAGTAGAAGAGCAGACAGACAAATTGAACAAAGGAATGAAATTTACGTAACGAAAGTCTTAAAAGCAAAAGAACGAAAGCGATATGAATAGTAATGAATAGTGACTTGAAAGTGACGTGAATATTGTCAAATAGTGCTAAATAGTACTTCTGAATAGTAAAACGTACGTGAATAGTGCATGTGAATAGTGCTGAAAATTGACAAGTAAATGAAAATAGATTCTTACTGGAAATTCGGTGACTTGAATTGATGACTTGATTCAGAACTTCAAATGGAATACACGATTACAAGTGGTGGAATGAAATGACTATGCTCAAAGGAGCTATCAGTGGAAGTGAGAGAATTGAGAAAGTGAAACACAGACTCAAACTAACTCTGTCGAACTACAAACTAAAAGGATCCTTTTATAACCAAAGGTCCTGAGACTACAATTATTTTACAAGTGCGGGATGACTCAGCCATGTGGGCTATAATTATTTTACTTTTGACTACAGGGGTAACTTTTTCTCCATCTTTCCGTTGAGACTTGACAGAAAGTAGATGTTGTCTTCACTTTCGGTGGAGAGATGACTAGGTAGTGACTAAAAGCAGATGCTTCTTGACTGAAAGCCAAAACTGTTGTCGGTGATTTCTCATAATTTTCTTCTGACTTGATGATGATTTCCCGTAACTTTTGGAAAATCAGTAACTCTTCTGACTTGATGATGACTTTCTGACTCATAATGCAAATTAGTAGAAGATTCAATTAATCTGTAAATTAATTGAATCTTAGAAAATTCAATTAGTATTTTGTCCTTGTTTATCTGCGTTTGAGCATCCTGTCTCTGTTTCAAAATTGTTTATCTTCAATTGAATGTTGAGTTTGAACCAATTTAATCTGTAAATTATTTTTGAATCTTAGAAAATTCAATTAGTATTTTGTCCTTGTTTATCTGCGTTTGAGCATCCTGTCTCTGGCCACCCAAGCTTGAAGCCCTGTTAGATGTGTAAGTCCTAAGAGTGAGGCAGTCGTGAGGATAGGGTCACCAATTGGGTATGAGTGTATACAGGCTAGGTCTCAAAAAAGATAACTCTAGGAAAAAATATTAAGAGAAAATTTTAAGTGAAAAAGATAATGAATAGATTATTTAGGTGCAGCTCTTCAACTAGCTCAATGGCTTCGATGTCGTCCATACCAGACATAGTAAACGAAGAAGAACATGAATATCAAGATTGTACTACAGACTTAGGAAATTGGATTATACCAAAATTCCCAGTAAAAGAAATTTATAAAACTAGTTTTTTAGAAGATACTTTTAAGACTGATCAAGTAGCAAAAACTGTAGAACAAGTTTATGCAATTACAAAACAACAAGAGAGATGTGCTCTTTTAAGTAAAGAATCAGTTAAAAAACATCTAGAAAGAGGTTATAATTTTATTCATGTAGGCTTAGTACAAGTTGCAGTTAAACCCCTAACATGAAGAGGACTTAATTCCTCAATCTTGTTAGCTTTAAGAGACAGTAGATTCACAGTATACAGTGATAGTTTGTTAGGCTTAATGGAATCTAGTCTACACAATGGTCCAGTATATTTTAATTGTTTTCTTGATTTACCACTTAGTTTAAAAGATAAAAATATTTTAAAAACATTAACTTTAAATATTCAAACTGCTGGAGCAATTACCAATATGCTCGAAGAAAGTCACTCAATTGCTTTAGTTTATCGTGTTTATTACAAGTGTATGAAAACTAATTTAAATATTCATGCCTTAGTAAAAAGTCCAAAAGATAAAACTGTACTTATGCAAAGTAGCACAGCTGATGCTAATGTCCAAGTACCAAAAACAATTCAATGGAATGATATCCAGTTACCAGCCAGTTGGCTTAGTGAAAATGAAAGTTTTCCACAAAGAATACAAAATGATACGGTAGATTTAGATTATATCCAACAATACTTAGATGGCACAGTTAGAATTAGTTTTGATCAACAACGAGTTAACACTCCCCTTAAAATTAGAGAACTTAGTAGGTTAGAAAGTTCAACCAGTATACCTAGGCAAGATAGGAATTTGCTAGATCCAAAAGTTAGGTTAAAAGGAATTGAAACAACTTCACAGGTTAGTAAACCATGTTACTCAACACAGTCAAAATTTGAGGATGAAGAAACATCCCAAGGATCACCAACCCAAACTGATTTCGAGGAAATTACCCCTCATCCCATAGATAAAAGTTTATTAACTATACATAGAGATTTTACTATAAATGTAGAAAAGTTGTTCCGAGGAAATTACCCCTCATCCAATAGATAAAAGAATTAAGGCAATCAACACCACAAAAAATCAGAACCAAAGTATTGAACAAATTGAAGAATTACTAGCTAAGTTAGCCCTTAAAAAGGAATCAGAATCAACATCTTCCCAACTAGTAAAACTTAAACTAGAATCTCAAGTAACAACAATTACAAAAGGAAAAAATCATAGCATAGATTCTAGTAGTCAAGATACTAATACATCATCTGATGAAGAAATCACACAATTAGAAAAATAATTCTCAACCCAAGAAATTAATCGTATCTATAATTCTAAAACAAGTAAGCCAAACCTTGCAAGTCTTACGAAAAATTGGTACTCCCGTCCAACTCCCCCTGATCTTCAATATGAAGAAAGAAATTTAGATAACCAATTTTCTGTTTCTTCAAATAAATTATACGAATGGAATATTGATGGTTTAAGTGAACACCAAATATTAAAAAAATTAAATCATATGACAATGGTTGCTAATAGTTATTTAAGTAATTTTGATTATACTCAACCAGAAATTGTTGACCTATTAACTTCTGGTTTCACCGGAATGTTAAAATCTTGGTGGGATAAATACCTCACTAATGAGTCACGAGAAGAAATTCGAAATTCTATTCAAATGGATGAAAATGGTTTCCCAATATTTAATGAAGACATTGGTATGGGAGAATCTGATGGAATAAATACTTTAATACTCCCTCCGTCCCATAAAGTTTGATCACTACGAAACTACGTGCAATTTTCAAACTAAAAAATAATGTATTTACCAAAATAATTTTTGAATTTTTTTGCACCGTATAAAAGTTCTCGATGAGATCTATCAAACAAAATCCATATTGACCTAAAAATTATTTTCGTAAGCACGTTATTTTTTAGCTTGAAAATTGCACGTAGTTTCGTAGTGATCAAACTTTATGGGACGGAGGGAGTATATACCATAATTAAACATTTTGTTGGTACACCTAGTAATATTACCTCTAGAATACATGATCAACTAAGTAACCTACACTGTCCAACACTAAGTGATTTTAGATGGTATAAAGATGTTTTCATATCTAGAGTAATGCTCCGTGATGATTGTACTAAATCATTTTGGAAAGAAAAATTCATTAACGAACTCCCAAATTTATTTGCTCACAAAATTAGAGATGTTCTTAGTCAACCAACAGGAGTAATTGAATATGATAAGTTAACTTATGGAGATATAATTAGTACTATTCAAAAAGGACTTAGAATGTGCATAGATATGAAAATTAGTAAACAAGCCCAAAAAGATAGAAATAAAGCTAAATATGAATTAGGAAATTTTTGCGAACAATATGGTCTACCTCCAATAGCACCATCTAGGAGAAAGCACAAACAAATTAAGGATTTTAATAGAAATAACAAGTATTCTAAAAGTACAAAACAATTATCCAATGATAAATATTATGAAAAGCCAAAGTACCAACATAGTAAAAAACAATATACAAAAAAATATGACAAAAGTAATATTACATGTCACAACTGTGGCAAAAAGGGTCATTATAAAAATGAGTGTAAAGTTAAAGAAAAAATCAATCAATTAAAAATATCTGATTGTGATAAAAAACACATACTTGAAATTTTTAGAATAGAAAATTTAAGTAATTCTAATAATAATTCAGAAGAAGAGAAAATTAGTACTTCTTCAGATTATCATTCTTTCAGTGACAATTCAAGTGAAACCAAATAGGAATAGGATGTACTGATAATTGTTGTAAAAGAATTAATGTAATCACTAAAGAAATCCCAGAAGAAGATTTATTAATTGATTTAATTGGTAAAATGGAGGATTCTGAGTTAAAACAACAATATGTTAAAAAACTCAAACAACTTTTAGTACAACAAAGCAAAAAACCCCAATATACCAAACCAATAGTAAGCCTTAATGCTACTATAGATAGATTTAGTAGAAAACAAAAAGAAGTTACTTTACTAGATTTACAATATGAAATAAATCAAATTAAACAAGACATTATCAAAATAAAAGAAAATGGTAGAATATTAAAAGATAGTATAGCTGTATTACAGCTAAAACAAAGTTTTGAAAATTTTGAAGAAGAGATACATAATCAGTCATCTGACGAATCTCCAGAATTAAATAGTAAACTTTTACACAAAGATGAGTCAAATAGTGATCATGATGAGCACCCGGAAAATAATTTAGAAAATAATAGATTAAATATAATAAATCAAATAAACATCCAAAAATGGCATGCTAAAATCAAGTTAATAATTAATGATTTTGAGATTGAAGTCATTGCCCTTATTGATACTGGAGCAGATTTAAACTGCATCCAAGAAAGTTTAATACCCACTAGATATTATCAGAAAACAATCGAACAATTAAGTTCGGCAAATGGTAGTAAAATGCGTATTAAGTATAAATTACCCAAAGTCCAGGTTTGTCAAGATAAAGTTTGTTTTAAGACATCATTTGTCCTAGTACAAAATTTAACTGATAAAGTAATTTTAGGAGTACCTTTCATTTGTTTACTTTATCCTTTTACCACCAATAATAAAGGAATCACCACTAAACCTTTTGGTCAAAAAGTAATATTTAAATTTTTAGCAAAACCTGAACAAGAAGAATTAAAACAGTTAAAAAATTACTCTGTTTCCCCGAGTAAAAATATTTACCCTACTAATATTCTGCTTGATTGTTTTACAGATGACTTCAAACCAGCATAAAATGACTTTCGGGTGGATCACCCTACCAGTGATTCCTGATGGAACAAGTTTCAAGTTTAGAAAGCTAAGTTATCTAGACAGCATTGATGAAACCCAACAATGTCTCTTAGACAACATATGGAGTACACGTGGGGATAATCAAAAGTTTTTAAGAAGCTTAAATAGTTTGTATTTACTTTCATGAGCAAAACATTAAGCAGACTAGAGAAATTATTCTCTCTAGATCTTCAGGTGGAGTTTCTTTAAACCCATCTCTAGCAAGCAGTTCAAATATTAACTCATCTTGCGAGCATTGCAAACCAATGCCTCCAAGTAATATTTTAGATGACAGGTGTCAACAAATCAAGGATGAAGCTGCTATCTTGCGCCAGCAACAATTGAACACAACAAAACAAGAACATCAGTTACAAGTTTTTCTAGCCGCTCTTGTCCCACAAAAAAAACAGTCATCCCCACTGGATGATGGTGAAAGCGTGAGTGTGTCTTTCCAAAATAAAGCACGTAAAATTTTAGCTTTACCCAAGACTTTATCCCTTATTCCTGAGTCAATTCCCCCTGAAATAGTCTTTGATATTTAGCATTTAGCTAGACAAAAAGGTCACTACTTTCAAGAATTCCTGTTTGAAAGCTTAGTCAATCTTGCTAGTCAAACAATTCCTGGTTTATCAATCACTTGGGATACCCTCTACTACAAAGATCAAGATCGAATAGAGTGTCCAAAAATTGATCCCCTTTGCAAAGAAATACCATTAGAGCGTATGGATTGCAAGTGTAATTTAATCTTTAGTATCCCCAAAGCCTGCATTGATCTTACAAATTTCCAAGACCTTTCTTTAACCTATAAAGGAGAAAAAGTTCAAATTACCCCCAATGACCTTGCTAGACCAAGGATTCCTTAGACAATTAATTATTACTTCCCCTGAGCAAACTGACAGAGTCACTAGGAAATTGGCAGTATGCATCAACAATATCTTCGCCAAGTATGGAGCATTGAGATGCCAAGTTTCAATAAGAAGTAAAATGCCTGAATGGACAAATTTTGGGAGTATTGTACCAGCACAACATGTTATGAACATCTCTGCAAATTGGCCATTCAACAATCTCCATGACCCAATTGTGTTAACAGGACATGAATTTCCTACTTGGATATGTCCTCAGTCAATCAGAAGGCAAATCAGACATCACCTTGCCTACTCAGTAGCAAGTCACCTTGGAGATGTTGATGATCCCATCTTTGGAAGCATTCCTAAATTAATTTGTGAAGACCCAATTCAAAAAATCAGGTCTATTGATTTTATTCAAGAAGTTCCTTTCATTTTTCATACCAGATACAAAAATTTGGTGGAATACTATCACAGTTGGATAGATGTCCATGAGTTATCAGATCAAGAGGATTTTGCCTAAGAAGATGATGGGCAAGATTTTTGGCACAATCTGTCAGAAGGAGAAATGCAAAGTATCGACAACAGGATGGAGTTTTGAAGTAAAAAAGAAAATTATGAAGTTTTGAAGTCATCATCAAGTCAGAAAAGTCATCATCAAGATTCTAAGTCAGGAGAAATTTATGACGAATCGCCGAAAGCAGTTTTAACCTTCAGTCAAGGAGCATCTACTTTTAGTCATACCCAGTTACCTCTCCACCGAAAGTGAAGACAGAAACAAATTTCAGTCATGTCTCAACCGAAAGCTGGAAAAATGTCACCACTTTAGTCAAAAGTTAAATAATTATAGTCCACATGGCTGAGTCATCCCGCACTGGAAAATAATTGTAGTCTCAGGACCTTTGGTTATAAAAGGATCCTTTTAGTTTGTAATAGGTAGAGTTAGTTTGAGTCTGTGTTTCACTTTCTCAATTCTCTCACTTCCGCTGATAGCTCCTTGGAGCATAGTCATTTCCTTCCACCACTTGTAATCGTGTATTCCATTTGAATTTCTGAATCAAGTCATCAAATCACTACAAAAAAAGAGGCTTTTTGGGTCCGCAAGGTGCCGTCACAATTGTTCAATATGCCGTCGCAAAAGCTATTTGCGTCCGCCTAGCGACCGCAAAAATAGGGACGCGATTGGTTGGGTGACAAAAGGTCATTTGCGTCGGCATGGTGCGGTCGCAACGTATTAGCGACTACAAATTCATCTTTTTGCGTCTGTATTTTTGCATACGCAAAAGCTGAAACTTTTTGCCACTGTGCAAAGTGCAGTCGCTAATATTCTACATTTGCGACTGCACGTATGCGGTCGCTAACATTCTATATTTGCGACTGCATAATGCAGTCGCTAGTAAACTATATTTGCCACTGCAACAGGGCAGTGGCTAAAAGATTGTAGATGCAAATGCTAATTAAAAAAAATGCAGCTATTTATGTTATTACAATTTCTCTAAATAATTTATTTTCACCAATGTACATCAACAACAAAAATGACAATGAAAAAATTACTAGCTTCTTCTCATTCACTACAAACAAAATATACTCTCCATTTGAAATATTACTTCATAGAGTATGAACCTCATAAGTTACCAACATAACATTCCTTCAAAACAAAAAAGTTGTCAACATAACTCAACTACTCTTGAATCTCCGATAGAAATATTACTAATGACTTGCAAATACACTCTGAATTCTAAACAAGATGCTCCAATAGAAATATTACAAATGAATAACAGGTCATACATCATGGATGAGCTTTGGTCTATTCAGTAACGCAGCACCCATTCATCCACTCGAGGAAAATGATTTTGGACAACCCATATTGACATCTACGGCAGCAACATCTTTGCACCTGAAGAGTCATGTACCACGATAATTTTAAACACACACAAAGAAAACACAGCTAACAGCAACAAGCTTTCAAAGACAAATCAACAAGTTCTACTTAGGACAGAAAATATAGGACTACCAAGTTCAAAAGCTTTAGAGTTCAGCCCAGAAAATCAGAAAAACAATTCGAAGTGTGAACAAGCAACATGTTGCTCATTTGCTACATGAATGAGTGAAAAGAAAAGGATTGAAACAGAGCAAGTGCAAGTGAAAAAAAATCTAGGCTATATACTCTGGTATAATCTATCTCTCTCCATTTGATACACAGTGGATGTAACTAAATACCCAATTGAGAAACTAAAACTTTTAGACTGTGTTCTTTGTTTCTTGATTGATTATTCTTCGTGTGATTGTGTGTGCCGGTATTTGGTTAAAGGGGCAACAAAACCAACAAGCACCCAAGGACAATTAGCTAATAATAGTTAACACACAAAACTCAAAAAGATTGTAACAAAACACAACAAAAGCGATAGTCCATTTCCGAATCATCAGATTGGTATGAAAACTCAGTTGAGTAATGATACATGCTCATATATTTCCCTACCTAAAGGCACATTTCTTAGGCACAATGCTACCAAGGGTCATGGAAAAAGTTCAAATCAAGTGTTAGTTCTTGCATTGGAATTTTTTTGGTCTAGGTTATAGTACCAGTTCATAGAAATAGTAAGCAGCTTTTGAATGGACAATAAACTCGCAACCTACTTCACTACTTGCGCCAATATGAAAGAACCTCAAGTTGAACAGTAATGTCTAAAGTCCCCCTATAAATACATGTTCATTGCAAACATTCTGATAGGACCACATATCCTAAGACTACTAGGATAAAAGGAGTCACGAACTTACCATATAAAAGGCTCGCTAGGCTTCCATTACTAATGAGCGCATAAATTAACTGTGCTGACATTTATCTACACCATATCCAATCAAATGCACCAGATTTCGGTGACGAAACCTACCTAGCAGCAATACCTGCAAAAAGAATGGGACACATTAATTTGACTCGAGCAGTACATCATAGCCATTTCTAAAACTATCAGACGTCAACTACAAATCTAAAAAATTATGACAAAAAGTCATAGATACCAAGAATACCATAATGCACCACCTAATGAATCCTTAATTTTATGGGTACGTAAAAAATAAAAAAGAAAGAAGAACAATCACGTTTTCCAAATTTGAAGGGCATTTTAATGGGTGATGTCTCTATGGTACCAAGAAGGCCATAATGCACCTCTCATCTGCTAATATTCTACCAAAAAGCATCAACGACAGACATCTTCAATTGCTCCGGGGTTTGATTGGCTTCCAAAAGAATCAATGAATTATAAATGAGACAATAACAAGTACGTACCTTCAGGTCTATCAAGTTGGCACCAAACTCATAGTGAGAGGTGGAAATCTTAATGATATCTTATGACTGGGAAGGAACTTCAGCAGGTCCTATGAATACACTGATGATGTATTGTTCACAAAAATGATGTGTTAGAAAAGAACTTACTGGTTTAACATCAACAACTGTACCTCACAGTTTAAATTTTTTTTTTCTAATTTGCTGCCAATAACCAATGGTTTTGAACTAAAGATCTATAATGCTTTTGAAGTAAAGGAAAACTAAATAAAAGCATTAGATGATACATGGCAGATGCAATTGAGATGTTCCTATCATTGATTTAGCAGTTAGGATTTCAAGAGAAGTTTCGGCTTCCATAGACAGACATCACTTGGAAGAATGACCACCAATATAACTAAAGAAGGTCTGTTAGGAAAAGTAAGAGATAGGAAAATCCCAAACTTCATGATCCTAAATCAGGTTCATGAGAAAAACAAATTGAAAAAGGGGAAAAAAAAGAAAAAGAAAAAGAAAGAAGTAGACAATATGGGTATGATATCTTCAAACCCAAAATAGTACAGAAGTAGAGAGGGTTGTCAGTCTTTATTTCTCACCACAATCGTTGACTGCCTCAGTTTTGTGGGGACTTGGACACATTAAGTCCTCAATGCCAAAGCTTTGCTATTCCAAATCCCTAGTTAGCTTCCCAATCTTTCATGTATCCCTGCAATTGTACACAACACAAACTAAGCTGAATGTTCTTTTTGGCAATTGTGGTTAGAATAAGGCCAATAGAGGAAGAAAAAGACTATTTGGAATTTTATACTGCATTAGGATGCTCTTTCACCCTCGTACATCTTTGGGGCTAAGCACCATACCGGATGTTAAGCAAATAAGACATCCAGACAGAGATAAGCAGTGAGGGAGTAACTGCAAAATCAAAAAGAAAATGATCAACTGGTGCACATGCCTGGAATACGGTTTGCACAAATCATTAAAAGGAAACTAATACAACAAAGTGTGTCTATTGTGCGTCAAGCATATTATATACCATCTCATAAATGAGTGTCGCACCAAATATTACATCGTCTCCAAATAATCGCTAGTCGGCCCTTAAAGTGTTCGAGTAGAGATCATCTCTATTTTACCGTGCAATTTGATGTTAAACTTTTGTCTATTGAGTCACCTAGCCTTTTTCGCTTTTTTAGGTCAGTCCAACTTAACTTGACCAAGAGGAAGCCACCATCAAAGACCAAAATATTAGAGGAGAAATATGCAATAGAATAAAAAAGTTCTAAATTTTTCCTGATGCTATGGAAGAGACAGGGCCTTAACTCCTTAACCGGAGAAAAATAATAACAATAACTAAGAAAATGAAAGGATAGTTGGCCAAGCCACTCAAATCCTCTTTCAAAAGTTCAAAATTTCACTAAGAAATCGACTGAATTTATAATGAAAGAGCAATATTTAACTCTTCAAAGCAACAGACCAAAAAAGCAAGATTGAAGTCCTTACTATTTTTAAGAATTAGACCAAGGTGCAAATCTTTGGCACTTGGAGGTACGAAAACAACTTTTTACATCATTTTGAACAGGAGGATCGACAAAAGTATCTGTATGAACGCATTAATCGCAACAAGTATCTGTATGAACCCATTAATCACAGCAAAATATCCAAAAAATTTCACTATAAATGGAATCATTAACTCACATTACATCGATTTCGGTTTCCAGGTAAGTCTTTATTCCATTAACTGCAAGTGGGAGTCAACTAAGAGTTCAACGAGAATCAAATAACAAAAAAAAAAATTTGTACAAGAAACATAGCACATCTTTAATCAAAACTAATGCAACCATACAGTTGGGTAAAGTGGACATAAATAAAACAGCCCTCTTATAGCAAGTCACTTTTAGGTCAAGCATTTCAACAAACAGTTGATAGGGGAGATTGGTTTTTTCCACCAAACTGGAAGAGAAGACAAACCCAAACACTCGAAGAATCCAACCACGGCAAAACAAACTTATCCATCAAAACTCAAAGTTAACACATATGCAAAAACATTCGGCCAAGCAAAATGGGAAATACGTCCCAAGAAAAGCAGTAGAGAGAGGAAAGAGACTTACCAGCGTCACAGCGTGGTTGTCGGAGAGAGTGGTGGTTGGACTAGCGGTGTAGGGCTGCTATTTGCAGCAAGGCTGCGAATCTACGATCGAGAGAGAGAGAGAGAGAGAGAGGTCGTGAAGATGGTGGAGTCCGGTGTGGAGTCGGTGGACGGTTGTCTGCGATGGTGGTGGACGGGTGAGGAGACTGACAGCGTGAGAGAGAGGGGGGGAGAGAGAGTGGGGATTTGGGGATTTGATTTTGGGGGGAGAGAGAGCTGGGGATTTGGGATCTACTAATTTTTTGGGTGATATTTTGATTTTCACATTGAAAAAATTGGGGAAAGTTTTACGTGAATTTTACTGATTTTGGGGGGAATTTCTAGCGGGAGAAATAGTTTCAGTGCGTTTTGGACCAAAAAATGGTGGGTCTCTATTTGCGACTGCGAAAAATTGCAGACGCAGTTTTATAATTATTTGCGACCGCAAAAAATTACGGACGCAATTGTTCATTTATTTGCGACCGCAACCAATTGCGGACGCAATTATTCATTAATTTGCGACCGCATCCAATTGCAGACGCAATTGTTTTATTTTTTTGCCACTGAACTTGTTGCTGTCACAATTACCTATTTTTTGTGACCGCATTTTGTGCGGTCGCAAAAAAGATGACGCAAAAAGCCTTTTTTCTTGTAGTGAATTCAAGTAAGCGTCTGTTTTCCATTTACTTGTCAATTTTCAGCTCTATTCACATACTATTTACCACTATTTAGCACTGTTTGAGTACTATTTAGCACTATTCATTACTATTCACATCACTATTCACGTTACTATTCATTACTATTCATGTTACTATTCATCACTATTCACATCGCTATTGGGAAACCATTTTCATCCATTTGAATAGAATTTCGAATTTCTTCTCGTGACTCATTAGTGAGGTATTTATCCCACCAAGATTTTAACATTCCGGTGAAACCAGAAGTTAATAGGTCAACAATTTCTGGTTGAGTATAATCAAAATTACTTAAATAACTATTAGCAGCCATTGTCATATGATTTAATTTTTCTAATATTTGGTGTTTACTTAAACCATCAATATTCCATTCGTATAATTTATTTGAAGAAACAGAAAATTGGTTATCTAAATTTCTTTCTTCATATTGAAGATCAGGGGGAGTTGGACGGGAGTACCAATTTTTCGTAAGACTTGTAGGGTTTGGCTTACTTGTTTTAGAATTATAGATACGATTAATTTCTTGGGCTGAGAATTGTTTTTCTAAAATGCCTGAATGGACAAATTTTGGGAGTATTGTACCAGCGCAACATGCTATGAAGATCTCCGCAAATTGGCCATCTATTGATTTTATTCAAGAAGTCCCATTCATTTTTCATACCAGATACAAAAATTTGGTGGAATACTATCATAGTTCGATAGATGTCCATGAGTTATCAGATCAAGAGGATTTTGCCCAAGAAGATGATGGGCAAGATTTTTGGCACAATTTGTCAGAAGGAGAAATGCAAAGTATCGACAACATGATGGAGTTTTGAAGTAAAAAAGACAATCATGAAGTTTTGAAGTCATCATCAAGTCAGAAAAGTCATCATCAAGATTCTAAGTCAGGAGAAATTTATGACGAATCGCCGAAAGCAGTTTTAACCTTCAGTCAAGGAGCATCTACTTTTAGTCATACCCAGTCACCTCTCCATCGAAAGTGAAGACAGAAACAAATTTCACTCATGTCTCAACCGAAAGCTGGAGAAAAGTCATACCCAGTCACCTTTCCACCAAAATTCCCATTTGAAATTCTATTCAAATGGATGCTAATGCTAGAGTAGACAGACAGACAATTGAACAAAAGAAATGAAATTTACGTAACGAAAGTCTAAAAGGAAAAGAATGAAAGCGATGTGAATAGTAATGAATAGTAACGTGAATAGTAATGAATAGTGCTAAATTGTACTCAAATAGTGCTAAATAGTACTTAAATAGTGGTAAATAGTATGTGAATAGTGCTGAAAATTGACAAGTAAATGGAAAACAGACGCTTACTTGAATTTGATGACTTGATTCAGAATTTCAAACGGAATATATGATTACAAGTGGTGGAAGGAAATGACTATGCTCAAAGGAGCTATCAGTGGAAGTGAGAGAATTGAGAAAGTGAAACACAGACTCAAATTAACTCTGCCTATTACAAACTTAAAAGGATCCTTTTATAACCAAAGGTCCTGAGACTACAATTATTTTCTCTAGTGCGGGATGACTCAGCCATGTGGACTATAATTATTTTACTTTTGACTAAAGTGGTGACTTTTCTCCAGCTTTCGGTTGAGACATGACTGAAATTTGTTTCTGTCTTCACTTTCGGTGGAGAGGTGACTGGGTATGACTAAAAGTAGATGCTCCTTGACTGAAGGTTAAAACTGCTTTCGGCGATTCGTCATAAATTTCTCCTGACTTAGAATCTTGATGATGACTTTTCTGACTTGATGATGACTTCAAAACTTCATGATTGTCTTTTTTACTTCGAAACTCCATCATGTTGTCGATACTTTGCATATATATATATATATGAAGATGTTCTATTAAGGACTCCCTCAAAGATCTCATCCGTGAGGACCACCCCTTTTTTGATTTTCCGGACCAAATTTCGACGATCCGAACCACTCAATGTGTTTAAAACATGTTTTCCACGGCCAACGCGAAGAATCACAAAAAAAAATACCCGAAAGGGCTTCATCCGAGCAGTTTTTCATAATAGCCGTACATATATCTTTTATTGAAAAAAGCTCGAATTTTTATTGAAAAAAGCTCGAATGAAGCCCTTCCGGGTATTTTTTTTGGACGAATCCTCGCGGTGGCCCTTAAAAACACGTTTTGAACACATTGAGCGGTTCGGATTGCCGAGATTTGACCCCGATCCATGAACGGGACTGTATATATATATATATACGAAAAACTTCTAGTCCACACTCCCGAAAATACGAAAAAATTGATTTTTTTTGTGTTGTAAATTATTTTTGGAAAATCCGAGCCGTCCAATGTGTTCAGAAGTTTTTTTCAAGGGTCCAAGCGGGAAATGTTCAAAAAAAAAAAAACCGGGAAGGGCTTGATCCAAGCAGTTTTCGCAAAAAATGTAAATATATATTTTTTGTGAAAACTGCTTGAATCAAGCCCTTCCCGGTATTTTTTTTTGAAGATTTTCCGCGTGGACCCTTGAAAACACCTTCTGAACTCATTGGACGGCTCGGATCGTCAAAACAATATTTGGATCATGGAGGTCCGGAAACGGGAATCCCGTTTTAGAAGCCTTATATATATATATATATATATACACACACGCCAGTTATCCAGTCCAAGATCCTGGATTGTAGATTTTTTTGGTGTTTTGAAGGTTTTAAAACGTGTTTTTGCATAATCCGAATCGTCCAATGTGTTTAAAAAGTGTTTTTAAGGGTCCTCGCGAGAAATCGTCAGAAAAAAATACCAGGAAGGGCTTGATCCGAGCAGTTTTCCACAAAAAAAAAATACATATACAGTTTTATGAAAAACTGCTCGGATCAAGCCCTAACCAGTAATTTTTTTTTTTTTACGATTTCTCGCGGGGACTCTTAGAAACACGTTTTAAACACATTAGACATTTTGGATTAAAAAAAATGTATCGGGAAGGTAGATCCCAGACTCCAGGAATCCCGGACTAGATAGTTCCCCCTCTCTCTCTCTATGTGTGTGTGTGTGGAGATTTGTGAACATTGAAATAGTCGCTTGGTCTCGTAAACTGCCTCCCGACAAACAAAGAAAACCATGCACATAACATTACGTAATTATCTATGTAGAAAACGTGTGTGATTATTATATATATGATCAAGAAGATTAGTAAACTACTAGCCTCCATTTTTAACATTACCTCCAAGATTCAATATGTACAAATCAATACAAATCCCAAACATGACAAGATCTCCAGTCAATCTGAACCCTCCATCGGCGGCAGATCCATTGGCTGGTTTCCAGTACCAACAACTGATCAAATAGTGCACCACATTTCTTCCATTTCAAACAATGAACTATATGATCCATGAACCAGTCCTTAATTTGTGGCTCATGTAATTATATTAATGGGTCTTCTGTAATCTTGTGAGAACTGGAGTGTAGCAGAAATAAATGTTAAAGGTACTAAAAAATGTACCGAAAAATCTACGGGGTATCTCGCTAAGGATGTTTCTAGAATAAGCTGGTTTTTTACGGTTTTTTATATGATGTATTGTGAGAGAATGACCTGTCTTGGTTTTTGAAAAAAACTGTTTTTTGTTAGTGGAACACCCCCGATATCATACTCACAACATGTATGGACCTCGTCTCAAGTAATTACGCAGTATTCATACCTGTTGTGAGTGTGCAGTAAATTTTTCGGTACACTTTCTAAGGATCATAGCGTCACTGTTAATAATATTCCCTCTGTCCTATTTTAATTGTCTACTACGCGAATCTGTGCATTTTCGAACCCCAAAAAAAATTTGTTTCACTTTATAATTTTTTTATATTCTTTACACCAAATTGGTGTGAAAAGAATTTTAAAAAATTGTATCAAAATGCATTTTTTCACGTCTAAAAGAATATACGTCTTTTCAAGGGGACACTTAAATTGGGACGGAGTGAGTAATAACAACAAATAATAATAATATGCAGTGTTCATGTCGAAAAAGAGACTGAGAGTGGTTATGGAAAAGTCCCACATTTGATAATTTCCAAGGCTTGATTTTGGATTTTGGTCTTTAAAGTCATGGAAAATCACAATCATTCTGTTTGTGTTATTTTCCCTGCATGACTATTCAAAGATGCTCGAACTTAAAGCAATGAAATTTTTCCATTGAGCTTGCTGGTCTTCATGTCGAAAAAGACATTTGGAGTGGTTATGGAACGATGCATACAGTTTTACCTAGTCTCTGAGTCATACTTGGTTGTACTTTTCCATTTTTACCAATTCTATCTGCAATTATACTTGGTTGTACTTTTCTATTTTTATCCCTCTATCAAACGAAGTTTTCAAGAAATTACAGTATATATTAAAAAATATAGATAATGATTAAAAATATATAAACAGTGAAAATGGACAATCACAGTACGACATAGCGAGTATTTTTGTGTGTGGGTAAGTTAACATTTTATAATTAACCACAAGAAACCGACTATCCCAGGGCCAAACCTTAGGAGAAACAACTAGATACAACCAAAGACAAACAACTAGAAGTAGAATCTAAATCCTACTCCTACTAATATGCAAGGAAGAGGATACATTCCAATTCTGACACAAACTAAAGTTCTCATTCGAATGAGGGCCACTTGCCCCACGAACAAATTCTTTCCCTAACATTTGCAGGGCTTCTGAGTGAAGATCCTGGCATTACGTTCCAGCCAGATATGGTAGAGAGCAGCTGTTATGGATAACTTGCATAGGGAAGCTTTAAGACTTGTACCTTTACAATGTAAACTAAACCAAAGCAATCTCAGCATCCCAATTCCCAGGTTCGAAAAATCAAGTTCCTTCTCAAAAGATCAGACCAAATGTACTTGGAGAAGCGAGAATCAAACAATAGATGAGCATGGGATTCCAACTGCTGATGGCACAAAACACAAGAAGGCTGCACATCCACCACACAATCCCGGAGCCTATCCTTTGTAGCCAGCCTCTTACGACAAGCTAACCAAGCCCACTTGGGAACATTCTCGTGAAACCACACAACAGAGCGAGTATGTTGTAACATTCTATCTATTCAACTATCATGTGATGTGTATATAGAGAAATCAAGCTATAATAAACTTGGCTGATTAGCTCGCCTACGACAAATTGTAGTGGGTTTCTTTCTATTTTTTCCCTTTCATATTTGTGCATTCCTGTTGTTCTAGAATATTAATGCAGATTCTTAACGAAAGAAGCAAGATAATGAGCAAAAAAAATTGAATTGACTCTCTAAATTTTCCTTCTGTGATGCCTTTCGGAGTTGATTCTGCAACATGATTTTGCAATGCAATGTCCCTTTCCTCTTAGTTTTGAGGTATTGGAGGGCACTATTAATTTTAATTTTAGTGATAAAACTTTTTAAAATCAACCACTATTGAGCGTACGTACATTGAAAAAAATTTGACTACGGGTACAGAAATTTTGGGTACATAAAATGTACAAATGGCTTGTGGGGCCTATTTTTGGGTCCCACACAAAAAATCCGAACCGTTCTTTAATTTTAAAATAATATTTCAAATGATCTTGCAAAAAATCAACTCAATTGGATATGTGTAACTGGTTGATCCAAATTTCAAGTTTTTATTTAGAGCAGGATTCTGAATGAAAACTTGAAATTTAGATCAACGAGTTATGCATATCCAATTGAGTTAATTTTTTTGCAGGGTCATTCGAAATATTATTTTAAAATTAAAGAACGGTTTGGATTATTTGTGTGGGGCCCAAAAGTAGACCCCACAGGCCATTTGTACATTTTATATGCACCAAACTTCTGTACCCTTAGGATTTTCCATTTTTCCATCCATACCCCACAATTGGGGATTTTATGTGTATTGTACGTTATTGATGTTGTAGTTATGTGTGAATTATGTAGTCATGTGTCAAAGAAAAAAAAATTGTAGTTATGTGCGCCATGTCGATTGGCATCTTCTACATTAAAATAACATCCGTTGTCAAATTAGTAAAACACAAATTAAAATTAAAATAAGATGGCCGACCAGTGTTGGCCGTGTTGATCCAGATTGTTAGTCAGTGAATCACATGTAGTGGACCACGTTTTTCATATCCGCGAGCAAAATAATATGGAATAAATGATGAGACAATGGGAAGAGATAGCTTTTATTATTATTATTATTATTTATAATCTGGTGTCTGGGTTAAATTATGTGCGGCTCAATTACTCTTGAGCTTAATTTCACTATTCACTTGCGGAGAGTCTAATTATATGTATTGGTGCTAAAGGTGTTGATAATACCTAAGATTTTTCGAACCTGGAACCATAGGAGAGAGCAAATCCCCTAAAGGAATTGGCGGTACTCGTCGCGTATCTCGGTCATCCAAAACATATCTCGGACATCCAAAATTGTTTTGGATGACCTAAATTTTAAAGAGAGAAACAGGAGAGAGAGAGAGAGAGAGAGAGAGAGAGAGAGAGAGAGAGAGAGAGAGAGAGAGAGAGAGAGAGATGGATTGGGAGAAACATGAGCCGTTCAAAACACTTTTGGACGACCGAAATGTTGAAAAATGAAAGATTTGTTCGAATATTTAGGTGAGCCTAAATACAAGCAAAATTCATTTTTTAATATGAATGAGAATTGTCTCATTGTGGGAATCAGAAAAATAGCCAAAGGGACGCGCGCCCGCTCGTCGTCACTGAAGATCTGAACTAGACCGGGGCCGGGACCAGGACTCAGGATTCGTGGGCCAGCGGCCTGTGGTCCGAGGTCTGTGGTCTGTGTCTAGCTCGGGTAAGTTCGATATTGAATTTGGACATTTAAGTCACTGACCCGTTGGATCATGTCCAAAAATTGGGAAGTTAATTTCCTTTTAATGTCCATAGGCCAATTGTAACTTCATCAGTTACAAGAAATTGATTCCACGTTATTTCTAGGTAGCAATTGCTACTTAATGGTTTTAATGTCCAACGTCCCAATGTATGGTTATAAATTGGTTTATTGTCTTTTGGTATTTGACACAACGAAAAATACACCGAAACACACCACAGCTACACAAAAATTATTTGTTGATTTTTAGTGGGAGAGAGAACAGGCACTTGTTCGTTCGACAGGGTGATCCGGTAGGTGTTACGGTTGGTCATTTTAGCCGTTGTATCCTGGGAAGCAGACACCGATCAAAACCCCCAAACACCCTACGTGGGGCGGTGAATTTGCTCTAAGGAGACCGTGTGAAACACGAGCCCCGGCTTGGTTTTTTCTATCCTTTACATATTCGTAATTGTTGAATTTCGATTTTATGTAATTTCGTGTTCCTCATTTTCCAGAAATAAAATTGTCGATTATTGTTTTTCCGGTACATGTTTTCCTACAATCTTAAAGCAAATTCATTTTTCCGGGAAAATAGTTGTGGAAAAAACATAAATTTAAGGTTCTGGAATTCGATAACAGGTTGGGAAATTTTTTTTTTCTCGAGTTAGAGCAGTTTTTGAGCCTGTTTAGTGGAATCATTTTCGAGCATAGTTGATTTTGGAAAAGTAAACAAAACCGTGAGTTACTTGGTTTTCCAAATTTGTTATTGGATTAGTAAGTTTGGTAAATCGTGACTAATCTTTTGGGGTTGAAAGTCAGTACATAAACTTCTTATTGGCTAATGTACTGTATCTTTTTAATTTCAGTAGATCGGCTACTCTATTTGATCATCTAGTAATTTTTGAGTAACAAAAAAAAAATGCTTCTATCATTGCCGAAGGCGTGCAAGATAGATTTGGTGGAGCGTAAGAACGCTTTTGTCATTGGTTGAAGGCAACAAGTGCGTTTGTTACTGATTTTTTATTTTCAAAAGGAAAAAAAATGTCCACTGACCTTGCGAGGTTTTTGTGTGATAATGTTTTTGTCTTTGCCGAAGGCGTGCAAGATAAACAACGTTTGGCGGATCTGAAGGCAGTCTCAAGATATGCCTTTGATCTCAACCTCACAGCAATGGTTTCTGAGGTTAATATGGTGGGACTAAACCCACAAGATTGGTGGGTGGACACTGGAGCCACTCACCACATATCCGGTGACAAAAAGATGTTCACCTCTCTCAAGCTTGTTGCAAACGGCGAGAAGCTATACATGGGCAACTCAGCTACCTCGATTGTGGAGGGTCAAGGCAGAGTGGTGCTGAAGATGACTTCAAACAATGAGTTGACATTGAATAATGTCTTGTATGTGTCGGACATTCGCAAGAACCTGGTGTCCGGGTCTTTGCTAAGCAAGCATGGCTTTCGCATGGTTTTTGAGGCGGATAGGGTTACACTTACCAAGGCTGGGGTGTATGTGGGGAAGGGTTATTTGACCGATGGTCTTTTTAAACTCAATGTTATGAATGTTATTCCTAAGGTGAATAAAAAAGAAATCCCTATTGCATATACATGCTTGAGTCACATACCAGCTTTCAATATTGATAAAAATCACAAGTGTGAAACTTGTGTAGAAGCAAAAATGTCTAGGGCTTCTTTTCATTCGATTGAAAGAAATACCGAGCCATTGGACTTAATCCACAGTGATGTGTGCGATTTAAAATTTGTCCAATCATGGGGAGGCAATAAGTATTTATTACTTTTGTCGATGATAGCACAAGATATCGCTATGTGTACTTGCTGAATAGCAAGGATGAGGCTTTGGAAAAATTCATTCTTTATAAGAATGAAGTTGAGAATCAACTCAACAAAAAGATTAAGGTGTTGAGAAGTGACCGAGGTGGTGAATATGAATTCCCATTTGGTGAATTTTGTGCACAACACGGAATCAATCACCAAACCACTGCACCTTATTCGCCTCAGCAAAACGGAGTTGCTGAGCGCAAAAATCGTACCTTGAAAGAAATGATGAACGCTATGTTGATCAGTTCTGGGTTGCCACAGAATATGTGGGGTGATGCAATTCTCTCTGCGAATTATGTCCTAAATAGGGTACCACATAAGAAGCTCGATAAGACTCCTTACGAGTTATGGAAAGGTAGAAAGCCTACCTATGACCACCTTCGAATGTGGGGGTGTCTTGCGAAGGTAGCTGATAGGGGCGCAATATTCCGTATATAAGCGCCTAAATAGGGGGAGTTAGCGCGTTAGACGTGCGATTTAATGATCATTTTTCTCTTTAATGCGTGCACGGTAGTGTGTTTGGTGTTTGCATGAGTTTCCCAGGTAAAAGGGGGATTTTGGCGCGCTTGTTGCATGGCTTGAAGTGGAGCTGGACGTGGGAGTCGAAGTTTGAGGGTTGGATGCTGAAAGAGGTTGGCTTAAGGAGTCGGTATCGATACCCCCATAAGCCGTATCGATACCAATTGGTTTCAAAGTGCACAAACCGTTCCAGAATGTTTAGTATCGATACCCCTCAAATAGGTATCGATACCTACGGCTTACGCGGAAGAAGGAAAGATAAGGGTTCGGTATCGATACCCCTCTTATGGGTATCGATACCGAGAGCTTACGGCTGATGATTTTAAACTACGCCGTTTTGTTGGTTGGGGAACTAACCCTATAACTATGTTTTTCGAATTTTTCATTAGGTTAACTTAGATTTTCGTTTTTCGCTGGCAAATCTTACGTCGTTTTGTTGGTTGGGGAACTAACCCTATAACTATGTTTTTCGAATTTTTCATTAGGTTAACTTAGATTTTCGTTTTTCGCTGGCAAATCTCTTGGAGTTTGACGGCTAGGGCTAGTATTTTTCCTCCGGCAACAGTACTTTTGATCGATTCAGTTCCGTTTTTCCTGCAGATTCCGGTATTGCTAATGTTTTTAATTGTCAATTGATTAGTTTCAATTCTCGTTGAACCATAACTACTGATTGTTCTTGTTTCCATGTTTAGATCTAGGAAACGTGTTATTCTTGTTGTTTTCTTAATCATGAGTGAGTAGTCGCCTTGAGTGCGGCCGCGGGATGAAGGTGTCCCGTGGCTAGGCTAATTTATGTTCCACCTCGGTGCCGAATCATTTTAATCAATGCGCAATTTTTGAATACGGAAGTTTTTTCTAGCAAACAAACCTGGGCATTGCCAATTCCAAATGCGCACAGAAATTGGTGACTAGTGGTGCGCATTTGTTGGAAACTATTCTCCATATTTTTAAATCTATTAATTGAATAATTGTGGCCCGAGTGAATGTGAATTAGACTAGTTGCGGACACCGTAGTGCCCACGGCTGTGCTCTCCTTTTTAAATTCAGAGTCCAGTAGTTAAATCAATTTAATTTAGTTAATTAATTAAACCATTTGAGCAAGGGGTGGCTACCTGAGAGCCAATTACAAACGTAGAGCCGACGTTGTTTGAGTTAAGCACCGTAGACAGTCTCTGTGGTTCGACTCCGGTACTTCCGGATTTATTGTGCTGCACCGGTCGATAGTCCTACGCTTGGGACAAAATTCTAGTTAATTATTAATCACCCGAACGGTCAAGCATTTTTGGCGCCGTTGCCGGGGACGGTGACGTGTGTTCAAACGGTGTTAGTTTAGTGTTTGTTAAATTTTAGTCGAGTCATCATAGGTAGAGATAAGCAAGTTGTACGTAAGCCTGATCCTCTCTATTACCGTGATCGTACTAATCGCTTGGTTAGGATAGAGAACAGGTCTAGTCAGTCAGAGTCTTCAAATTCTTCGTCAGAGTCAGTAGAGAGTCGGACGGAGTCCATTCCCATTAGTGGACTCTACATAGATTTACCTGTCGAGTCAGTTAATTTCGATAATCCGCTTTATCAGTCAGAGTCAGAGTCAGAGTCAGTTTTCGAACCAGAATCTTTTGAAATGGGAGACCAGGAGGTAATTCAACAACCGTCGTTGAGGCAGCACTTGAATCCCGAGAGGACCACTCCTCCCGGGCCGATTGTGTTTCCTCGAGAGACACAGGAGGCACGCAATGCCTTCACTGTAAAACCTGGTGTCCTGAATAGCCTCCCTAACTTCTATGGGAGAGAGTCTGATGATCCGTACGAACATGTGCGGACGTTTGAGGGGTTAGTGCGCAACCTGGCGTCTACTACCCAATACGACAATGTCTGCCTCAAGCTGTTTGAGGCAACTTTAAAAGATGGCGCACTTAGATGGTTCAGAATGCAAAAGCCTCAGGCCTTCACCACATGGGCGCATGTGCGTGACGCGTTTTACAGAAAATATTTTTCTGAGGCTAAAACTAATAGTTTAAGGCGTAAAATCCAAGGCTTTAGGCAAGAGAGGGGAGAGTCTTTTGTGAAGGCATGGGAGCGTTTCAAAGATTTGCTCCTAAGAATGCCACACCCTGGTTTTGAGAAGATACAGTTGGTCGAATTCTTTCACCTGGGTCTCAACGCTGAGACAATCCAGCACATAGAGTATTCGTGTAAAGGGGACGACTTCTTGTCCAAAACTGCGGATGAGGGTTGGGATTTTCTGGATGACCTAGTAGATAGGCAGAGGGCGTTAGAACCCTCTGATTTTGATCGGTCCGGACCTTTTGGGTCCAATGTTATCCCCGTTACCATACGTGACCAGCGACTCCAGGCCCAGGTTGAAAAGATGGCGCAAAAGCTAGAGGAATTAGAAGTTAGGCAGACTCGTCCAGTGCATGAGGTCAGTATAGAGGAAGTCTGTGTGTGGTGTGAGTGTAAGGGGCACATTGCAACTGCACGCCCCGGATTTTTAGCTGCTAAGGGAGCGGGTCAGAATAATCAGGAAGAGTGCTTGACCGAATCCTAGACCTAAATTAATGGGTTGCCCCAAGCGTAGGGCTGAGACCGGTGTAGCATAATACCCGGTAAGACCGGAATCGAATCCACAGAGACGGCGGAGAGTGCTTAACTAAAAACTCGGGTTGTGAACTTTGAAACGGCTCTTAGGTAGCCACCCTTTGTGATTTGATGGGAAAATTAACTAAACTAAGATAAAACTGATTTGATTAAACTATTAAAAGCAAGTACGGTCGTAGGGTTCATAACACCAGTGACAAGGCCCAGACAGTTTCGCTCCGTTCGGTGTTCTAAAAACGTTTGATTTTAGAGAGAAAAAGGTACCCCGAAAGATGCGAATCCTCGTGGTCGCCGTTTACCCATGTACAGCGAAGAACGAGTTTTGGTCCCCCGTTCCCCGCGTTACATGGGCTCCGACAATGCCCGGATTCGTCCACGGAAGTTCTTTAATAACCTAAAATTGCTTGTCCGTTTATTAATTCTGAAAACAGGAGCGAGAACATTCCCAGCCCTGGTCACGGCGTGTTAATCACCTCGCGACCATACCTATGGAACTACTCACTCATGTTTACGCAATAAGCGAAGAAAACCCTAGATTGAAACATGCTTCTGAATACGAAATAAACAAAAAGATACGAATTAAACAAGTACCAAAGAATAACTTTATTAAAGAACGGGAATTAATAACGAGTTACCGGAATGCGAGTAATTGAACAAAGCTTGAAAACTTGAAAGGAAAAACTCCAAAGGAAAAGTCGGCTCCTCAAACGGAAGAAAAACAAAGTAAAGTTGGAACCCTAATTCGACCTAAAATCGGAGTATTTATCTCCCCTCAAAGTCAAAACACGTGGCAAAGTCAAACGGCAGATTTAAGGCCCTCGGTATCGATACAGGAGAAGTCCTGTATCGATACCCGTTGCTTCTGTTCGCTCAATGTCGCCTGGGTATCGATACAGGGGAATCCCTGTATCGATACCGAGCCCTCTAAAGTGCCCTTCAAGCTTGTTTGGTCGTCCTTGCTTGGGTCCCACCGGTTCCCAACATGCCTGATTGCCTTGTGTCTACTTCCCGTGCTCCTTTTGGCCCATTTCCTACAAAACAAACACAAACACCAAAAACAAGAGACAACACCGCATCAAGTGGAAAATGGAATAAATCGCGCCTCTAATGCGCTAATTCGCCCTACTTAGGCGCTTATATCTTGAGATATTGCGCGCCTATCAAAGAGGTAAATGCTGTGAGGAATTGGGACCCATACTCAAATACGTATAACCCGGGATGGAGAGATCATCCCAAAGACTGGTGGTAAGACCCTAGACCCGCAGGTGGAGGTTAAGCGCAACTCCTTGCGTCGCCTCCGCCGCAACAGTTTCATCAGACCCAAGCACCCAGGCCTCCGCAGGGCCAAGTCATTCCTTACAACTACCAGCCACAGCAAGGCAGGGGGGAGGCCCATCCACTCGTGGTCCGCCCCCAGGTTATGCACAGACTGCACCACCCCGTTTTGAGGATTCCATAAATTCCCTAATGCAGTCTCAGCTGACATTTCAAACTGATACCAGGCAGCAAATTGGGGCCCTTACGGCCCAAATGACGCAACTCACTGCGGTGATCAGTCAAATGCAACAGGAGAAGGGTAGGTTTCCGGCCCAAGGTAGTCAAGCAGGTGCCCATTATGTGGGAAATTCTTCAGGTCCCAATGTTCAAGGGAAAAATCAGGAAGAGGCTAAAGCAGTTACCATTCTTAGGAGTGGTAAAACGATTGATAAGACCATTCAGCCAACACTAAGACAGGCTCCACCCCCGGAGCCAGTTATTGAGCCTGAGGTCATTTTTGATACTGCTGAGGTGCCTCGGGAGGAAGTAGAAGCGAGAGAGGAGTCACCTGAGGTGGTGGTGCCTGCAGCTGCAGCCCCCACGACTCCACCACCGCCAGCTGTACCAGTAGCTCCATTTCCCCAACGACTGGCGGTGAGACCCAAACAAACCATGAACAGCAAAATGATTGAGTTGCTTAAGAGGGTTCAATTCCCCATCACCCTGATGGAGGCGATTGAATCCTTCCCCCAGTGTGCTAAGGTATTGAAGGACCTTTGCACACCAAAGCGCAAGAGTCAGAACAACGTGGTTCTGACGGAGCAAGTGAGCTCCATTTTGCAGACTGAGATTCCTGCCAAGTGCAAGGATCCAGGGTGTCCCACCATTCCCATAGCCATAGCAGGTCAGAATTTTGACAAGGCATTGTTGGATTTGGGAGCGAGTGTTAATTTGCTCCCTTATTCAGCATACTTGAGATTGGGCCTAGGCGACCTCAGTGAGACTCCAGTCACTCTACAGTTGGCTGACCGGAGTATTAGAGTGCCCAAGGGAGTGGTAGAGGATGTGTTGATCCGGGTAGGGGAGTTTCAATTTCCCGTTGATTTCATTGTTCTAGACATTAGTCCCGGTCTTGAAGCTTTAGAGAAGACTCCCATCATCTTGGGGCGTCCCTTCCTAGCCACCTCCAATGCTGTTATGAACTGCAAGACTGGCAAGGTCCAGTTATCTGTCGGTGAGGAGAGAATGGAGGTGGATGTTTTCAGTGTCAGTACATTAGAGGATGATGAGGAAGAGTCTGAGGAGTTGTGTCTGATTGACACGTTAGTCCAGGAGCATATTGATACAGTCCTGTATAAGGACCCCTTGGAGGTTTCTCTTACCTCTGAGGAAATATCATTTTTAGACTTAGCAGAGGTTGTGAATTTGTTAGAGTTGCTAGATGTCGAGGAGTCGTGTGAAGAGGTGTGTGGGGTCACTCATAACCCTATGTTTGAACCATTGGGCGACCCTCCGCCCAAGGTTCTTCCGTCATCTGTCCAGCCGCCTAAACCAGAGTTAAAACCTCTACCGGACACGCTTAAGTATGCCTTTTTGAAAGGCAATGATACCTATCCGGTTGTGATCTCCTCATCCCTCGAGGAAGATCAAGAGAGGAAACTGCTAAGTATGTTGAGAGAGCACATGGGCGCGATTGGCTGGACCATAGCGGATTTGCATGGTATAAGCCCAACGGTGTGTACACACCGCATTATTCTTGAGGAGAGTGTAAAGCCTTCCAGGCAACCTCAGCGGCGTCTTAACCCCAACATGAAAGACGTGGTTCGGGCTGAGGTGCTTAAGTTGTTAGATGCGGGTATCATTTACCCAGTTGCCCATAGTGAGTGGGTGAGCCCAGTACAGGTGGTGCCTAAGAAGGCAGGAGTGACCGTTATTACCAACGATGAGGGAGTTTTAGTGCCGACCCGAGTTCCCACAGGATGGAGAGTTTGCATAGACTACCGGAAGCTCAATGCGAGCACCCGGAAAGACCACTTCCCTCTTCCTTTCATTGATCAGATTTTAGAGAGGGTAGCAGGTCGGGCCTTTTATTGCTTTTTGGATGGGTATTCGGGGTATAACCAGATTGAGGTCGCATTAGAGGACCAGGAAAAGACCACCTTCACATGTCCATACGGAACCTATGCTTACCGTCGCATGCCCTTTGGGTTGTGCAATGCACCTGGTACCTTTTCCAAGTGCATGATGGGAATTTTTAGCGACATGGTGGAAAGGATAGTAGAGGTGTTCATGGATGATTTTTCGGTTTTCGGAGATTCATTCGATGGATGCCTCGAAAATTTGGGAAAAGTTTTACAGAGGTGTGAGGAGAAGCATTTGGTGCTCAATTGGGAGAAGTGCCACTTCATGGTTACCCAAGGAATCGTGTTGGGACACATTGTGTCCTCTAAGGGTATTGAGGTGGACAAGGCCAAAATAGATTTAATCCGAAATCTCCCAACACCTAAGTCTGTTAAGGATGTGCGTTCATTTCTGGGACACGCTGGTTTCTACCGGTGGTTCATTAAAGACTTCAGTGCTATCTCCCGTCCGTTGTGTCAGTTGTTGGCAAGGGACACACCTTTTGTGTGGTCCGATGCTTGTGAGGGGGCATTTCAGATGTTAAAGCGGAGTCTCACAACTCCGCCGATTGTGCAGTCCCCGGATTGGAGTCTTCCCTTTGAGTTGATGTGTGATGCTTCTGACTATGCAGTCGGAGCTGTTTTAGGGAAGAGGAGAGGGAAAGACCCATGTGTGATCTACTACGCTAGTAAGACATTGAATGAGGCGCAGATGAACTACACCACCACCGAGAAGGAGTTGTTAGCGGTGGTGTTTGCTTTAGATAAGTTTCGGTCCTACCTGGTAGGTTCGCAGATCACGGTTTTTACCGATCATGCGGCCCTAAAGTACTTAATGACTAAGCAGGACGCGAAAGCTCACCTCATTCGGTGGATTCTGCTGCTACAAGAGTTCCACCTGATTATCAAGGATAAAAAGGGGGTAGAGAATGTAGTGGCTGACCATCTGTCTCGTCTGGAATTCGAGGACCCCACCTCGAATCTTCCCATTAGAGATTCTTTTCCGGATGAGCAGTTGTTCGCCGCTAATGAGTGCCCGTGGTATGCTGATATTGCCAATTATTTGGTAACTAGGCAGATTCCTCCCCATTGGTCTACCCAAGAGAAGCAGCGATTTTTGAGGAGTGTCCGACAGTATATATTCGATGACCCATATTTGTTTAAGTACTGTGCGGACCAGATTGTGCGTAGATGTGTCCCCGAGTCTGATCAGAAGGGGATTATAGAGTTCTGTCATAGCGAGGCGTGTGGTGGTCACTTCTCTGCGAAGAAGACCACCGCCAAGATTTTACAGTGTGGATTCTGGTGGCCTGATATGTTTAAGCTCGTTCATGCATTCTGTAGGTCATGCGACCGTTGCCAAAAGCTCGGCAAATTGTCTTCACGTCAGGAGATGCCCCTCCGGCCCATTCTTGTGCTAGAGGTTTTCGATTGTTGGGGCATTGACTTTATGGGTCCATTACCTATGTCATGGTTACGAGTATATATTGGTAGCGGTGGACTATGTGTCCAAGTGGGTAGAGGCGATACCCACTAAGTCTATGGAGTTGCGAGTCGTGCTAGAGTTCATCAAGTCTAATATTTTGTCGAGGTTTGGCGTGCCACGCGCCATTATCTCTGATCAGGGCACGCACTTCACAAGTCGGTCGTTTGAAAAGTTAATGGGGGAGTATAGAGTCACTCACAAGGTGTCCACTTCGTACCACCCCCAAACTAATGGGCAGGCCGAGTTAGCAAATAGAGAGATCAAGCGAATTTTGGAGAAAACTGTAGGTGTGACTAGGAAGGATTGGTCCACCAGGTTGAATAATGCGTTGTGGGCTTATCGCACTGCTTATAAGACCGTGTTGGGTGCTTCACCCTATCGGCTTGTTTTCGGTAAGGCCTGCCACCTACCAGTTGAGTTAGAGAAGAAGGCCTATTGGGCCCTCCAGGAAATCAATTCGAGTCTAGATGTGGTGGGTGCGCATAGGAAGTTACAGTTATGTGAGCTCGAGGAGCTTAGGAATGACGCGTATGAGAATGCTAGTATTTATAAGGCTAAGGTTAAGGCGTATCATGATAGGAATATTCAGCGCAAAACCTTTAGAGTTGGTCAGAAAGTGTTGCTCTATAATTCGCGTCTCCATCTATTTCCCGGCAAGTTGAGGTCCCGTTGGGAAGGTCCCTATGTTGTGGTGCAAGTGCATCCGAATGGTTCAGTTGATGTCCGTGATTCTAAGGATGATCATGTGTTTAAAGTTAATGGGCAGCGTCTGAAACCGTTTTCGGAATTTTTGGAAGTGGGAGAACCTGATGAGGAGTTGGTCGATCCTGTGTATTCGGACGACCCGGTTACTTAGGCTTTTTCAGCCAGGTTTTGACGGGTAGCTCACGCGTACCATGCTTTTCATTAAGTGTGGACCCGGCCCCTAGTATTAGGGGTACCCATCATTGACTTGGGTTTATAGCTTTGCACGCCGCTATTTAAATAAGGATCGTGTACCCAGCTCCGGTTAGTAAGGGAAAATTCTGATTCTTTAGTTTTGCTTCATTTTTCGTAATTTGTGTTTATTCTTGCTTGTTTTATATCTCAAAAAAAAAAAAAAAAAAAAAAAAAAAAAAAAAAACAAACAAACACATCATGTTGGTCTTGTATAGCCACCCACTCTCCAATTCAAGTTGGGGGATGGGGAGAAAAGTATGACACGTGCGACTGCGTGAATGTCCGGTGGTGTTCTTTCATTGCTATTATATTTCTTGTGGGGCCCGGCTTCTCCTAGCGGGCGGTACTAATGTCATTTGTTGCAGAGTAGGAAGTTGGTTCTTCAGTCTTTTGCAGGACGAGCACGCTACCACACCAGCCTTGGTAGTTTGAGCTTCTCCGCCGGAGTGAATGAGGCATTCAGGAGCCTCGAGCAGAGGTGCCACGGATGTGGCGATTGTCTGTCCAAGAAAGCTTCGGCGCGGCTCTGTGTGACTAGCTGTGGACCTCTTTCGGTCCGAAGGAGCGGATCCTGGAAGCAGTTCCAATGGCGAAACGCAACGGTGACGCAAAATTCCCCATACATCGGTCGGGGTCATGATGGTTGGCTGCCATCCGACGGTCCATTTCTCTTCCTTGTTCTTGCCTTCCTGCTATGAGGGCATAGCATGTTTTAAGTTGGGGGGAGGAGTGTACGTTTCTGGTTTTAGATGGGTAATTTTTAATTGTTAATACGGGGATACATTGTTATGCTTGTGTGTATGAATAGATCGAGCACGATGGGTTTTCAATTTATTGTCTGCCGGTTAATTCGTCCCCATGCATATATCTGGTATCTCTGTTGGGTAGTTTTGCACTATGAATGGTCATGAGTGGGTGTTTCTACAGGGTGTACATAGTAGCTTGTCGAATACTCCATGGTTGTGTTTCATTTACATTTGCATGAGATAGTAGGCAATTGTACCACATACTCAGTTTAGAAATTTTGCATGCATATGGTGAGAGTCGGTGGCGTGTAACGGGGAAGATACAAGGCCTTCTTGCGTGATTAAACCACTAAAAGAGTCTCGTAGAACCCTTTTCAGCCAGTCCGTGTCAATATCTGTGTCTAACCTAGGAAGCCGGTGTTTGGGATGGAAGGCAAGTTGGGGGGTGTTCGGCTCTGTACATTTCTGGGAACTCGGCCTCACTGTGAGATAGAGCTCCGCCTGTGTGGAAGTAGGAAAGAGATTGCTTTCAGGGTGCCATAGATTTGGTGACTTAAGCCTACCTTTAACTACATAAATTCAGCCACAAATTAAATTACCTAAACCCCAACCAAATAAAGAGAGGAAGTTTGAAAAGGAATGGAAAGTGTGTCGTGTTGAAAAAATAAAGGCCGGTCGGCCCCTCTTTCTTCTTCTTATTCTCTTCTTCTTCTTCCCCTATATTCTCTCCTTCTCTCTCCTTTCCTCCATAACCACCCAACCCTACCTACAAATCCTTCTAAAAACCCACCTAAATATCCACCATTCTCTACCAAAAGTTAACCACAACCTCCTTTCTTCACCCTCTACCCAAATACCTGGTTGAAATTTCCTTAAACCCTACCAAATTTCCAGATCTGAAAATCCCAAACTCCACTTTCTAAACCCTTTAACCCCCAAATCATGGCACCTAGGAAGCAAGACATCGGGAAAGGTAAGGCTGGGGCTTCTTCCAGCACTGCGGAGGAAGTTCCAGGAGTTCCACCTTATCCGGGTCGGGCGACGAGGCGGAACCGGGAGCAGATGGAGAGGGACGAGCAGTTGCAATGGAGGGAGTCAATCATTGGCAGGGGAGTGAAAAATGAGAGGCACATCGATTTGGAGGGTGGGTGGCCAGAAAATCATTTGGTTATTGAGGCGATTAAGCAGCAAGGTATGTCTTTTTGGTTTGAACCGAACCCTGGCTATAATAATGCTTTGGTAGAAGAGTTTTATAAATGCATGGTTGTGCCTGAGGCTGGGGCTTTTATGAATCCGGGGGCTTGAATTACTTCAATGATAGGAAAAACCCCCGTGTTCATTGATGTTGATAAGATTGCTGCTGCATTGAATTATGTGAGGCCCGAGAGAGAGACGAATTTTCCGAGACCGGTCAGTAACCCCATTAATCAGGATTGGGTAAACTGAGAGATTTACACGAATAGGAGGGATGCGAGGATCCCACATTGGCCGGGCAAGTTTAAGCCGGCGTACAGGTTTCTCAATCAGGTGGTTTGTTATAATATTTATCCGAGGGGGACTGAGAACAAACCTCAGGAAAAGGTGGGGAACATTATGTGGGCGTTTACTGATGTGGAGACTGTGTGTGACTGGGCTCTGTTTATCTTTGGTGAGATGGTGGACTTTAGGGCTGTGTCGAAGAATGTCCGAATGCCTTTTCCGTGCCTAGTGACTATTATTCTTCGGAGGGATGGCGTTCCAGGGACTAGATTTTATGCGAATGATAGGTTGGATCCGGGGACGATGGATTCCACCATTCTTCGTCGGAGTATTGCCCAGGCTAGGGGTACCGGAGAGTCATTGCTCACTGCACCTTCATCGGAAGCGACTGTGAAAGAATGGTTCAAGAAACTCTTCTGTATGAATGTGGCTATCATTAAGAGTCAGAAGAAGATGAAACTGGAGCAGAGGCAGATGGCTAGGAGACAGGTGGAATTTGATGATCAGCTGAGTTATGTGAGGCGCCAGATTGCAGGAGAGACGTCCGGTCCTTATGTCCCTCGCCGATGGCCAGAGCTGGAGGTGAGTGATGATTTTGAGGAGCAGGGTGCGCCAGATGAGGACTCGGATGCATAGGCAGAGTTGCTGCATGGAGTTGGTTGAGAAGGAGGTGGTGTGATTTTCTGATTTTATGTGCTAGGGAGGAGTTTGTTTTATGTTGCTTGGTGTGTTTAGGAGGTGGTGTGTTATTATTTACGTGTTGGGAGTGTTTTTCTGTAACTGAACGTCATGTTTGTTTGTTTAAATTTTAGATGGTGGTGTGGTTTTCTTATTGTTACATGGTTTGGGATGTTATATGTGTGAGTCCGGGTGGCGGCCAACTCGGGTAGTTGACCTTTGCACTTACAGGGGCCGCCATCCATTTGCATGTTTCCTTTTCATTTTGTTCACCACGGTCATTACAAGCCGAAAAAGCCCTTAGTTGACCCGTGTCACGTGTATCACGCTCCTATATGCATGCTTAATGTCTTGTGATGAATATGTGGTAGTTTTGCCTCCCATGGGTACGAGATGGGTGACTGTGTGATTTTGTGGACGCATGTTTATCTCTAATGTCATTTTTGTGCAAGGTGTGTCAACTGTTGCTAGGGCATGCATGTGTTTGAGTTAAAGGTAGCGGTGAGTTGGGAATCTTGAAGGTGAACCGAATTCTGTACATCGTGCATAACTCTCGTATCCCCGTATAGTTACTTGTTGTTTTGTGTTGATTGTTCTATCCGTTGCTCGGGGCGAGCAACGCCTAAGTTGGGGGGTGTGATAGGCGCGCAATATTCCGTATATAAGCGCCTAAATAGGGGGAGTTAGCGCGTTAGACGTGCGGTTTAATGATCATTTTTCTCTTTAATGCGTGCACGGTAGTGTGTTTGGTGTTTGCATGAGTTTCCCAGGTAAAAGGGGGATTTTGGCGCGCTTGTTGCATGGCTTGAAGTGGAGCTGGACGTGGGAGTCGAAGTTTGAGGCTTGGATGTTGAAAGAGGTTGGCTTAAGGAGTCGGTATCGATACCCCCATAAGCCGTATCGATACCAATTGGTTTCAAAGTGCACAAACCGTTCCAGAATGTTTAGTATCGATACCCCTCAAATAGGTATCGATACCTACGGCTTACACGGAAGAAGGAAAGATAAGGGTTCGGTATCGATACCCCTCTTATGGGTATCGATACCGAGAGCTTACGGCTGAGGATTTTAAACTACGTCGTTTTGTTGGTTGGGGAACTAACCCTATAACTATGTTTTTCAAATTTTTCATTAGGTTAACTTAGATTTTCGTTTTTCGCTGGCAAATCTCTTGGAGTTTGACGGCTAGGGCTAGTATTTTTCCTCCGGCAACAGTACTTTTGATCGATTCAGTTCCGTTTTTCCTGCAGATTCCGGTATTGCTAATGTTTTTAATTGTCAATTGATTAGTTTCAATTCTCGTTGAACCATAACTACTGATTGTTCTTGTTTCCATGTTTAGATCTAGGAAACGTGTTATTCTTGTTGTTTTCTTAATCATGAGTGAGTAGTCGCCTTGAGTGCGGCCGCGGGATGAAGGTGTCCCGTGGCTAGGCTAATTTATGTTCCACCTCGGTGCCGAATCATTTTAATCAATGCGCAATTTTTGAATACGGAAGTTTTTTCTAGCAAACAAACCTGGGCATTGCCAATTCCAAATGCGCACAGAAATTGGTGACTAGTGGTGCGCATTTGTTGGAAACTATTCTCCATATTTTTAAATCTATTAATTGAATAATTGTGGCCCGAGTGAATGTGAATTAGACTAGCTGCGGACACCGTAGTGCCCACGGCTGTGCTCTCCTTTTTAAATTCAGAGTCCGGTAGTTAAATCAATTTAATTTAGTTAATTAATTAAACCATTTGAGCAAGGGGTGGCTACCTAAGAGCCAATTACAAACGTAGAGCCGACGTTGTTTGAGTTAAGCACCGTAGACCGTCTCTGTGGTTCGACTCCGGTACTTCCGGATTTATTGTGCTGCACCGGTCGATAGTCCTACGCTTGGGACAAAATTCTAGTTAATTATTAATCACCCGAACGGTCAAGCAGTAGCGATACCTCCTCCTAAGTATGAGAAGATAGGACTGAAAATCGTTGATTGTGTATTCATAGGTTATGCACACAACAGTAGTGCTTATCGGTTTCTTGTGCATGAATCTAAGATATCAGATATACACAAGAATACTATTATGGAATCTAGGAATGCAACATTCTTTGAACATATATTTCCACGAAGATCCATAGCAGAGTCAAGTTCTGTGAAACGAACTTTAGGGACTGCAGCTGAGAGCAGTCAGGATCAAGAAGATGAAGATGCAGTTGAGCCTAGACGTAGCAAGAGGTCTAGAACTTCAACATCTTTTGGTCCAGACTTTCTTACTTATTTGTTAGAAAGTGAGCCTCGGACATTCAAAGAAGCTGTGAGCTCTCCTAAGGGTCCACTATGGAAGGAGGCTATAAAGAGTGAGATTGACTCCATTTTGCAAAATCACACTTGGGAACTAGTGGATCTTCCACCTGGTAGTAAGCCTCTCGGCTACAAATGGATCTTCAAGAGAAAAATGAAGGCAAATGGGTCAATAGATAAGTACAAAGCTAGGCTTGTCATCAAAGGATATAGACAAAAAGAGGGTCTACACTACTTCGATACTTATTCTCCTGTTTCGAGGATCTCATCCATTCGGATGATAGTTGCTATCGCAGCATTACGAAACCTTGAGATACATCAAATGGATGTGAAAACAGCTTTTCTAAATGGAGATCTAGATGAAGAAATCTACATGGAACAGCCTGAGGGGTTTTCCGTTCTAGGACAAGAAGGAAAAGTTTGTAGACTTGTTAGATCATTGTATGGTCTAAAACAAGCACCTAAACAATGACATGAGAATTTTGACAATGCTATGATGTCAAGTGGTTTTAAAATCAACAAGTGTGACAAATGTGTATATGTCAAGGACACTGATGAAGGTTACGTCATTTTGTGTCTCTATGTTGATGACATGCTCATTGTTGGTAGTAATGATAAGATGATCAATTCTACCAAGAAGATGTTGAATTCTAAGTTTGACATGAAAGATATGGGACTTGCTGATGTTATACTGGGTGTAAGGATAACTAGAACATCAGATGGACTTGTGTTGTCTCAATCTCATTATATCGATAAGATTCTTGAGAAATTCAACAAGTCTGATACAAATATAGCAAGGACTCCTGTGGATTTGAATCTCCATTTATCCAAGAATGCGGGGGAAGGCGTTTCTCAATTAGAGTATTCTCGGATAATTGGAAGTCTGATGTACTTAATGAATTGTACTAGGCCAGACATAGCATACTCAGCTAGCAGATTGAATAGATACACGAGTAATCCAGGGGATGACCATTGGAAGGCGATAGTTAGAGTACTACGCTACTTGAGGTATACTCGTGATTTAGGACTGCACTATACCAAATATCCAGCAGTATTAGAGGGGTACTGTGATGCAAATTGGATATCAGATATGAGAGACTCGAAATCCACGATTGGATATGTCTTTACTCTTGGTGGTGCAGCGGTCTCTTGGAAATCTTCTAAGCAGATGTACATCGCACATTCTACGATGGAATCAGAGTTCATTGCTTTAGATAAAGTATTTGAAGAGGCAGAATGGCTACGTCAGTTTGTCGAAGATATTCCGAGATGATCGAGACCTGTGTCAGCAATATGCATCCATTGCGATAGTCAATCAGCAATTAGAAGGGCACAGAAAGGAGTATAATGGTAAGTCTAGGCATATTCGTCGTAGACACAACACCATTAGACAACTGTTCTCGAATGGGGTTGTCACTATTGACTATGTCAAGTCAAAGGACAACATTGCGGATCCGCTAACCAAAGGGTTAAACAGAGAGCTAGTTGATAAAGCATCGAGGGGAATGGGGCTAAAGCCACTACGCTCATAGTTACCGTGGGGGTAGCCAACCTAGCTGACTGGAGATTCCAAGATCTAGGTTCAATGAGACTACCTTTTGCGAGTAACCGAGAACGATCACTGAGGAGACTAAATCTCCTGCCCATTCCTGTGGTGTGGAACAGTGATACCTGTAAAGGATTCTTGGTTAAGCATTGCTTTTAATGACTCTTATGCGTCGGGAAGCCCGAGCGGGGTATAGCAGGATACCTTTTATAAGAAGGTCACCTATGGGAGTATGAAGTGGGGTCGCTTCTTTGAGAACTCTGGCAAAATTTCTCGAGAAAATACTTGCAGAACCAGGAAGAGTGTTCACCGCCAAAACGAACACAATAGTGAGAACTGAACTGTGTCAGGTGATGTTCCGTGTGATTCCTATTGTCTTGGTTTACACAAACGGTAGAACAATTCAAAGCGGGACCGCACACTGGTCAGCCAGTAAATCCGATAGGTCTTCACAAGGGAAGGTTCAAAGCCAAAAGCTACCTATCCTATGCGGGATTGATCCGTTGTACTCTCTCTTCGAGTCTTATTTATATTGTGTCAGTTTCTACCAATTTCATTCATGTGGGGGATTGTTGGAAAAATGAAAGATTTGTTCGAATATTTAGGTGAGCCTAAATATAAGCAAAATTCATTTTTTTAATATGAATAAGAATTATCTCATTCTGGGAATCAGAAAAATAGCCAAAGGGACGCGCGCGCGCTCGCCGTCACTGAACATCTGAACGAGACCGGGACTCAGGATACGTGGGCCCGCGGCCTGTGGTTCGAGGTATGTGGTCTGTGTCTAGCTCGGGTAAGTTCGATATTGAATTTGGACATTTAAGTCACTGGCCCGTTGGATCATGTCCAAAAATTGGGAAGTTAATTTCCTTTTAATGTCCATAGGCCAATTGTAACTTCATCAGTTACAAGAAATTGATTCCACGTTATTGCAAGGTAGCAATTGCTACTTAATGGTTTTAATGTCCAACGTCCCAATGTATGGTTATAAATTGGTGTATTGTCTTTTGGTATTTGACACAATGAAAAATACACCGAAACACACCACAGCTACACAAAAATTATCTGTTGATTTTTAGTGGGAGAGAGAACAGGCACTTGTTCGTTCGACAGGGTGATCCGGTAGGTGTTACTGTTGGTCATTTTAGCCATTGTATCCTGGGAAGCAGACGCCGATCAAAACCCCAAACACCCTACGTGGGGTGGTGAATTTGCTTTAAGGAGACCGTGTGAAACATGGGCCCCGGCTTGGTTTATTCTATCCTTTACATATTCGTAATTGTTGAATTTCGATTTTATGTAATTTCATGTTCCTCATTTTTCAGAAATAAAATTGTCGATTATTGTTTTTCCGGTACATGTTTTCCTACACGAAATGCCGCTCAGCAACGAGTGTGCACATACCCGCTTGGCACCAAAGTTTTTCTCACCCTTCATGGTTAAGGAAAGATAGCTTAGATGGGTATATATTCTCCTAATAAAAACGATAAGGAAATGGTAACGCGTGAAGAGATTATGCAATTTGGAAAAGTGCTTTCCGGAGGGTAAAAAATCTAACAGCTTTGCGAGTTTCCAGTTTGTAAAGTCTGTGTTTACAAATTTTGATGTACAGATCTGGACAGGCCGTGTTTAAAAGCGTTTGATGTACGTGATCAGTTTTCGCGTAAATAGACAGTTTGGCCTTCTGCCATACTTGTGTCCGAGGGAGATTCATTATGTCAAAACAGCTAATGAATTACTATAAATTAACCAAAAAACACCAACTACTATTGTTTCACTTGTGAACTAAAAACATTATGATAATGGAAACAACTCCAGCCAGAACAAAGAATCTCGTGTTGTTCTGCAAGAGTCATATCGTTTCCGGTTACGGGTAAACGTGGAAAGCTAATGGATCACCTGTCCTTTTCAAGTTACGCGAATCCAATCCGTAATTTTTCATTTAACTACCGTGTTATATCCTTGTGTCATATTTGGATTTGTGTTAAAAAAATAATTTACCCAAACCCATGCCACCACTTTCTTTTTGAGTTAGAGTCATGTTTTTTTTTTTTGGAGTTAGAGTCATGTTAACATCTCATTTTCGTTAGATAGATGCAAATCTCTGGCTGCTATGTGGACCAAGGCCTGTTATGATCTAAAGACATATTCAGTGGAAGATTTCAAGAGATGCTTGCCAGGTATTAGGAGGCTAAAATTACCAAAGTTAAAGGACTTTTGATTTCTGAAGTGGTAATCCTGGTGCAAGTATTGGTCGTATTCCAGATTGATGTGAAGTTCTTCTTTCGTCATTGATAGTGCCATGATGATATCGCAATGGTGGAGCTGCTGTTGTCAACTTACAATCTACTATTTGCTTTTTGTTCCTTCATGTATTCGCTTGGGTTGGCACCTTGCCAATCCTTTGTTATCTTTTCCCTTTGGGTCCTTAGAGGCATATGATTGTCGGGTGCGTGGGTGCCAACCTAGTTGGGATTCCCGTTTCCCGTTGTGATGCCGTCTTTCTTAGGCTCCCTTTAATCTTTGTAATGTGTTTTCAAAGATTAATAAAGTTTCTTTTGCCGATCAAAAAAAAAAAACATCTCATTTTCGAAATACTCATCCCTACATAAAACTCAGACCAAATCGTTGTCTCATCCTTTTGTCTGCAGGATGGAGGGTGAAAATCATTCCTTTCCATAAAGGGAAATGCTAACGGGTGCCATAGTACCCCCGTTAAGAGTACAAAAAAGTATAATTTAAAAATACATTTGTACTTTAAAATATATCTTTAAGTGTACTTTAACGTACAAGTGTATTTTCAAAGTGTACTTTTTTTTTTTGTACAAATGTACAAAAAAAAAGTGTACTTCTTTGTACAAGTGGGACCCATAAAAGTGTACATTTTGTATCCTTAACCGGTGCACTATGACACCCGTTAGCATGACCCTTCAATAAAAGTCACTATACAAAAATAAAAAAATGGTTACATGCAGAGGAGAATCTCTCCCCAACTTAGGCCATGTTCCACTAACAAAAAACTATATTTGTTTTAACTCAAAAACTATTCTATTCCACTAACAAAAAACTCCCCCAAAAAAGTAGTTTTGTTTTAACTCAAAAACTACTCTATTCCACCAACAAAAAACTCCCCCAAAAAACCAACTACCCTTTACAATAAACTACAACTAAAAAACCAAAAAACACATTAGTGGAACAAGTTGTAGATTTATTCTACAACTAAAAGCCTAAAAAACCAAAAAACCAAAAAACAAGTTAGTGGAACACCCCCTTAATTAACCCAAACCTACTCCTTTGGCCATTGCCATGACTAGCAACAACTTTACAGGACATGTAATGAATTAAATAATTCTACTTTTTGGTAAAGCTTTGAAAATCAGAGAACGTGGATGGGGCCTACCTATTGCCATTTCCAGCTACTTTTCCAAGTGAGTGGAATTGTGATTGGTTGTGACACAAAATTTGTGTATGTATCATTATTTGTGTATAATTGTAAACAACTTGTATACAGTACATCTCTGTTCACACACACACGAGAAAAAAAAAAAAAGGGGACTTGTACGCATCTCGTTCAAGTTAAAATCAAATTATTTGCATTTCAAATTTCTTCTCCTTTTGCACCATTTTTATAATTATAGGAAAATGCTCTGAACACAAGTTGCGATACGAATCCGGATAAGCCTGTGCTTCCAACCGTCTGATAAATGTGGATCTCATATCACGTTTTCAGCCATGTAGATTTGAATTTGTGTCCAAATATGTTTTTTACAGTAATGTTTATCAATCTGGCGACGCATATCTATTTTTGTTCAAATAGTAAACAATTGTATCCTCAAAAGTCCAATTAATGTATTTTCATCCACATAATCGATTTGCCTTTCTTACTGGTTAACGAATTTATCCAAAAAAAAAAAACAAAACGTGATCCTTTCTTTACCTAATAAATCTGGAAGGTCAATTATTAATTTTCATTCTTTTTGGACGCGTCGTGTACTCTTCTACAACCACTACACCTCTTATTCTTGATTATTCTTTTCCATATCCAGTTTTCCTTACCTGCTTTTTATTTTATTTTTTGGTGGGGGTTTAGTTTATTAACATTACTGTTGCTTTTTTATTTACCAAAAAAAAAAAAAAAAAAGATACAATATAAAACTAGGGCAATAGGGAAAAAATGCATTGAGACAACTTCGAAGAGTGAAACAAGACTCTCCTAGTCCTGTAGCTTGCCAAGTCTAAATTTATCCATCAGCCTCTCGATTTTATTTTAAATAAAAAACCAAAAAATAAAAGATAACAAACCTATCCCTTAGAATCAAAAGCTAATAAAGTTTTGAAGCAGTATACCTGACTTTAGAACCAATTTTAAAGACTTGAATTTTTAGTTTAGCCGTGCGTGAGCTAGTCTGGACACCTTGACCGTCAACCCAAAAATAAAATTTGAGCCAGATGTAAATCTACATAATGTTCACCCAATTTTTTATTTAGGGGTGAAATTGCAGTTTTAAATTTACAAGGTCAAAGTACAATTCAAATTCCAACACACATCTCAATGTGAAAAAACAACGGTCTACTATTGTGGTAAAAGAACCAGGGCAGGCTGAATTTGACAATAGAAAATATCCAACCTACTAACCTAAAACTACTCTTGAATTTTGCTAATGGTGTCTGTCTCCACTTTGCCACGAAATTTCCCCTGCAACTATTAATCTTACAGTCTCAAAAACAAAAAACTCCCATACGCGTACACTGTAACACATATACATATCTATATATATATACCCCCAAAACATCAAACAAAACTACTCAAACATCAGTTCCATCAAAGGAAAAGGACTATTTTCCCACTAACCCATTTCATTTAATTCATTTCTAGACCCTTTTCCAGCTTGGGATTTGATCATTTGAAGACATTTTCCCAGAACCCATTTCAATTTATACAGTTCTTGACCATTTTTTTCTAGCTTAGGATTTGAAAGACATGGGTGGTCATGAGCTGGTTGCTCTGTTTGTTTTTCTCTGTCTGCTCTCTGTTCCATTTACAGCAGAGGCAAGAATCCGGCATTACAGGTGGGAGGTGAAGTACGAGTTCCAGACTCCGGATTGTTACAAGAAACTGGCCATCACCATTAACGGGCAGACGCCGGGGCCGACAATTGAGGCGCAGGAAGGTGATACGGTTGTAGTGGAACTCAAGAACAGCTTGTTAACTGAGAATGTCGCCATTCATTGGCATGGTATCCGTCAGGTAAAAAAATTGATCTTACATTTTCTTCTTCGTCTTAAGAAAAAAGATAGTCTGAGGACACCGAATTAGAATCCAGGAAAGTGCTTTCATGGCTCGGATTCGTAACGAGTGTAACGCACGCTGGTTACACTTCAAACGAATCCAGACCATACAATGTGCTTTTCTGTGTCTCAATTTTGTGACATGGCAGTAAAGTGCTCCATTACTTCCAAGCTTGTATTTTACCATATGTATCATCTTTTTCTCCCCTTGTTTCTGTCAAAAACATTTACACCATATGGACCCAAAAAAAAATATTGTATACAAATTTTGGGCTGTAACCTGGGGGTAAAATCATTCTGGACAATTTCTGTGAATTTTGTTTTCTTTAGGGTCTAAAAAATAGTAAATCATATGAAAAAAAAAATGAAAAATACTAAGTACCTTGAAAAACTACCCAAAAGTAAAATCAAAGGTTCAGATAAATATGATTTATCTAAGTGAATCTGATCCAATGATTTTACTTTTTGGGTGGTTTTAATGATAGTTTTTCGGGGTACGTGAAAGAAAATAGACTAAATTTTGAGTTTTTTTATGCTTTAATTTTTTGGTAAAATGTGAGAGTTGATTTATGTATGACTATGATTGGTTGCAGAAAGGAACACCTTGGTTTGACGGAACAGGAGGGGTGACTCAGTGTCCCATTGTACCGGGCGACACCTTTTATTACAAATTTGTGGTAGATAGGGTAAGTTCAGTTTAATTCTTTTGCCCTTAAACCTTCTGAAAATAGAGCTTTTCTATATTCTACTAACATTTTACCTGTATTCGAATCAAAATTTTGCAGCCTGGAACATATCTCTACCATGCACATTACGGCATGCAAAGAGAAGCCGGGTTGTACGGAATGATCCGAGTATCGCTTCCACCGGGAATTGCGGAGCCCTATACGTATGATTATGATAGAAGCATCATTTTAAACGATTGGTACCACCAAAGCACTTACGAACAAGCCACCGGACTCTCGTCCAATCCTTTCGTGTGGGTCGGGGAGCCTCAGGTACTTAACGCATTTCACACTTTTCTACAAGAACTTGTATGCATTATTATGTTCATGCTAACTCATTTTATTACTTTTGCAGTCACTTTTGATACATGGAAAAGGATGGTTCGATTGCTCTGGGTTACAAGCTGACGTTTGTAACGCGACAAATCCCACATGTTCTCGATCTCCCTATGTCTTGACTGTGGTTCCAGGGAAGACATATAGGCTAAGAATTGGTAGCTTGACGGCTCTAGCTGCCCTTAGCTTTGAAATTGAGGTAACTTGCAAAGGTTTCCTATTTAGTTGTTGCAAAGGTTGTCGTGATATCGAAAGACATTGTACAAACTCTTGAAAGGCATTTTGTAGACACCAAACCAAACAGGACCTTTCCATTCATGTCTAATGTATAGTGTTTTCTAATGCAGGGACATAATATGACGGTTGTTGAAGCAGATGGACACAATGTTGAGCCATTTGAAGTTAAGAACTTATTCATCTACTCCGGTGAGACATATTCTGTCCTTATAAAAGCAGATCAAGTCCCTACACGAAATTATTGGGCCGTTTCAAAAGTAGTCAGTCGAAATAGCACGACACCCAATGGCTTAGCCGTTTTCAATTACTACCCAAATCATCCTAGAAGATCCCCTCCCACTATTCCACCCGTCGGCCCTGCTTGGAATGACGTGAATTCAAGGTTAGCCCAGGGTCAAGCTATCAAGGCTCGACAGGGATACATCCACTCTCCTCCTAGGGTCTCAGACCGCGTCATAGTCATGCTCAATACTCAAAACACGATCAACGGTTACACCAGGTGGTCTATCAATAATGTCTCCTACAACCTCCCCGATACCCCTTACCTAATCGCTGTGAAGGACAAATTGTACCATGTTTTCGACCAAACCCCTCCTCCAGACGGCTATGATTTCCAGAACTACGATATTTTTAGGAAAGCTAATAATTCCAATGCCACTACTAGCAACTCACTCTACAAGTTGCAGTTCAACTCAACAGTGGATATCATCCTTCAAAATGCCAATACAATGACAGCCAACAACAGTGAGACACACCCTTGGCATCTCCATGGGCATGATTTCTGGGTCATGGGCTACGGGCAAGGCAAGTTTGACATCAATAGTGACCCAAAGAAGTACAATTATGTTAACCCAATCATGAAAAACACCGTGGCTGTTCAGCCTTATGGGTGGACTGCTCTGAGGTTTCGGGCAGATAATCCAGGAGTTTGGGCTTTTCATTGCCACATCGAGGCTCACTTTTACATGGGCATGGGGGTGGTGTTCGAAGAAGGGGTGGAGAAGTTAGGGCCGTTGCCATCATCTATTAAGGGTTGTGGTGATACCAAAAGGTTTCCTTAGGCCATAATGTCTTGATTGTATAATTGTATTTTAAAATTCCTTGTAGGTAGTGAAAATTCTTTTCAGAGTTTTTGAGGCTTACCCCATAAAAACGTCGATACGTGCAGTCTGAAAGGCCTCTCCCTTCACGGCCAAATTGGATGGTTTTGAGGTCAGGTCTTTGGGCCGGATTTTCTTTTATTTGTTTTGTTTTTCTCTCCATATTGCTAGTAGGTTATTGGTAGAATGTCTTCAAATTCTAACGCAGAATAGGGGTATTTGTTTGTACTTACAAGTCAAGTCAATAAATGGGTTGTTTAGGAATATCTTGATTAAGTTTTACAACTTTTTCAAATGTATTGATTGTTCCACATTTTTCCATATGCACAATTTCAATGAGAAATTAATCATTGTATGCCAGAATCTCTCTTTTCTCTTATCTTCTCTTCTCTTCTCTTTAGTTTACTGTAGGCTAGACTGCTAGGATTACCCTGTCCTTGTGAAAGCTCAAGATTAGTTTTTGTTTTTACTCTTGATTTTTTTGTCATACGATATGATGTCAGTATGTTAGTAGAACTATAATATTACAACAAGCCAACATTGTTCCATTGACTTAAATTGAGAGCTCACACTTTGGCACCTAGTACCCACTCATGACCGCCTAAATTAAACTACACGCAGGTTTGTGTCTTTTGCTTTTGATTAACCCCACTACTGATTTAAGTTTAGTAGGAGACAATTTCAATCTCACACCCCATCAAAGGAGGAGAAGAGTTTGGTCTTGGCTCATAATATAACCGAATAAATAGATTTGAATGTTTGAGCAAAACCCCAGGAAAAGCTAGGTGGGCTTGCATCGTTGAATTTTTTTTTGGTGCTACGGAAAATTCATAAACTAAAACGAAAGACAAAGGTTTGGCTTACAAACTGGAAAATAAAAGAAAACTAGTTCATAGAATGGCTCCTACCGAGCCAGTCTTCTTGCACAAAGGTGCGCACGGATTGCGGTGACTCCTCGGTCAAAACCAGATCTTCGATTTGTTCAACACCCAATCTCGCCAAATGATCAGCACAGCTATTAGCTTCACGGTAGATATGTGTGAGGGTAGATTGAGTGCGCTCCAACAGCATGCGAGAGTCCCCAATCAGCGAATTGTTTGGGTGATCACTAGGTGCATCTTCAGTAATTAGCTTGACAGCCGTGAGGGAGTCCGACTCGACTTGGATGTTGATGTAGCCTTTCTCTATAGAATTATAGTGAGACCTCGGTAGATTCCCCAAAGTTCTGTTTCCAAGCTACACGTGGAGTTGATTTTTCCATAGTATCCCGGCAGCCATTGCCCTTCAAGCATGATCCCTGAATAAGCCTGTGAATTCCGCTTTTCCATTACTTTCATACATGCATCCATCGGTGTTAAGTTTCACACCCCCTGTCAAAGGACGCAACCAACTTGGATGTTGCTTGCATCGTTAAATGTCGGAGTATCAATGGCCACTCACGACCGCTTGAGCTATAGTTTTGGATCTTTTACTTTTGGATTTTTTTTTTTATGTTTGACAGAAAACAACAGATGATGCAAAACTAAAGAAAAAAATGGAAGAGAGAAAGAAATAGAACATACAAGAGATTGCCACCTGATAGGCGCGTGGGAAGCTTGCTTTTGAGCGCCTAAGTAGGGTGGTTTAGCATGTTAGACGTGCGTTTTGAGCTTTATTTCCCATTTGATATATGCACGTGGTGTTTTTGTGTGTTGAGCGTATTTTGCAGGTAATTTAGGGATGTGGGTGCAATTTCGTGACGTTAGGAGTACATGCATGTAGATCAAGAGTTAGAATGGAACAGATTTTGCATGGAAGTGTTCGTAAACCGCCGGGAGCGCTACCCCATTTCTCTGGAGCGCTCAAACTGGGCACAAAAGGGCTCAGAATTGGACAGAAGGATTAGGAGCGCTACACCTAAAGTGGTGTAGCGCTACCGGTTGGTTAGAGGTCAACAGTCAACGCAAGGAGCAGTCGGTCAACGCGCAGGGGTAGCGAAGCGGTAGCGCTACCCCATTTCTTGGTAGCGCTACCGGGCGCTTAGCGGGCGCAGTGAACGTCGTCGTTTGGTCATTCGCGAAGGATATTTCCGGATTTTCGTTTGTTTTTCCTTAGGATTACTAAGTTTAGTATAAATACTCTTGTTAAAACCCTGATTAGGGTTCCACGAATTATTTCCTAGTTTTTACTTTTCGAAGTTTGCAGCTACAGTTTGGAGAGCTACAACATTCAGCAGTTCCATTCAAGTTTATTTCCGAATTTCCAGCTTTTGGATGGGTGTTTCGTATTGATATTCAAGTTCGTTCTTTATTGCAATCATCGGTATCGTTTTCTATCTATATTTTTATTCGTCAAGCATGTCTAGATCTAGGTTAAACATAATTTCTGTTATTATTAGCATTATGAGTGAGTAGTCGCCTTGAGTGCGGCTGCGGGGCGAAGGCGCCTACGTCTAGACTAATCAATGTTTCACCTCGGGGCCGAATTCATTCAATTTTCAAGCAATTTTGGGAACTAGAAACTTTTCTAACAAACAAACCCAGGCATTACCGGAATTCGAATGCGCACGGAATCTGGTGACAGGTGGTGCGCATTTGTTAGGAAGCCTTTCTCGTATTCTAAAATCAGTAAAAAGAGTAATTGTGGCCCGAGTAAATATCGGTTAGGCTAGGCGTGGACGCTAGGTTCCCTCAGCTGTGCTCTCTTTATTAATTCGTATTCAACTAAATTAGCTTAGTTAATTAGTTAATAAATTCCATCAAATCAAAGGGTGGCTACCTAAGAGCCAGGTAAACTGCATTTTCACACTTTTGAGTCAAGCACTTAAGTCGTCTCTGTGGTTCGACTCCGGTACTTCCGGATTTATTGTGCTACACTGGTCAAGAGTCCTACGCTTGGGACGCGTCTTATTTTTAGTCACCTGGTCGGTCAAGCACCACCTCAAAATGAATTCTAAAATCATGGTAACCAATTTTTTGGAAGAAGAGAGAAAATATATTAGATCAACCAGTACAACCACCTAAAAAACAAAAACAGAAACAAAAAACAGAAAGAAAAAAAAACCACCGGCAAAGAAGAAACATAAAAATATAGAAGAAAAACTGCCGGAGCCGCCGGAGAGGTGTCACGCCGTCGCTGAAAGCCCAGATCAGGAAACTCCAGATCTGGCTCCCCTTTGCCATCTCTCAAAAATAGAGTTAATTTCGTTAGGGTCTAATTTTAGGAGATTGTCTTGACATAATTTCTTTTTTGTGGTACTTCGGAATTTAAATTACGAAACTAAATGAGAGTCAGATGCTGCAGCAGAGGTGCAGCTAAGTAACTACAGGAGTAAGACATAATAAGGGTACAACCAAACATGACAAAGAAGTTATAAGAAAACAAGAAAGAGCGGTGCATATTCAGTCCAGGATCTGTCTGATATTGAGACGGTCACTGTTCATGAATTCCCGGATGGCCAGGGGAGATGTGTTTGAGACCACCAAATCTTCGTTTTGCTCTGCACCAATTCGAGCTAGGCAGTCAACACATTCATTTGCACTTCGGTAGGTGTGATTGAGGATGCTTCCCGTTCTTTGCAGAAGATACTTCCCATCATTGATTATGTTGCTATGTGGGTGGTTAAGATTTGCTCCATTATTGACAAGGATAACAACAGTTTGAGAGTCCGATTCAATTTGAACTCCAGTTAAACCTTTCTCTAGGATGATGGTCAAGCCCCTATAGATGCTCCATAACTCCGTTTCCAGGCTTGTGCTGGCCTTCATTTTCCCGAAGTAGCCAGAATCCATTCACCTCCGACATCTCTAAAAATACCTCCAAAGCCAGCCTTGTTGGTTGAATCACTCTAGCTACCATCTGTGTTTAATTTAATGTTTCATGCGTTTGGGGGACACCAAGGAGTTAGTCTAGCTTTCTGTGGGCCAGCAATGAGAAAGGATTTGAAAGCTTCATCTATTTCATTAGCATATGTGCATAGAATTTTGGAACTTATTTCTAGCAAGGGATCAATGTTATCAAAACTTTTACGGTTGCGATCTTTCCAGATCTGCCAGAGAGAGGTACAGAAACGTAAGTTCCAAGGAATTCTATTTCCTATATGCAAAAGCTTATTCTTTTTCAAATTCTGGGATATCCAGACCGTAAATGAGCTTTCAAATCCACTTCTCATAGTATGGCCCGAGGGAATTTTGTCCCAAAGAGAGCTAAGGCCTTTGGGCATTCCCTGAAAAGATGACTAATGGTTTCAGGAGAGTTTTCACATCTTGGACATGTATCCAAAGCGGTAATCCCTCTCCTGGCACGAAGACAATTGGTTGGAAGTTTATCATGGAAGATAAGCCATAAAAAAAGTTTTAAATTTTTGAGGTACTCTCATCTTCCAGAACCATTTCCAGCCTTTAATGTCATTGACATCCTCAGTTAAAAACTCATAGGCGTGGGAGGCAGAGCAATTTCCATTGGAAGCATTAATCCAGGTGGGATGATCAAGTTGTTGAGCAAAGATAGGAAGAGCCACATTTAGAATATCATTACGGGAAGCATCATCCAGAATATTATCAACAAGACTTAAATTCCAACTACCATGATCAATAATATCAGCAACCTTAGTGTGAGATTGGGTATGATGGCCTGGATAACGCACTGCTAGAGGGGCCTGACCGCACCACCAATCTTTCCAAAGATCCACTTGCCTACCATCTCCTATGGTCCATTTGGTTCCCTCCTTAAGGGTGTCTCTAACTTGAATTATGCTACGCCAAATATGAGAGGCGTTACAGTTAGAAGGCCAAGACTGGAGAGTATGGTTTTTTAGGTATTTATCTCTCAAAATAATGGCCCACAGACTGTTATCATTATTAATAAGTTTCCATCCCAGTTTGGTAAGGAGGGCAAGATTTTGAGTTTTAGCTTTCCTAATGCCTAGACCTCCTTTGTCCTTGCTTTTACACACGGTGCTCCAGTTCACAAGATGGATTTTTTTCCTCTCAGGGGTATCACCCCAAAGAAAATCCCTATTCAAGCGGTCAAGTTTTTCACAAACATTAACAGGAAGACTCATGGTTTGCATGGTGTAGTTCGGGATAGTGGAGGAAGAGGCCTGGATGAGAGTAGACCTACCCGCAAGCATGAGTGTGTTAGCTTTCCAACCAGCCAATCTAGTTTGGACTTTCTCAATGATATCTTTATAGTGATCTTTGCTCGACCTCCTGTGAAGCAGAGGAACACCCAGATATTTACCAAGGTCGTTGGTAAGAGCTATACCACACAGGTTACTAAGTCTCTGAGCTCTTATACGATTAATGCTGGGGGACACATACAATTTAGACTTAGCCAGATTCATAGTCTGCCCAGACATATCACAAAATTCATTGAGCACATTCACAATAGATCTACAATTAGTCTGAGTAGCTTGTCCAAAGAGGATAAGATCATCGGCAAAGAAAAGGTGGGTTAGTTCAATAGAATCTCTAGCAACTTTAATACCTTTCCATTGACCAGCGACATGCTTAGTATCAATAAGAATAGATAGTCTCTCCATGCACAAAACAAACGGGTAAGGAAATAATGAGTCACCTTGACGCATTCCAGAGAATGGAAGAAGTCAGAGTAGTGATGCAGTTCATAATAATGGCAGTCCAAGCAGGATTAAGATTGAAAAACACAAGAGTATCAAGAATGAATTTCCAAGATATTTTATCATAAGCTTTTTCTAAGTCAATCTTCATTAAGATTCCCCCTTTTTTGCCTTTCTTGGATCTAAGAGTGTGAAGAATTTCCTGGGTAATGATGATATTATCATTGGTACGTCTACCAGGTATGAAGCTGCTTTGGTAAGGGCCAATGATTTTTGTGAGTAGAGGACGAAGTCTGGCTACAATGAGTTTGGTGATAATTTTGTAGCTCACATTGCATAAACTTATAGGTCCGAACATTTTGATGGTATCAGGGTTGTCAACTTTAGGGATCAGAGCTATGAGGGTTTTTATTGACTTCAGCGGGGATAGACTTAGTCTCAAAACATTTTTTAATAAACACACAAATGTCATCCCCCACAATGCTCCAGTATTTTTGATAGAAAATTCCCTGAAGACCATCAGGTCCAGGGGCTTTGTAAGGAGGAATGCTTCTGACAGTGTCCCAAATTTCACTATTGGAAATAGGACGGTTCAAGTCTTCATTATCCTCCTGAGTTAGAGCTTTGTTGGGGTTAACAAGAAGGCATGATCCAGGAGTATTGTTTTGATTTTTGAAGAGGTTAGTAAAATGCTTTTGAACCATGACTTTGATCATGTCAGAATTATCAATCCAAATGTTGTTATGATCTTTGAGCATGGCAATTTTAGACCTCCTTTTTTATTATAGTTGACATGTGGAAGTAACGGGTGTTTCTTTCTCCCATTACAATCCACTTGGACCTAGATTTTTGGAACCAAAGGATTTCTTCTTGACTAAGGATCTTATTATACTCATTAATGAGATCCTTTTCAAGGAGAAGGAGATTATGGGAAAAATTAGTATTTTGGGCCTTTTGGACACCATTAATCCTGGCAAGAGTCCATCTTTTGTTTCTGAAAATATTACCAAACTCATATCTATTCCACTCTTGAGCAGCTTTGGTAAAATTCTCAGTTTTTTCAACAATATTCCTTCCGGTCCAATTGTTGTCAACAATAACCTCAAATGAGGGCTCTAAAACCCAAGCAACTTCAAATCTAAATGGTTTATGAATGAAGGGGGCAGTAGTTATGCCATTTAGATGAATAAGGATAGGAGAATGATCAGAATACGTACGAGGTAGGTTCTGAATCATACCTTCAGGGAATAAAGTACGCCACTCCTCGTTGCAAAGGCCTTTGTCCAATCTCTTCTGCACATTGGCATTTCCTTGCCGGCCGTTATTCCACGTAAATTTAGGGCCAGAGGATCCAATGTCGACCAAGTTGCATTCATTAATGTTGTCCATGAATTTGCGTCTCTGGTGGTGGCTGGTGTCAGGGGCAGTGCTTCTACCTTCATCAGTTTTAGCAATATCATTAAAGTCCCCTGCTACTGCCCAAGCATGTTCATTGTCTTTAGCAAATTCCTTTAACCCATCCCATAAGATGTCGCGGAGCCTAGGGTTTGGATTGGCATATAATGCGGACAGAATCCAATCCTCATATCCGTTTCTACGAATTTTCACATGAATCACTTGGGTATTGATAGAAATAGTAAAAACTGAGACTTTGGTAGGATCCCAAAGTAACCATATACCTCCTGATCGCCCATTAGGGTCAGAGAAGGTATCTCTAGTGAAACCCAGTTTTTTGAAGTACGATCCCAAGGATTGAAGAGTAACTTTGGTTTCCAGGAGACCTACAATATCCGGTTTGTGTTGACTAACCATATCCTTAAAATTACTTCTGAATCTGTCATTACCTGCTCCATGGCAGTTCCAAATGATGATTTTGTAGCTGTCCATCAAAAAAATCTGATCTAACAGAGGGATACCTGGGATGTGGAGGGATTTACGCAGGTCCACCAATGTTGGCTTTTGTTTCCTGAGCGGTTTGATCGAAATCTTGTAAGGCACCATGAATTGTTTTTGGAACTTGATCTTCATGGATACTTCTTCCGGCCACCACACTACACCGATTAGGTGAATTACTTCTCTCTCTGCTTCTAGTAACCACTTCGTCTTGTGGTAGCTGATCGATTCTATTTGCACCTCTGGCAAACTCATGGTAGGTTTGAGTAGGTAGGAGAGTTATATCTCGTGGGATGTTGAGGTTCAAGCTTGAGGGTTTCTCTGCGATAGGGGTGAAGTTAGGGGAGGCGTCTGGGAGAAATATGACTGAGGGGTTTTTAGGATTTAGGTCAATAGAGATACCATTAGTGGGCTGGTAAATGGGCTTGCTGTTTTGAGCTTGGGTTTGGTGTTTTAGGAGAGGGTTGAATTCAAATCTAACTTCAGACTGGGTATTGGGCCTTTTTCGTTTATGGGTGACAGGGTTACGGGTCTTGGGCCGACTTAAATTAGTCCTTGCATTATTGGGATTACTCTGGGCCATAGGGCCCTTGCCCTTTCTTGGATCACTGGGATTGGGCTCATTTTCCTCAACCAAAAGGCCTGGGGTTGGGTTTTCATTTGGGAGGGCTTCAAATCTGTTAATGGAGTCTTTGTGCGAGCCATATTGTTGTTGAACATTAACCCTGTTCTTCATGGGATTCCTTCTGGTTACAATCATCCAGTCCCCGTAACCAAGTTCAGCTGGTTTGTCTGGAACTAGAGTGCCGTTATATTTGACAGCTTTTGGGTCAGGGATTGTTGAGTTCTCAATGGGCATCTGGACAGGATCTGCCTTCCCCGGTGCTGGTGATGTGCTACACTGCTCTTTCCGGTGGCCCACCCTGCCACAAGCAAAACAAATCATATGAATATGTTCATATTCAATCAGGTAGTCATACTTACCAATTGCAACTGAAACCTCCAAGGGTTGGCTTAGGTCTAATTCCACGCACACGTGGGCATAGCTTCCCCTTAGACCATCGATCGTGTTGGTGTCGACTTTCAGGGGCTTCCTAAGTTTAGCCGCAATTACTAGTAAGCTCTCTTCGTCGTAGTACTTGTATGGAAGATACTTGAGCCTTATCCACACAGCCGTCTTGATTGCAGTTGCCATGTCCACCTTGAATTGCGGCTGCCATTTTCTTACAGTGAGATAGTGGTCTTGGATAATCCAAGGACCACCTGTGTAAACCTTGTTATAATCAAACTTGGATTCAAATCTTATTAGATAGAATCCCAAACCAAGGTCTACAGGGGTAAAAAAACCCTTCCAAATCCCATAGGGTTGAAACTCTATCCATAAGTGGTTTGTATCCCATATTACACCCCAAGAGTTTGATAATCAGACATCCTTTGTGGTTTTGACGAATTTGCGTGAGATGTTCCTTGGTGAAATCTACTTTGATTTTTGAGACTGTATTTGAAGGCTCTGGATCTGGTTCATCGTCGTCGCTATCCAAATCAAACTCAGAATTCCTCTGGTTTTCGCAGTCCATTTGCTTTGTATGAGCATCAAGGAGCACTGCCTTAAAAGATCTGGCTTTTTCCGTTTGCTTTCTCAAATTTGGGGTTTTTGAATGAGGATCCCCATTGGTAGTGTTGTTGATTGTGTCGTCCATCTGGATTTCTGGCGTGTTGTTTTCTCGTGAGTTGCTTGAATCCGCGTCCATAGGGCTTGCTATTACAGTGGGATCTTCCTCTATTTGATTACTCTTTATTTTCTTAGTACTCCTTTCGAGATGGTCTTTTTCTTCCGCCGAGATTGGATCAGATTGGGTTTCTTGGTTGATTTCAGAGCTGAACATTGTAGAGAGAGAAAATGCTAAGTTTAGTGGGCTTGTTTCAAGCTCTGACTACGGGGCATTTCTCTTGACATAATTTCGATCGTAAAAGAAAGTTGCAATTTGATCAGAATTAAGTCTTACTCCCAAATTTAGTACACGATGGATGTATTCCAATTTATATTGCTTGGGTTTTCGTCACAATTTAGGGACTGCTATCATGATTGGCTTTATTTTATTTATTTATTTATTTTTAGGATGATGACCTGCATAATTTAAGAGAGATGTTTCACGTTCAACATCTCATGAATCATATTCTCTTCCCTCTCTCTCTCTCTCCAATTCAGCCTTTACGAAAAATGAATTTTGAATCTTATATCCTTTTTCAGCCTTTACAATGCCAATTTGTTAAGGATACAAATAGTTACAACGCCTTTCAGCCTGATCTTAGGCCCAGAATCTACGCTTTTTCACCAAAACTAAGGCCCCGTTCACCAAAACATGACACATTATGTCATTAATCCCATAATCACAATCCAAAAGACCAAGAGGATGCTTACCGTTAAAAATAAGTACGACTTTGGTCAGAATAAAGAAAATCGCCATCATCGTTCGATCTTTCTGGAAATCAGCCGTAAAACCTAAATAGCCCGGAATCGATAACCAAGACTCAATGGGAGAAGTACTTACCGCAGAGTATGATTCTTTAGTCATGAATGACCGTAGTCACTCTTCTCATCAAAATCGCCTCAACTGATCGATGGTTGTGGGTCGGGAGAAGAGTGAGAACATAGAGCGGTAAAAGAGTTAGGGTTGCATGTAGTCTTGTATCTCAAACACTTACAAGATAAAGAAGTTAAAAGATTGGGTGAATCAGGTGGCAAAATGCGCGCCCAATTTTAAATCTTTTTTAGATGTGTTTTGAAATCTTGCAACACCTCACACCTATCAAGCTTGAAAATAAAACATGATTAAAATAAACAAAGAAAGTTTTACCGCGTTTTAAACAAAGTGTGGTTAAATAATTAATTAAATGTCATCACGTTTGTAAACGAAGCGTGGTTAAATTGAACAATAACGACACTTTTACTAAAGCTGTGGTAAAAAAATACTACGTATTAATTATTACCACGGTTTTACGGGATGCATGTTGTCCCTTGTTGTCCGATCTGGACCGTCCGTGCTCGGCGATGGACGGCTCGGATCACATCTTGTCCAAACACATCCGAACCATCCGCTACCAAACAAATCCGAGCCGTCCATTATCGAGCACAGAAGGCCCAGATTGGGGACAACAGGGGTGCTGTCCCTTTAGGGACAGCACCATCCCCAATTCCGGTTTTACTAACAAGTGTGATAAAAAATTTATTCTCCATTTCTTTATCACGCTTTGACTAAAATCATGATCTTCATTATTTTAGTAGTGACGGTCTACCCTTTTATTTATTACTTACGAATTACTCTTTCTAGGATTAGACATTTGCCGGCGGCAAATGAACATGCATTCTAGTATATCCGTCCCTTTTTAAGTTATGCACTTGTGAAACGTGTATTTTTACGGACGTTTAAAAATGTATTTTCGTATATCATTTATAAATTTTTTTTGCACCAAATTAAGGTACTCAATGAGCACTTTAATTTGGTATAAAATAAATTAAAAAGTTATATATAGAAATATGTTTTTTAGGGGTTTGAAATTGCACGTATTCCTATATGGATCACTTAGAAAAAGATGGAGGGAGTAGTATACTAATTTGAACATATAGACATCGTCAAGAGAGGCCGTTATTAGAGTAAAAATTTCTTACTAAAAATTAAGATCAGTCCAGTGATCAGTCGGGCCTATATATGCGTTAGATCTAGTGTGGACATAATCAGTCCAGTGACGGAGTCCGAAATCAATGTTACAAGAGACATCTTTTAAATACACTTTAATAAAATAAAATAAATTGCAACCCAATGTACAATACTAAAATACCGACACTTAACAATTTCGTGCGATCTAACTAGAAAGATTATTTCTTTTTTTTTTCCAATTACATCGCTAATAAATCTCTAAATTCATATTGGATTGTGGGTTCCACTGACATTGAGAGAAAAGCAAGACAATTACCTAAATTGTAAGGAATACTGACTCTTGCCGGTAAGAATTTATTTACAATTCGGACCGTCCAAAAGTGTTTTAGACAGTCGAAAAGTGCAAGGTATCGCCATGTAGTACCCATCCGGCGCCCAAGTTTTTCTCCTAACGATCGGTCCACTTTCCGTAGGTTTTTAATCAAATTATCATTGATTTATTATATTACTACAAAAGAGATAAACAATGAAAATAATGAAATGATTTTTCAACTTGTATGTATATATTTATAGTTATGTGCAAATTGCCGTAGGTGCCATACCGTGTAGAATTGGTATCATCATTAATATTAAAAGGAAAATACTTAGTGAACGGATGGCCGGATAAAAAGTGGGATAAATATATTTCTTGAGTCGTTTGATGCGCACATGCAAGAACCATGTGCATCTTATGGTGTCCCGTCTGAACCCGAAAATTCGGAACACTTGTCCACAAAAAAATGTGCACCAAAACAAGCCAAACACCAGGATAAACACTTCTGTATGCAAATTGGAAAAAACTTCTTCCAGAAAAAAATAATACTAACATATGCATTCTTTAACAAAATTTTATTTAAATACAAAAGTAAAAATAGGATAATTTCTTATATACAATTTAAAAATACACTTGTACTTTAAAGTACATCTTTAAATGTACTTTAACGTACAAGTGTATTTTTTTTGTACAAGTGGAACCGACAAAAGTGTACTTTTTGTACCTTTAACGGGTGCATTATGACATCCGTTAGCATGACCCTATATAAAATTATCTATTACCATTAATGTGCCATATGCTTGTCTGCTTTGAGAGGTTCGACAATTTTATGAGAAGTCTGAAATAGTGAAGTAGACAAACAAATTAAAATTGGGTTGGTAAATTTAATGGATGAGTAGTTTAGTGGTTACTCCTACATTAGCCTATACAAATTACCTCAAATTCATGATCACACGTCAATTATATCGATCCTCATTTATCACTGTCAACCACCATCACTTTTAAGTTCCATCTCTTTTAATTATGTTTTATTGGTCAATTCAAATGGTTTAAGCAATCACATTTGCGCGAAAATAATGTCGTATTGACATTTCTAATGGTTTAATTGATAATTCTAGTAAGTATGATAACACTGACGGGTACGTATCATTGTTAAAATGGTCTCTAACATATAGTTATTCTTTCCATTCAGAATGGTAAGTACTAGCAAATAATGCCTTATTGTATGGTAAGTACGGTTATAAGATAAGGGTGCTGATTTTGGGGTTTCCTTTTTTTATGCAGGCACTCTAAAATTTAATGAAGTTATAAAACTACTATTTTCAAGATATAAAAATCACTGGAGACACTCCATCCCAAATTATCTCCTCATTTACTAAGGCACTCCAAACGGAAAAATGAACCAAAACCAACATAAACATTAGGTTCTAAACATAAACATTAACATTAGGTTCCAAATATTAAACATCCACAACATTAGGTTCCAAACATTAAACATGCATCTATGTCAGATTGCTTCACGCCACTTTGCAAAAAAAAACAAAAAAACAAAAAACAAACTAAACATTGCTAGAATTCTCCTCACAATTGAACATGTTGATGCTGCAAAATTTTCATAACGGTTGCGACACAAGATTTTCATACTTTCGTATTCATTATCTACCATTTTTTCCTCAAAATCTTCATAACGACTGCAAATCTACATTTTAAAACTCATTTATGAGAACTCTGGAGGGGAAAAGTAACAGAACTCCCAAGAGACTTTGCATGGACAAAAAGATGGTTCTACAATCATACACCGAAGACCACTTGTCGAGGTCGTCCTGAAGCAGAACATGGAGACAATAGAATAAAGACTCTATCAAGGAAACATTACATATGGAAGTAAGTAATTCAGTGATATGCAGTAGAAGGAGTTGAACAACTATATGTTTTTTTCTGATAAAAAAAAAGACTATCTTCTTTTTTGGAGTGTCTGAAATAAAGAAGAAGTGCAAAGGTTTTTTGGAGTGCCTAAAGTAAATTATGGAACTTGCAAAAGGGTAATTTTGGAAAACTACTGTCATTTGGAGTGCCTACATCAAAATTGGGAGTGCGAATATCAATGGGAGCATCATCCTTCCGTACTACTTGGAAGCATGGCTGAAAAGTCCCTGAATTTGAAACGTATAATGATAACGGTAGGTTGATTTTTTGAATTTTAACATATCCTAGCTTGAATTTTAACATATCCTGAGTGAAAAATGAATTCTCAGAAAAAGTAAAATGAGGTGAAGCAAAGAAATCTAAATATTGGAGCAAGAAAACAAAAGTTCCTTTCTTTTGTTAGGATCTATTTTGTTGGAAAGCGTTATGGAAACTTTGACGTTATGGATCCTACTGTTGGAAAAAATACAGTGGCAATCCGAAATTCCAAAGAACAAATTCTTCTGATATAACAGATTACAACGTAATTGAATTACATAAACAGAAATAACCTGACAGAAACTAAATATGAAATACAAAATCGAAATTGAGATACAAACAGTGGATTGGAAAGGCCGAGTCGTGTGTAACACACTCTCCTTAACAAAGATTCGCCGCCTACCGTGGGTGTTGTAGGTTGAACCGACGTCTTCGTCCCAGGATGAAACGACTAGTACCACAACCACCGGAACACCACCGCTGGAAGCCTTGGCGAACAAAAACCGCGTCTGCCTCTCTCTCTCTCACAAAGACGAATTCTGGAATATTTTGTTTGCTCAAAAACTGATGATCAAAACACACATCAGAGCTTCCATTTTATAGATGAAAAATGGAGCTGAAAATTGAATACGGGATTAAAGAGGAGGAGCCTCCCCCATTCAATAGGCACATTGAATATCCAATTCAATTCTGAAATCTGAAACTCCTGCATTGAATCCGAATTTTGAATGGGAATGAATTCTGCCATAATCTCCATATTCATGAGGGAGTTACCCAGCATTAATCCGTGATCGAATTGAATCCGTGGGGAGGTCTCGGTTGCCTCGGGAGACCCTCCGAGTGCCCCGGTTTCATTCACAAAATTTCCAACACCTACAACTTTCTTGGTAATTGAACACATAAAAAATTATGTGATAGTTGATTTTTCCAACATTTCCCATTCATTCCGTGAAACTGAAGAGGGCCTTATTGAGTTAGCAATGTCGCGGGTATCGTCGTGAAAGCAATTCATATAAAAGCAGAATTCTGTCTTTTTTAATTATCATATACTTAATACCCGCGAAGTATCGGTTCAGATTCGGATGCAAGTAACACTTCAAATTTGGGACTGAAATCGCAATACTGCAACCAAACTGGCATGTAGAAGATTAATGCATGTTTACGAAAAATTTTACGAGCAGACTTTGATATTCTTGCTTTTAAAAAGTTACAATGAATACTGTTTGTTCAAAAATCTTTTAACAAATATTGGGATTCCTAAGAATTCGTAATTTTTAGCTTTTTGTTTTTTGTGCAAAAAACTCTACAAGTATTAATTTACTGCTGTTTTATCATAATTTCCTAGATATAAAATATGCTTATAAAATTTTATGATCTACATCGGAATCTGAGTTATAATTTAAAATCTATATTTAGAGGGGCCGCATACTTTAATTTCTAAAGTCCAGAGGTCGAATTAATAAGACTTAAGATTTTTTATTATATGGCTAAAAAAAGAAAACTTCTTGTAAGATTAGAAAAATTAGGAAAAACATTCCAAATGGGGCCCAATTTTTCCCAGTTCCATCAATTTTCCATAGAATAGCATGTAACGTTACTGATCAGAAGAAAATTATTATTTTTAAGCCAAATTGCAAAAAACAAGAATTTATTTATTAATCAAATGTAAGTTTATATGAGTACTGTTTGTAGAAAAATCTTTTAACAAATATTGGGATTCCTAAGAATTCGTAATTTTTAGCTTTTCGTTTTTTTGCAAAAGGCACTACAAGTATTTTACTGCAGTTTTATCATAATTTTCTAGATATAAAATATTTACCTGGTTAAAAAAATTTATGATCTACATCAGAATCTGAAGTTATAATTTTAAAATCTATATATAGAGAGACCGCATAATGATTTTAAAATCTATATCTAGAGAGACCGCATAATAATTTTAAAATCAATATCTAGAGAGACCGCATACTTTAATTTTAAAAGTCCAGAGGTCGAATTAAATAAGACTTAAGACTTTCTATTATATGGCTAAAAAAGAAAGGCTTCTTGTAAGATTAGAAAAATTGGAAAAGACATTCCAAATGGGGCCCAATTTTTCCCAGTTCCAGCTATTTTCCGTAGAATAGCATATAACGTTACTAATTAGAAGAAATTTTTTTTTTAACCAAATTGCGAAAAACAAAATTTTTTTAATCAAATGTAAGTTTTATAGTAATCAGTAAAATCAGAGAAAATCATAAATCGAGGTAATTTCGTCATGGTCAACGTAGAATGCGTACATTACGGGTATTTTCATGCGAAATTTTTCTTACAATTAATTAAAAATCAACGCGCTTGTCAATTCCAACGGGAGAGAGCTTCTCATAGAAGTCAAGTCTAGTTTTAAATTCGTGAAGTGCAGTTTCCTCGTTAATTTGCTCGTTGAAACATTCCCTTCGCAATATGAACAGCTGACATAGCAAGGTTCGCTGAATTATAAAGAAAAGATTAGGCCAAGCATGTGATTGGCAACCTGCAGCCTAGAATTTACCCTAGTATTCAGTACACACTCCTTTTATGAATTTTTATGGCCCATTTTATGAATTTTCGTGGCTCGTCTCATACATTTTGTGGCTCATTTTAGTTTGAGTATATGGTACACCCTCTACGAATTTTGTGGATCGTTCTATGAAGTTTTTGTGGATGTTTCATTAAGGGTGTTTTTAGAATAAACTGACTAAATTCACGATTTTTTATGTGATGTATTGTGAGAAAATGACATGTCTCGGTGTTTGGGAAAAAAAATTGTTTTTAGTGTTATTTATGAATTTTATAGTAGAAAAGACAGCATGAGGTAAAAAAAGACGTCTAAAATTTTCAATTTTTTGCTGTCTTATTTTTGCATTTTTGTGGTATTGTTTATGAATTTTGTGGTGTTAATTAATTGTAAATTTTTGTGATCCAATATATATATATATATATATATTTTTTTTTTTGTATTTGATCGTGAATTTTTGTGACGATTTACCAACTTTTGATGTCTTATTTTTGCATTTTTGTGACGATTATATGAAACGTGGAAGTAGAGTTGGATCTTCTACCTTTCATCACAATTATCGGAGGGTTCAGTTTAGACGGTCTACGACTCTACGGGTTAACTTTGCTGATTGAAATTGCTGAATTTTTTTTGGATTTTTTTTTTTTTGGTCATCCGTCAATCTTAATCTATTACTACATGGGGAGCAGAGAGTGAGACTTAATCCCGGGATGCAGTGTGGGGCATCCAAGAGTTTTACAACATGAGCTAGCCACCACTTGCATTTTTTTTTTAAAAGAGTTTGATGAGAATTAAAACGAAAAATTAGCCATAAATACATCAAAATTGTTTTGATTGAGTGGAACGGCACATAAAAAAACTAATGTCACCGCCCCGTGACAAACCACTCTCTAGCAGCCGCCCATGCACTTGCTTTTCCGACGAGAACAAACTCTCTTCCATCACAACATAGCGATCCCTGTATCCTCCCTCATCGTTTCTACCACCCCGCCAGACCCATCCACCTTGTTCGGTTTGGGTCTCAAGACTCACCCTGCACGGTCCCCAATAAATTTCTCTCTCTCTCTCTACTCATTACCCTAAAAACCCTCCTTCAAAACCTAAACCGAACAAAGCCGATCAATTCTCTTGTTCCCTACTCATAAACATGGAGCAGATCATAAAATTAAAAATCAAATCTTCAAGCAAATGGCCCATCTTTCATAAACTCCAATCAAGACATCAGATCAGATTGTGAATGGCGTGAGACATTTTTTAGAGAGAGAGATCGAGATCAAGCATTTGCGGCACAACCCATTTCCTTCCTACAATGTATGACTACGATAAGAAATGGAGGATGTGGCTGCCTCGATTAAAGGCTTCGTTATTGGAGCTTGTATCAAAGGCGGCCTCTCTCTTCGCCATTGTTGCTCGGTTTAGACGCAGATGATTGTCGGCCTCTGCCAAGCACGATTTTGATTGTTCTTAGATATCCACAGATCTGATTAAACTATCTTATCTGATTAAACTATCTTTTAAAACACTGAAATTAGGAGTTGATTTTTTTGCATTTTCTGTACAAAATTTGAACTTTTAAAAACTAGTAACATTTCACTAATTTTTTACTCAAACCTCTCCGTCACCGATAAACCCAAGTATGAAGTTTAGTGAGTTGTCACTAGAACTTTTTGAAATTTTTTTTTTTTTTGAACTTTTTGAATTTCAACTAGGTATAAAGTTGATTTTTTTTTCCTCTACAAAATTAGATCTTTTAAAAATTAGTGACGTTTCACGTTTCACTAATTTTTGGGCCGCCGAAAGTGGTCGGCTGGAGTTGATTTTTTGAATTTTCTAAATGAAATTAGAACTTTTAAAAAACAGTACATCTCACTAATTTTTTTGATCGCCGGAAGTGGTCAGTCGGATGTCGGGTGGTGGTCGATCAGGAGGCATGAGTTGATTTGTTTTCAAATTTCTGTACGAAATTAAAAATTTAAAAATTAGTGAAATCTCGTTGATTTTTTTGGCCGCTGGAAGTGGTCGACCGGAGGTGGAATAGTGGTTGGCGGGAGGTAGAGTTTTTTTTTTTTTTTTCAATATTTTGAACGAAATTAGAACTTTCAAAAATTATTGAAATCTCACTAATTTTTTGGGCCGCCGAAAGTGGTCGGCCGGAGGTGTGGTAGCAGTTGGCGGGAGGTAGGAGTTGATTTTTTTGTACGAAATTAGAACTATTAAAAATTAGTGAAATGTCATTAATTTTTTGGATCGCCGGAAATGGTCAGCCGGAGGTGGGGTGTTGGTCGGCCAGGAGACAGGAGTTGATTCTTTTAAATTTAGAAGTTGATTTTTTTTAACTTTTAAAAATTTGTGTCATTTCACTATTTTTTTTTTTTGTATTTATGTTTGATTGCAAAATTTCATTATCCTTCCCTTTAAAAATGTCAATTTTTGTTTTTATGTTCAATTGCAAAATTTCCTTGTCCTTCCCTTTAAAAATGTCAAATATTTTTTGTTTTTATGTTCCATTGCAAAATTTCCTTGTCCTTCCCTTTAAAAATGTCAAATGTTTTGGATTTTTGCAGGCTATGTGGCCTAAAATGGAAAAAAAATTCTATTGAGTCCGAGAAAGGCATGTTTTGGCTAAATAAGCACTTAGCTTATTTTTTTAATCTTTATTCAATTTTTTCGCATTTGTAACTTCGGCGTCAAAATTTTGTGGATTGTTGATTCTTCTCAACGAAATGAATCAAAAAAGTAAAAAAAATCAAAACTTAATTTTTTTTTGAATAAAGACAATTATAAACCAAAAAGTCAGATTTGAATTTGGAACACAATTTCTTACTTTTATGATTCCTATTGTCGAGTCGAACTAATAATTTAAAAAAATTTAATTCGACATTAACAAATGCGTAAAAAATTACTCCCCCTCCGTCCCTTTTTTAGTGTCTACATTCCCATTTTGGGTTGTCCCTTAATAAGTGTGTGTTTGAAAGTTAATGAATAAAGTTTGGACAATTATCATTTTATCCTTTTGAAAAGTTAGTAGGTAAAGAATTAGTGGGTAAAAGGGAAGGATAATTTTGAAAAGTGTAGGTAAAAGTTGATGTGAAAAGTGAAAAAGTTAATGTGAAAAGTGTAATGATAATATTTATTTAATAAGTTGAATTTACAAAACAATACACTTAAAAAGGTACGAAAGAAGTAAATATAGACAAAAAATAATAATAATAAGCCAATAGGCCTGCGAATCATTTAAACTTGACCATCATTCCATTTGACAGGACAAAGGCTCCAACTAATATAATTTTAAGGGAAATGCTAACGGGTGCTATAGTGCACCCGTTAAGAAAACTTAAAAATAGACTTTTAAGTGTATTTTAACGTACAAGTGTACTTTTTTGTACAAGTGAAACCCACAAAAGTGTACTTTTCGTACCATTAACGGGTGCACTATGACACCCGTTAGCATGCCCCTAATTTTAATTGCGGATAAGAAAAATTAAGATAATTTAATTAAGCCAATTCGGTCATTAATCGAAATAGCCTTCGAATGTACCGGTCTGGCTAACGGAACTAATAATCTACATGGAAGAAAACGGCTAAATGAGATTTTCTACCTACTAATCAAAGACCGATATAGATCAACTTAGCGGTCCACAATAATCTAATAGTGCCTCATGATTTTGCAATTTTTTTGTCAATTTTAATTAACCAAAATAGACCGATATAGATATTCAATCACTCAATTTAAGATTGGTCTCCTCGTATATGAAATTATAGTTTTGTCTCCTTTTAACGGTGGTCTCACTGGCTTCCCCTTTCTTATTGTCGCAGCATGTGATTATTCAACTAGTGTTTGGGACAATTTTTTGCAAAAGAATGAGATTCATAGGCCAACTTCAAGCTTGATGGCTGAGATTGTGTGGGCCTTGCATCACAGGAAAGGGAAGGTTTTTCGGGATCTGCTTTTTAAACTGTCCATAGCTGGTGTTACCTACAATATTTGGTGCGAGAGGAATAGGAGGGTTTTCCAGCAGAAACCTCTTACTGTCTTGGATCTCACTACCAAGATTGACTCTGACTTGCGTGCTTGCATATGTTCTTGGGGAGGTATCAAACAATCAGATTATAATAGGCTTTTATGTCTTAGTTGGAATATTCCTCCTGTTGTTCTTTCCCGCTCTTAGTTGGCTTGGATTTATGCTAGGTGCCTCTATTGTTGTTTAGGTTTGCCTTGCTTGTGCTGTAGGATCTGTTATTCTTGAGATCTTGGCCTCTACTTTGTTTTTGCTGTATGTTTTCACAGGTATACCCCTTTCATCCTTGTCTCGGTGTTTCCTTTCCATGAAAGTTAATTTACCAAAAAAAAAAAAAAACATGTGATTATGTGGTCCAAAGAGGCTTGGGTTTTTATGCTGACTTAAAAAATTAGATAAGAAAGTTCTTATGTTCAACGTATCCAATGGAGGAGAAGATTTATTTTATGAAATCGGAATGAGGATTAAAATAAAAAGAAAGAAAAAATAAATGCTTAGGCAGTGTACCAAGCAAGTTATAACGCATCAAATTCAGGAGCGTTTGTCTTTTGTGGACGAATATGTATGGTAATTAAAGGGATGTTTTACGGTCCTAAGAACATCCTCAAGTAAAACCAATGATTAAAAATTAAAAAAAAAAAGGTTGTTAGGTAAAAACATTTTTAGCCACTTTGGAGAACAAAACTGGCTCTGCGGACTAGGTTGAAACTAGCTATATTAATGTCCTTTTTTTTTTTTTTTTGAAAGGTCTCTTCTTTCTTTTTTTTTCAAGATGGCATTTTTTAATACTAAAACAAAATAAAACTCTCTCTCTTCTACACACCTGTAGCTAGGGCTGGAAGAAAAAACCGGTAAACTAGACCGAAAACCGAAACCACACCAAACCAGTAGTTTGGTTTGGTTAGGTTTGATTTTTTTAGCCAAACCAAAAATATTGTTTGGTTTGACTTGTCACCTTCCAATCCAAACTAAATCGGACCACTCCGGTTCCTCTGAGAGATCCCTTTGCTACGGTGGAGACTTCTCCTAGTCATGTTTCGATATACAGTTTTGAAAAATCGCTTAGCTCAAGCCTTTCCAGGTCATTTTTTTGCTGATTCCTCACGAGAACTTTTAAAAATATGTTTTAAACACATTGAATGGTTCAGATCATCAAAATATGGCTAGGAGAGGGGAGGTCGGCACCATAGCAAAGTAAGGAATCTCTTACTTGATCCTCTGTGTGTGTGTGTGTGTACTATATACACAAATGCTCTAATGAGGGATCTCCCAAACGGCCTAAAGTGCGGACCTCTCATTTCCGTGAGTTTTATCGAAAACTGCTCGGATCAAGCCCTTCCCGGTATATATAATTTTTTTTTGGTGATTCCTCTCATGGACTCTTTAAAACACATTTTAAACACATTGAGTGGTTCGGATCATCAAAATTCGATTCGGAAATCGGAGGTCCGCACTTTAAGCAATCGAGGGATCCCTCACTCGAACGGCCTTGATATACACTAATGTGTTTCTATGAAAAATTGCTCGGATCAAGCACTTCCCGGTCTTTTTTTTTTTGGTGATTTCTTTTAAAGACCCTTAAAAACACATTTTAAACACATTGAACGGTTCAAATAATGAAAATTTGACAGGAAAGTGAAAATAGGGACGGAGTCCGCATTTTAAAAGTGTGGACTGGATCTGTACATGTATGTGTTATATTTGTATCTTTTTTTCATCAGAGTTACATAGATATACAAATAATAGAAGAGAGAACATTTTTTACACCGTCGGTGTAAAACTCCCCTTTTCCACTACCACTTTTGTGGGCCTCATCGTTAATTAAATGTTGATCTGAACCGTTCATCTTGTAGGGCCCGCAGAGTACTTCATCCCTGTAAAAAATCATCTTGATCGGACATCAACAGGCATATCAAAATTTGAATTTTGTTTTGTAAAATGGGTGGTCATAGATTTTAAAGTTAAGTTGTCCTTGACTGTCCATTTCGCCAAATGAAATTAAAAATTTCATATATCTATTGATGTCCGATCAAATTAAAAATTAAAAACGTGTTTTAAAGAGTCCACGCGAGGAATCGCCACAAAAAAAATTATATATACCGGGAAGAGCTTGATCCGAGCAGTTTTCGATAAAACTCACGGAAATGAGAGGTCCGCACTTTAGGCCGTTTGGGAGATCCCTCATTAGAGCATTTGTGTATATAGTACACACACAAGATCAAGTAAGGGATTCCTTATTAGAATGGCTAAATTTAGGTCAAAACTTACCTTAGTTTGTGTTACGTTTGCCACAGGAAGCAGATATGTTTTTATCAAATGTGGTAGTGTCCGAAGGAGTTGCAACTTGAAAATGCTGCTCATGGGGTGGCTAAATCTGCTTTGTAATGTTCCTTTAGTTTTTATATATTTAGTCGTTTTTCTTGTTATAAAATGCGTGAATAATAAACTGGAAATCAGAATAAATCGATCAAACCAAGCCATTAATATTTGATTTGGTTTGCTGGTTGCTAAAATGTCTAAACAGAAATATCGGTTTCGGTTCGGAAAAATGCATAAGCTGGTCTAAACCGAACCGTTTGTACCCCTATCTATGCCCGAACACCATAGCACCTTGTCGCATCTTACTCCGTCGTAAATAACTCCCTAGTCCCTACTCTCAATCTCAATATTTAGATGAAAAAGAGTTACTACTCCTACTACAAAGTTGAAGAACATTGTGAATACTGTTCCGAAAGCCAAAAATTAAGTGTTCCTCAAGCAAAACGCATTTAACCCTACTCCTTGCCGGATCTAATTTCTACAAGTACCCAATTCTACAAATTCCACCATCGATCAAGTCAAGGATTTCCACATTTAGGGCATCCACATGAGGTTAGGTAAATCGATCCCCACATTTAGCTATTTTAACTAGGTATATGTAAAATCTATAGTGCACCAGCCTCAATAGGAGTCTTCTCAATACTCGCTAAAACCAACAAAAAGCAACAACCCACTGCACACTGGGCTTCTATGGAGAAATTTTTCAGTGTCGAGTGGGTATTGCCCACATGGTACCCACTCGGCAATCTCAGCCGTCTATAACGCGATCCAACGGTCCGGATTTTAGAGAGAGAGAGTGTTTGGGTGAGAAGAGAGAGGGAATCAATCCGGGCCATCCAAAACACAATTGGACGACTCAGATCATACTTGGGTACCAAGTGGCAATACCCACCCAGCACCCAAATTTTTTTCGCTTCAATTACTATATTTACCATTTCTGAAAATAGCACTATTCAGTCATCTCCTTCTCTCTCACATCGTTTCCTGTGTACATTGTTCTACGTGTACGGTGCATTTATAAACAAAGAATTTGGGAGGTGTTTGTTCTAGGCCTATTTTTATTTTTGTTCTCCCCGGGGTTATTGCGGTTTTTGGGGTTGCTTTCCCCTTTGGCTATTTCGTTTCGGGTTGACTCCTTGTTATCATGTTGTTATTTCCCCTTGGGTCTGGGGCGACATTTATTTGTCTTACCTCGGCCCCTTTTAATCTTTGTGATGTGTTTTCAAAAATTAATAAAAGTTCTTTTGCTTTGCAAAAAAAAAAAAAAAAACTGATGTAAGAGGAAGCTACTAGTTAAAATAAAAACAGCACTTTTTACCTATTTATTTTTCCTAGGATTGTTGGGCTTCCCGTAATCCCGTTAGCGGAAATTAATGAGATCTTAATTTGGCAAGTCATTTACGGCACGGAGATTATTAATAAGTGTATTCTTTTTTAGTTTCCCATTAGTTTTATTTTATTTTATGGGATTCCCATTTTATCAAATGGAATAGGAATAGAGTTAGAATAGCTAGCATTGTTGGAGGGTGTGCAAAAAAAGCAAGTGGAATATGGATGCTGACCCGTGGGTACTGATAGTGTACAGATGTGATCCACTCTGAAGTTTAAGATTAAATGAACCGAGCCGTTTATTAATTTGAAGATAAATTTTTTAACTGTCATAAAAAAAAATTAGCTCAATTTGATAATTGTAAGTACTTGATACAATTACATAATTGAATCAAACACTCACAGTAATTCGATTGTGTTGATTTTTTTCCCAAGGTGAGCAGAAAAAATATTTGAATTAATGAAAAATTCTGATCATTTGTGTGAGACTCGGGAGTGAGCTCCACACACCCATCGGTACATTATTTGTACCCATAATATTTTTCTGGAAAACTGTTGCTCCCTCCGTTCCATATTATTGGTCCCTTTTCGGCAGTCGTGCCACTTAACAAATTGTATATATTTCACAATCTATAATGTTTTTTATAATTGCAAAAAAATTTGTTTTATAAAACAAATCGAGATCTATCAAATAAGATCCATATTGGATATAAAAAGAACTATAGATTGAAAATTATAGGCAATTCTTTGAAATGTGTCAAATAGTGAAAAGGGACCAATAATATGGAACGGGGGGAGTAAATTGTAAAACACATTACCATGACCAAAGTTTAAATAATTTTTCACCTGAAATAATTTTTAGATTTTGATCTCTGAGAATGCATTACGAGACAAATGAACCCCCAGAGTGGAGAAAGTTTTGAGTGCAAATAAGATACCGCACACGTAGTGTCTAAGCGCCCATCTCGATTGTCAAAAAATATTTTGGACTGTCCAGGGCATATAACTCCACAAAGGAAACTCAAAGTCAGGTAATTTCTGACCAAAGGTTCAAAGTCCGAAAATGTAAAATCTATGGGAAAAAATGAGGTAGCCAAACACGGATCCGGGGTGGGTGTTGTGCGGTAGGTGTTGTGTGCCGTGTTGTGCGGTAAAACGACGTATTTTTGGCACACCTCTAAAGCTTCCAAAGACCTTGTTTGGAAGAAGGAAAAAGCCACTACAAAGTGCCTAAACCCAAAGTGCCTAAATGCAAGTGCCTAAAACCACTATATCCTACCCCAAAGAGCCTAAATCTCCTGAAATTGAACCCTAAAATTGAATCTCAAAATTAACTCTCCAAACACGGCTTATTGAAGTGTACCAAGAAAATGAACAAAACTACGTCATTTTGCCGCACAACACGGCGCACAACATGTACCGCACAACACCTCCCCGGATTCGCCAAACAGTGGCTACAATTGGTAAATGGCTTTACCATATTTTAAGGTACCTTGGATCGCACACCGAAAACAATTACAAGGTCAATGGTTAGAGCGTTAAAGACTATTCAAAATTCTAAAGTCTACTCATATATCCCTATCCCAAAAACCAAACTTTGACCGCAATGCTTCATAGGTCTTCAAATTTCATTAAATGTTAATTGAACCTCTAAACTTTACACATTTGTTTCAATTAGGCCCACGACGTTTGAATCCGTCAATTTCCAAACGGAAAACATCGACGTGTAACCGGGCACACCAAAATGACGTCATTTTAGAGCCCCATATCCCTGTCCCTAGTTGCCAGAACACGACATGTGTCCGTCATACAAAAAATTAGATGGCTAGGCCACATCCAATCTCCCCTTTGCTATGAAACCCTTGGCTGACGAAACACCCATTTTCCTCTTCTGCTAATCGCCACATCTCTCAATCCATAACCCCCTCGATCCTCTGCCGGCAGCCATGGCGCACCATCACGTCCTTATTTTTATCTCACACAGTCCTGAGATGGCCGAAATTAGAAGAAACGGTCCCATAATTCAATGGATTTGTGGTTATGTATGGATACGTATTTTTGGTCCGTATATTCAAACCTTATTTCCATTTTTCACACACATACAAATATATATACATATACTTAACGTGTATATGTATGGATGGAAACAGAGAGGGAGGGGAGAAACGAGGAGCCCGGCGCACTGGTTGTGCGGAAAGCTTTCGGTGAAAGTATCTTAGCCGTATTTTCTGGTGATAAAAAAAATAAAGAGTAGCTTAGCTGGAGGTACCTCTAGGCAGGGGAAGATGACGATGGGGGGATTGGGTGTGGCTTGTACCTCTCTATTTTTTTTTTTTACAGACACGTGTCATGTTTTGGCAAATGGGAGAGGGATATGGGGGATGAGGTTATAAAACGACGTCGTTTTGGTGTGCCTAGATGCCATGTCAACATTTTCCGTTTGGAAATTGACGGATCCAAACGGCGTGGGCATAATTGAAACAAATGTGTAAAGTTTGGAGGTTCAATTAACATTTAATGAAGTTTGGAGGCCTATGAAGCATTGCGCTCAAAGTTTAGAGGCTTTTTTGAAGTTTTCCCTCACTAATAAACCTAAAGAATTTTACATGAGGATATGCCCACCCTAGAACCCTTCTTTCAAAAACCATGGAAAATCACAAAATTTAAATTGTCTCCACTTGCCTGGAAATTTTCAGTTTTCAACTATTCTTTCAAACTCTAAATTTTTTAATCACAAGTTTACGCGCAAACGTGCCTCTACGGAGTTTATTACTCCCCAAAATACGAACTTGTATACGCGTACAACATATTCGGGTATAAATATCCACGGTACGTATACAAACAAAAACATCAAATCCATCGAAGGACAAGACTTTTAATTTGGCCACAACCCATTTCACTTAATACCGTTATAGACCTTATTCTAGCTTAGGATTTGAAGATATGGGCCATGAGCTTAAACTGGTGACTCTCTTTCTCTCCTTGCTCTCTGTTCCATTTGCAGAGGCAGCAATCCGGTATCACAAGTGGGAGGTGAAGTATGAGTACAAGTCTCCGGATTGTTACCAGAAACTCGCGATCACCATTAACGGGCAGACGCCGGGACCCACAATTGTGGCCGAGAAAGATGATACGGTTGTAGTGGAGCTCAAGAACAGCTTATTGACTGAGAATGTTGCTATTCATTGGCATGGGATTCATCAGGTAAAAATTTATCAACCTTTTTGTGGTTCCTCTTAATTAAAAAGGACCCACAGTGCACTTTTTGTGTAGTTTTTGCTTTCAGTTTTGTGTTTGTCATCAGAAATTGTTCGAGACAAAGGGGTTGACTTGGGGGTTGCTTTCAATTTTGTCTTTGACTCTCCTTGTTACTTGTAAAAGATGAAACTCGTCTGAACCAAGGCCGGGCTAGCGGCCGGACTAGGCTAGCCCACCAGGCCACCACGGTAATAATTATAAGTAGCTCAGCGGAAAAATTCTTTGTTGTTATAGTCTATGGTCGAGTTCAAACTTGGCAGTCTATTTTTTTAATTAATGGTGTCATTCCTGCAAACCAGATTCCCAGTCTCATGAGACTTTCGAAATATAGAGTGATGCTACGGTACACACCCCCTACAAATTACTCCATATGAGATTTTGTGGCTAGAGGTATGAAAGGGCGTACGGTATGCCGTATGCACCCCATACGGATGGACAGCCGAGATTGCGCTACATATGTGTGTGGGATTTTGTGCCACCTTTCACCATTGATCATATGAGATAGTGTGTATATCGATATGAGAGTTTATGGAATCCAATATTTATTGTTCTGATTACCGATATGAGAGTTTGTGGACTAATTATGAGATTTGATGTTCCAATATGAAATTTTGTGATAGATCCAATATTTATTGTTATGATTACCGATATGAGAGTTTGTGGGACTAGATGAGATTTTGTGTTCTAATATGAGATTTTGTGACTATCTGTATGAGGTCCACACCAGGTCCGCATAGTTCCGATATGAAATTGTGTGGCTCCAAATATGAGATTTTGTGACTATCCGTATGAGGGTGCATACCGTACGCCCTTTCATACCTCTGACCACAAAATCTCATATTTTGACCACAAAATCTCATATTTTGAGTCACAAAATCTCAAATGGAGTAATTTGTAGGGATGCGTACCGTAGCATTTCCCCGAAAGATAATGTCAAAATACTGATCGATATATTTTCTACCCGAACGTTAGTCTCTTTGTTTAAAATAAGAAAAGGTTTGGTTTGGTCTGGCCTCATTTTCTTAATTTAGCTTATTTTCCTTTCACAGTTCAAATTGGGACCATTTCAAGGCCGGCCCTTGGAATTTTTTTTTTTTTTTTTTAATTTTTTGAACTGCAGGCCCTTGGAATTAACCCACAAAAGAGACTAAGGACTTACCCATTGTGAATCTTGATCCTTTATTTTTTTTTTATGTACAGTCATTCTAACGACAGCAAACGCTCTTATTGACAGACCATTAGGCAGATTGTAGGTTTTTCCTTTTATGTAAATAAAACCTGAGGTTTATTTTTTTATGCATAACCGTTTGTATGAATGATTGGTTGCAGAAAGGAACACCATGGTTTGATGGAACAGCAGGTGTGACTCAGTGTCCTATTGTGCCGGGAGACACCTTTGTTTACAAATTTGTAGTAGATAGGGTAAGCTTAGTTTAATTCTTTCAGCCTAATACGGAGCTTTTCTATTCATTTTACATAGAGGTGGCAATATTGAACCCAACCCATGAACCCACCCAAATTCACACACCTAAAACCCAACCCAACCTACCCATATTATAATGTGGGTTGTAAATGGGTGAACCCATGTTTGCCCATATTTAAATGGATTTACCTGGGTTCAAAATGAGTTGAAATTGAACCCATAGTATCAATGGGAAATATGTAGCAAAGGTAAGGTAATGGGCATGAATGTCTAGCAGAGCAAGAGTATTAACTCGAAAAAGATAAAAACGTAGAGAAACGAGAGAATGATGTGTTGTTTTTGCCGAAAACGTCAAATCCTGCCAGTTTAGAGAGAGAAAAAACCTTGGATCCAAAAAGCCTCATTTTCTGCTCTCACTCACACACACTCACCCATTCTCTCTCTCTCTCTCTCTCTCTCTCTCTCTCTCTCTCTCTCTCTCTCTCTCTATCTAAACTGCTATCCTCTACCCGAAAATTGGATCGAGATCTGAAAAAAGTGTATCGATATCTGAAAAAATATATCGACCATAAAATATGATTCATAACATTTTCTATAATTCGTAATATTTTAAGGGGTGTGTATTGTAACCTTTTCCTAATTCAAAATGTATTTAGCAAATTCGAGTTCACTTAGTCTGGGAATTAATTGGAAGGCCTCAATTTAATTAATGATTCACTAAATCGGTTAATTGGCGGTGCCAATGTGGTACCCTTTCGATGCATCCGAGCCGTCCAACTAATTGAGATTCATTCTCTCATTTCATACTTCGCGACATAATTCCTTTCTCGATGATTTGCTTAGATTGTGAGTGAATTTACTTTGTTCCTCCCCACTTCCATCAGATCCATCTACCATCCAAAATAATGTTGAATATTGTCGGCAAAAACTTAGAAACGTGAGGTACACTGAATAAAACTGAAACCGTTAATTTCTATCACACGCTACACACACACACACACACACACACACACACACACAAAAGAGTCGGGTTGGTTTGGCTTTGGCTTGACCCATATCCAACCCACCCATATGCAACCCATTTACTTTAAACCCATATTCAACCCATAACCCATACCAACCCACTCAAACCCAACCCAACCCACCCATTTGCCACCTCTAATTTTACACTAACTTTTTTCCAACATCCATATTTTGATTTCCCATGTTCGCATTTGAATCAATATTCTGCAGCCTGGAACATACATGTACCACGCGCATTACGGCCTGCTAAGAACAAACGGGTTGTACGGGATGATCCAAGTATCGCTTCCACCGGGAGTTTCGGAACCCTATACCTATGATCATGAGGAAAGCATCCTTTTAGTCGATTGGTACCACCAAAGCACTTATGAACAAGCTACTGGACTTAACTCCTTAAATTTCGTTTGGGTCAACGAGCCTCAGGTACATACCCTCTCCACACTTTTCTTTGCAAAAATTGTCTCGATTTGTCGTGTTACTGGATACATCATCATTTTGATCCTAATTTGCGCGTTTTATCACTTTGCAGTCACTTTTGATACAAGGCAAAGGGATGTTCAATTGCTCTACTCTAGGGATAGCATCCGGTCTTTGCAATGCCACAAATCCCGAATGCTCTCCATATGTTATGACCGTGGTTCCAGGGAAGATATACAGGCTAAGAATTGGTAGCTTGACATCTCTATCTGCCCTTAGTTTTGAAATTGAGGTAGCTTACAATCAAGTTTTTATCTTGAACAAACAACTCAATTCTCTATGTTGCTAGGGTTTTAAGTTCCTCCATCACGGGATGCAACTTTCCTCACGACTAATGTATAGCTTATATTGTGTAGGGTCACAATTTGACTGTCGTGGAAGCAGATGGAAGTAATGTGGAGCCATTTGTAGTGAAGAATCTATTTATCTACTCCGGTGAAACATATTCTATCTTGATAAAAGCGGATCAGGCCCCTACAAGAAACTACTGGATAGTTTCAACAGTGGTCAGTCGAAATAGAACAACTCCTAATGGCTTGGGCTTTTTAAATTACTCTCCGAACAATCCTAGTACATCGCCTCCCACGGTTCCACCTGTCGGCCCAGGTTGGAATGAAGTGGAGCCACGATTAGCCCAGAGTCAATCAATCAAGGCCCGGAAGGATTACATCACCCCTCCTCCCAAAAAGTCCGACCGCGTCATAGTTTTGCTCAATACTCAAAACAAGATCAACGGTTACATTCGGTGGTCTGTGAGCAATGTCTCCTACACCCTACCCAATACCCCTTACCTAATTGCAGCGAAGGAAAAATTGCACCATGTTTTCAACCAAGGCCCTCCTCCAAACAACTATGATAGTCGGCACTATGATATTTTCAGTCTTCCAGAGAATCCCAATGCAACTACTAGCAACAAAATATACAAGTTGCGGTTCGATTCAGTAGTGGATATTATCCTTCAAAATGCCAATACACTGTCAAACAATACCAGTGAGACACACCCTTGGCATCTCCATGGGCATAATTTCTGGGTCATGGGCTATGGGAAAGGCAAGTTTGATATTCATGAGGACCCCAAGAAATACAATTTGGTTGATCCAATATTGAAAAATACAGTGTCTGTGCAACCTTATGGGTGGACTGCTCTGAGGTTTCGGGCCGACAACCCGGGAGTTTGGTTCTTTCATTGCCACATTGACTATCACATGTTTTTGGGTATGGCTGTGGTTTTTGAAGAAGGGATTGAAAAGTTGGGTAAGTTGCCAACATCTATTATGGGCTGCGGTAAAGCCAAAGTCTCCCATAGGACATAGTTGCTTTGATAGAGAACTATTTGTATGTGCTTTGTTAAGCCCTCAAAAAATAGTATATGCTTTTAGTTGAAAATCATTCTCCAAGTGATGAAAATTCTTTTCAAAGTTTGGGTGATTATGAAATAAGGCTTCTCCGTCTAAGGCCAAGTGGTTTTGGGTTGGATGCTTCCGAAATATAGCATTAGAGTTGGACACTTTATAGGGTTAAGTCTTCCGACCGGATCTCTCTTCAGGTTATTAGCTTGTTTTGAATCAAAATGTCTTCAAATTCTCAATAATGGTATTATTTTTTGTATTTACAAGTCCAGAAGTGGGTTGTTTGGGAATATCTTGATTAGCTTGTACATCTTTCAATGTATTGACCGTTTGTATTTTTCATGTGCACCATTTAAATGAGAAATCAGTGTAATTGGGAATATTTCTCCTCTCGTCTTCTCTTGCTTTGCTTTGAGCTAGCTAGGCTGCTAATATTAGTGGGGTAAATGACCAGCCGCTCCATATTTTAGAGCCCATGCTCCGCGCGCTCCAGTCGAGCTGCAAAAATGCTCGAATAACTCCGCTTCTTACTTTTCTACCCAATCTACCCCTGTTCTCTCTCTCTCTCTTACTTTTCTACCCAATCTACCCCTGTTCTCTCTCTCTCTCTCTCTCTCTCTCTCTCTCTCTCTCCAATTCTTATCTAGGTGACGAGTGAAGACCAATAATTTCAATCTCGTACCTTACCGGCCGAGATGTACCGTGCCAGCCAAAAAATGAGATACCCAGCTACCTGTTCCGTTCCGGCTAGAATATCGTCCTGTTCCGGATTGTTCCGGCAATTTCCTGGATTCCGTCTGGTACAGAAACAAACATCTTTTAAGGTTTAGATCTGCATTCCGGCATGAGAATCTTGTAGCGATGTACGTAAAGCAAGACAGAGCTATCGTCAACTCTGATTTAAAAGAAAGGTACTGTAGATCGGTGAGAGAGAATCGCAATGGGGAGGCATTTTGCCTCAAGTTTCAGTGGTTTTGAAAATATGGAGGAGAGAGTTCCAAGATTGATCACGTGCTTGAGAAATGGGTAAGTGGGAAATAATGTGGACTGTGGGTGTAATTATTGTTTTGAACTTTCAATTGATTATTTTCATAATTGACTTTTAATATTTTGGAATATACTGTGTTAACGTTCATGTATATTTGGTGTGTGCATGTATTTAGTCATATGCATATTTGAGGTTTATAAAATTGAGCAAAATTTTAGTTATATATACATATAAATATAAAAATATAAATTTTAAATTCTTATATGTATGGTCTAAATTTTAAATGTACAATCTAAATTCTAGATGTACAGTCTAAATTCGAAAGTGTACATTCTAAATGTACGGTCTAAATTCTAAATGTATAGTCTAAATTCTAAATGTATGGTCTAAATTCTAAAATGTACGGTCTAAATTTTAAATGTACATTCTAAATTCTAAATGTACAGTCTAAATTCTAAAATGTACATTCTAAATTTAAGGTACCCTAAAGTTTAGGGTACCATGAAAGTGCCTAAACCTAAACCTTAGGGTACCCTATGAAAGTGTCTAACATCCTAGGGTACTCTATGAAAGTGTCTAAACCACTCAAAACCCGGTAATAAAAAAGTGCACCCTGAGTGTCTAAGCCCCCAAAAAAAGTGATTGACCTTAATGGAGTTAGTGGTAATTAAAAAGAATGATTGGAGTTAGTAGTAATAAATATTTGTTTTTTGTATTGGTCCGTAATAAAACCATATTAGTTTGAGGAATCTCACACCAAGTAAAATGGGATATGAGTTTGGGCCTGGCCCAAATAAAGCCCAACAAGAATAACTTCAGCCTGCATTAATTTTTTTAAGACAACCGTTATTATTTAATTTTAGTAATCTTTTATTTAGATTTTCATCAAATTCATATCGATGAAATGAATTATACAATTTTACAAATATGGACAGAAGCCAATAAGAGCATCCTCAATGGCCTAATTAAAACTAAAATATTCATAAGGTTAGGAATGTTTGTTCAAAAAAGTGCTCATATTGAAATAACGAAACTTAGCAACCTTTTGTCTATAATCAAAATTAATGGACCCCACATCTACTCAGTCAAGTAAACCCATCATTACAAAATGACAAAAACCTTCTTTCTCTTTCTGTCCCAACAATGTTTTCAAAAGGCAGTTAGAAAAAAAAATAAACAAAAAAAACTTGTTTTTAGAGGATCCATTTGACGGGACGGAGGATCCAACTTATATAATTTTAATTGCGGATAAGAAAAACTAATATAATTTAATTAAGTCAATTCAGTCACTAATCGAAATAATCTTTAAAGAATTGTTATAGGGTCCATTATAGTATTTTATAACACCTCTAGTCCACCTAATGTTTTCATAACATCTATAATCCACCAAACCACTTTTTTTTATTCTCTTAGGTCTATTCTATTTTTTTTACTAGACAAATGTACCCTTACATTAAATTTAATACATAATATACATTTGTCGGAAAAGTCGCCGGCGCCGGAAAGTCTGCCGGAAAAGTCGCCGGGAAATTTGACTTCGCCGGAAAATCCTGTCGGCGCCGGAAAAGTCGCCGGAAAATTGGACTTCGCCGGAAAATTGACCGGCGCAAATGTGGTTATCTGAACTGTCATTTTTTTTAAAAACCTACTTAGGATCAGATGTGGTTATCTTGACTCGCAAGAGGTGGTTATCTGTACTCATAAGATGTGGTTATCTGGGCATATTTTTGTTTAAAAAACTTACTTGGGATCAAGTCCTCAACCACTCAAGCACTACAAGGTAGCAGCACAAACCCTCTGCTTTTAACATAAAAATTTTACTGAAAATTGAATAAAACAAAAAAACCATTTATGATTCAATCACTACTGTTGAATGGCGACAACCAGGTCAAGTGTTCCGGTTTAGTTTTTGGTCAGAGAAAACAGAATCGATTTGAATCTGCTGCCGTCGGAGCCCCCGCGACCCCACCCACCTCAAACTCACCATCTAGATGATCCGGAGCTGCTGCTGTTGTTCCGTCTCCACTCGCCGTCGAGATGATCCGGAGTCGCCAGGAATCTGCTGCTGTTGTTCTCGAGCTCTGTGTTTGGTCATGTATAAGTGGGGGTAGTTGGGTCTTTTGTTATTGTAGTGGATCTTATGTCTTAGAGAATATTTGGGTGGACCTTAGACTCTAGGAAATTGCTATAGTGGACCCTATACCAACTCTCCCAATAAACTTCGTACGTACCGGGCTGGCTAACGGAACTAATCTACATGGAAGAAAACGACTAAATTAATGAGATTCTCTAATAATCAAAGACCGATATACATCAACTACGGTCCACAATAATCAATTTTTGCAAGTTTTTGGTCAATTTTTATTAACCGAAATAGACTGATATAGATATTCAATTACTCAATGTAAGATTAATCTCCTCGTATATGAATTATAGTTTCGTTCCCTCTAACTGTCGTCTCATTGGATTTCCGTTTCTCATTGTCTCAGCATGTGATTATCCATTATGTGGTCCAAAGAGACTTGGATTTTGATGCTGACTTAAAAAATTAGACTAGGAAAGTTTTCTTACGTTCAACCGATCCAATGGAGCAGAAAATTTATTTTATGACATCGGAATGAGGATTAAAATAAAAAGAAAGAAAAAATAAATGCATAGGGCCGTATAACAAGCAAGTTATAACGCATCAAAATCAAGGATGTTCGTCTTTTCACTACAACAATTTTCCCCATTGCCGACTAAAATTTTAGTCGGAAAATGTCGTAATTTAGTCGGCAATAGTAATTTCCGACCAAAAATTTAGTCGGCCCGTTTGGTCGACGGAATGAGGTCGGAGATTGTAATTTCCGACCAAAAACAAGTTTGGTCGGAAAAAGTTTTGTTTTTACCGACTAAATATTTGGTCGGTGAATCGTTATCTTTCTCCGACTAAATATTTGGTCGGTGAATCGTTATCTTTCTCCGACTAAATATTTGGTCGGTGAATCTTTATCTTTCTCCGACTAAATATTTGGTCGGTGAATCTTTATCTTTCTCCGACTAAATATTTGGTCGGTGAATCTTTATCTTTCTCCGACTAAATATTTGGTCGGTGAATCTTTATTTTTCTCCGACTAAATATTTAGTCGGTGAATCGTTATCTTTCTCCGACTAAATATTTGGTCGGTGAATCTTTATCTTTCTCCGACTAAATATTTAGTCGGTGAAAATTTAATATTTCTCCGACTAAATATTTAGTCGGTGAATATTTTTTTTATCTGCGACTAAATTATTTAGTCGGTGAATTTTTTTTATCTCCAACTAGATTATTTGGTAGGTGAAATTGTTTTATTCTCCAACTAATAATTTAGTTGGTAAATGATTTTTTTTTTTTTTGCAATTATAATCCGAGCTCGTATTTTTTTTTGTTTTTTTTTTTTGATCGGCAACAAGAATTTATTGAACTCGACAAAGGGTACAAACTTGGTTTCTAACCATCGATTAAATTTGTCAAACTTGGTTTCTAACCATCGATTAAATCAAGCAACCAATCATTCCATACAAGATTTCACCAACCTGCTCTAATTAATTAATAAAGCACAAAATTGAAGACTTCCCAAATTAAAGGTCTTCACCTAACAAAATAGCATCATACTACAAAAACTTCGAAGGGAATACCATTCTGATAGATACTTCTTCTTCATACATGAAGCAAAACTAACATAAAACCTAACAAAATTGATTTCACGCAACTAAAAAGGAATTAGTACAAGACTAGACACAGGGCAACGTGCGTTGCACGACTTTTATGCCCGTTGTTGTTGGATGACCATTCATCAGTCTTGGTAAATGTGAAGAGCTTGCTTCCACATTGCAAGAATTATGAGCTGTATTGAAAGGAAATTAATCAGTAAAACCTTGTCATGATGGTAAAATATACACAAAGCAAACTACTACTGTAATATACAATAGTACCAAAGTCTCCTCTACATCGCCCATACGAAGGTCCCTAGCTGCAAAAGACTCCGTCTTTGAAGAAGGAGTTTTTTTTTTTTTGAGTTGTGAAGTTATTTTCACGTTGTATTTCTTAATCACACATTCGTGGGATATCCGGCATCCTCAACAGGCCTAACGTCAATTAGCTGCAAGAGAGGTCTTCTGTAAAAGTACAAAGTCAGAGCAAAACAATTGTACCAATTGCTCTTCATATTTCTTTGAAATGCTTAAAAAAATTAGCTTTCTCAACAAGCAATTAGCAACCAATCAATTGCAATAAGTGAAAGAAATGAGGATCATTCATCAACCAACCAATCTGCACAAAGAAGTAACAAACTTCTAGAGCCTTTCAATTATGGAAAACTATCTAACATGTTATTGAAGTTCAATTCAACTCAGTTACAGCTTAAACTTCAACTGAAATCCAAAATGCAACTATTTTTGCATAGTTAATTTCCTAAATCCAAAAATATCACTCTATTGAGGCAAGCATTAAATAGCTGAAAAACAAACCAACCTCATAAACTAAGCTTTAAGCATATAGGAATCAAGTTTCAACTGACAACATGAAATTTAGCTTTGTTTCGGAAGTGGACTACGCAAATATCTGCTTCAGGATTCAAGTAACAAAGAGAATAATGCAATGATGACAATACCAACGCCACCAGCAATACAAGCGAGAATAGCATTAGTATCATCAATTAAATTTTCATGTTTCGATAGCATCAATAGCTTTGCATCTGGTTTAACTGTAAAACCGTGATAATGTTAAGAATGTATCAGCTGTAACTTATTTTCAGCATTCTAACAGTATGTGAATGAGCAGTCTTTTTAAATCCCAATTTTCACGTTAAAAAAGTTCACCTGAAGACTGTATACTTTGAATGAACAGGATGTAACATCTAAAAAATCACTCAATATGCAAGAAGATAAAAATCAGGAGTCACAACCATTAGCCATAGAAAATCAGGAAACTAACATATATTTTCCCTTCTCAGAACTGGGTAAATTGCACAAGTCTTAAGATGAAGCAGTTACCATGTATGTCCAAAACCAGTTGAATTGTTCAAGATGATGAGCAAATTAATGCTAATGTAAGATACAAAAAATCACTCGATATGCACTAAGATAAAAATCTGGAGTCAAGAGCATAGACATGTATACTCAGAAATACTACACTCATCTAGCAGTTTTCTAATAGAAGCAATTTTACAGACTGAAGCACTTCTCAAACAATATCTCTAATGATTTGATCAAGAGCCACCAAGAAAGATAAGGGAAAAAGCTTATTCACAAAGCAGGGGAATCTTGTCGACATGTCAAGGTTCCAAACACAAATGCATGATCGAGAACCAAATTGGAAGGCATGAGCCAAATCATTGTTGTTCGAAAAAAAAAAAAAAAAAAACTGAATCATCAGGAAAACACCCTCTCCATCACTTTACATCAACCAAACAAATGAAACCAAACGTAATAAAGTGCGAACCTCATGAACGCAGTAGCTAGGGTTTGATATACAATCAACGATCTTTGACTTCAACAAACGAGGGCACCAAATCGCAGTAATCAAGCCCTATCACCTCTCTTGTCGCTCCAATCGGTACACATGCATAGATCTGAAAAAAGAAATCAAGAAAATGGTTTCGAAGTATGAAAATCTGAGATCGTGAGAATGATTTCGAGTTATAAAAAGCTTGAAAATGAGGTTTAGAATGAGACGACACACATACATAGCCAGGGTTTTGATATTTTCCGAGAAGCTGCTGGTTGAGTGTTTTGGTCGCCTTGAGCCCAATTCAGGAGCGATTTGGAATCCATTGCGGCCAAAATACCCAGCAGAGGAGAGAGAATCAACGAGTCCGGACCATTCGGGCCACGGGTGGGCAACAGCCGCCGGAGGAGAGGTGGGGAAAGGAAACCCTAGGGAGTCGCAGAGAGAGAGAGGGGGAGTTTGAGTCGCAGAGAGAGAGAGAGAGCTAATTGTTTGCAGGCCCTAGGAAGGGGGGAAAAAAAGTTTATATAATGTGTGTGTGATTGTGTGTGTGCAGCACATGTCATTACGTGTGTGTATAATTAGGCGTAAAGTTACGATGCATCATTCGAGGGCTTTTCAAGTTATTTTTTGAAAATCGGAACCGTCTATATTTTTTGTAGGATGTAATATATTATTCATGTTAAAAATTAAGTAAATTTATTACCTCTGTATGCTCGATCGGAGTTGACAAATATTTTCCTACTAATGATTCTCACGTTTGGAATATCCCGATGAAGGGGTGTTCAAAATCCGATTGGGCCGAATTTTGGTGAGGTTTATTAAAACACCGAGAAAAAAAAAATAGTCGGTGTTGATCGTCAAAATTGTGTGGAGATCGTGTGGCTAATGTACATTAGACTATAGCAGTATATATTAGTTCATAACTAAGTATGTTCAATGTATAACATTGAATGGTGGATACTAGTTCATTTTCTTGAATGTTTGATCTAAACCGATACGATTTAACATCTTATCAATTCTATCATCCTCCCCGAAATTGATGATCATCTGATGTAGGTAACCACGCGATCGGAACACATTCAGTGCTTCCAGTGGCATTTGAACATTATAATGCACCAATTCAAGGTCATCTAATCTATTTCTTGAAAATCTGAGCCGGTAGATGTGTTTAAAAAGTGTTTTTAAGGTTCTACGAAAGGATTTGGCAAAAAAAAAAAAACCCAGAAGGGCTTGATCGGAGCAATTTTTCATATAGTGATTTTATGAAAAAATGCTCCGATCAAGCCCTTCTAGGTAGTTTTTTTTGCCAAATCCTTTCATAGGACCTTAAAAACACTTTTTAAACATATTTAACGGTTCAGATCGTCAAAATTTTCTCTGAAAATTGGAGTTCGAGGTCTGAATTTTTACATCCTGCGGGATCCTTCATAATTGATAACTTCATATGAAGTTTAGCTTATTTTAGTTAAATAAACTTAGTATTCTCGTAAATTAACTTCTATAATATAATTTCTATAATATAATTTCTATAATTTGATTAATTTATATTATTTATTAGTTTTTATAATTTGATTTCTATAATTTCTATAATTTAATTTGATAACTTCTATAAGTTCCATAATTTTTTTTCAAAATATTTATTAGATAAAATCATAAAATGCAATGTAACTTCTTGTTCCCTTTTGTTTCTTTTTTTTTTCTTTTCTTTTATTTGTTCATGACTTCATTTAGCGACGAATTTCAAAATTTCAACATTTATATTTTTTTGTGATCAAAATTTATTTTTATTTTCCCCATAATTTTTTTTCATTTTGTTATTCAGAAATTCATTTTAAATTTCCCCTCGCTTTTTCCCTTATTATGGCATTTGGCAACTCAATTTATTTAATAAAAATGTATTTTTGATTATTTATTTATTTATTTATGGCTGTGCCGTACTTGTGCGACTCCCGTGCCCGTGCACAATTATTTTTTTGTCCAAACTCTCTCTCTCTCTACAAAGAATTATTATTATTTTTAAATTTTTTATTTTTTTATTATTTATTTTTTGTTCAAACTCTCCTCTCTCTCTCTCTCTCTCTCTCTCTCTCTCTCTCTCTCTCTCTCTCTCTTTCTAAAAATAAAAAATAAAAAAATTGTAACTTATTTTTCCCTTTTGTTTTGTTTTTTTTTTTAAATTATGTTGTTCGTGACTTCAATTTATATATATATTTTCACCAAAAGAAATTGATATTTTTTTTTTTTAAAATTATGTTGTCCGTTCTTTTTGGGTTTACAGTAGTGGCCGTGTGTGGGAGTCTGGAGAGTCTTTCTTTTTTCTTTTTCGTTTTATTATCATTTTGTTAAAAAAATGAATTGCCGACTAAATATTTAGTCGGAAAATATAAAAATTCCCGCCGAAATTTTCGTGAAATTTTTGGAAATCGTTGAATTGGCGGAAAACTATTATTCCCCGACTAAAAAAATTTTAGTCGGCAAATTAGAGATAATTTCCGACTAAATATTTGGTAGGAAAATAAAAATGAATTGCCGACTAAATATTTAGTCGGAAAATATAAAATGAATTGCCGACTAAATATTTAGTCGGAAAATATAAAATGAAAATATAAAACTCTCTTTGACTCTCTCTATCTCTCCAAAAAAAAAAAGAAAAAAGGCAAAAAAAGAAATGTAACTTCTTTTTTCCCTTTTGTTTCTTTTTTCTTTTTCGTTTTATTATCATTTTGCTAAAAAAATGAATTGCCGACTAAATATTTGGTCGGTGAATGGTATATTTTTCTCCGACTAAATATTTGGTCGGTGAATGGTATGCTTTTCTCCGACTAAATATTTGGTCGGTGAATTATTTGCTTTTCTCCGACTAAATATTTGGTCGGTGAATTATTTGTTTTTTTCCGACTAAATATTTGGTCGGTGAATGGAATGTTTTTCTCCGACTAAATATTTGGTCGGTGAATGGTATGTTTTTCTCCGACTAAATATTTGGTCGGTGAATTATTTATTTTTCTCCGACTAAAAATTTGGTCGGAAAATACTAAATTTTCCCGACTAAAATGATTTTAGTCGGCCAAACCTTTGAATATTTTCCGACAAAAAAAAATTTAGTCGGTGATTATTTTCCGATCGTCGAAATTTGGTCCAGAAAGTGGAGGTCCACTATTATTCGGAACGTACAAAGTTGAGATTAGAAAAGAATCGAATTTAATTTCTATAATTTCTATAATCGGATTTAATAAAAAAATTCTATAATTTCTATAATTTAACTTCTAAGGAGTAATTTCTAAAATATAATTCAATAAAATATTTCACCAAAAGAAATTGATATTTTTTTTTTTCAAAATTGTTATTAGATAAAAGGCAATGTATATTTTTTTTCATGTTTGAATTTTGATTCAAACTTTATTAATCATATAAAATATTTTACAAGCTTTTTTTTTTTTTTGTTCAAACTCTCTTTGACTCTCTCTATCTCTCAAAAAAAAAAAAAAAATGTAACTTCTTTTTTCCCTTTTGTTTCTTTTTTCTTTTTCATTTTATTATCATTTTGCTTAAAAATGAATTGCCGACTAAATATTTAGTCGGAAAATATAAAAATTCCCGCCGAAATTTTCGCGAAATTTTTGGAAATCGTTGAATTGGCGGAAAACTATTATTCCCCGACTAAAAAAATTTTAGTCGGCAAATTAGAGATATTCTCCGACTAAATATTTGGTCGGTGAATTATTTGTTTTTCTCCGACTAAATATTTGGTCGGTGAATTATTTGTTTTTTTCCGACTAAATATTTGGTCGGTGAATGGTATGTTTTTCTCCGACTAAATATTTGGTCGGTGAATGGTATGCTTTTCTCCGACTAAATATTTGGTCGGTGAATTATTTGTTTTTTTCCGACTAAATATTTGGTCGGTGAATGGTATGTTTTTCTCCGACTAAATATTTGGTCGGTGAATAGTATGTTTTTCTCCGACTAAATATTTGGTCGGTGAATTATTTCCTTTTCTCCGACTAAATATTTGGTCGGTGAATTATTTATTTTTCTCCGACTAAATATTTGGTCGGTATATGATTTTTTTTCCGACTAAATATTATTGGTCGGCGATTAGGTTATAATTTCCGACTAAAATAGATTTAGTCGGTGATTGATAGAAGAAGCACCGACTAAAATCATTTTAGTCGGCCAAACCTTTGAATATTTTCCGACAAAAAAAAATTTAGTCGGTGATTATACTAATTTCCGACTAAAATTTTTTAGTCGGAAATTTAAGTGATATTTTCCGACCAAAGTTTATTTAGTCGTTGAATGAACAACAATTTCCGACTAAACATTATTTAGTCGGCGATTTTAGTCGGGAATGGTGTAAATTGTTGTAGTGTTTGTGGACGAATATGTATGGTAATTAAGGGAGGTCTTACATTCATAAGGGAACAACATCCTTGAGTAAAACCAATAATTAAAAAGAAAAAAAAATGATTGTTAGGCAAAACGACTTTTTAGCCACTTTGGAGAGCAGAACATCACAAAGCCGGCTCTGCGGACTAGGTTGAAACTAGCTATTTTGTGTACCGAGTGAATCTCACCCGTTAGATGCATTTTCATGTCCCATTTCATGTTTTGTTTTCATGTATTGTACCATTCCTCCAACTCAATTCTCTATGTTGCTAGGGTTTCAAGTTCCAACCTTGCGGGATGCAACTTTCCTTGTCATATTAGGAAAATTCTACCACCAGCCCACTGGGCAGACGATAAGGCTACTCTTTGACTAGTAAGAGTGCACTCTTACCGGTTAAAGAGTTGTCTTATCATCCGCCAAGTGGGCTAACAAATAATTGTTCATATTATAGGGACTAGAAGAAAAGAAAAGAAAAAGATACTTTACTCATGACTAATGTATAGTTTTTATAATGTAGGGTCACAATTTGACTGTTGTGGAAGCAAATGGAAGTAATGTGGAGCCATTTGTAGTGAAGAACTTGTTTATCTATTCCGGCGAAACATATTTAGTCTTGATAAAAGCAGATTAGGCCCCTACAAGAAACTACTGGATAGTTTCAACAGTGGTCAATCGAAATAGTACAACTCCTAATGGCTTAGGCATTTTGAATTACTCTCTGAACAACCCTAGTACATTGCCTCCCACGGCTCCACCTGTTGACCCAACTTGGAATGACGTGGAGCCACGATTAGCCCAGAGTCAATCAATCAAAGCTCGGAAGGGTTACATCATCCCACCTCCCAAAAAGTGAGACCGCGTCATAGTCATGCTCAATACTCAAAACGAGATCAACAGTTACATTCGGTGGTTTGTGAGTAATGTCTCCTACACCCTACTCAATACCCCTTACCTAATCGCGGTGAAGGACAAATTGCACCATGTTTTCAACCTAGGCTCTCCTCCAAACGGCTATGATGATCGGTACTGTGATATTTTCAGTCCTCCAGTGAATCCCAAATTCCCAATGTAACTACTAGCAACAATATATACAAGTTGCGGTTTGATTCAGTAGTGGATATTATTCTTCAAAATGCCAATACACTATCAAACAATACCAGTGAGACACACCCTTGGCATCTCCATGGGCATAATTTCTGGGTCATGTGGTATGGAAAAGACAAGTTTGATATTCATAAGGATCCCAAGAAATACAATTTGGTTGATCCAATATTGAAGAATATAGTATCTGTTCAACCTTATGGGTGGACTGCTCTGAGTTTTCGAGCCGCTAACCCGGGAGTTTGGTTCTTTCATTGCCACATTGACTATCACATGTTTTTGGGCATGGCTGTTGTTTTGGATTGAAAAGTTGGGCCAGTTGCCAACTTCTATCACATGTTTTTGGGCATGGCTGTTGTTTTTGTAATAATTACAATAAATGCATAAAAAGTACAATAATAATTTAAGCTATAAGATTTAATTATAATTAATTTATAAATTAAATTTTATAGTATAAAAATTAATTTATAATATATTAATTAATTTTTCAGATCAAAACTTTTATTTTTAATTGTGTTCACGTGATTGCATCCAGCTGTGATGCATGTCAATTCAAGAGGTAGGAGTGTTACAATCAAATGCGGTACACCCAACAAAAAAAAAGACAAAGTTAATGGCCAAAGAAAAATATAATTACAAGTGTCACGTTATGAGTGGGACAAAAGTTAAGTAACATAATTGTGCCCACACAGGATAAAAAAAAAAAACCCTTCTTCATCTTCGTCTTCTTCAAGTCCAGAGACTCTAGATTACCAACAAGAAAATATAAAAGAAAAACGACGTGACGAGAATCGCAGGCCGAATGACAATGACGATCAGACGAGCAGAAGACAACAACAACAACCGCAGATCGTTAGTTTCTCCTCTCTCTCTCTCTCTCTCCCTGATTTTGCTGGCATTAACAAGATGCCCTGATTTGCAGGGATAGAATGGTACGAAAAGACCCACAAAACCCCCCTGATTTGCTAACGATAAGATTTGGGCTACCATTAACTATTGACGCTTCTCCTATATTTGAGTCATCCCTAGATGCAAATCCACCTCCACAATTTCTCTCCCAAACGCCGGCTTAAACGTGGGCCCAAGATTACAAATCCGGGTATTTTGCAAATCTGGTGCAAATCCGGTCGCCAAACAGGGCCTTAAAGTGTTCTTTGCCAAATTTGAAGATAGCTCGCCAACTACACGCGCTTGCGTAGAGCGCGAGCGCCACGCTGAATCAGTCTTCTGATTGGCAGATCGTAGGGCTTTATATTGCACATATAAAAGTGTCTTTTTCACCTTTTTAGGGCAAACAGAAAGTTTAGTGTCCAGAAAGAACACCCAGAATTTACCCAGAAAGTGAAAATCAATGGCCGAGATTCACTCCAAGTGAATCTGGGCCATTAAATTTCAAATTTGGAGTACATAAGATGTGTTTTTTTGGTACGTAGCAGTGTTGTAGGGCAAAACAATTGATTCGCCGGATTGAAATAGGTGGGATTAATAATCTTGGGAATGGTCATTTTTTTAAAAAAAAAAGAGTTTAAAAAAAAATTAATTATTATTTTGTTTAAAAAATGGAAAATATTTTTTAATTAGGGGTCCTGTATAAAAAAGATTATTATGATTCCATCCTATGAGATCTGAATATTTATGATTCCATCCTGAAATTTAAATAAACCCCAAAACACCCTTTCTCGCTCTTGATTTTCCTAATATATTTTCTCTCTCTCTCTCTCTCTCTCTCTCTCTCTCTCTCTCTCTCTCTCTCTCTCAAATCTCTCTTTTCTATTTTTTTTAAATTCTCTCCTCTAATCTTCTCACACCTAAAATCTCAAAACAAAATTAAAAATAAATAATCATGACATTTTGACCTAATGCAAAAAAAAAGGCAGATTAATGCACCACAAAAAAATGGTAGATTAACCATGAAACATATGGTAAATTAATGCACCATATTTACTTTGTTGAATCACCAGTGTCGAAGTGCTAAGCCAGTGAACCATATTTTATTGTATCAAATCACCCAATATGGTAAATCAATAAACCATGTTCACGTGTCAGTGAACATGATTTATTGATTTACAACTTTTACTATATCAAATCACCAAAATGGTAAATCAATAAACCATATTCACATACCAGCCTTGAATCGAAAACAAACCACCAAAGAATAAAAAAACACCGCCGCCGTTAACAAGATCTGAAATCGACCACCACCATACAACACAAAACAAAAGATTACAATAATTAAACGAGATTGTGAGATCGATCGAGATTAAAAGCTACCCGTTGGGTTTTTTCGTCGCCGTCGAGACTGATCGATTTCAAGTTTGGCGGCGGTGCACCATGTGGTCAAATTGTGATGGAGCTCTATGCCGACACCACTCCATGCACCGCAAAGAACTTTCAGAGCACTCTCCGGCTAAAACGTGATGGAGCTCTTCCCTTCCGATCTCCGACTTTGATCTCCAACCACCACCGCTATGTGGTGGTGGTGGTGGTGGCACTCCGTCACTACCATCCCCGTTTAACCATCTCAATCCAGAAAGAAAGTGAGAGTAATTTCTGGGTTCTTCAAAAATACCACAAAGAGAGAGAGAGAGAGAGAGAGAGAGAGAGAGAGAGAGAGAGAGAGAGAGAGAGAGAGAGAGAGAGAATCGGCTTGATTAAAAAATGAAACACTAAAGGCAAGGATAAAACGAATTGTATGTGTATCCCATGACTTGTGGAAAATTTTCTGGTTTACAAATTTATAACGTCAATTAAGGGAGGTTAGGATGTATAATTTAGTATATTAAAGTGGAAGATATAGTATCATATTTGGAAAGTGTAAGTGAACTTAATTTTGTTTACATGGTAAGTTCATTTTTTTAAATTAAATACGTTACAACATTTTTGGATATGTAGGCATCTAATCAATTAGCATCTATACATCGGTCTTTTAATTATGATATGAATATATAAGGAATGTATATACAATCCCAATCGTTTGATTTAAAATTCTGTTTCGATACTCTTTTAGTATATATTAGTATAGAATATAATATTAATTGACGTCAATTAAGGGAGGTTAGGATTTGTGGAAACTTCTGGTTTACAAATTTATGACGTCAATTAAGGAAGGTTAGGATGTACAAATTAGTATTGAATATAATATTAGTATATATTAGATACTAATTAAGTACCTAATAAAGATACTAATTAAGTACCTAATAAGGGCATAACCGTCCTAATATCCTTTTACAGGATGAAATCATAACTATTCAAACCACATGGGGTGGGATCATAACGATCTTTTTTGAATAGGATGGCTAATTAAAATTCTCTATTAGGAACATTTATTTTGAAAAAAATAAAAAAAATCATTTTTTAAAAAATTATTATTTCCAAAATAATTTATTAAAAAAAATTTATAAAATATTATTTCCAAATAATTTGTTTAGATATATTTATCTTTTTGGAAAACTTTTTTTTTGTATAAATAGAGTTTTTTTTAGATAAATAATTATTTCCAAAAAAAATTAGATTTTTTTTTGGAAAACATTTTCTTAACAATTTTTTAAAAATAAATTTTTTATAGAAAATATTATTTCAAATTTTGAAAATACATTTATAAATTTTTTTTTGTATTTTTTTAAATAAGCAATTTTGAAAATACTTTTTGAAAACAATTCGAATGTCATCCGAATATTTTTGCAAACAATCTCATCTTTGTCAATCCTACTCAATCCCACCTCCCCCTGGGATTATTTAGTACCCCACATGTAGGGATAAAAATAATACCGGGATTAACAATCCCAAGCATCATTCGGGAACCAAACGAGGCCTTAAGCTCCGTTTGGAGATAGCGAATTAAGGTACTCGCGCTTTGGGCAGTATTTCCTGATCCCCAAAAAAAGAAATGCTTCTAAAGTCTAAACTGAGTAGTCATGACTTCAATTCTAACTTCATCGTTTTCATTTTGGCTTATCTACTAGTTTAGTCCCTATAAAATACACCATATTTTAATTTCGTCCTTACAACACATTTTGTGTCGATTTCATCCTTATAATTTCAAACGAATTTCAATTTTGCACTTCTGTCAATTTAATGACAGAAAATGCTTATGTGGCAAACGGAAAATGCTTAAAATACCAGAAAATACTTAAAATACCGGAAAAATGATTATCTCCAAAACAATGACAAAAATTATAATTTTTTTAAAATACAGGAAAAAATTCATTAGACAAAAAGTTTTTGAAATTTGTCTAATGACTTTTTTTGGAGATTAATCATTGGTATCAACGATAGGAATTGGAAAAGTATAAAAATATGGGTCGAAGTTAAAAAAAAAAATTCGTTAGACAAAAAGTTCATGAAATTTGTCTAATGACTTTTTTTTGGAGATTAATCATTCTTATCGACGAAAGGAATCAGAAAAGTATAAAAATTTGTCTAATGATTTTTTTTGGAAATTAATGGTTGTGTTTGGTTTGGGTTTTGGGTTTTAGTTTTTGGTAATAATTGGATGGAGAACTAGGGATAATAATTAAAAATAGTGGCAAATGATTAGAGAGAGAGAGGGAATAATATTTGAAAATAGGGGTAATGATTGGATAATAATTGAGAAAACCGGGTCCTGAAACCCGAAACGAACAAGGCCAATCATTTGATTAAAGACTTTTTAACTTCGGCCGATATTTTTATACCTTTCTTATTCCTCTCGTCGATACGAATGATTAATCTCCAAACAAAGTCATTAGACAAATTTCATAAACATTTTGTCTAATGACTTTTTCCGGTATTTTAAAAATTTTGTGATTTTTCTTCTTTTTTTTTTGGAGATAATCAATTTTTTCCGGTATTTTAAGCATTTTCTGTTTGTCATGTGACGGAATGGAAAAATTGAAATTCGCCTGAAACTATAAGGACGAAATTGACACAAAATATTTTGTAAGGACGAAATTAAAACTTGGTGTATTTTGTAGGGACTAAAATAGTAGATATAAGCCTTTCATTTTTGGTGGCTTCTTTCGCATTTAGTAAAAAAAAAAAAATCTTTTTCTATCCTAAAATGTCCGTCCATCAAGCAAATTAAATCAACGAACAAAACACATATTTTTTGAGTTCTCCTTTGGCGTGATGAACAACATTTGGAGACTGAAGTAGTAAAATACTGGTAACTTTTGAGACCACCCAATTTTGCGTATTACTGACCCTTCACGAACCTTGTATTATCAATGTAACACAAATGCATTCAGTAATCATGTTAATAGAAATCTTATCAACACAATTTCAGTAGAATTGGTGGTTTCGACGAGGTTTTAAACATAAACGATTCCAGTAGTTAAAATGTGACCAAAAAAAATGGCCGAAATGGATATATTGGACGGTGGAGAAGATGTGTTCCGATAACTTTTTCAATTGCTTTTGACACGAATCATCCGAAACATAAAAAATGTTGGGTCATATTTGAAGGAAAAACAAATCAATAATCAGATGATACCAAAAAAAAGATAGAAAAATTTAAACTTTTTTTTTTTTTTCCGAAACTAATTAGATAAGAAAAAATTTAAATCAAAAAAAGAAAACAAAAAGAGCAGCAAAAATAAAAAATACAAATTAAGATATAAGTCGTGGGAATCAGTTGAGCCTAGGGGTGCACACTGGCCCGCCCAACCTGCAACCCAGCTCGGTTTTTTTAGGGTTTGAGATAAATATTCAGGCCCATAGGGCCGGGCTGGGTTGAGATTTTAAGCCCGTTTACTAAATGGGCTGTGTTTGGGAAATTTCTCTGAAGCCCAGTGTAATACCCGCATTTTATATACGTGGATTATATTTACACATTCAGTGTTTTTTATATTAAGTTGACTAAGTATGGAGAGGGAATTTATGAAACAAATATATTAACTTGCATGCTAAGGAACAGGTATTAATTTTGTAAGTGAGGGGAGGACACTTGGGCCGGTGCATGTGTGCTCTTGTTTTATGGGAAGAGACAAGGAAAATAAGAAACAAAAAGGCAAGAGGACCTGGGGAAAAAAAAAAGTGTCATGATGGGGAGACCAACTCGATGACTCAGTAAAAAAGAAGGAAATGATAGAAAAGGGAATGAAAACGGCAGAGGACGAGGGAGAAGAAATTATTTTCCAAGGGATTTGTACAGAGAAGAACTTAAAGAGAATGATGGGAAATGTATTCGAAAAATTATGTAAGTATGGAAGGAAGTGGAAAAGGCTTGTCAATAATGTTTCTGTTTAAACTTAGTATTTCCTTTGTTGTGGTGCTTGAGGATCTGGGTTGTTACACCCAGTTTGGCCAGGCCCGGTCTGATTTAAATAATATTTTTATTTAAATACTATGTATAAAGATTGATGGATATCGGAGAGTTCCAACTTTTTGAATATTTTAATTGCACTTTAATTTATAGGTATGTTTTTAATATTGTTGTAACTTAGAACTTTAAATATATTATTACGGTTGTGAATTATAATTGTGATCGTTATGATTAATTAATTTATGTTTATAATACTATGCTTTAGTAAGATAAATGGGCTTCATAGACGGGTTTGGAAAATTAAAATTTTATTTAGGTTGGGCTTGGACAAATTAAATGAAACCCGATTATAAATGAGCCGGCATTGGGAATGCACTAGTCTCGTTATTATCTAATATAAGCCCGTTTCGAACCCGGCCCAGCCCATTGCATGTGCACTCCTAGTTGAGCCTGTAGGAGTAGAGGCACGTTTATATACAATTACTCCAAAAAGTAAACTCAAACATGCAAAGATAAATCTGTTACAATAAACTATAAACAAAAATCGGAATCTGCGGGTGTTGTGCATCCCCATGCACAGCACCGTGCCATGCAGCCCCATGGCCCGGCCGTGCCGGTATTTTTTTTCATCCATCGGAGACGTTCACCGCGTAGAACTCGTCAAATACTATAGCTGTGCCAAAAATCAGCTCGATCGGATATCCTTAAGTGACTCATCGGAACACAAATAACTTGAAAAAGTGGTTTTGATCCATTTGTGTTCCTTTTCTTGTCAAAGTATTTGAGTTCCGATGACACACTTAAAGATATCTGATCGAGTTGATTTTTAGTAAACTTGTAGTACTCGACGAGGTCTACGCGGTGAACGTCTCCGATCATCGGAACGATGCCGGCGCGGCTGCCTTGTGGCTGCACAGCACCCCCCCCCCCCCCAGTCCACAAAAATCGTTTGGTTGCTGGCGTTTGGATGCTCACGTCGTGTTTTGTTTTATTTTTCGTTTTCCTGCCCTTTCCCAGTCTCCACTCGAAAAATTATTTGGTGATCCTAGAGGTACCGTCACGGGGTGCCCCAACACTCCTCTCTAGCACATATTTCTATGGTGAAGTGATGTCGCAACACTCTTCTCCACCACATATTTCTATGAGTGTTGGGCACTACGTGACGGTATCCCAAGACCACTCAATGATTACTCGTCTCCACTATTGTCTAGTTGCATATAAATAGTCAACGCAATTGGCAATGTATTTATGGAGAATTTTCACTTGCACCCCTATACTTCGATCATTTTTTTTTTTTGAACAAAGATAGGAGTGTTACAAAAATTATGATCAGAATTCAAATCACCTTCTCCGGCAGTAAAGTAACCGTTATCCACCTCTCCGGCAGCAAAATCACCAGTATGATATTCGGAAACCTCTCTAGTTTAACTACCTGATCAGCTTCACAATTATTTCATTGAGCCCATTCTCAATTCCTTTCTTCAGTGCCAAAAATTTCTCCGGAGGAATATGGCCAGGTTTCAACTCGCAGTCTTGAAAAAATTCAGTAGCAAAAATTGTTTTAGCAAAAATTGTTTTAGCAAAAAAATTTCTACATGAATTGTAGACTTCAAGTGAAGTGTTGAGCCCATAGGACTGTGGTTTTGCTATGGCGGGTATGAGAGTTGTGAGGGGAGGCTAAAGAAGTGTTGGGTGGGATTTGAAAGGTTGAGATCGAGCTGTTGTCTTTATGAAAGATGGAGTGAGCGAGGATGCAATGTTTTTCACCAAAGAATTCTTATATAACTTATAAAGGGTTTTGAAAGGTTATAATAGTCCTTTTACAATTGTTTTCGCTGCAGGGAAATCTTCTGCCAATGCTGCACAGCTCCTTTTTCCGTTAATTCTAGAAGTGCAAGTGCTTAAAAATTTAGTTGAGGGGGTGTCTTTGAAACTCGTTCAAAGTATAGGGAGTGTACATGAAAATTTCCTTGCTTTTTTTGTTTCACCCCACAAACGAAATGTATATAGTCTTAGTGACATGCGTTGATAAACAAATAATGTGTTAAAAATGATTGGGGGCAACTTCTCTTGTCTATTAATTATTATGGATTGCTTCATAGAATCATAGTCAATTGTTTTTTAGATTTTAAATTATGGACAATGAATTAAAATATTGAGATTATAATAACAATATGGAGAAGTGGTTGGACGATCAGGAAGCTTTTCAAGCTTCGAGAGGTTGTGCAGCCCCTTATCAAGTATGTAATTGGCAATGGGAACACTACTTTTCTTTGGCTGGATTATTGGCATGATGCAGGCCCTCTCTACAAAGTGTTTGGTGGTAGTATAGTTAACCATGTGGGCAGTTCTCTCTTGGCCAAGGTCTCCTCTATTGTTCGTGATGGGAATTGGCACTGGCCTAGACTAAGAAACCGAGCAGTTATGAATATTATAAGGAATACTCCTCCAACTTTCAGACCTAATCCAGAAATTGATGATTCTGTGATCTGGATGCCTACTTCCAATAAAAAATTCTCAATTAAGTCTGCTCTGGAAGCTCTCAGAACTCCCCTTCCTAAAGTTCCATGGGCTCCTATCGTCTGGTTCAAACAAGGTATTCCTAGATGGGCTTTTATTATGTGGCTTGTTTGTTGGGGTCGTCTCTCTACAAAGGATAGGCTTCTCTCTTGGGGGATGCAGGTGGATCCCTTGTGTGTTTTATGCAACTGTAAGCATGAGTCTCATTTGCACCTATTTTTTTATTGCTCTTTTTCAGCCTGCTTATGGGGTAGAATACTTCACCTGTTTGGAATTTCTAGGAGGCCAGTTGAGTTGGGGCGTGAGATAAGTTGGGCTATTCATCATGTTAAGAAGGAAGGGTTCTCCTCTGCTCTGTACAAGTTAGCTCTGGCTGGAACTGTTTATTACATTTGGAAAGCTCGTACTGACTCAGTTTTTTGCAACAAGCGATACGCTACAGATGCCATCTTTGATATGATTGTCAAGGATGTAAGGGACCGTACGTCGTCTTGGAGGAAATTTGGTTGAAGTTCTGCAAATCTAGCTCTTTGTAGGGCTTGGAGTATTTCCGAGAAGATTTTGTAGCTAGCTTGAAGTTTGGCTTTGTTGTATATTCTTTTTAGGGTGTTTGTTGGTTGTTTTTCTGTGGGTTTACCCATGTTTTTTCCTGTATTCCTTTGTTCTTTTTGGTAATAAAATCCTTCTTTACCAAAAAAAAAAAAAGTGGTTGGATAATATATATACATAATATATTTTGCGCACTAGTATTGCTTGGCAATTTAATCTGAAGCACATATTTCGGAATGCATTTTGGCCCTATTGTAAAAAATGTATGTCTCGTGTTATGAGTGCTAATTAAGCATAAAGGGAAGAGTATATTGGTAGCTTTTTGAAAAATCAGGGTTCCTTAATAATCTGTTAAATAAACAACCCTAATAGTATGAATGCAAATCAATAAGTTACCTAGCACAAATCACACAAGCAATTAAAAAGATGAACGCACGATATACGTGAAAAACCCCTGAATGGGTAAAAACCACGGGAAGGAATCAAATCACTATAATCGTTGTGCAGTTACAGATATACCTATCCAAACGAAGTAAATCCTCACAACGTTCTAAGTATCACCTGTCGAGTCACACGTACACCGCACCCAGTGATCTTGATCGCCAACGCCTTGAATCGCACAAGCCTTCCAATCCTTTGCCTTTCGAACTCTACGAAAGGGCTTAACCTAAAGAACGATGATGTTGATGTAAAATCCTCTCGAAGATTATTTATTGGCTTAGAGAATCAATCAATCTTTGAAGTTCTTCGAGATTCACAAACCCTAGCCGCCACAGATGTTTGGAGGTGGAAAATATGAGTGGTGGCCAAGTTGTCCCAGCAAAACCCTAGCCTACGTTACATTTATAAGCTTCAAAATGTGCTTGAGCAGGTTCGGAGTTGCTCGAGCAAGTTACTAAAGGCAGCCCATTTGCTTGATGTGTAGCTCGTATGTTGCTTGAGCAAGTTTCTTGAATTACATCAAAATAATGACCGCAATAAAAATGATTACATATTGATTTCCTTCCACACCTAAACAGACACTCTAAATAGTAAAATTACAACTCGATGTAAATGTGTGTTTTGTCAAACGGAATTGCCAAAACAAAGGAATTCGAAACTTGGTCCTTACACTTTCCTTATACAACTTAGTAAATGAAGAATAAAAAATGGGAATTCAAGAAGCAACTCTAGAGTGACTTTTTAGACTCTCGATTCTTCGATTCATTTTCTCATTATGCACTTTCGTTTTAATACATCTCTAAATCAGTTCGATCCCAAACAGTCATAATTAAAAAATGCATAATTCGAAATCGATAATCTATCCTCCAAATACACCGAAACTTTTTTATTTCCTCAAAATATACTTTTGACGAACTACATATCATCCAAATACTTCTGCAATTTTTATTTTTCCTAAAAATCTGTAACGTACAAATAGTTGGATTCTTTTACCCTTCTTTTATTAGAGTCATGAAAATGACAAAGCAAAAAAAAAAAATTAAGAAATGAAAAAATAGTTGGATTCTTTTTGCATGGGACTTGGACTTGTTGAGATTGCCTCTTCATTGATTGAGTTTGGGATGCAAGTCAATGTTTTGATAGCTATGTGGCATTGTAGTTCTTTTTGCTAACCTATCGTGAGAAATTTGTCATGGGACTTACGTTTAGCACCTTTGCACGTCACGTTTCGTTGGGCTTTGGTCGCGTGTGAGTTACAATTTAATTGTTCTTGATGGCTAGTTTAGTAGAGACTTACGCCCATGTGAGTTTCGAGCCTTATCATTTTGTTGGAGTGGTGTCACTTAAACTCTTGTTTGTCATGAAAAGAACAAATTCGTTGTCGATCTCATTATCTTTGTTGTCAAGTGTTGGGATTTAATGCAATGCATATTACTTTTTCTTGGGTTGTGGACTTGCATAGTTGTGTCGCCCCTAGGGGATGATCATAGGCCATTTTTTGTACTTTGAGCCTGTTCGTGTGTTTCTTTCATGCACTTACCCTTTGTGAGCCAACTTGAGCCTTTGACATGATCCCTTTTCTTGTTGAGCTCCACTGTCCATATTGTTGTGAGAAAGGCTAATCAGTCGTTTGTGAAGGTGTATTATTGAACAAAAAAATGGGGTGAGTGGAGGAGATAATTAAGCTTGATTGGTGGTGATCTTCGCCATGAAAAAAAATGAGAATAAAAAAAATGCTAAATTGAAATTGAATGCAAAGAGGGGAGACACCAAGTTACTTGTTGAAAGAAAGCAAAAGAAAAGAAAAAAGAAATGAAAATTGTGGTTTAAAGTGCGGGAGTTTGTTGAGGGTACAAAGAAAGAGATGGCGAAATTAAAAAAAGAGGGCACACATTGATAAATTTGCCCTAAAAGAGTTGTTAGCCTAATCTCGGACACTTTATATTTTACCCTAACCTTCATACACATTCCCTTACCTAACATTATAACCCGAATTGAAGTCCTATTTGATCTTAGGGGCGGTGGGATGTGGATTGTTGGTAGAGAGAATCCCAGTACTTGGCATTCCATTCATGAGATCTCGTGTCCACCATATATAAAGCTTTCTTTTCGTGTCATCATGTGCGGATTATTTTGCTTTCATGTCTCATAACCTCTACCCGCACACATTGAGAGTACATTATATGCACCTTGTTTCAGGTGAATTTATTTGTGAGTGCATGACACGGTGAGATTTGAATTCGAGACTCGGTCCGGAGAGAACTTTCTGTTGTTTTTCACTTGTGACCGAGGCCCTTGTTCACACACGCTAAGTTGGGTGCCATGACTTATTTCTACATTTGATAGCATCTAGAATTACTTGTGCATGTCATGCCTTTGCGATGGCTTCACATTCTTGGCTTGAGATATCAACGAGATGTCTTACAGGTTTTTGGGTCTCATGTGGAAAAAAAAAAGTTCACGATGTTTTGTGGGTAGTCACTGCTGAAACCCTCACGAGACTTCAATCGTCCTACCAGGGCCGCCCGGGGGTTTAAAAGATTTATCATTCTTAGTTTCTTTTCATTAGTTGCAATTGTTCATATTAGTTTCATTAGGCGTGCAATTGTTCATATTAGCGCCCCTTCATTTATCCTTACTAAGTCCACTTATTTTGTTATTTGGAGTATAATGCTTTGTTTGTGGGTTTTTATAGATATTGGAGGCGTTGATTAAAAAGTGCACGCGAAGTACAATTTTATTCGATACCGAAGCAAAACCCGTGATTAAATTAATTCTAAGGTGGGCCCATGCTATACCAGGTAATCGGAGAACCCGAGATGAACCTATTGTTGGCTCATTGGTAGAATTTACCAAGTTTGGAAGCTGGTTGGTGGATGCATACAAGGGTATTAAATCACCATTTGTGAAGGAAGAAAATAAAGACAAAAGGAAGGCTATATTCTTGATTAGGAAATTGGGTTATTTCGGTGGACTGGTGGAGCCCGAGTTTAAAACAATTGGGATTGTAAAGGAAATTTTTTCCTTTAGAAAAGAGGATTTTTCGATGCACAGCAAGATTGGCTTGGAGGGCACTTCATTGGGATTATAAAAGGACACGAATACATGCAGAAAAGAGAGATCACGCATGTCACGGAGCACGGCTGCCTCAACAACTCTAATGGCCACCTAAACTCTTGCTCTAGGGCGTAGATGAAGCTTGTACTCCGAGTAACATAGATTTTATTTTGTTGGATTTAATTATTCGGATTTGGTTGTGTGAATTAGATGATTTCATATTTATGAAATTGGTTTTATTTTTCCCATACAATTGTGTATTTGTCATGCGCGGTTTCAAATATTCTTCACACAACGGTTTTAATCGAATTTGTGGTAATTGACTGTGATAGATTATACTTTTGTAAGACGCGTCGTGCTATTAGACGGTCCGTGCCATAGAGACGGATCGTACTAGTAAGACGATTCGTGTTAGGCGGAGATAATCTATACCGCTTGATGATACACAAATATTTTTAGGAGATATCATAAGGGCCCGCGAACCCAAACGTTGTCCGGTGAATCCGAATAAAAATCCTCAATCACAATAAATCTAGGTTATGAAGGGTCAAGTGGATTCGAAACCCTAGACTTTTCTCTCATCGAATCTCTTCACTTTTTAATTGCTTAATTTTAATTTAGCTTTCATAATTTTAGGAAATCAAACCAAAACCTCTTTTTATCGAATTAATTTAGAAATCGACTGAAACATTTGCAATTTAACCTTTTAATCCCTGAGGAGCGATACTCGGAATATTTACCACTATTCATTTGAGTAGTAGTAATTGTTTCGTTTTATAAAATTATTTTTGATACGAAAACGACCGATCAGAATTCAGAAAGTCCCTGGAGACACATTATTGAAATCCAGGAGAGTGTTTTATTGCTCAAATTCTCCATTTTTATATAATGACAAGGGGTTGGCATGAGAAAGCTATAAGTGGTTGAGCATTTGATCGCATGTTTGAATCTCACGGAGGCCAACCATCCGAAACCTTGGGGCCACTGGGGGTTATACCCGGTCATTACCTTCAAGGCCCCAGAATTAGTCGAGGTGCCCTCAAGCTGGCCCGGACATCTGGATATAAAAAAAATCTCTACGTTTATATAACGTACCGCGTATATAACTTACAATGGACTTTTAGGTCCCGTAAGAGTTTTTTATGGTATGAAGCACAAGGCTCGCTCTTTTTTTTAAAGAGAAAAAAAGATTTTATTAATCTTTCAAAACAAATTACAAAGGTTGGCCCGCCCTTGATGTGAATTCGAACCCCACAATGCACTTTCCGTAGAGCTTTTCCGTTTCAATTTTTTGTAGCCTGTATTATTGTTTGTTATCATCAAAATTGTGTAAAACTTGTTGTGAATTCCGGGTCACGCACGCACTCAAACACACACAAGAAATCTGAGAAAAACTCCCTTGAATATATTCACACAATATACAAGTTGAAAAACCTCTCCGGGGAACAATAACCGGCTCCCACTCCGGCTGGAGGAGGCCACAACCGGCTCCCCCTCTCCAAGGAGCAATAAACGCAATAGGAAATCACTCCCATCCAGGTCTAAGCCCATCCGGCCCACACGGGGTGGAATCTCAACAAAACTCATATTTTTTTATGATTGGTTGCAGAGGGGAACACCTTGGTTCGATGGAACAGCAGGGGTGACTCAGTGTCCAATTGCGCCGGGAGACACCTTTGTTTACAAATTTGTAGTAGATGTGGTAAGCTCAATTCTCTTGGCATTAAACCATCTGAAACAAGTAGCCTTTTTCAATACCAACATAGTTTTAATGTTTGCTTTTGAATCAATATTCTGCAGCCTGGAACATTTTTGTACCATGCACATTATGGTCTCCAAAGCGAACATGGGTTGTATGGAATGATCAAGGTATCTCTTCCACCAGGAGATTCGGAGCCTTATACCTATGATTATGATGAAAGCATCATTTTAGTCGACTGGTACCACAAAGGCACTTACGAACAAGTCACTGGACTCTCCTCAATACCCTTTGTTTGGGTCGGCGAGCCTCAGGTACAATAACCACTACAATACTACACACTAATTCGATGAAAAAATTGATTCCATTTGTAGCAATACTTGATAGATTATCATGTTGATCCTATCGTGTTTTATTGCTTCACAATCATTGTTGATACAAGGAAAAGGGAGGTTCAATTGCTCTACTCCAGGCTCAGAATTCGATCTTTGTAACGCCACAAATCCCGAATGCTCTCCCCATGTTATGACTGTGGTTCCGGGAAAAACATATAGGTTGAGGCTTGGTAGCTTGACGTCTTTGTCTTCCCTTAGTTTTGAAATTGAGGTAACTACCAGACGTTTCCCATTTGTTTGTTAGTTCAAGTCCTATACTATTGTGCAATGCAATTTCTTTTGCATTCAATAATGACTTTAAGAAAATGACTTCACTCTTGACAAACGAAGACCTTCAATAATGCAGGATCATAATATGACTGTTGTGGGAACAGGTGGACATAATGTGAAGCCTTTTACAGTGAAGAACTTATTTATCGGGAGAGGAGAGGTAGGTGAAATTTACCCTTCTATAAATTTGTTCAAATAAAATAAAGACTACAAAGACTTATGGGCTCAACACCTTGAGGCGCCTTGCCTTTTGAGAGGTGGACAGAAAATAAAGACTACAAAGACTTATGGACTCAACACCTTGAGGCGCCTTGCCTTTTGAGAGGTGGACAGAAAATAAAGACTAAGGCGCCTTGCCTTTTGAGAGGTGGACAGAAAATAAAGACTAAGGCGCCTTGCCTTTTGAGAGGTGGACAGAAAATAAAGACTACAAAGACTTATGGGCTCAACACCTTGAGGCGCCTTATGGGCTCAACACCTTGAGGCGCCTTGCCTCTTTTGAGAGGTGGACAGAAAATAAAGACTACAAAGACTTATGGGCTCAACACCTTGAGGCGCCTTGCCTCTTTTGAGAGGTGGACAGAAAATAAAGACTACAAAGACTTATGGGCTCAACACCTTGAGGCGCCTTGCCTCTTTTGAGAGGTGGACAGAAAATAAAGACTACAAAGACTTATGGCTCAACACCTTGAGGCGCCTTGCCTTTTGAGTGGTCGACAGATAGAAATAAATTTGGGACCCATATTGGTTGTCATGTGTCTACACCACAGTAAATGAGTGGAAAGAAAATTTTGGTCTACTTTATTCATGTGGTCGGCAGATATTTTGTGTTGGCTAAAATGCACCACTCATTCCTCTTTATTGTATTATTTATACCTACTAGTCTAGAAGCAAAGCCTTAAAAGAGCATTTTCGACCTTAACTTCAAATGTCGAGAAGTCAAATAGGAGTATTTTTGAAAGTTTATGTGGCAATATGATATGTAGAATATATTTGAAACTCTACAAATTTTAATTCCAACCATTATGTCAAATTTATTTTTAATTATGGTATGTTTTCACTTTGGTAATACTCCTTCTGTCCTATAATATTGGTCATCTATTAATTCAATTTTAAGATGTCCCAAAATATAAGTCTCTTTTTTTTAGTGAAGAGTTAAAAAAATATTATTAAATTAAAACCCACCGGCCAAAAAGGATATGGGGGTACTAGTGATCAGGCCCTAGTGATCACCCTAGAAATCACCCCAAAACCACGTCGTTTTGGGGTCCCAAAGGCGCAACAAAAGAAGCACTCAAAACTACGTTGTTTTGTTGCCATCCGTGTTCATATAACAAACTTGTTGCTTTCTTATTCTTCTTTTTTCCCTTCTATAAGTGACCTGTTGTTTTCTTCTTCTTTTTTCCCTTCTATGAGTGACGGGATAAAATGCATTTCTATATTCGATCAATTTAAATTTTCACGTACGCACAATATCATTTGATTTTTCACGTATGAACAATTAGACGACCACAAAAACAAAAAAATTGAACTTTTTGAGTCCAAGGCTGAATAGAACCCCTTTTTTCACCCTGAATTCTAGAAAAACAAGGGCATTGAATCTCGAATATATGAAACTAAATTATGTATAAATCTTGAATTTACGAAACTAAATTATCTCAGTTTTTCATTTTTTTTTTTTTATTGTTTTTGAGGAAGGTGAAACATCTTAACCAAATAAAAATGGGAAGTGAGATCTTAGAATTGATCGACTCACTCCAGGTCTTGAAAACTAATAGCATAGCAAAATCAATTTTCCGGGCCTCGATAGAATAAACAAATACAAGCAATGGATGCAAAAAAATGGCTAAACACATGCAACAGAAGTCCAAAAACCAACAGTTGCTATGCTCACAAAAACATCACATACAGTTCATAATTTTCTTAAGCACCAGAAACAAAAGTTTCCAAGGAAACTGATATAACAGCCAAGGCTATATAACTCCAACAAATTACAGCAAAGGCTCTATAAGTCCAAAAAATTGCCATTATCCAAAGCTTAATCCACCAAAGTTTACAACACAAAAAAAATTACCATCAACCAAAATTCCCATGACACTTCAATTTTCGATTCCTACGGTGAATGATTAGCGATATCAGTGGGGGAAGGAGGAAGATGAGCCCTGGATGCAGATTCCATCTTTTTTTTTCCCGATGAACGCCTTCTCTCTTTAGTCGACAAGTGAACAAGGGTTTAGGCGTGACCCTATTTCTTTTGTTCTCATGTTTCCTCAAAACGACATAGTTTTTTTTTTTTGGGGGGGGGGGGGGGGTTATGTGCCTTTGGGACCCCAAAACAACGTCGTTTTGGGGTGATTTCTAGGTTGATCACTAGGGCCTGATCACTAGTACCCCGAATCCCAAAAATCTGGGTTACACACAAAACCCGCCGGCCCCTAAAACCACCGGCCGCAAAACTACCTACAAAGAAAAACAAAAAAAATACAAAAAAAAGATAGAAAATAAGGACGCCAGAGCATGTTGCCGGAGCTATCACCCACCGTTGCCGTCGTCAGGAGCCCGGATCTGGAAATCCTAGATTTGGCTCCCTCCTGATCCAAAAATCAGGCGTGGTCACCGATACTAGAATGGAGAGGAACGTCCACCACGGGGAATCTCCGAACGCCAAAGAAGCTCAGCTATAGAGGAGATCAGGGAGTTGGAAGGAAGCTGAGGTAGGCGGATGGAAGGGGTGCAGAGGGGGAGGGAGTGTGGATCGGCCGCCAGGGGCTGAATCGCCTGGGGAGGGGCCGCCGCCCATATCACTCTCTCTCTCTCTCTCTCTCTCTCTCTCTCTCTCTCTCTCTCTCTCTCTCTCTCTCTCTCTCTCTCTCTCTCTCTCTCTCTCCTGTAATGATAGTTTTTTTTTTTTTTAAATTCAACTTTTACTCCAAAGGATCTCGGCCATTATATAAAATAGTTTACATAAGTAGATAAAACAAGAAGTTGGTGGTCTTTACCAAAATAAATATAGAGTCAATAAATCAAACCACAATTAAAACACGGGAACACACCGAGATTTTTACGTGATTCTAACAAATTTGGTTTGAACTAGCAAAAGTGTCTCTCTAGATTAATAGTTCCCAGAATGCTCTCCCTTCTCTCTAAAAAATACTTCCATTTAATCTCTGCTTCATCAGTGAGTCGTAACATGTTACACATTTTGAAAAATGATATTCGATGATATGGTAAAATTAATTTTGTCTTCTAAAGATTAACGTTATGTCGCTAAGTGGTTAACAAATGTTACGCCATTGAGTGGGTTTTGTTTTACGCCATCCTTGGTTTTTTGTTAAGTCTTCTTCTGGTTAATATTATGCCATTGAGTGGTAAATTATGTGTGTGTGTGCAATCACAACATATAGTTATGAGTAAATATAGTATGTGTTTTCCTTCACCGTTGGAGAAAAAAAATAAGGAGTATCATCTCATGCTATAATATAGATGTAGCAACACATATAACATGTGATTGGAGATGCTATAACAAACATTTAGAGTCCATCATGTTCTATTGTAGACCCAAATATTAAATAAATAGATCATATAAATTCAAGATCAGCATGATGGTAACATGATTTTATCAAATTGCACAAAAGAAATTGTATCATCCAATCATGCTGAATTTTCAAAAGAATCTAGCTACTCGAAATCTAGATTCAGCTATTAAAATCAGAAAAAGGAATTAATGAAGAACCGAATGAGCTAGTTAGAGACCAAAAATTTCGTCAAGGAATAGAGGAGAAATTATTCCGAGCATCACTACTCACTAGTATTGCTCCACCACTCATTAAGTGTGTGGTCACAACTACAATTTCGTCAAGGAATAGAGGAGAAATTATTCCGAGCATCACGAGTATGGCTCCACTCATAAAGTGTGTGGCCAAAGGCCACAACTTTATGTGCGTGAGTTACACACCTCTTCATTTTTATTTTTTTTGGTTCGATGGTCAGTGGTGTCAGTAGGAACGAATCCAGGAATCCAATTTAGTAGAACATCTTATTAGTTATAATCATGCAATTTTTTTCCCTAGTCAACGATCTTGCTAAATTAAGACATTTATTATGGACTATAATGCATACTTTTTCTAAAAAAAAGAACAAAAAATGAGCACACAATCTAAGACAAAACTTTTAGAGTATGGTTTATATTGATTAACAAGTATTTAAAATCATCAAGATGGTTCTATTGATGACTTTTTAAAAAATATATCTCCGCAACGGTTAAAATTAAAGAAAATCGAAAGATAATTTTTCAAATAAACAAACGGTTTATATACCAATAATTATAAAGGAACCAGCCAACGAAAGTTGAAGCACAAAATTACTTTTACATTTTTATTTTTGAGATATACAGGAGTGTATATTCTAAATATAGCATTCTATGATTTATTGATAATTTTAGTTTTTAGTTTTGAGAGGGGGCACCTGCTCCCGCAAAACCCCCTCTGATCTGTCCCTAGGTGTCAGGAGTAACTTACACACACGTCGACTAATTCTCTTCCTAATCAGATCAAAGGGTGGCTGTCCACACCAGAATTAAGAGATTCACAAGAAAATACTTTCTTGTGATTTGACGACAAGAATCGAACAAGCCAATTTTGTAGAGAGTATCATGTAGTGCGGAGCCGCACTACATGATCGTAATGCGGCATCTGCACTATTGATCGCACAGTCAACGGTCCAGATTTTGTCTCGGCACTTACATGATCCGAGCTGTCCATTACTCAGATAAAATCCAAGCCATTGATTACCGATATTAACGATTTGGATGCCGCACTACAGAGTTGTATTGCGACTCCTCACTACAGGGTTATCAAAATTCTCGTTTGGTTGTTGGCGTCTTATGTTTGACATCGTATACGACATCATACTTTGATCTATTTGTCTTTTTTTTTTTTCTTTTTTGTCAAAACTATAGAACTTTCATTGATAAAAGAGATCATATATTTAAAACGGGTCACGTCCCTCCCAAGAGGAGAACGAAGCCTCAAGGAGGCCTAAACAAGAACCAAAATCAGGACCCTCACACAAAACACGAGCGACACACCGGTAACCCAATGCAGCTCCAACAACAACTACCACGACCCACCCAAAACATCCTCGAAGGGATGAGAAAAGCCTACAGGAGGAGGAAAAACCAACAAACTAACTAACATAAAAGATAACAAAAACTACAAGCCAACAACTAGTCAAGGAACCAAAGAACCGAGTCGCCAACACTGAGTCGCACTGAGTCTCCACCCCAGTCCACCCCAAGACGAAGACGAGTCGCTCTAGCACATCCCATCCGTAGGCCAAAGCTATTTGTAATTTCTTTTAAGTCTAAGTGATTCTTTGATAAATAAAATATAGTGTTAAAATGTTTCTGGCGCAAGTTCTATAGATAAGAGGGGTGTTTCAGAGTTAATTATTAGATTTGAAATTCTGGAAAGGTGGATTAAAGATCATGAAATTTTTATATAATTAAAATCTGCAAAAAGTTTTTGAAATGATATGTGTGAAATATATTTTGCACAAGAATAATGCTTGGAAAATGTAATCGTAAAAAAAAACAGATTTTTTCGAAATGCATTTTCATACTAGGGGGGGGGGGGGGGGGGGGGGGGGGGGGGGGGGGGGGGGAGGGGGGGGGGGGGAATGGGGATGTATGTCTGGCTTTATGGGTGATAATTAGACCTAAAATGAAAGGGTATATTGTAATTGTATAACTTAATAAATGAATAATCCAAAATGGTAATTCAAAAAATTACTCTGGAGATTTTTAGATTCTTCATCCTTCTATTTATTCTCTCACAACACATTTTGTTTATTACATTTCTTAAGTAGATCGTTCCCAAACAATCATATTCCATAAAAGAATAATTCGAAACTAATAATCTGTCCTCCAAACACCCATGAAGCTTTTTGGATAGTAATGATTATAATATCATTAAAGACTACTTTGGCAAAACTATATATTCTATAAGTACTTTCTACAGATTTTTATCATAATCCTAAAATCTTTAAAATGCAATTCATAATCAATCTAAGAAGTAATTTTCTTCCAAGCACCATCAAAAAAAATAAAAATCCAGGAGGAAAAAAAATCTACGAAAAAAATGAGGTGCACAACACCCCTAAAAAGGACAATTCAAGAAAGTGCCTTAGATTGCACACCCCCCAAGATATTTAGAAGGTGAATAAGTGGTCAGAGTAGAAAAAACTTTGGATGCCGGACGGATACTATGTGGTGGTACCCGTTGCGTATCTCGATTTGTCCAAAAGTATTTTGGACGGTTCGGATTTCAGAGAGAGAGAGAAATTTGGGCCGTCCAAAGTTTTGGACGGCCGAGATATGCGCTCGGCCACCATGTGTGTGGTACCTTATTTGCACCTAAAAAAAATTCCTCATGGTTAAAGTGTTAGAAAGTAGAATATTCCAAGTCTACTCATATCCCCATCTAAAAAACAAAGTCTACTCAAAATCCTAAAAAGAACAATTCAAACCAAAAAAATAAAATTTCTAAAAGAATCAAGGGGGTGAATTTGATGTAGGAAATACCACGTACACCCCAGGGACAGAACTACCCAAGACTAGTAGGTATTGCAAACAAAAATCAAGCATCAAGTCCATCAACGAACCATGCTGATGGGTTGTTGCGGCCGTTCTTTCTGTTGGCTGTTCATTCTGGTTCTTTTTGGGTAGGAGTGGTGCTTTGCTGCTGTTTAGGGGCTTTTGTTTCTCGGGGTTTAGGCATTGCGATGCCGTTTCGGCCGTAGTCCTTCCTCTTGTAATTCTCTCTCTTTATCTCTAAAATCAGTCTTTTCCTGAGCAAAAAAAAAAGGTCCACTCTAGACTCTTTTCTATAGGTTTGGTTTTGAAGCTATGGGCTTCGAGTTTAAATTGATGGTTGTGTTCCTGTTTCTCTCTCTGCTCTCTGTTAAATACTTATACGATCGGCTGCTCTCTGATCCACTTCCAGTGCCAAGAATCAGGCACTACAAGTGGGAGGTGAAGTACGAGTACAAGTCCCCGGATTGTTTCAAGAAACTGGCCATCACCATTAATGGGCAGACGCCGGGCCCGACAATTGAGGCCCAGCTAAATGATGTGATTATAGTGGAGGTCAAGAACAGCATGTTGACAGAGATGGTCTCCATTCATTGGCATGGCATTCATCAGGTAAAAATGCTCATATATTTTCTTTTTTCTCTTGGAATTCAGATTTTTTTTTGAACTGGTTGGAATTCAGAAAGTTGGAAGACATGGAGTTGAGATCCATTTTTTATTTTATTTTTATTTTTTATCAGGCTTTCAACTCGGTAGCTTCCAACTTTTTGAATTCCAAGAGAGGAAAAGGAAAATGTATGAAAGAAATTTTCGCATGATGATTTTTTCAAGACTAAATCTAATCATTCGAGTTTTAATGGGATGGTTTTGATAAATTAAAAAATTAATCTCGAGTATTTTGTTATCATATCACTCGACCAACGGAGTATCATTATCGCTTGGTATCATTCACCGTAATTTACTGTACTCTCAAATGAAAATTATTCTTATAGTACTTTTTAATTCTTTTCAAAATTAGATAATTTTTTTTGAGAATATCTATAAAAAAATATATATGCAAAATATACTCCAAAATAAGAATTGGGAGGCAGAGGGCCCGGCCCCTATGTAGCTCCACCCCTGAAGTCCAGTGTATATAACGTACAATGGACTATTACATCTTGTAAGAGTTTCTTTACAAATTGGGTAAAAGTCATAATTTTTTATGATTGGTCGCAGAGGGGAATGCCTTGGTTTGATGGAACAGGAGGGGTGACTCAGTGTCCAATTGCGCCGGGAGACACCTTTGTTTACAAAGTTGCAGTAGATGTGGTAAGCTCAATTCTCTTGGCATTAAACCATCTGATCAAACAAGTAGCTTTTGTCAATACCAACATAGTTGCATTTGAATCAATATTCTGCAGCCTGGAACATTTATGTACCACGCACATTATGGTCTGCAAAGCGAACACGGGTTGTATGGAATGATCAAGGTATCTCTTCCACCAGGAGATTCAGAGCCCTATACCTATGATTATGATGAAAGCATCATTTTAGTCGATTGGTACCACAAAAGCACTTATGAACAAGCCACTGGACTCTCCTCAATACCCTTTGTTTGGGTCGGTGAGCCTCAGGTACAATAACCACTGCACACTTCGATGGAAAAATTGAATCCATTTGTAGCAATACTTGATCCTATCGCATTTTATTGCTTTGCAGTCGTTGTTGATACAAGGAAAAGGGAGGTTCAATTGCTCTACTCCAGAGTTAGAAGCCGGTCTTTGTAACGCCACAAGTCCCGAATGCTCTCCCCATGTTATGACTGTGGTTCCGGGAAAGACATATAGGTTGAGGATTGGTAGCGTGACATCTCTGTCTGCCCTTAGTTTTGAAATTGAGGTAACTAGCAGACGTTTCTCCGTTTGTTTGTTAGTTCAAGTCCTATACTATGGGGCAATGCAATTTCTTTTGCATTCAATAATGACTTTAAGAAGATGACTTTACTCTTGACGAACGAAGACCTTCTATAATGCAGGATCATAATATGACTATTGTGGGAACTGGTGGACATAATGTGGAGCCTTTTACAGTGAAGAACTTATTTATCTACTCCGGTCAAACATATTCTGTTCTGATAAAAGCGGATCAGGATCCTACAAAAAACTACTGGATAGTTTCAAAAATAGTCAACCGCAATAGCACAACTCCCAATGGCTTAGCAATTTTTAATTACTCCCCGAACAATCCTAGTGTCTCTCCTCCCACGGTTCCACCTGTAGGCCCAGCTTGGAATGACGTGGACTCACGATTAACTCAGAGTCAAGCTATTAAAGCCCGACAAGGTTACATCAACCCTCCTCCCCAGAAGCCGGACCGCGTCATAGTCTTGCTCAATACTCAAAATATGATCGACGGCTACATTCGGTGGTCCATCAATAATGTCTCCTTCAACCTTCCCGGTACCCCTTACCTAATAGCAGTGAAGAACAAATGGCACCATGTTTTCAACCAAACCTCTCCTCCAGACGGCTATGATTATCGGCACTATGATATTTTCAGTCCCCCAAAGAATGTCAATGCCACTTATGGAAACTCAATCTACAGGTTGCCGTTCAATTCAGTAGTGGATATCATCATTCAAAATGCCAATACAATGAAACCTACAGAGAGTGAGACACACCCTTGGCATCTCCATGGGCATGATTTTTGGGTCTTGGGCCATGGGAAAGGCAAGTTTGATATTCAAAATGACCCAAAGAAGTTTAATTTGGTTAATCCAGTAATGAAGAATACAGTGGCTGTTCAACCTTGGGGGTGGGCTGCTTTGAGGTTTCGGGCTAATAACCCAGGAGTTTGGTATATGCATTGTCACCTTGAGTTTCACTCGTTCTTGGGTATGGGTGTGGTTTTTGAAGAAGGGGTTGAAATGTTGGGCCAGTTGCCAAAATCTATTATGGGTTGTGGTGATGCCAAAGACTTTCACAAGCCATAAATGATTTTAGATGAAAATCTTTCATGTAAGTCCTTTTAATAGCTTGGAATTATCCCACAACAAATTTGCTATATGTAGGTATTCTCCATCTAAATCCAATTAGTTATGAGCTGGGTCTTTCCGGAATATGGGATAAGAATTTGATGGTTTCGATGGTAAAGCTTTCAAGCTGGATATCTTTCCTTTCATTTTGTTTCTCTCTTCGTATTGTTAATTGTTTTAGGTCACAAAGTCTTCAAATTCTACCATTAATAAGGATATTTTCATTTATTTACAAGTCAGTAAATGGGTTGTCTGGGAATATCTTAAGTAGCTTGTACAACTTTCCGGTGTATTGACTATTACGTGTTCTGCATTATCAATTATGGCGTTCAGCTACTTCGCAACGACGCGGGTCATCCTCCTCACTTCATTTTGTGCTTGTCGGTTTCTTGCCGCTCCTCACGCCGGGTTTCATTGTTGGATGGACCGGTTCTTGGCCTATTGGCTTGTGTTGGTGCTGCGGCTTCTGTTGGTCGGGTTGGTTTCGTGCTGCTTCTCATGCCGGTTTTATTGTTGGATGGACCGGTTCTTGGCCTAACGACTAGTGTTGAGGCTGCGGCTGGTGTTGGCGCAACAGTCTGTGTCGTGTGTTTGTTTCCGAAATGTAGTTTCAAAATTACTGGAAATAAAGACAAACAAAAATTATGAATAATCAGAAAACGTACCAGGCCAATTTCAATACACTAGAAATTGGCGAGAGACAATTCGAGTCGAGGCAAGTATCAAAATACTCTGTCCTTAAGGCAAATTCGCCCTCCACTATAGTGCTGATGGAGAAACTTGGTCATTTGCCTCCCAGGAATACCCGACTTTCACCGATCGGAAGCAACACTGCAATCTGATCGGTAGGCGAACCAGAAAACTACACAGAACTCTCAGAAGATTTTATGCAGGAAGTGCAGAATGTATGCAAGTGAAAAACATGAATGAATGAGGAAGAGGAGGGTCCTATTTATAGATAAATAGGCACCCGAACGGGAAGGTACAAAACAATAAGGTGTGGTTGTTCGGAACGGACGCAACCCGCCGGAAGTGAACAGTCATGTCCGATGACTGTTCATGAACAGACGCACTGGAAAGGGAAAAGAAATTTTGGTTGGGACACACTACCCAGTGCATGTGTAAAATTTCAGTAAAAAGATAAGAACCTCTTGGGCCAAGCCCATCTTATCCAATGACCCAACCCGGTCGGCGTCGGCGGCGCGTGTTATATGGACCAAAGCCCACTTTGTCCATGCTCTCTCCCCCAACAAAAGTTGTAATGACCCAAAGGGCCAACCCTTATTGTCCAACTTGGGATACATATACCCAATGAATTTGTTGTGCCTCACCAATGTGGGACAACATAATTTTCCCCCTTCTACCAATGTTCATGTAGGCACTTTCAAGGTCAATTTCTCATTCACCTTAACTTGTTTTTATCCAACCAAGGGTTCAATCTTAATCTCCTAACTAAGACGAACACAACGGTATGTGGGTCCGGCCACGTGGACGTGTGGGACCCACTTAAATAATTAATTAAATAGGATAAAAACCAAGTTTTTCCAACAATTTAGACCGGCTAGTGCAAGGGGATTGGTGCTGGTGATGAATACAAGCACAGCATATGGTGCACTGGCCTTGGGGCACTTTCTTTTTTATTTAGACCAGATAGCATGGGGCTTGGGTCTTGGGTCTCTTTTGTATGATGTTGGTTTCTTGCCAACTTGTTTCTCCATTCGGGTTTGAAGTAGGAATGATCTTCTAGTGGGTTGTGTTTCCCCTAGTTTTGATGCAGTTTTTACTTCTTTCCCTTTAATCTTTGTTTTTCTCAAAGATTAATAAAGTTTTTGCCTTTAAAAAAAAACATGTTCTGCATTATCAAAAAAGAAATGTACCATTTCAATGAGAAATCGTCGTAAGTGATTCTCTAGATGATAAGCACACAATTATGTAATATTTGTGGGCTTGAATCTTTCTCTGGTCGCATTTGTGTTAATAAGTTTACATTTTATGTGGTATATATGACCCGTAAGGTTTTGTTTAAGTGTTTCAGGAATTCCAGTATAAGTAAGGCATATCCGGAGGTGCGAGATCACATGAGGCGCACATCATCAAATCATTTTCCATGCAGAAATGTTAGGTACACACAAAAGTTACCCACAAATTACCCAAACACACACACAAGTGTGTGGGCTCCACACACACTAGATGTGCAGTGTGTGTGGAGCCCACACACTTTTGTATGTGTTTTGGTAATTTGTGGGTAACTTTTGTGTGTGTATGTATCTCTATTCTTTTCTGAGCCAAAAAGCTGTGAGCAATATTTTCATTTTCCCTCTCTTCTCTTTCCCTTTAGTTTTCTATGTACCTCTTGGAACTGGAAGTTTTCAGGGCTTGGCCCTTGTAATCTGTTTGTGCTGCTTGTAATAAGATTTTAGTTTTTAAAAAACCTTGTTCCATTTCATTTTATAGTTTTAGCTTGTTTAATTCTTAGTTGAAACTCACTTAATTAAAAGATTGAGGTTTGGTTTTGAGAGTTCGCATGCAAACTACTCGGTTGTTTCTCACACCAAACTCAAATCTATGATTAGTCCTAGTTGTGAATTCCAGAAAGATTGAAGGCTAGAGCGTCTTTGGCCAAATCTGTCGTACACATCTTCCTGGTATATGCTAGAACCGATCTTTCTTAATCACATTGAAAAGCCGTTATGTCTAGTGTAATTTTCAGCTTTTCCATGGCGAGTCCTTCGTCAATGGAGGAGTAGTCGTAAACTCGGCCTAGGGTGATCACCAGCCTATAGCCTAAGTGGATTCATGATTCTCACACTCGTTCTATCAAAGTTTGTTTGTGTTTAATTGGACTCGAAACTATCAATTTAAAACTCAAGGTTGTTATGTTTTTTATTTCGACACTAATTAACACTCGCATGCGTAATACTTAAACTCTACGAATTTTCTATCTTTCTCTTGTGTATTCAAGAACACTCGTGGATTTGAGTACCTATCTTCGTTTGGAATAATACGCTAACTATATATTCTCTTGTGAATTTCACTCTGTCAAAGAATCTGACCTCCCATTTATTTTGTGGCAAATACACTTCTTTCGTATGTAAAATCAACTTAATTTTTTTTCTTTTGTATTGTTTTAGAAGGAAAATTAGTGGTAGGAGTTTGACTGTCCATTTCTTTTTTAACGAACAAATTCACTTCGTTCACATTAATACCGATATCTGTTTAACCTGAGTTTTGGCATCATTGTGACTTACAAAACGAAAAACTCGGATTATCAAATGTAATCGTATTGTGATACATTAGGGATCATCTAATGAGAGACTCTGACCGTTATTGTTATATCTCTAAGGAAATTTTTGGGAAAGCAATACACACCCCTTGTACCATATGTACATAATGTATGATTCAAATTGTAATTCATATCATTTTCACTAAGAATCATAACATTTGCTTCTCATAATTTTTCAACAATAAAATTCATACTAACATTTGCACTAAAAATCCTAATATAATGCGTGTCGTTACTTTTATATGCTAAAAACGAACTATATAGTGCTCATGATGAAACTATAAAATATTATTCATCACGACTGCTTCCCCAAAATTGTTTTTTTTTTTTTTTTTTTTTTTTAAAAAAAAAAACACCACAAAATTGAAGGCCAAGGTGAGGTCAATGGAAAAGAAAGAAATTCTAATGATCTTATATTTTTCTCAAGAAAAGACAAATTCAGGAAACAATTGTAAAAACTATTGCTCTGAGTCTAGTTGCAACATTTTTTTTTTAGGGCCAGTTAGTTAGAAGTGATCTCTTGAGATGTGGCAATTTAAAGCCGTTTAATCAGGGTAATGGTGATGTGTTTGCAATCTTAATGCATTAAATTGAAGATTTACACTATATTAGTAAAGAGTAATACCATATACCTAGTTAATTAAAGAGAAAATTAGGCATAACTACAATTTTTTTTTTCTCTTTTAACAGAAGGACACGGAACTTATCATATTTGTGGCAAAGACATGCATCCAAAATATTTGACATGGGAAGCCCAAAACAAAAACACAAAGCAAGAAACTGCTGCCGCTAACTCCATAACCACCACCACTTCCATACCCTCCACCACCACCTCCTCCATCACGGCGGCCACCGTCGCCACCTCCATCGTAACCACCTCCGCCGAAACCTCTAGCTTAATTCGCCGTACTCATCAACCGACAAAACACTCCTCCCTAATTTCCAAATCTCATCACAATCACTGCCATTTCTGCAGAAATGAACGCATTTGAATTCGTCTCATTTGTTCAAATTGGATACGAGTAACAAGACGTGATCGGGAAACAGGACTCGATCCTCAATCCTCAATGAATTGGGTACCGTCTTCTTTGTACTACTACCACGGTGGTAGTGTCGAAACGAGTTGATTGGAGAGGAGGAGAGTAAGGGGAAGGTCGAAACGACTAGAATCGGCTTAAACGAAGAGGGATTAATGACGTGAATGCAATTCGACAGAAAGTAAAGGAAGGAGATGAAAGAGAATCAGAGGAGTAGAGGCCTTACGGAGGAGGAGGAGTAGATGATTGGTCTGGTGAGGCGTTTTCGCTTTCGCCGTTGGTCTGATTCCATTGTTGTTTTTCTGAATTTTGGATTTTGGTGCGGTGTTTGTTCAGATCTATCTAGTGGTGATGGTGCCGACACTAGTCCATTGTATGAGAGAGAGAGAGAGAGAGAGAGAGAGAGAGGGAGGAGAGAGAGAGTATTGGTTTGGACTTTTAAAAATTAGTTACATCTTACTATTTTTTTTGGTCGCCGGAAGTGGTCGGTCAGTGGTGGGGTGGTGGTCGGCCGGAGGTGGGGTGGTGATTTTTTTGAATTTTATGTTCGAAATTAGAATTTTTAAAAATTAGTAACATCTCACTAATTTTTTTGGTCGCCGGAAGTGGTCGGCCAGAGGTGGGGTGGTGGTCGGCCGGAGGTGGGGTGGTGATTTTTTTGAATTTTATGTTCGAAATTAGAATTTTTAAAAATTAGTGACATCTCACTAATTTTTTTGGTCGCCGGAAGTGGTCGGCCAGAGGTGGGGTGGTGGTCGGCCGGAGGTGGGGTAGTGATTTTTTTGAATTTTATGTTCGAAATTAGAATTTTTAAAAATTAGTGACATCTCACTAATTTTTTTGGTCGCCGGAAGTGGTAGGCCAGAGGTGGGGTGGTGGTCGACCGGAGGTGGCATGGTGATTTATTTGAATTTTATGTTCGAAATTAGAATTTTTAAAAATTAGTGACATCTCACTAATTTTTTTGGTCGCCGGAAGTGGTAGGCCAGAGGTGGGGTGGTGGTCGACCGGAGGTGGCATGGTGATTTATTTGAATTTTATGTTCGAAATTAGAATTTTTAAAAATTAGTGACATCTCACTAATTTTTTGGTCGCCGGAAGTGGTCGGCTAAAGGTGGGTGGTGTTCGGCCGGAAGTGGGGTGGAGATTTTTTTGAATTTTATGTTCGAAATTAGAATTTTTAAAAATTAGTGACATCTCACTAATTTTTTTTTTGTCTTTATGTTTGATTGAAAAAGTTCCTTGTCCTTCCCTTTAAAAATGTCAAATATTTTTTGTTTTTATGTTCGATTGCAAAAGTTCCTTGTCCTCCCATTTAAAAATGTCAAATGTTTTGGATTTTTGGCTAAGTGACCCTTAATTAAAAGGCATGAGTTTTGTACTCCATCCGTCCCTATATAAGTTTTTCATACGAAAAGCGTACAATTTTTAAATCAAAAAATAAAGTATTTTCTGTGCATAATTTTTTTAATTTCTTCACACCGATAAAGTGGGAAGAAATTAAAAGAAAATTATGCATTGAAAGTACTTTATATTTTAGTACAAAAATTGCACTTCTTTTTGTAGGGCACACTTATTTAGGGACGGATGGAGTATAAAATAAATCGAGAAGTGCCTTTCACACTCCTTGAATGTCCTTGATAATAAGTAGGTTTCACCTCTCTCTCTCTCTCTCTCTCTCTCTCTCTCTCTCACACACACACACACACACACACACACACACACACGAGAGTAGAGAGAAATAAAATGGGAAGAAAGATAGAAATGAAAAAGATAGAGAACTTAACAAAATGCCAAGTGACATTTTCAAAGCGAAGAAAGAGTCTGATGAAAAAGGCTCATGAAATCTCTACTTGTTGCGATGTGGAAGTTGCATTTGTCACCTTCTCTCCCTCTGGCCGTGTTAGCAAGTTTTGCAGCCAAAGGAGGTACGTACCCTCTTTACGACTTTTGATTTGTAACTTTTTTCTGATTTTTTTGATTTTTTTTTTTAAAAAAATTTGCAGGATAGAAGATGTGATTCGTCGTTACTTAAGTTTACTGGTAGATAGGAGATATACGTATGTAGAAACTATACTTGCTCATGTTGTTGAATACTTGTGAATATGCAGGGATGTGGGGAGGTTGCTGTGCAGAATCACAGCCGTCTACAAGTGTTTTCAACGGTTCTAATTGAAAACAAACTATTCGCGCGAATAGTTGAAATCTGAGCCATCCATCCATCCATCCAAGCAACGGACGGCCCGGATTCTGCACAGCAGCCTCCCCCGCGTCCTATCGAATATGCAGATTTGATATTCTTCATTAACAACCTTCTTTTTTCTTTATTTCACGCATTTTTTCCCCCAATCTGGAATTGGTTGGAATGGACTTGGGATGGTGAATCTTATGCCTAAACAGTCATATAAAGAATATTCAGGTACTTTAATTTGTTTAAACTTGCTTGATTTTCTGGACATTTGTTGTTTTAAAAGATTAAGTAAACTTGCTTGCTGAATACAAACCGTTGACAAAATTCTTGTAATACAGAACAGTCTAAATTATTCAACTTGGTCAAATAAGAAACACGTAAAAATTAAATCTGCGTCGATTGAATAATAATTTTTTCTCTGTGTAATTTATCTGCAATTTTATTTTATTTTTTTGGCGTGTGTATTTGTAGTATTGCCCCTTGGCTTCTAATAAGCTCAAGGTGGTCCATTGTGCAGGAGAAGCAGGAGAAGCTGAGGCAACTAGACCACATTAAAGGTGATAACAGTAAGCTAATATATCTTGATAAACAGTTGAGTCTCTCTCTCTCTCTCTCTCTCTCTCTCTCTCTCTCTCTCTCTCTCTCTCTCTCCTTATGAGAGTTTTTAGATTTCCTTATTAAATATGACTAGGGATTTTTTCATCTTTCAATGCTTTTTATCTTTGTTTGGGACTAAAATTTCAAACTTTTCGGGATTTTTTCATCTTTACTAAACTATTTTTCGTTTTTTTTTCTTCAAAAAATTGACAGGATATGAAAGAGCACAAACAATTTTTTTGTTTCTCATATACTTTTTTTTTTTTTTTTTTTTGGTTCCTTTCATCTAGATGAATTTTCTAGTGCTTTTCTTCTTTTTGTGATTTAAATCCCAATATGTGATGTTGCATTGGTGCTGATTAAAATTAAATGTGTTATGCAAAATTGCTGGCTTGCTGCTGTCTGCTTCCGACTGGGTTCTGGGATCACTGAATCTAGAATTGAAGTAAGTAAATCTGCAGAAAATCATTAACAAATGCCTGTGATTACAAATGTCTGCTTCCGACTGGGTTCTGGGATCACTGAAACTAGAATTGAAGTAAATTTTCAGAAAATCATTAACAAATTCCTTTAATTACAATACAAAAATCAATAACTCATTTCACTTGTCTTCAACTGTAGAATCTTGAGCTACAAATCAGAAAAAGCACACTGCAATCACAGATTCTGGAAACTCGTCTCGGGTAAAGCTTCCCATAATATGGGTTTTGAACATTTTTGCAATCTTTTTATTACTTTATAATTTCAAATTTTTGGTTTTTCTTGGGTTTCTGTAGGGATTTTGAGCCCCTCGCAGAACAACATCCCTCTCAACATCAACTCTTGTGGTGCGAGATAAACCTCAAGCAGTCACTGCAAAGAGTGGTAGCAAGAAAAGTAAGACCCAACACACGCCTATGCACTATCTAAATCAATAAAAAAAAAGATGATTTACTGATATCACTAGAATTCAACTCTTACCAAAGCCCCAGTATAAGTCGAGATGTGCGTAGACTGACTCGGGTACGAATTATCAAGAAAAACATAAATCATTACGAGCATTACATTAGAACGGCGTTTATACAAACTTTTTCACCCCCTTGTAATTGATCATCAAGTCATTTATCTACTTCTTTCAAACCAGAATGCACTGACTGGAAAGCATCCTTCCTCAAAAAGCCATCCTAGTGTTCAGGTACGAAAGTACATACAAAGAGCATTTCCCCATTCTCTCTTATTAGCTGCAACTAAAGTCTACATTGTTGTATGTAATTTCTAACTAAAAGATTTACCATTATAGATCTAATTCACATCAATCTTCATCATCAGGTGGGTTTGGAGAACCAACAGGGCACCCCAAATGAATTTGAAGAGAAGGGTCCGAGTTTGGTTCCAGAAAACTCTTCCGCAGGCGAGCTTATGATGCAACTGGATCCCTGGATTAGTCCATACAGGTTTACATGTTATACAAAATTATTTTCTTTTATTGGAGAAATGGTAAGAAACTAAGAACTTTTTCATAGCAAATAACAGTTTTAAAGGAGATAGATTAACAATAACAAAACAACAAGAAGCAACCCCAACCCAAGGGGTTGGCAAAGTGGTCTTGCCTTGGGACTTAGGATTTTGCTCCTACCTAAGGTTTCAGGTTCGATGTCCCTTGCCACCAAACTCTTGGGGCCACTAGGGATTATACTTACCTCCATGGCCCCAGAATTAATCGAGGTACAGCAAAGCTGGCCTGGACATCCTGTTATCAAAAAAAACAAAACAACATAATTGAGGACTCTTTCAACTCTTTTCACTGTATTTCCAATCACTACAGCTTGATAAACTCTTTCAATTCTTTTCTAACAGTCCTAAGGTTAGGGAGAGCATAATTCAAGGCCTTCTTGAGCAATCAAACAGAACACGAATAAGCATTCAATCACCGGCGGGTCAGGTAAAAGTTTCCTCCGACAAACTTACCGGCTAAACACTTTGTAACTAATATGCTCACTATATCCTACAGCATGAAAAAATTGCAAATATCAGGGTAGCAACAATCAACAATAAGTATCAATATCTTTCACAAATCAGTTCGTCATAACACACACGTCAACCTAGTTTGTCCACTATTAAAGACCGTTCCTTTTAAAGTTGCATATCCTGATTTTTTTTTTATACCTCCTCTCTGGCTTAATGGATTGACAAAGCTGGAAGACCCATCCCACTGTCCAGTGACAGAAGACCTAATTAAAGCCGAGGCAAAGCCCCTAATGAACTGGCCCAGCATATCCTAATTCAATCATGTAATTTCAACTCCTTAATTCTTTGAGCTTCTTGACTACAGGAAAGAGATATTGGACAGATTGTGCCTTTAGCAGTTAAAAAGTATCACCAAACTCTTAAATATTGCCATCACATGTTATCTTCTTTCTTGAATATCCTTAAGCTTACTCATTATATGTTTTTTTTTTTTTTTGTGTTTGGGTTTTCAGTACACATTCACATAGTAATTTATAACTTATATTTGAGGGGGAACAGTTGGATCTAGTGCATATTCTGAGCTTCTTCCTTTTTCGCTTCATAAATGTGGTTCACCTCTGCTTGTTCAGTGCCTTGCCGATTGCAAGACATGTCAGTTCCTATTTTTCGGGTGTTCACGTGCATACTTCAATATTTTTAAAAAAAAAATTTCGTATACTCAAAATTGGTCTCTTCAAACTGCCTGATACGTTCCAACTTCCATGTCACCACGTTTTTGAAAACTTTCAACACCATTCGTCAAACTTCATTTTGACTAGTGAGATACTATCTCAAAATTAGTGGGCCATTTTTTAAATCAGTCATTCGCATTCAATTACTCCCTAGATATTCAAATATCTACATTGAGATTTCTCTTCTTTTGTTGCTGCAGAACCACATTAACAAGCAGGATCCTACCATACCAATGCCTCAATCTAATTCAAACACCGAACATGTGAATTGCTTCCCGAGTGATAATCATGTCATTCATCATACAAATCCTGAAAGGCATGTTTTCTCGCATGCTTGAGTTTTATACGCAAATTTCCTTTTTCTTTGTTCTGATGACCTGGGTAAAATAGTGGATCTTTACAATTAGATATGATACATTGCGTTTCAGGACTATACCTACTGCTGTTGATGGACCTTTGTTCACCGCATCTGCCTCCAGTCCAAAAGGATTGGATTTTGAAAGCTTGTGGTCGCTTCAAACCCAAGTTAAACCCAAGTTGGGTTGGATCAGTGTCCAGCTGAAAATGACACCGTGATAAATGAACCAATGTTTTTAAACCAAAAGCCAACTCAACACAAGAATGTGAAACAAACAAATCAACCAAACTCAGAGAACATCCAAAGCAGTAACAACAATAATGGCAACAACAGATCAAAAGTCCTTGAAGCATCGCTATTTGGTAGCCTTCCTCTTGAGGTCAGCAAAGATAATTACGATGCATATAGAGAAATCAAATTATCCAACAATAGTCTTTTTGGAACAACTTTAGGGTTACTAATTAGTTTCACTTTGACGCGATTGTTTCAGCAGGATAATGTGGAAGACAATACTATGTGGACCAAAGACATACAAGAGAGTGGATTGTGGGAATGGGATGACTTGGTGATGGCAGATAATCTGAACTTGGATGATCTAGAAAAGTTCTTCTGAGTTAATCAGTTTCCCATGGCTCATATCATCAAAGAAAATTCATAAAAAATAAAAACTAAAAAAAAAACCCTTGTTTTTTGAGATTGCTGATGTGAACTCAAATATAAAAGCATATCATCAACATTCGTCATTGTATAAGCAGGATGATATACAACGAATAACTGGTCCTTGGTTAGCAATTTTTGCTTCATGGATTATGTTCTATAGTAACTGTACCAAATTCATTTCCAGGTTTTGTTTTGGGCCTTATGCACTCCACTTATTACCACTAAATGACAAAGGCAGGAGCGGAAGGAGGGACTTGAACCCTCAGCTTCGTAAAGGCTAAGCTCTGCCATTAAGCTATTTCCGCCAGCTACAATAGTGGTGAAGCACTGCTGAACAATTCACATGTCACTTGATACCGATAACCGGGTGTCCGGGCCACCTTACCGCACCTAGATCAATCCTGGGACTCTGAAGTTAACGACTGGACAAACCTTCAGTGACCCGAAGGGTTTTTTGTTGGCAGTGACAGTTGAACCTGTGATCTAAATATATACGTAGGCTTGGCTTTTGTTTTTTGGTGACAAATAAAGTTTTTTGGGTGGTATAAACACATTCACAATCAACATAAACCTGAAACACAACAAATTTAAAAATTAACTACCAACAACAAACATTAAATTTTGAACTTTAAATGGTAACAAATTAAAAAAAGGAATCCACAAAAAAGGAGCTTGAAATGCATAATTCAAACAGGTAGCACAATATTTAACCAGTATGAATACTGTCAATCCTGAATGATACTTTACTGTCAATCCTGAATGAAAACGAATTGGAGCAATTTTGTCTTACCTAGTAAACCAGATTGGAAAAGATCTAACAGTCATACAAAGTTAAAAAAATGCAACATCAAACAATTTACAATAAATTTAGAATCAAGATACTGTTTCTAGATGATTGCCCATTAGACCACCGATATTTCGAACTAAGGAAACACCTACAATGAAAACAAGACGAATCCATCCATAAAGAACACAAATAAAGAGAAAGGATGAAAGAGAAAAAAAAATCCCCAACATTTATCAAACAGTTTCATTAGAGATAAGATTGCTTTAATTACAGTTTGTCCTTTTAGGAAGAAGACTTAATACAGTTGGTTCATGCATTTAATTCATCGATTTTTCTTTTGTCTGACTCTGAACTTTTTCTTTCAAACCAAATGAAACATAAGTGGAGATGGTGCTAGCTACAGCCTGAAACACTTCTCAAAGAGGAGTTGGTGTTATTTTCTTCTTTTTCTTTTTTCTTTTACATTTTGAAACTCATTTTTGTAGAACACTTATTGGAGATATCTTTTTAAATGAAAACCATCATTGTTTCATATTTCGTTCATTTCTTGCAAAATGAATTTTTAAGTTATTAAAAACACATTTTCCATTTTCTTTGCTAATTAAAAAAGGTTCTATTCCCAAAAAATTAAAATTAAAAATCTTTTTAAAAAAAAAGCTTCGAGAAGCATGAACCACATAAGCTTTCAAATATACAAAAGACAAGCGCATCAATATGGTAGTGTGTGTGTTACTTATTATTTTTCAGTTTACTTTTCTTTATCAAGAACTGATGTTTGTACTTTTACTTTGATGTGGTGTTTTTGATCTCCTAAAACCCTTATTACTTCACTTCTTTCTTTTCATTTCATTCTTGCCATCTTTCAGCAAAAATTTCCTGTTATTAAATAAAAACAAGAGTCATTATCATGCAAAACTTGATACTAAGTGTTACCCTCAGAATCACCATAAGCACACCTAATTGCATAACATTAAGGTTTTATAGCTTGTATCAGAAAGAAAAGAAATTAATAGTCCACTTAACATGGAAAAAAAATTTATAGGATCTAAAGGTTTACAAGTTGTTTTATTTTGGGTACTTTATTGCGTGATCTTGGTAGCAACAATGATCTTAAAAAGTATACAAGGCATAGCTAGTGCCACGCGCAAAAGTTGTTGTGTCGTGAATGATATTACATACAAGGTGCGACCAAAATAACCATCTGTCGCCTAAAATTTATTAAACATTTATTTATTCACATAAAGAAGATTGTATGAAAGATAGTATACCTACAAAAATTTATGTAAGGCCAAAACAAAAACACTGCTCATGACGAATACAGTAATCTTTGTTCTTTTGTTACTACACGTATATTGGTCATTAGCTCCATTATATCAGTCATTAGCTCCATATACATATATGGAGACATGGAGCTCATGATGCCAGCTCCTTCATGTAAATTCTGAACTTCTGAAATTGAAAAAAGTAACAACTAAGACTAGAAAAAGGGTCTAAAATATGAATTTACCAAACAATCAAATACAAAGAAAAAAAAAAAAAAAAACAGAGCAACCACACAAGAACATAAGATTTAAGCAGGTCAAATTAAAGTAGAATTAACTATCCAGCAAAGATCGTGCAGAGAAAATTCGTAGTGAAGAGAATTCTGTGAGCCAACTACATCATGCAACTCTCACCTAAAATCCTCAAGCCTCCAAGTAGCCCTTGCATATCCAAAAGTCATACATAACAAATCGTGCATAAGGAAATCTATCAGACTTATTTGGGTCAAACTTAAGCGCCAAGGTTCACTCCCAAACTTTGTGGCTTGCAACAAATTATTATTCCAATCCAAGTTTAGGGGGGAAAAAAAAAAACTAACACTTCACTAACTGAGCTTACCCCTCGACTCAAGGAATAAAGAGAACACTTCACATCCTTGGTACGCAATCTGTCCTATACAAGAATTCTCTTGGATGAAATTTTCCTCAAATGTTTTATGCCCTTCCACAGCATATGTTACCTTTTAAGAAAATGCCGCCACCTAACATCACTTGATTCACCCCTACCACTTGTAAGAGGCTCAAGCTGCCACACAACAATTACAGCTAACAACAATGGGTTATAAGCACATCCCAACTCTGGTACTAGAGTACTCTGAACCCCCAACCCACCCCCCCCCATCTCTTTTTCTCTTTCTCTCTGATCCCTTCCACCATTACTTCCACCTCTATTCTGATCAGAAAATTTATCATGGTTGGGGAGAAAAGCGAGAGAGTGTCAACTAGATCGGGGCCCGGTGAAAGTGCTGCAGCTATTAGTGCTACAAGGTATAGAAAGCTCCAGTCTGTAAATAAATAATTCTGTACCAACCCTTGGTTTCATATAAATTGTTTTCCTTCTTCAATAATGTTAATAACTTTTGTATATAAAAATGAGGAAACCAGCCTCAGGTGTGACATAAGTATGGAAGTTTATACGTAGATTTTAAAAGGCATTTTCAGATCATAATTATGAGAAAGACAGAAATCCAATTCGCGCTATAAGAAACGGCCAGATGCAAAGATCAAAACAAATCAACAAAGGAGAGAATTAGAGGGTGAACATGTACATAAGAATTGATTGACATTTTGCTAGGAAACCTCTTAATACTTGTAAATAAATTAGCTCCGCTAATGACTCCAATTATACGAATATAAATAGCTTTTTATGCATTTAAGCAACAAACAAATTAACTTCTTCTAGGCATCTTTTACTTAGTGTCCTGATATTTTCTCATATGAAAAATTCATGACATTATCTTTTACTTTTTACTCAATGTGTTATGAAATGAAGTTTCCCAAATATGAATCTTTTATGCAGAGTATAATGGTCCTTATGCACAGCATCTTCTTTGTTAAATTACCATTTCCCTAGTCCTACTATTTTAAAGTTTCAGAATTTTCCTCTAAAAAACACAGCCTTAATTATAAAGAGAGAGTAATTAGGCACCACATTAACTACAAAAAACAAAAGCTAACCAAAAGGCAAAGTAGAAAAGAAAATGAAATGTTAATGAGTTAGCTAGGTGGCCATTAGTTATGAACTTTAGTGTGATTTTGGTAGTTTATGGATCACCTTGGATGATCACTACCAATAAGTTCAGAATCCATTGTGTCATCATTTTATCTATACCTGAGAGGGCAAAAAAACAAAAACAAAACAAAATGCATAGATACATACAATTTCTTCTTAGGTTATAACTTGATGATTTAACAGTAGAACTGAGTTGGGTTGGTAATGGAAGATTAACAAAGAAAAGTTTGTTTAGTCTTCTCAACTTCTAATTCCTATTTCGGATTCAACGTGCAGAATCGCCAAGGAATGTTACAGTTTAGACACTGAGGCTCTCAAGAGGGAGGTAATTCATATACATATATGTGAATTTATGTATGTATGTATGTATGCATGTGTATGTACATATATAAGTACACACAGATTTATATAGTTGCTTTTAAATTTTAGAAGCAAAGAACTGTCCAACAATTGTCGCATAACAGATATATAACATTAAACTCCCTGTCTTTTCTTCATCAGCTCGCTTTATGATCTTCCTCCCGCACTATTTCAGATGAGCATTTAATGTTTTTTGCAGGAGCCATTGTACGAGTTTGCGAAAAACCCAGATTGGCAAGAGAGGGCAAGAATTGCATGGTTCTCTCTCTCTATCCATGATTATTTATTTAACTATTTTAAGTAGAATTCTTAAAACAATACCGTAAATGGATAATTTCATTGTCAGGTAACCAGGTAACTTTTGTAGTGGATTATTGATACTTCATTCCACTTATTACGCGCAAAAACAACAATATTCCAAAATAGCTTGTTGCATCTTTTAACTACTATAACCCAATTCTCTCCTTGTGAGTAAAAGTAACAATTTTCATTTTGGAAAATTAGTTTAGAGAATTCTACTACCACAAGTCATCGTCAACCCAATTCTCCATTAGGAGAGTCAATATCTTCTAATCAAAAAAAGGTTGGAGAGATCTTAAATATTTATACTGACACCAACTAAACATCTTCATTCTATTAAACACTTCACACTGCTACTGTTCCCTCCAAACTGGGAGTTGGTCCCTATTAGAGAGAGAGTCAGAGAAATTGGCAAGGGGTGTTGCTCGTTAGAAGAGATTTAGCCTCCCTACTTGGAATATTTTGAGACCGATCGGCAGTGGCAAAACCAAGATTTCCTAATAGGGGGTGTCAAAATTTTAAATGTCCAAGCATTCAGAAAAAATTAAAATGCAAGACTCAAAATGCAAAGGAATAATCTAAATAATTTGCTTCGAACTTCGGAATAGTATATATAAAACACACGACAAAGTAAAAATTTCTAATATACAACCCAACCACCTATTAAAACAAAAATGGACGTTCTTTCAAATCACGAAAATCATCTATGACTGAGTTTGTGCTGCAAGACAATGTTCATTACAATGTACAAATTTAATAGAATAGAAAGTCCAAAATTTATTGGTTAGAATTAAAATAAAATCCCAACTAATTGGTTAGATACCCAAAATTAAAGTCCAATATAAGTGCACTTCCATATTAAAAATTTAATTGAGTTTAGGCCTTGTATGGGGTGTGCCAATATAACCAAAACTTGTCATAGAGTACTAGATAAACTATACATATGCAGTGACATTAGCAAAACGGGGGGTGCCCACCCCAAAGGGAGAGTCCGCCACTGCCGATCGGCGATACTCTCACTCCATAATAAAAAGAAATGTTTTGCATGTGTATATGTATCACTTTCAATGTAGATTTTACATTTGACAAGTACTGATTAGTACAGCTTCTTTCATCTTGCATGTACCTCTGCTTCAACAAATTTCACTTTTTCCTTTGAAAATTTAGGATTGAGGTATGGCGTCAGTTGAATTTATACCACATTGATCTATATTTCGTTTGGTGTGTTTTTACTAACTCCACGTAATCCTCTTTCAGTACGGCAACAGTCGAATTTATACTGCATTGATCTATATATCGTTTGGTGTGTTTTATTAACTCCGCATGATCTTCTTTCAGTCATTTGAGAAAGAACTTCATCTGGTGAAACGAAACTTGAAGGCTGTTGAGATAGCATTGGGGTATCTTCACAACTTGACTTCAAAACAATTTACTTGGAGATTTTATGGTTTGCTTATGTTTACTGCAAATTTGAAAAATGGGAACTAAATCATGGTTGACAACTATTTTCATATTGACAAAAAGGGAATCTGTTTCTAAAAAACTTTCAAAGAAACAAAAACAAAGTGAAAGGTATAAGTGCAACATAAGTTCTAAAACACAGAGGCATGTTTCAAAATGAAACGGACAAAGACAGAAGTGCATATAACTAGAGGCTATGAGCCATCCGATGTGTGTAGGCCCCACATCTTTATGTGGGACCCACATGAATTGGACTACTCCAAACACTTTTTTTTTCTTTTCTTGGTAATGAAAAGAATCCCGATGAACCGGACTAATCTCTCCAGCCCCTCACACATCCATTTCCACACGTTTGCTTGAGGTGAGGTAGCCCCAAGAACAAATCACTGCCGAGGGGAATTGACCTCGTGAACTCGGGGGTGGTACATCTACCGAGACAAGTCAATTAGCCACTACGACAATAGAAGTAGGCTATAGGAAGGGTATTTCAGCCCTAAATTCATATCCCAAAAATTAACTGTTAAGTGTTAACGTTCTCAAACTTTGGGATTACAAATAAACAATTATATTTCTTTCAAACAAAATTTCTCTCTACAAGTTTTCCCTTTTAACGCACCATGTATGCAAGCACAAATATATATCTCATATGTAACGTAAATAAATCCTTCTCAAAAAGGTAGATATGAACTGGTAAGCAAAGACGCCAAAAGAGAGAGAACTCCAAAAAAAAAATCTACCTTCGGAGACTATGGAATCCAAAAGATCTTCCAACGATTTTCCGGCCATTAATGATGGATGAACTTCCCCTCTCACGAGAAATCCTCGTCTGATTTCGCATGGCTGCGCAGGTAGAAAAATTAGGGTTCGAAAATACGGAGTAGAGAGACACTCGCATACACCCACGCAGAGTGAGAGAGAAGCATTTACCGGAAAATTGCTGCGGCGGTGGTCGCTCTCGCTGCAAGGCCGGAGTGGCGCGCCAAAAGTAAAATACAGTTTAAGGACAAAGAAAAACGGTAAATTATGATGACACCCCCTTGTACTTTATGTTATTGCTGACAATATTCCCTCAACTATGGAAATACTCCTATCAAGTAAAGTGGGACAGGGTTTGGAGCCGTTTTATCCATTTTTTGCCTAAAATATAATCTAAATTGCAATATAATGTACTATCAAAGAATATGTAAAATATTTTGTGTCAAATAGAACCAAGAGAGGCTAATTTCTTGATTTTTGGTTGAACGTGTTGTTTTTTATTTAACTCTTTTTTGTTATTCTTGATAACTTTAATTAAAATGGAAACTATGCAGGCACAAGGGCAAGTTCCATGATGCCAAAGAGAAGACCAACTGAGGCGATGACCATTAATCAAGTGCTATTATAACTTCACCACATCCTATCTAATGTGTTTTGTTGAAGTTTTTAGCACTTTTGTGTGTTATCATGGTAATGGAACTATTTTATTTCTTTCAAACTCTTATGCGTCGTTTGTAATTCAGATTTTAAGTACGAGTTGCACAATGTTTTTCCTTGATTGTGTTTGTTTAATTTAGATGGATAATATGCTCGTAAGACTGATTGTGCCCATGAAAGAGATGGGTTGTATTATTAAGATGGTACTTGTAATAGGATAATCCATGTCTGTTAACAACTGAATGATTTTCTTGATGATTGATCCTAGGGTTTGCAAAGCCTTAACGTTAGTCCCTTTCAATTCCAATATTGAACCTACCCTATGCATAACGACGTTACGTGGTCAGGGTGGATTCAAAACCCAGATTTTTCGTCCACTAGTTTTACTTTAACACTTCTTAAAACCAAAACCAACCAATCGTTCTTTCTCTCAAATTAATTTAGAAACCAATTGAATTTACAGTAATTTAGTCAATCGGTCCCTGTAAATCGACACTCGAACTTAGCCACTATCCTTTTAAATAAAGATTAATTCTTAGTTTTTATAAATTTATTTTTGGTACGGTGGACACGATCACCTAGCCTTGACGTGGGTCATGAGGAGAGCCTCGCTTAGCTGTTGAAAACATTATTATCAATTAATTAAACCCATAGGATTACTTATGGTGTGGAAGTATATATATACCCCTACACTAGTCCATTCAAACAAACAAACAGGGCCCAAGGTTTAATGAGCTAAGAGAAAAAAATTACCGTAATATTTTTTAGTTTGTTTTTTTTTTAAGGTTTTTTTTGTAATAAGTAGAGAGATAGATAGAAAAATGAAAATAATAGTTAGAGAGAAAAATTTCAGAGCCATACCGAGAAAGAAAGGGTGGTTCTTGAAAAGTGAAAACCAAGACGATAATTTGTGTTTTTGTCTTGAGGTCTTAGTTTATTGTTTCTATTTTAAGTGATCTCTTACTCCCTCCGTTTCAAACTGTTGGTAAATGGGTTATTTTGGAAGATTAAATAAATTTTTATTTTGACTTTTCAAAGATGACTAGCAATTTAGAATATCCCAAAATAGCATAAGGAACTGTTGAAAATTAATGAATTTGTTTGGAAAGCATTTATTAAATGTAGTTATTGCATGTCTTTTTAAAAAGTTGAAATTTCCAAAAGTGACCAACAATTTGGAACTTGGAACGGAGGGAGTACAAACTTTGGAAGGTACCCAAAACTTCAAAGTGTTCTCAAAATGCATGTGCGACTATACATTATCGTTTTCTAGGGTTCACGTTACACTTTTTGCACTTTTTGAAGCGTTCACATTACAATCCGGAAGTCTTTTTGCACTGTTTGAACTGTTAAGCTTACAATTTAGAAAGAAAACAAAAAAAACCTTACCATTTAGAAGTCAGCTTGCGATTGTTAGTGAAATCAACTAACCAATACTGTCAATGAACAGAAAAACCAAAGTACCATAGAAGCATTCCCAAAACTCACTTGAAGGTGAATACAATATCACGCCATTACCAATCCCGAGGATTGCCTATTCTAGCATTCAACATCAAGTGCATCAAAAACACCACAAAAACAACTTATTTAGCTCAGTTTTCGAAATCTGGTTTGATCCCGGTCCAAAAAAAATGAGAACCGAGTCTAATAGTTCTGTTTGCTGATTTAGGCTAATGGTTCCTAGTCCGAACTGCAATTCAAATAAACACAAATAGACTTAAAGCTACTCCAACAATCCATCAGAAAATAGACTAATGGTGTAGTGGCGTACATCATATGGAAATAGACTTCACCCTACTAAATTCCCATCTTAAATAAACCTAACAAGCATGTAACCCTAAAGCTAATCCAGCAATCCATTTGCCCAACATTAGGGTTTCAATTTTGACCCCTAATCTACTGCACTCACTCTCTCAATATCTTCTCTCTCAACAATTCCGACAAGCTTTAAATGCTTTGTAAATAGGTTCTCTAAACTTAAAGTGAAGTATGGTTCAAAACTAGAACCCAATCGCAGTTTGCAGGTTCGGATTAGTTCAGCTCTATAGGTTTCGCAAATTGGTTTGGTTCTCGAAGAAATTAGTTTGATACTTTAGTTTACCCCTATATCCATTCTCAGCCCTACAAGTAGAAGCACCATATGAAACCATTGCACGTTGGTCTACCTTATGTTACCAAAACAAGGCGACATCCTAGTTGAAGTACCAAGGTTGTTCCAAAATAAGGTTTGGCCTAGAATTGCAACCATAATAGCACTACAATGGAGGAAGCCGTATGCTAACTCGTACAACGAAATATGAGTGTCTAACAAGTAGAATGAATTGAATGAACTCATACGAAATGAATTCATACGAAATATATAATTTTTTTTTTTATCAGCATATACGAAATACAACTAGCAGTGGGATTTGAATGAACTACCATTGAGAACAGACCTTCTGGACAAAATTTCAACGATTTAGAAACTCATATGGAAAAGATCCCAGAACTTGAGTATGGAAACCTTTAGTAACAAGAAAAGATCCCAGAACTTGAGTATGGAAACCTTTAGTTTTTTGCACCCCCTAACCTTTCTCGTCTAATATTTTTCCACTATTAAAGAAAAAAGCGAAAGTTAAACATCACGTATTAGCAACTTAACAATCAGCCCTTGGATCCATGCATACTAACAATCAAGCTAAGCCAAGACTGACACCAGAGGAAATTTTTTTTACAAAACAGCTGCAATAAACACTCTGCCCACAACAAATTACTAGTAGAATAGAAGGCAATTAATGTAAATTTTGGAAAAAATTGCAACTTTCGAAACAAGAATAAGAAACAAATTGAACCCAATGTACGACTAATGAACACAAATAATGCAATAACAGAAAACCCATTCTGGCTTATTCGATAAGGAACATGGAAGACAATAGGAATAAAGCTTTGACAGCCCTAACATCCAGCAATACACCACCACAGAGTTAAGTCACCCATCTCTACATTCTAGTCATCTATTGTCGCTATTTCAGTTCAAAGTAATCATGTATCTGCGTGATAGTCCCACTTCTAAACCTAATGCAAGAAATTGATTTGCAACATAAAACCATCAAATAAACACAATAAAGGATTGTCTTATGATCTGTTACAGGGATGGCAATGGGGCGGTTCGGTTCGGTTATTGGTATAACCGAACCCATTACCCGAACCCAGACTGATACCCATAACCGAACCGAAAACCGTTCGGGGAGGGGTTCTTGAAACCGTAACCGAACCAAACGGGGTTCGGGTAATCCCCGAACCGTTTGGGTACCCGAACCAGAGATTCAAAACCAACAGCAATTCTACAAAATCACTGAAGAGAGAAAACAACAAAAACAACATCAAGCCAAAATTAATAAAGTGGAAAACAAAAATCTAGCCATAGCCTTCAAATCAATGAAGTGAGAACTGAACGAGGTAGTGTAGATTATCAGTGACGGTCCACTAACAAGTCAAAAGATCAATCATGAGAACCGAATTGCTACATCATAAAACCTGAGATAACGAGCGACGAGGTTGATGCAACCAGATTTCTCGTTCTCACTGCAAATCACAAAGAAAACGACTGATTTGAGGGAGGCTAACGACAGCAGATTTGATCTTGGAGAGCTTTTCGGTATCCGTGGGGATCAAAGTAGCAGGAGCAGCCATTGGATCTTCGATCTAGAGAGAGAGAGATGATCGCCTCTCTCAGCTCTCTAGATCTGTTTCCTAACCCTAAAATGACAATAGTGCTGTATATAACAGTATATATAGTAGGGGTAATATGTTATTAACAAATACTACAGGGGGTTAATGTGTAATTAAAATTTCGGTTCGGTTCGGGTCTCGGTTCGGTTCAGGTGACGGTTCGGGTATCAGCTCAACCCAGAACCGAACCGAACCCGTTCGGTTATTTCAAATCAGAACCCATACCCGTACCCGCGGGGAATATTTCGGTTATAGTTCGGGTAAAAAAACCGGTTACAGTTCGGGTACCCATCGGTTCGGTTGCGATTGCCATCCCTAGATCTGTATTTAACATAAAAGGGGTTCATTACAACAGACAACTACCGACAAAGTCAAAATGAAGCTCCAGAATATACCACAAACCCAAGATAAGATAAGATATAGGAATTCCATGCACAACTCCAAGTAGGATCTGTTTAATAGATATCTAGATTATATAAAAGGTTCATGGCATAGAGGCTATCAAACCACCACAAGAATTGATAGCGCAGTACGAATGTGTGATTTCAATGATACCTGCTCCTCCTCCCATTAAATTACCAGTAAAAGGAAGTGACATTCTAGTTTCAGTAGCAACGTGGTTCCAAAAGCATTTTGATTCGTGGAAACCTTACTGCCCTACAAAGGAAGAAGCTGAGACTTGTACAATCAAATGTGACTGATTAAGTCTTGCTTTATAATGAATGAAGAAACAGTAAAATGTAATTAATGGTGGGATTTGAATGCTATTTACCAACACAGACCCACTCCGCAAAATCATGCACTATTCATAGTCTTGCATTTCTTTGGGAAAAAAAATGTGAATAACAGAAAATCAATCCCAGAACCTAAAGTGCGAAAACCTTAAATTTTTTTCCTTCCTAACCCCTTTCCTATGTAAACATTTTCTGGTAGAAAAATAAGAAAATCAAAGTACATAATAGAATGAAACATTATATATGAGCAACTTCACTATCAATCCTTGGTTCCACATAAACTAGCAATCTGACAGTCTTATAAAATTTTCATTCATTCGCGATCTAGGCATAGGAAGCAATCCATTCTGTAATTCTTCTCACTACCTCTCGTGGGTAACTGATCCCACAAAGAAAAGAATTGTACTGATTGAAATCACATAAAAAAAAGATTCATTTCAAAAAAGAGGAGGAGGCATCGTGTTCTCAAATACGAAGAGACTATTTTAATAGTTTTTTGCAAAAAAATATATATTTTTAGCCTCAAAGAAAAAATCTTTCTTTGATGAAAACTTTCTTTCTAGTTCGAATTGATTGGTTGTACCTATTCAATAATCTAAAATCTATTAGGAATGACTCGCTATTCACTCTGTTTTTGGGTCACAATCATTATGTAGGAGAGATGGCCAGGTGGTTCAAGTCGCAGCATTGGAACTGCTATGTAGACTTTTGTTTACCGAGGGTTCGAATCCCTCTCTTTCCACACCTTCGCCTAATGGACTAATATTACTGACCGTAATGTATCAAATAGCAATAGCAATAGATACCATTATTCCAACAGTTAGACATTTTTTATTTATAGATTCTCTATCTCGAATTGCTATGGCACGGAGAATACTGGAACTGTAAAGAGGAGACAAGGAATGAAAATCTCTCTGCTGGGCTATGATACATAAATAGGAGAAAAATCCGAATCAAAACCTTATTTTTATTTATCTTAACCTTAGGTCAATTTATCTGGCCGAAAGGTAGCAAAATTGTCGGACCCTTTAGTTAGGTCTGACAAGAGTAATATTCTACGACTAGCAATTCTTTTATTTTCAAACCGACCCATTTAGTATTTATGATTTGCTTGACTAATCCTTTATATTGGACTCGGTCAAGAGTCAAATAGTATGGCACTTTCTTACGCTTACGCTTACGAGAGGGTGAATCGAACAAATTCTGAATCAAAGCTCTGGATTTTCCCCGTGCTGTAATAATATCTCAGGGTTTGCGATAATAACTTGGTATATCTATTATACGCCCATTAACTAAAACATGTCTATGGTTAACTAATTGTCAGGCTCGGGGAATAGTCGAAGCCATACCCAATAGAAAAAAGGATATTATCCAAATGCATTTTGAGTAATACCCAAGAAAGCTATACTAAGCACTTTCCAATTACAAATGGAGCATAATAGAAGGCAGTAAACTTTGGAGAAAGTCGTGCCATTCAACAAGAGAATATCTTAAATATAAAACCAAGGAAAAAATGCACACAAAACATAAAATTGCATAAGGAACGTGAAAGAGAAAACGAGTGCTTTAAAAGTCAACATAAGCCATTGATTTGAAAAACCAACTTGATCAAATAAACAGCATGTAGGATCTGTTTATAATGTATCATCACATAACCAGAGGTTCCATGATATACATACTACTACATGGTCCTTAACAAACCACTAGATATAGAGTAATAGAAAATATAGCATACATAATAAAAGCATGACAAAATAAAGAGCATGGAGCTACATTCAGGTCATGACAACATTCTAGTTACATATTGGCCAAGCACAAAACTAGCAGCGATACCTGTTCTTTTTGTCCTCCTTATCAAACCGTCTAATAAACTTCACATCCAGTGTCCCAACTCGCACAAATCCTCTCATTGAAACTAGGCTCTCCGAATAGCTGCACACTAGAAATGAATGTGCCTGAGCTCCATTAATGCCAACGTTCTTAACTTCTTCAGTACTAGGGTTGTACGCAAGCAGCATTCCCTCACTGTTCTCCACCACAATCTCCCCATTTTTTGAACAGCCTACCAGCCTCTCAACCCCCAAAATAGGCCCAACGGTCAATTTCTTGCTCCAAGAGCTTTCACCACCAGAGTCTTTTTCCTCCATCACCCAAACATCAACGTAGTTTGTATTGCCCTCCAAAGGGGTGTAATAAGTCCCTTGAAATCCATCAAGAGTAAACGGAACGTGACCAGCAGAATACACCAGCATAGCAAAAGAATCCTTGTAGTTTACAGCACGAAGACGAGTACTGTGGTTAGCAGCAATACTAGGCGCCGGCAACTGCCTAAAAACCTCATTAACCGCATCAAACCAAAAGAAAAACTCATCAATATCCTGGGTAAGACCCATCCAATAGGGAACTCCTTTCACCACAGCAACCCAGTTAAAGTCAAACATACCATCCAAATCCACCTTAATCTCTCTCCAAGCACCGGAATTGACGGAGAAAACCTCAGCCCTAGCTAGGATTCCCAGTTCTTTCTTAAAACAAACAATCCTAATGACCTTATAATCATTCTTAACGGAATCAAAGGCAAAACCAGTGGAGATTGTATTGACACTGTCAGGATGGAAATTTCCAATAGTGGGGCAAGGGAGATACCTGTACTGCTTGGTTGCAGGGTTCCAGATAGTCAGTAACACCGACAAGGGTGGGCTATCGAGACAGACAAGGCCATTGATCGAACCCACAATCTCCATATCGGAAACGATGAAATGAGGTGGGAATGGGTGATCGAGATTTGGGGCGGAATCTGGGGTTTTGGTGTGGAGCAGGGATATGGTTTGGTTAGCGGAGGAGGCGTGGCGGCTGTGGACGAGAAGGGTGTGATCGTTTTTGGTGCGGTTGTAGTGGGCGGCGATGAATTTGGGGTCAGCGAAGAGGGTTTTCAGTGGCTTGCACACGCACCTGAATCGGACGAGGGATTTGACGGGAAGGCGGGAGAGGATGTCGGCGACGATGTTGGCGGGGAGATTGCAGCTGGACATGGCCCCTTCAGGCCTGTGCCGGCGGTGGCTTCCTCCTCTACGCGGCAGCGGCATTTCTTGAATGAGTGAGAGCGCGGGAAAGCGGGAGACGATAGGTTTTGTTTTGAGCAATGATGGGGTTTAGGTTTTGTTTTGAGCATTTTGGGGTTTACTTTAGGCCGTGTTTGGATGGCATGTATCATAGATGAGAATGGGATTGAGATTCCGAAAATCTTTTTTTTTTTATCTGCAAATTCCATTCCAAGAAAGCCGAACGGCACTTAACATGAAATAATCATAAAATTTGGAAAGAGCTAACATTACTAAAAACTATGACACGAGCAAACCACAAAAGGGCATATAGGCTCAAAGACACAGTACTGCAACAAAGCAGACCGACACAATGCGGCGTAGAGTCCATCCGAGAATTAGTAGAGGAGTAACCCAGAACTCAATCCATTAGAGCGGTCTTTAATGGCTAACGTTGGCATTCACGGCGTAAGGAAACGGTCCCTCACAGCCGCAAAGGGATGCTAAATGCGAGTTCCTACTAACACTTCGAAACTCCGAGTGCGATAGCAGACTAGACAACCCACAACGAGCCAGACCTCCTTGCAAGCCCCACAGACCGGAAACTGGTGAACCAGTCCAGAAAGAAACCAAATAACAAAATAAAGAAAAAACATCTAATCCACTAGTCATCACAAAGAACTAAAAACAACTAATCTAAAACTCAGCAAACTGAAGAAAAATCAATAACCGTTCGAGTCACTTAGTAACTCCAGGAATGCCGAGTAGAGACAAGCTGCTTCCCCGATTGAGATCCGACCACCAAATCCGCCGTCGAACGGAGTATGGGAGCTATTATTACCGGAGGGGGCCTGAGCCACCAAAACCTCATCACACAGACAGAGGAGGATGAGATCAGAAAGAGAGAAACTGGTGACGGTGATGTAGATCGGAAAACTGGAGGAAGAGACGGGTAGTAGGTGGTGGCGAAAGCGGCACAAGAGGAAGAGGTTAATGGGGGTGGCGGCGGCATTGGGGTAGATTGGTGGGATTGGCTATGGGGTGAGGAGGTGGTGGCGGGGCAGCGAGGAGGGAGGGGGGAGGTGGGGCCGAAAAGTCTGACTGTGGTGGGTGAGGAAGAGGAAAGGCAGCGGGGTGAGGAGGAGGAAGGGCGGCTGGGTTAGATAGGATAGGGATGAACCATAGGACACTCTCAAAAGAAGAGAGAGAAGCTCTCAAAAGAGAGACGAAAATCTAAACATTCTTGAGAAGAAATGGGAGTGGGAATGTGATTGCTGATCTCACAATTCATAAGAAATCAACATTCCTGAATAGAAGAGGAATCCGATCCCTCCCACTCACCATTTGAATTTTGGATTCCTGACTAAATCCATATAAAAAGGAAATGTTTGACAGTAGTAAATTTCCAAAATAAATTTATTGTAAAGACTCGCAAATTTTTGTGTTAAATAAAATAAATGTGGACTATGATTTTTTTTAGCTACGTGGATGATATTAGCTTACCTGTTGCGGTGGTAGGACTTAAACCTATCTAATGACGTCACTTGGATCGCATCGTAATGCGTGTCCAACTGTTGAGATTTTTCTAGACGATTCTAAAACACGGTGACGTTGCCCACGATTTTCTAAGTTCGTACGAATATTTTGGTATTTTTTATGAAATTGAAACCCAAACAGTTTGTACACCGCTCAGAGTAAATTGTATTGTATTTTATCACGTCGTGCTTCGCGCCCACCCCACACCTGCTCCCCACCACTACACCTACTCCCATCACTTTCCCCTTTTATTTCGGGGGAACAAAAATCAGAGAAAGAAAAGAAGAAGAAGAAGAAGAGAGAAGGAGAGAGAGAGAGAGTCCGGCCGCCCCAAGTCTGGCCATTTGCACCTCGTGGGATCATCATCTCCCTCTCCCAAGCTTCATCTCCACACCTTTTGATTTGAAGTTGGTTTATCGGTTGAAATTGCGCGTGAGATGCGTCACGGACACATGAAAGCTTGGATCTTGAGTTTCGGAAGTTGGGGTTTTGCTCAAAATCCAGTCAAGTAGGGGTTTATCTCCTCTCTCTATATATCTATGTGTTTAGATAATAAACTCTTGATTTCTACATACGATTTTCGTAGATGTTGTTGTATTGTGAAATTTCTAATTTATGGCTTAAACCAAAATTGGGGCTTTTGTGATATTCATGTGTATATGTTAAATTGTTTTCCTAGTAATGAAATTGGGATATTTATGAGTGTATTGGAGGCATGGACTGACGGGTATGCTTACGGTTTTGACCGTGGTGAAATTACGAAAATGCCCTTAATTACATGAGTTTGGGAAGGTTTGACATGTTGAGACCTTGGTGGGTGAGACGGTCTGTGGGATGTTTGAATGTCTAATCCTTTAGGCTTTTGCATTCCTTAATTGAGTTATCGGTTCGTGGAGTTGGACACGTTGTGTTGTTTGTTGTGTGTTGTTTGTGATGTGTTGTTGTTGTGTGTGATTGGTTGTGTGTTGTTTTTTTTATATTCCTCGATTGTTTTGATTATGTTCGTGGAGTTGAAAATTGTGTGGTATTCATTGTACATTGTATGAGAGGTGTCTCGATATTGAAGAAATATATATTGAAAAAAATCAAAATGCGTGGTTATGTTGAGAAACTAGAGTGTTTGGGTGTGTTGAGAAGTAAAAGGAGTTGATCGTTAGAGAAAAGACGGAGCCCGAGTCGCGGTGATCCTAAGGCGGTGTTGAAATGGAAATTTAGTGGTAAAGAGTACTTCCTATCGGTTTGAAACTTTCAAGCTTGGTTATGTATATGTGGTGTCGTGTATGCGCGAGGGTGTATATGTATGAGTGTATATTTATGCGTATGTATGTGTGTGACGAGGCGTGTATTTAAAGAAAAGACTTTTAAAATTTGACTTACATATAGTAGGTTCACTCACAAGCATGGTGCATTGCATATATATATATACTCCCTCCGTCCCAAATTGAATGTCCATTTTTGAAACCCGTGCCATTTTTCGATTGTTATATCTTTCAATTTATAATGTTTTTCGTAACTATGAACACTTCGTATTATAGAACTCGTCGAAAACTATCAAACAAGATCTATATTGAATATTTTTGGAGATTCATATTGAAAGATATAAGCGATTGAAAATGGCACGGGTTTCAAAAATGGACATCCAATTTGGGACGGAGGGAGTATATATATATATATATATATAGAGAGAGAGAGAGAGAGAGAGAGAGAGAGAGAGAGAGAGAGAGAGAGTTTGTGTTAGAGATTTTTCTACTGGGCTAGTGTAGCTCAACCTATCAATTTTCAAGTATTCGATGAGGAGCAGGGCGTGAAGTGCATTGGGAGTGCATGAAATCTTTTGAAGGCATCATTGGTCATTATCTCTCATTGAAAACTTAGTATGTATTCTTCAGTGAGATGATCATGTATTTTATTAAAACTAAGATGGGTTGTAACATTACTTCTTCTTTTCTTTTTTTTCTTTTAAAAAAATTTCCTTTTGTTTGGAAGAATGTAATCAATTTATCTTTTCAATTCATGTCTTTCCAAAGGGATACGGGTACCTTTTTTAGAAGAAGCATTGTGGTGAGATAAAAAAAAAAAAAATTTATGCAATATAGCACTTTTGTTTTTTTTTTTTTAAATGTTTTTTTTTTATTGTTTAAAAATCGAGGGCGTGACATTTATTCTTAAAGAACATTACTAAATTAATCCAAACGTCCAATAAAATTACTCCGGATATCGAATTATTAGGAATTTAATTCCTCACCCTTATTCCTACAAAAAGATTATAGAGATCTTAACCGAGCCTCAAGGTAAGAGCATCTCCAATGGCATAATAAAAATAAAAATCTTCTAAACTTAAGAATGTTTGCTCCAAAAATGGCTCACAAATAGAATAACCAAAATGAGTATTCCCAAATGTTATAACAAAAAATTAATAATCAAAATGTGCCACATCAACTTTTAATTATCCATTTAAAGGGCTCACAATGAGTTAGCAAAAATTCAAATTCAATAGTCAATGGACTACATTGAATGGCATTATAGTAAAATAATTGAAAGTGGACAACATTTATTAAAATCCATAAAATGACAAATATTGTTAAATACAGAGTCACTTGTCAGAATAGAGAGTGAGCTTAACCAATGACGCGATCCAGGGTCCATTTTGTTGATATGATTCCAACCTACTTTTGACAAGATTGCTAATGTGTTTTGTATCTCATCCTGCTTTGTAGCGGGTGAAATTTTTTTCGATAATTTTTAAGAACTCTTCTATATGCACCGACGGTGGTGCACCAATGGTGCATCGACTGGCGTCGGGGACCCACTTGTGGGTCCTAAACGGAAAATCCGAGCCATTAGATCATCTTAAAATCGTTTTCCGAGGGGCCCTTCGCGAGAATCGAGACAATCGGAAGGCCCTAAGTGCTTGATCCAAAATCACCCCATTTCATTCAAAAAAAATTTGGATGAAATGGGATGATTTTGGATCAAGCACTTAGGCCATCCAATTGTCTCGATTCTCGCTTAAGGCCCCTCGGAAAACAATTTTAAGATGATCTAACGGTTCGGATTTTCCGTTTGGGACCCACAAGTGGGTCTCCAACGCCGGTTGGTGCACCACCGTCGGTCCCCTTATGTTTTCCGAATTTTTAATGTAGTATAATTATGTAGCTATTGGCTGTTAAATTAGACCGATCATGTAGCTGCCATCATTCGATTGGCATGTATACTTTTTATATCAGGGATCTAATATTGTGTAGCACCGTTATTTTGGATTGTCTCACAGCAATATCCCCGGGTTTTAATGCCCTCGATCACTTAATATTGAAGAGTGCTCCACTTCTTAATCAAAAAATTACAAGGTAATTGAATATTATGGTACAACTTTTCTTTTTTATCGCGTGAAAAAGAAAATAATGAGATTATAAACATCATGCTATTATCACCGTTGAAAAAGTTAGGATATCAAGACATTTAATTAGGATATCAAGACATTTTTTTTCAAATTCTATAATATATTCGTAATATCCATTAAAATTGGAATTTAATTTTTCTTAACATATTTGATTTTTCAATAACACAAAAGTAATTGAGAGGAGAGAGAGAGGCACAAACTCGGATTCAGCACCAACACTCTCATTTCGTCCTCGTCCTCGAGAGGAAAAATGACAATTTTACCAATGAATTTCATTTATTTCAATCACGTTGTCGTGAGAGGGAAGAAATAGTGACGGAATCTATACTATATGATATATCGCCCTGTTTGTTAGGAGGATATGTATATAAGGGAGAAAGTGGGATATATTAAGAGGGGGGATAAAGAGGTGGATATAGTTAGAGGGGATATTATTTTAGAAGGGGAAATTAAAAATGACTTGTTTGTTTTGTTGTTGTAGTAGGGGGATATAAGAGATTGAATAATGTATAATTGTTTAAAATGTTTTTTTTTGCCCTAATTAAACAAATAGTAAAAAAAGTAAGGCAAGTGGTGGGTGGGGTCATGCAGCATACCTGTCCTTTTTTAGCACCACACGTATACTCTCTCTCTCTCTCTCTCTCTCTCTCTCTCTCTCTCACTTGGTGAGGCAGAATGGCAGGTGGGGCCGGAAGGTTAAATGGGTAAGAGATGCCCGGATATAACTTAGACGGGGGAGGGTCCCTAAATATAACCCGGTTGCAGAGTGATATGGATATACCAGCTAAAATATATCCGGGACACTCCTAACCAAACAAACACCGGATATGGGTCTCCCGGATATGTATATCCGGGACAAATTTATATCCCCCTTCCATATGCTGCTGCCAAACAGGGCGTATAGGATTACAATTGATATAAATAGAACTTATTCCAAAAAAAAAAATCTCTTTTTTGCATACTATCTTTTACTTTTTTTCACGTTCTACGATTATGAGACATATCATTCTTTCATAATACATCACCCCAAAAACTAAAAAAAACCAATAAAAATTAATATTGTAAGGGAGAAATGGAATTTTTATGCAAACTAAGAGTGAGTTTTCCGAAAGATTTTATCAAAGATAAAATCAAGATTTGATTTTATCAAATGAGGAAAAGGTTTAATAAAATCTCGGCCCTTTTTAATGTAGAAAAGCCGAGATTTCATCAAATATCTTCCTCATTTGATAAAATCAATGATTAATTTTATCAAATTTTAATAATTTTTTTTTTGAGAAACTAGTAGGCCTAAATGGCTTATTTTTAAAAATTTACCCGTATAAAAGGTACGGATAAAACATTCCAAACCGTTGGAGAGCGCGCTGCTCCGTACCACCATATCCGTCTTCTCTCCACATCCTAACATCCCTCACAAGCTTCACACACATATATCTCAGAGAAAACAGAGGTAGAGGAATTGATCAAAAAAAAAAAAACAGAGGTAGAGGAGAGAGAGGCTTTGGATATAGCAATGGCACTTTCAACCGTATCCACACTCAAACTAAAACCTCTGATTCTCCCAAAATTCAATCCCAAGCCCTCTAATTCCCCTCCTCCTTCTCCTTCTACTTCTTCATTTCGTTGCTATTCCTCTATGAAATCGTATCCTCCGACCAATACGAGGCGGGTATTTGATCTGGGTATCGGTCTTTTGGCCGCTTCGGTGGTGGGTTTGACGCCGTTTGATGCAATTGCCACCAGGATCGATTACTACGCCACCGTTTCGGACCCACCGTGTGAGTTCAATTACGCCAAATCTGGCCTCGGTTACTGCGACGTCGCTGTTGGGTACGGTGAGGCGGTTCCTATCGGTGAACTTATCAATGTGAGTATTCCCCCCCCCCCCAAAAAAAAAAGTTCTGTCCGCAAGACAAGAACTTTGAAAATAATGCATTATTATCAGAAAAATTCAAACCTTTGCCCCTAGTAATATATCAATGAATTGTTTTAATTTTTCAGAGAGAGTTTCAAATCTTTCGTGATAGAAATACATTTTAAATTGTCATTTGGCGAACCGGACAATTTTTTTGGGACGGAGGGGCTACATTAAGGTGGAAGTTATGAATATATTCATGTTTATGTTTTGAATTGCATTTGTGCTGTAGGGTTGTGTTTGGATTATTGATTTTGGAGGGATGTATGGAAAGGTGTGAAACAGGTGAAGAGATATGAAAATACTGGGCATCAATGAATTGGGTCGGTTATGTGAATTCTTTTTCACCATTCCGTGATGTCAAGGACAACGTGTTCAAATGAATTTTTATGGTGCCCTTTATTATTATTTTAGAGGTTTAACTATAACAGTGGCTTGAACCCATCCAGAGCTTTGTCCCGTCTATAATTGGGCCCACGGTGGTAGACAGTGGGATTGATCCTAGGATTGGTCGAGATGTGCGTAATCTAGCTCGGACACCTTGAGTTTATGTGTCTAAAGAAAATTGATTGCTTCAATGTGTAGTTTATCTGTTTTCCACTATGGGTTTCTGTGTTGGAGTTTGCCTTGAATTTGTATGTTTGGAACAAAGGTGCAGTATTCGTCGCCCGCAGGTTTCATTTTCGGTTCGCGGGGAACTCTCTGTAATTCTTCTCCGGACGGGAGTCAAGTCCATCCGGATGGTCGGACACGGGTCTGCGCGTATTGAGGCCTCTTTTGACCTAATTTTCTATACCTATAAATAGCAGCCTTAGGGGCTGCTAGGGTTTTGTCTTTTGAAGTCTTTTCAAGGGATTAGATATTAGGGAGTTTGTGTGTGTCTCTATCGTATTTGTGAGACGTTTGTCCTAAGATATCTGTTGGGTGCTTCAAATTGAGTTATGGGCATAGCCGGCTCGTGTTCTCTCTCCTTTTATAGTGAATACTTTTGCTCTTTCCCCGTGGACATACCTTCTTGCTTGCTTTGTGCTTGAGGGGACCACGTAAATCTTGTATCTCGTTCTTTCTTGTTGATTCTTTTTATTCTCCTACTTTGAGTTTAGGCACAACATTCTGGTTAAATGTTTTTCTTTTTTCTACTTCACAATGGTTCATCTAAAAATTCCTGGTGAATCATAAAAGTCAATCTTGCTAAGTTGCATGGAATCTTGTTTGCACCATGACTTCAACCAAAATTTGCCCTAGTACTTAGTACTGACCATCATCACCTTGACTGCTCCACAAACTATGGTTACTGTATTCACCATTTTGTGGTTTCTTATTGTTCTTTTTCGTGTTCTTAAACTTAAGATGAATCAAACTCCTCTCCGTAGTCAATTGTTTCCTCTAATAGGTAAAATTTCCATTGAAGTTAGCTGCTTCAAAATGGTTCGCTTTCCTCTGCCTCGGATGCTAATGCAACCATGATTCTGTATGACAACATCACTAATCCAAAATTGGAAGTTCTTCAGAAAACTGCAGCTTCTGTTTTGTTCTCTCTACATTAATCACATCCTTGTTGGAGTGCTTGTTGTGAATACCCTGCCTCAATATGTTTCTAATTCTCTTCTTTGATTGCATCATGAGAAACTTGCTCAATCCCTGTCAGGACAGGTTCAAGGATTTCATTTCCTTTTTTCTGGAACCATATAGAAGCAGTTTTTTACTTTACATGAAACATAGACACCGAGATGTCTATAAAGAACCAAATAGGCCTTTCTTGCCCTATATGGTCCATATCATATTCCTCGCCTAATAACACCCTTCCATTCCTTCTTTTATTGTTCTCTTCAGTCTCTTGTTATTCTTTTCTATTTGGGTGGCAGTTAGGTCATCTTGGATATTAAACCTAGAAGACTACTACTGGAACTATTATATTTTGCGTAATCAGGATTTTGGATCGTGGATTGTTTTTTACTGCTACGAGTTACATCACATACACATGATTTGTGCATTGGTAAAGTATTATGTTGGCCTGTTCAATTCATTGAAAATTTTGGCTAGCTTCAGCATGTTGTAATTGTTTCCAAACATTCAGTAGTTGATTCTTATGCGGTGATAAAAGTTTCGATGACATACTATTGTCCTTGTACTTAAAGGAAACAATATGAAAGTTAAAGGGAAATAACCAAATGAACGACCAAATAATTAACAAATAATGCTCATAATTGAACCCCTCTTCCATGAGTATCTTCATGAGAAATGGAAACAAATGAATACCTACCTTCCCTTTGATAAGTTTCCCATCCGTATTTTCTGAATCGTAGCCTTGACATGGTACCCCTAGCTTTAAGGAAAATTTGTTATGTATATGCAGTATTCTTTGGTTCGAGATGTATGATCCATTAACAAAATGCGCGTGTAGTTTAGGAACCAACCACGTATTAATAGAGGTCTGGACTCTGGAGGGGAAGATTGGGTACAGACGTGATGTTCACGTTATTTGCACAAAGTGGATATCTTCATATAATAATGCTGCTTATATTAAAGTTCCAATCTTGTGAGATTTTCTGCTCTGTTTTGGCTTGTTACAGGTTCACTACACAGCAAGGTTTGGTGATGGGATAGTTTTTGACAGCAGCTATAAACGTGGTAGACCTCTCACAATGCGCATCGGTTTTGGCAAAGTAAGAATTCTTTCAAAGCTTATTGGCACAATCTTCTCTACATCATGCCAGCAATGATGAGTCGATGACGTTCTATGAACCATTGGCGTCCTAAATTTAGTAAGCTAACCTTGGATCAAAACCTCTTAATTGCATTCAACACTCTGAATTCTCTCTCGACTCAAGGAAGATTCTGCTTCTTTAGTGTCTTCGTCCTTAATTTGATATCAGCATGAGCATGGTATGCGACCTTTAAGTTCCATCTTGAATTTCTGTTTTGACTCTTCTATGAGTTCCATTCTCCTGCATCAGTGTTTTTATATTAGTGCTCGGCACATCATATTTATTGTTGTTAAACTGTTTGCTTAGGTCTCCCTATCCCTCTTGTATTTGCGCAAGCACTAATCTTATGGTTTACTATGCAATGAAATTAAGTTCTTTAATGATCTATTGATTGTAGTCACTTATCAAAGAATCCTCTCGAGTATTGTACAATGAAACCATACCTGCAGAGTTGAAAGGATACTAATATGAAACAACTGTGATATGAGAACAAGGCTTGTTGAGTTCATTTGCGTAGAGAGTGTGGCTGAAATGTCATATTACGTCAGTAAATGAGATAATACCAACCAAATGGTTTGGCCACGTACATCTACAACATGGGTAATAGTTTGGATAGGGGGATCAAAACAGCTTTCATCGTGGCAGTATATGAAAACAATTTATTTTCCTTTCTGTAGCATTTGGAATGGCTCATTTTCTTGCTTATGTACCACCAATTTTAGGAATTAAGTGATGACGTTCAAACTTCATAGATATAATTCAGTGAACCATCCTCTGTGACTGTAACGTCTGGATGATGAATGGTGTCATGACATAAAATGAGATTCCTGATGGGGTACGGAAAGTGCCAGGCCTTGACCGGTCCCATTTCAGTCTTGCTAAGAGCCTGTAATGCTCATAGGACCCTAAAACCAACCTTGAATAAGAAAAAATGTCCTTGACCTTGGCCTCGTGGACTACTACCATTGTTTGAAGCAGCCAGCTTCATTTCACTGAACATGTTCTTTATAACAATTTCCTAGATTCTCGTGCGATGAAAGTATATGTGTCAGAGAAGGACCACACTCTATGTGACCATGGTATAAACTATAAGATAGATGGCGGCGGAGGGGTAACTTCTTCTTGTTCATGTGGAAAACCCTAATTCTCTCTATCTCCATTTCTCTATTCTAAGTTGCTTGTCGCCGGTCAGAGGGTCCTTCAAGACACCAACCCAGGAGTCTTTGAGTCCTTCTAACCCTTCCTTTTCTCCTCTGGATCTTGGAACAAAGTGAAATGACTTGATTTTTTGTGTATTTCATCAACTTTTTTATGTGTTTCATCTTCTAACAGGACCAACCTGTGGAAAACAAGTAAACTAGATTGATGCGATTAGAACCCCGTTTTATCTTCAAAATAATGGGCTTAGATCCTTAGGAATCTGAAAAGTGGAGGACAACAAATAAACTAGTGTTGCAAATCATGCATGGCATCCCTCCTTAAACTATTCCCATTAATTCCTTCTCTTTGTGTCTGTAGGTGATAAAGGGATTGGATCAAGGAATCGGAGGGGGTGAAGGCGTACCCCCAATGCTACTTGGTGAGATTTGAACTATTACAAGTGTGCTTCTGCTGTTGCTACTTATTCTACTTGAGATTTCACTTTCAGTTTTACACAGGTGGAAAGCGTAAACTTTATATTCCACCGAAGTTGGCCTATGGGCCTGAAGCCGCTGGCTGCTTTCAAGGTGGGTTGTGTGGTATCGAAAACTGAGGCCCTATATTTTGCAAAATCTTGAAATACAATCTTATTGGTTTGCTCATTTTTTGCAACACTATCAGTTATTGCGTAATACGAAGTAAAATATACAGCTTCGGTCACCAATAAGATTGTTTGTTGGATATCATCAAATTACAGCCCTATTATGACTGATTTAAGGATAAATTTTAGAAATGGTCCCTCTAGTTTCAACCAAGTCTCAGTTTCATCCCCTAGTTATCGATTGCAACGCTTTTAACCTTGAATTTTGGTTTATGTACCTATTAGGTCCAAGTGACAACGTTTGCTTCCCAAACTCATGGAAAAGTGCCTAATAAAGAGTAGTTGCTACGTTTCAGAGCCTTTTCCGCCCAGAAGTCACTACTAATCCTAGACCCCACTACTTTCCTTGTATTGAAGGCCAAATGGGGAATCTCTTTAAGATGGGGTTAGGGTACAGAAATCCAAGATAAATTCGAAGATGTTCACAAAGTTGTTGAGGGTAAGCACACAGAGATTTGGCAGAAGGCTCTACAATCAAAGGCCATTATAGACAAAAAAAAATACCAGCTATTTGGTATTATTCGTTTTTAGTGAACCATTTTTTTTTTTTTTTGCTTTTGATCATAATTTTTTACTTTTTAGACTCCTCTTGTCGAGATAGATGATTAATCCGAAAAATATAACGTGAATCAAACAAAAATTTAGAGGAGACAAACAAAAAAATATAAAAAAAATTATTAGTGCATTCTGGCGGGAAAAGCCCCTGAAATGTCTAAACTGTCCTTCATTCGGCACTTTTCCATCAGTTTGGGAAGCAAACAGTATCAATTGGACTTCACATGTATGAAAACCAAACTTCAGGGGTAAAAGTGTTGCAATTGATATTAAGGGGACGCAGTTGAGACTCGGTTGAAACTAGAGGGACCATTTCTAATATTTACCCTTGATTTAATCCTGGTTAAACTAAGATGGTTTGTTGGAGTTCGTCAAAGTACAGCTCTGTGATAATCAATAAGTCCTCATTATGTACATAACTAGTGCACACCTTTGGCACACTTACTGGTTAAGAAACAGGTGGTATGATTATCGCTTGGCCAATTTGAATGCTGACCCCCCTCCCTCTCCTATGTGTATTACATAGGTGACTGCAACATCCCTGGTAATGCAACTCTGGTATACGATGTCCACTTTGTTGAGGTCTACAAAGGAAACAGGCCGCGGTGAAGGAGATCCAATTCACGTGTTAGCAAATACTTGACAATCCCTGGACAATGTATTCAAGTAAGTCCCTTGGTTTCATATCTTGCGGATCGAATCCAAGTTGTTTCAAACTTCAAAAGCTCATGGAAACTGAGATCATTTATATGTGGTATTGTACTTTAAACCTTAGTTTGGTCCATTTTTTTGTCATTTCCCATGTCAATACATTGTGCTCTTTTGATCATTTGATATCACCATGAGGTCTTTAGTTTTTTCCTTGGCGAATGAGAAGTCTTCTATGTCTAATTCGAGGTATATCATGAAGTGTGACAGTTATTGACATCTACAAAATCTCCTTTATTTAGCACCTTTTGATATTTTATTCTCTTTCATCATCAAAACATGTGCCTCAACTGATTTTTTCCAAAGACGAAACTCTCATGCTTTTGTTCTAAGTACCGGAGGTGAGGTATTCATCTTGATTCACTGAAAATGAATATGGGTTGTTTAATGATGGTCCTACCTGAGAGATCTCTTATGCTAGACTGTCCTACATATGCTTTTGATGATAAATTTGGCTGGAAATTAGCTGATATCAGCCCTTGGTCTGTTTGGAATTGTTTTCATTTTCCACCAAAAGTAGATTGAAGGTAGAAAATGCCTATTCGTTTTTGTTATTGTGCGAGGCTAGTATTCAAAAAATCAAGACCATTTGTTGGGTGATATCTAGATTGTGGGTTGTTTTCAAACGAAAGTTTTTGGAACTACATAGCCAGATAATTCTCCATGTTTCCAAGAAATGAGAACATGAAAGAAATAGCACTTTCTGGTCCCAATCTCATGTACTTGGATATTAGGTTAGATGTTTTTATGAAATGAAGATACTTTGGCTCAGAAAACTGGGACCCGGGGACCCTGTATCAAATATGCCCATTGAAAACACTTTTGGACGGTTCAAATATGTGTTGCACCGTCCCCGCTTCCCGGAAAACTCACCCTCAAGCTACAGCACGAAACCAATGGATTGTGCTGTTTCTACTTTCTAGCTTTTGTTGATTTCTAATTGTTGTATCTATATTGCTTTCTGTATGTTTTGGTAAAGCTTTGTCTGAACTTGGTTTGGTTTTGATTCTTTGGAAGGTCTAGAACAAAATTGCGCGGAATGGTTTCCAAGCCTAAATATTGCCGGACTATCATCATCAAAAACATTCTCATACCAGAAGAATGAGAAGTGCATGTTGCTTCTCAATTCAGCTGGATTGCTCGGAACCAAGAATTCCTGCTCTTCATTACATTCTTCATCGGTTGAATTAATACATAGCAATGATAGCATGCATTATGTGCATATATTTGTAATTTCTGTATAAAATGATTGTACAGCCTGTTTGATTTTTCTTCTTCTGTTTTTATATATCTTTTAGCTTCGGTTGAGGCTCGATTGTCAGCTTACATTTACCATATTACGCGGTAGAAATCCAAGATTTTATGAAGCCCTAGGCCGAACATCAAAATGACGAAGATTTTGTTGGGTCATCGCGCAGTAAGAAACTTTTGCAAGAAGATTTTTTTGAAAAGGCATTTTGTGGGCTTCCGATGGAAGGTTAAGTGGCCTAGTGATTGAGTCACCTATGGCTTCGAGGAAAAAAACTCTTGATTCCAAAATTACAGAGCAATATGACAACATTTTTAACATTCTTTAAAATTCTGGATTTTGGTCGAAATGAATTTTGAATAGAGGGAGTATTTGAGAAAAAAGTGCAGAATGCATTTTATAACAGAAGTAGTGTTTGGGAGATAAATGATAAAAATGAATTATGAGTTGGTTTTTCAGCACGTTGCCCTTAGTTCTTTATTATGGTACTTTAATGTATGTGAATATTGTTTTGAGGATCGAATTGCCGGAGATCACCTCTTGGAGATCACCTCCGGACAGTTTATGTCTATAATAAATGATCCGGATTTAAAAGAAACTCTTTCATGGAAGAGTTGTTTTAAATCCCGACCGTTCAAAACACTTTTGGATGGTCCAAATGTGATCTCCAAAGGGTGATCTCCAGCGACCCGAATCCGACTAATTCTGGATTTGAATTGAATGATGACTACACACTTGTGAAAAAAAAAATTGCAACTACACGAGCATTGACTGAGTTGTCCTTACTAATTTGGCTAAAAAGAAAAAACTGATTTTTTGGTTTTTTTTCGTTTTGTCTTTATTAAAAAAAAAATTGCATTTGTTAGTTTTGCGTCAAGATTTTGTGGTTTCTGGATTTATCTCGTCGAGACAAATCCAAAGAGTATAAAAGTATGGTCAAAAGTAATAGTTTTTTTAATAAAGCCGAAAGTAAACCAAAATAAACCAGTTTTTTGGATTATTTTTTGTCTTTATTCATAAAATTTTAAGTTTGGCTAATAATTTTATACTTTTTAGATTCCTCTCGTCGAGACAAGCCAAGAAACCACAAAAAATCGACCGAAAACTAACAAATGCAAAAAAAAAAAAATTGAATAAAGACAAACTAAAAAACCAATTTTTTCTTTTTAGCCAAATCACCCCTAAGAGTGCAAAACTGCTAATTTAGGTCCATGTAAAATCAGATGAATAGTATTTCCCATCTTTTATCAGTGGCTCTCCTAGTAAATAGGGAATTGGCCTGTGTCTGGTTTATTTCAGGTAATAAAGCATTCAATAATTCTATTGAAGTCAAATCACCACCACAAGAATTTTTCTATGGTACACCAAAATGGTTATCGTGTATGGTATCCAAAACGTAGTCTCTCCGTTCCAAATTGTTGGTTTCTTTTGGGAAGTTGTGTCACTTAATCAATTGCTTGTATTTCACAATCTATAATGTTTTTTTTTCTTTTTACAATTTTTGTGTAATAAAATTAATTAAGATCTATCAAACAAGATCAAATATTGAATATAAAAGGTATTAACAATTACTTTAGAAGATGTAGACAATTATTTGAGAAATCCCATATAGCGAAAAGGGACCAACAATTTGGAATTGATGGAGTAATTAGTATATCAGATGTTGCCATAATTATTTCATCTGAATTGGTAAATATTCTAAAGGATGAAAATCGGGAACCAAAAATGGAGTTAATTTTGCATAAAATAATATTATTTTGCCATAACATCTAAAGTACTTATCAAAAATGGAGTTAATTTTACATTGGATGAAAATCGGACAACAAAAATGGAGTTAATTTTACATTGGAGTTTGTGTTTTTTATTTTATTTTTTTGTTGTCTTATTGTCATGAACTGACAATAGAAGAACCTTTTTGGAATACCCTGCACCAATACCACTTTTGTGCAGTGCCATTTACAGATTGAAAAACCAAAGGGAAGCGATGGGCGGAACCAGATCCTCTGTTGGAAAACCCCCACGTGCCTCTGTTGCAAGAGATTTTTGGTCATTAAATCACACACAAATTTTTAAAACATAAAAATAAAATTCACAATCCAACGGTTCAAAGTCCATTGCAACAGAGACACTGGGAGATTTTTAACAAATTGAATCATACACCCATAAGAGGACCCGACACGCCGTTACCCATCGTACCCAACCCATGGGTACCTCTAGCAAAGTTGTTTACGGACTCCCACCCCAATGGGTGACAGCAGCAAGCCTGAACTCTATTTTATGGGGAAGGTACAGCTGTGTACAGCCCAGAGCTCAGCATTACAAATGCATCTGATTAGTTGGACAGAGGGGGGTGCTGTGCAGCCATGGCGTGGCTGCGCCGACACCTTTTCAATGATCAGAGATGTTCACCTTGTAGACCTCGTCGAGTACTACAAGTTCACAAAAAATCAACTCGATCGGATATCTTTAAGTACATCATCGGAACACAAATACTTTGAAAACAAATGGAACATAACTGGACACAAACACTGGATCAAAACCACTTTTTCATGTTGTTTATGTTCCGATGAGGCACTAAAAGATATCCGATCAAGTTGATTTTTTCCACACTAGTAATACTCGACGAGGTCTACACAATGAACGTATCAGATTGTCAAAAAAATGCCGGCGTGGGGATGCACAGCACCCCTCAGGTTCCCTGATTAGTACACATCCAAATAAATTATACATTCATAGATTTTTGTGTTGACAAGTTCGACTAGTTTTTCATTTGATTTTAGCAAATGAGTTCACCAGGTGCTAAAATTTGGGTTTATTTGAGCCTAAAATCAACCCATATTTTAGCACCTAGTAAACTCATTTGCTAAAATCAAACGGAAAACTCAGCCGTATGTGGAGTCATGGGTGTATCTGAAACCGTGATGAACGTAAATTTTACTAGCACATAGTAATAAGGATTCAACAGTACCGGATAAATTTTAAACACACTTGTGTCCGAAGTTATTTGAGAACCCGGATGTTCGGGTAAGCTAACGCTCACATTAACTAATTATAAGGGCAAATCATAGTGACTTGAAAGTTTAAAACGTTTAGCTTAGTGAGATTCGAACATAAACGTCATGAAAGACAAAGACAATGCTTTCGCATTCTTACGTGACCATACCCTTTGGGATTTAACACATTAAGGAAATTTTTCTAAATGTTAAAATCAACATTTGTTTAATTCAACAATTGATTTTAGCAAATGTTGATTTTATCTGATTTTAACATTCGGGAAACTCCCCCTTATGAATAGTATTTAGGTGTCTAAATACTCTCTCCGTTTCAATTTATTAGTTCCTTTTAATGATTCTAACTTAAAGGAGCAAAGAGGCTTCTAGAGAGAGAGAGTTGGTGAGGATGGGTTTCCCCTTCTCATCCCACCGCCCCCCTTCCCCTTCCCCTTCCCCTTCCCCTTCTCTTCCCCGATTTCTCCTTCCCTCCTCCGATCTTTTCCCTCATTCTCCCTCTCAGTCCCCCTTCCGCACCAACCTCTCTCTCCTCTCCTCTCCTCTCCTCTCCTCTCGCCTCTACCTCCATGGATGAGAGGGGTTGAGGATGATCTCCCTCTCTCTCCTCCATTTTTGGGATCTCAGGGGACCAGATCTGGGTTTCGACTTGGGCTCCAATCGACTTCAATGGCGGTTCAAGTTCTTCGGCAGCGGCGGTGACGGCGTGTGCAACTGATCCGGTTCTGATCTTCCGGTCCAAATGTGGCCTTTGCAGTGAGAGTAAAGCACCTTGGCTTGGTCCCACGGACTATCCACCCTCCGAAGGGTCCGAATTCGACGTTGTTGTATTTTCTGTTTTTTGTTGTAATTTTCTGTTGTTTTTGTTTTTTTGTTTTGTACTTGTGGACCGGTAGTATCCTTTATTTTTGTTTAATATATATATGTTTTTGCTTGCTCAAAAAAATAATAATTAATGATTCTAAACTTATTATAGAAATAATATCATTAAACTTGCCTCTCTTTTTCTCTTTTTACCTTTCAAACCAGCGTACTTACTCCAAAATGATCAATTTTTCTGAGAGAGTGCTGTCTTTCATGAATTTTTTCAAACTTCACACATATTAATTGTCTACTCTTTCAAACTTCGTACATCTTTCTAGTATGTAGTGATTAAACTAAACACAATCTAATTTATCAGAAAATAAATCTACAAACACACTTTCCCGACACAATTCCGAAACCTTTAGATGAATGAGAACCAACGTGCCACATGCATCGAATGATTTTGACCACTTTTTTGCACAAAATTCTGTTAGTGTTCGAAATTGTGTTTTAAAATTGTGTACCTGTAATTTTCTCGTAAAGGAAAAGCCAAGGAACACCAAAAACAAACTCTCTCATAGATTAGACACTAGGAAAATTAATCAGATCAAAAGCAAGAAAAATAAACAAACCAAAACCAAAAAACCACTCCTAAAATTACTACTACTTCGATAATTTACCAAAAAAGCCTACATAACAGAGCAAGCATTAGGATTGTCATCACTGAACATGGTGGTGTAGGGGTCCCCTTCCTGATCATATTTTATCACAGTTCCAACACTACTGCTGTTGTTTTCAACTCTTCTGACGTATCCTGGGGGTGCCTTCTTGTCATAAGATTGTGCAGAATAGGGCTGTGCCACTAGGTTGTAGGGCACATAGGGCCATATCTCTGCCTTCTTCCCTGTGGACTTGGCCTTCTTTAACACCTTGTTTGGCTCCACATAACCTGTTACTGTCGCCTTCTGTTGTTTCCTGTTTATCTCCACGGATTTTACCCCTGCAACCAAACACCAACACAACAATAAATTTCGTCAGACTCCTGTACATTTTCTCAGTTTCCATTATATGATTTGACTTTATTTCAAAATGGAAAGTTTGTCCCAATGTAATTGATTTTAAATTTTAGGGTAAATTACACTGACCTCCCCTGAGGTTTCTGACTTGTACACTGACCACCCCTACTTTATCTGAAATAGCATTGCCCTCCCCTGTCACATGTCTCCCCCAAACGGCGTTAACGGAGAAGGGCAATCTTGGAATTGGACACTACTCTTTACACCAGACTTGTCCCTTCATCATCTAATTACGTTTCTTTTGGGAGAACTCCTAACCAGATGTACTGAAGATGAGAGGAGGGAGTGAGAAGGGAAAAGACATGTGCGGTTCTCGATCCACAACGTCACTGCCACTGGTGTACGTACAGTGCTTCTCGAGATGGCGCGAAATGTGGGAGGTAAATTCGCGCCAAATCTGTGAGAGTGAGAAGGGTTAATTGGCGCCTAATCTGCACAGGGGAGGGATTATAAAAGGAGGAGTTAGGGTTTTCATGCAGTTGCTATGAATCGAGGGTACTCATGAATCAAAGAAATGAAGCTTCATTCTCTGGTTCTTAGTCAATTTCAGCAAAGAAGAGTAAAAGTATAGTGTTCGTGGCTCGTGATTGACACTCTTTTGGTAATCTGATTCTTATCCGATTCCAAATTGCAATTGTTGTTATTTGCTCAGTCGATTTCAATAGACTTTTTAGGACTTCTTCCTCTTCTTTTTTTTTTTTGGGGGGGGTAAAACATATATCTAAGTGTTCGTCGAATTTGGGGCTTTCGTCTCTTTCGAAAATTGGCTTGAGTTTTTACTATAAAAATTGGTTGCATGTGTTTCTTACATCGATTTTTTTTTTTTTTTTTACAATGCAGCCATGGCTGGAGCACTTTACTTTGATGTTGATGTTCACTATTGCGGGAGGACAAGTACGATAAAAAACATTAATCCAAACAAATACTCCTATATGGACTTGTTAGAGGATGTTATCGAGCGCTCCTTGAGTCAATTACCACCAAATAGGGGTGCATCTATTACACTTTACTGTCAAGTACCTGGGAACTTGGAGAGAATGGTAGTGGGGTGTGACCTAGATGTCCTTGAAATGTTCAAATTGTTTGCACATACAGGTCAGATTGACTTGTTTGTAGAGTTGAGTGATGTTTTAGGTCCACCATTTATAGCATTCCATACAAATCCTTTAGAGGCAGGTCCTTCCAATGTGATTCCCACAGTGTGTGAGGTTTTACATGTTGAACCTATTAGTTCTATAGATGATGATTTTGAGGATAACGTAGTGGACCTTAGTGAAGAGGAGGTTGAGTGGAGTGATGACAGTGATGATCCAATCTATGACGTTGATCCTAATGAAATTGACAGTGAAGTAGATGGAAGTAGTGGTAAATTGTCTGACTATCAATCTGAGGATGATGTTGGGGATACCTCCAGCTCTGATGATGACTTGGGTACTTTTGGTCCTACAACTAAGGCCTTTGATCCCAGTAAATATGGAGTAGAATTCCATGTAGGTGAGCAGGGTAAGATCAAGCTTGCAAAGGGGTTGTTGTTTGAAAATGTGGACAAGTTTAGGGAAGCACTTAGGGACTATACCATTCAAGAAGGGTGCACAATTGTTAGGCTAAAAAATGAGAAATCTAGAGTCACGTGTGAATGTGCTGCACAAGGTTGCAATTGGAGAGTTCATGCTTCTCCACTTCCTGATGGAGTAACCTATATGATTAAGTCATACAATGGAGAACATACTTGTCTTAGTGGAAGTAAAAGTGTGGAGGCTAATTGCACTTGGATTGCAAAAAAATTAGCTGATTCATTGAGGGCCAATCCAAAAATGACATTAGATGCAATGCAGGTTGAGCTGCACCATAAGTATGGTTTGGAGGCTTCAAGAATCAAACTGTATAGGGCCAGAAGGAAAGCATTAGAAGAAATTGAGGGTAGCCATAGTCAATCTTATCCATTACTCCCTACATATGCAGTTGAAGTAAGAAAGAGCAACCCTGGAAGTCTAGTGAAAATAGAGTGTCATAGGGTAACTCCATTCTCTAACCCTATCTTTAAGAGGATATTCATAGCATTTGAAGCAATGAGGTCTGGATTTATGGAAGGTTGTAGGCCTTTTATTGGCATTGATGGATGCCACTTGAAAGGGCCATATGGTGGTGTGCTCTTATGTGCAATAGCATTGGATGGGAACAATGGGTTGTTCCCAATTGCTGTAGGGGTGGTAGAATGTGAAAACAAAGACAGTTGGAGTTTCTTCCTTGATCATTTGGACACAATAATTGGAGGTGGTTCACATTCAAGAGCTTGGACATTCATGTCTGATCAACAAAAGGTAATCTACATCATATTTGGTTCTCTATTGCTTCAGTCACACAATAATTTGCACCTGTTTTTTTGTTTAATATGCTGCAGCTATTTTTAATGATTGTGTATCTTTTTCCTTTGTTTGTCAATATAGGGGTTAGACAAGGTTATACAAAGCTTGGTACCTGAAGCTTCCCATCGTTTGTGTTGTCGGCATTTGTTTTCAAACTTTAAGAAACAATTTCCTGCATTGTTACTGAGAAAATATTTTTGGCAAGCAGCAAGAGCTTATAGTTTGGTAGAGTTTAATGAGGCAATGGAGAGGGTGAAGAGTGTTTCAATAGAAGCTCACAAATGGCTATCAGACCTCACAACCTCTAGTTGGTCTAGGCATGCATTCGACGAGAGGGTTAAAAGTGATCATGTCACAAATAATCTAGCAGAGTCATTCAACCATTGGGTGGGTCCTCTAAGGTTCAAACCTGTGCTATCCATGTTAGAGGGTATTAGGACAAAGTTGATGACTAGGATACAAAAAAGATATGAAAAGGGGGTAACTCAAACATCCCATGTTGGTGACACTGTGATGAAAAGGTTAGCTAGAGCTAAGGTAGAGGGAAGGAAATCCACTCTGCTGTTTGCTGGAAATGATGAATATGAAGTTCTGGAAATGGAAAAGGGGGTTTCATACACAGTGAACTTAGCTATTCATAGGTGCACATGTAGAGAATGGCAAATTTCTGGAATTCCTTGTAGGCATGCAGCATCTGCTGTGACACACAAGAGGGGGAATCTAGAAGAGTACTGTGATGATTCATTTTCTAAGGCAACCTACTTGAGGGCATATGGAGGCATGATTCACCCTATTCCTGACCAGAGGTCGTGGGAGTTTGTTGGTGGGGACATAGTTCAGCCTCCACCTCTTAAAAGATTGTCTGGGAGACCAAGGAAGAATAGGAGGAGAGAAGCAGGAGAAGCAGAAGCTGGAACTAGTAATGTGAGAAGGGCTACCACTCTGAAATGTTCTACTTGTAAAGAATTTGGACACAACAAGAGAACATGCCAAAGGGCTCCTGTAAGAAGAAAAACCACACAACCATCACAGGTACAATAATTACAATGAACTTTTTTTTTGCATATTTTGGCTTCTATGCTAAGTTATCTTTATGTGTATGAATGTTCGTGTGTTTTGTTTTCCATAGGGGGGTCAACCAACAACAGTTGGTTCAGTTTTTTCACCAAGAGGTGCATTTTCTCATACCATCAGCATCACAGGTGATGCAATCGGTTCAGGTAGCAGTCAAGTTGCAACAAGTTCTGTTAGGGTAAGCAATCCTAAGGCCTAACTCTAAAACAATTGTAATTTCATTTGTAAATAATATTTTTTTCATTCATTATTGCTCTTGTATAGGTTGGAAGAGGGAGAGGAAGGGGCAGGGGTTCACGTGGAGGGAGAGGCAGGGGGAGGAGCAGGGGGAGAGGTAGGGGTAGGAGCAGTGGCTGGAATGTGAATCTCTTTGAGGTATGGTCCAATTTTGGTGACTTTTTGTTACTACTGAGCTCAACTTTATTTAATTATAATTATTTCCACCATTTTACAGAGAGAACTGCCTTCTGGACAGGGGTCCAGAATTGGTGACCATAATTGAGATCAAATTTACACCAGGTACCATGTTGTTTTGTCACATACCATAATAATGTTAGCATAAATAGTGGTCTAACGCTATTAATATAATTTCCATGCAGATGACCTTTTTTTTTTTTTGGTGGCATCTGGTGTTGTTACAAGGGGGAAACAAGATGATTTATGCACAGGATAAGTGAAGTGAATATTCGGATGACCTGCTGTTGTGGGTCTTTTTTGGTTTATGGGGTAACCTAGTCATGCTCATGCCACATCTATCTTTTTGGTTGGTTGGGCACACACCAGACACTTTTACTTGGGGTAGTTTTTTTGTTTACTGTGGGTTTTTGTTAATGGGGTAACCTAGTCATCCTAACTTACATCTATATTTTCTGGTTGGTTAAGCAAGCTGTAGATACTTTGTTTTTTTGTGGCCACATCAGTTTTTTTGTTGCTGGCAATGGGCTTCTTTCACATGCCGTATGCTGCACTCACTGCACTCTGGTATGTGAGGGATACTTTTGGTAAGTCTAGTTTGGGACTTTTGGGTCACATGCACAAACAGGAAAGTGGCAAGGATGTTGAAAATACCCTCTTTTTTGGTTAATATGCAAATATGGCATTCTTTTGTTATTTTGTTGATGGGTACCTCTGGTTCATAGTTTAGGTAGTACGGGTCACATGCACAAATGGTAGGGTTGGCTAGCATATAATTACTGACCCTTTTTTGGTTGTAAATGCACATATGGCAATTGCCTTTTCTTAGCAGGTTTGACTTTGGAACTTGAAAAAGGACCCTTTTTTGTGGTGTATCATTGGGCAAGTTCAGGAGCTCATATATCTTTTGTTACTTTTGTAATCTGGGATCCTTTGGTTCTTAGTTTGGAAGCTATATATGTAATCTTTTGTTATTATGTTGTTTAGTTGACATGTACTTAAACTTATGGATGATATATATAAGGAACATGAGCTAGAACTTGTGGTGTTGTGATGTACATAATGGCAAATTGCTAGTAGCATTCACATGTGGTTTTTTTTTTTTTTTGAACTGCATTCACATGTTTTTTAGTTTGTTTCATTTTTCTGGATAGAAATTGCCCACCAATAAGTTTTATAATGAGTATTCTTGCATGATAAAAAAGATCTCAAAAAAAAATTGAAGGTAATGGAATCGAAATCAAAAAAATAAATTTTAAATAGACATGGTTGTATAACACATGAGTTCTTTCTACTACCTATTTCTTGCTCTGTCTGTTTTCTTTATTTTTTTGCTCTTTTCCTCTGGTAGCCTTAAATAAGAAATGGGGCGTGGGGTAGGGTAGGAAAGGGTCTTAAATGGAAAGAGCCTTTGCCATTTGGATTATAACTAGTGTCTAGGGCTATTTTGGGTATTCAACAAAGGGTTAATGCTTACCTCAGCAATTTCCGTTACTGTCAATGACAGCCAGCTAACAGAAGGGTTCTTTTGATACAAATATATATAATTCAGGGGAGGGCAGTGCTATTTCAGATAAAGTAGGGGTGGTCAGTGTACAAGTCAGAAACCTCAGGGGAGGTCAGTGTAATTTACCCTAAATTTTAACTTAAAATGAACCTTCCAAAACAGAGGCATGAAAATTAGGTGAAAGGTGATGAAAATTCTATTTCAGCTTCACAAGCTAAGTTAGATCTTATACTCACTCAATCTTAAATTTATGATCCAACCAAATATTTTTTTGAATAAAGCTGAAAATACTTCCAACGATCCGAGACGTTCACCGGATACCTCTCGTTGAGTACTATAAGTGTTTAAAAAATCAACTTGACCGGATATCGTTAAGTGTCTAATCGAAACACAAATAGATTGAAATGAAATGGAACATAAATGTACATAAACACTGGATCCAAATCAATAAACCCATTTTTTTTCAATCTATTTGTGTCCGATTAGGGACTTAACGATATCCGATCGAGTTAATTTTTGATACAATTGTAGTACTCGACGAGGGCGATCCGGTAAACGAGTCGGATCGCCGGAACGTGGCCGGCGGCCGTGCAGCTGCACAGCACTGTGCAGCACCCCCAGAGTCTGTTTTTTTGTTAGCCGAATGGAGTAGTTTTAGTTATAACTAAACTTTTTTTTTTTTAGCGGAACACCCCCTTAAAATGAACCTTCCAAAACAGAGGCACGCAAATCAGGTGAAAGGTGATGAAAAATTCTACTTTCAGCTTCACAAGCTAGTTAGAGCTATTACTCACTCCGTCCTAAATTTCTTGTCCGTTTTTTCGATTCGAGCAATTTCTTGTCTATTTTTCGACACGAGCATCATTTTGAAGGTGTCCGAAACAATAAAAGTGGACAAAAAAATCGAGACTGAATGAGTATTTATCAATAAAGCAGTAAAGTTACAAAAAGGAAAAAGATATTTCATCCATATTGATTTGCTGCTCTGCATTTTCAACCTTAGTTAACCAAAGGAGAGAGAGAGAGACAGAGAGAGAGAGAGAGAGGATACCACTTAATGAATTGAGAGCATTCCTGACTTTAAGCTCACACCCATCACAATCCATCCTTATTTTGAGCTCCACAGTTCGCAGTTGTTTCCTTTTCTTTTGCTTATGCACACTGCTCATCAGCTCTGATATGTACTCCAATGTCCCTGCCACTCCCATTTTTTTCCACCTTTTTTTGGCAAATGTGTCCAAAACCCTTGTTAGAATCAAAGTTATTAACAAAACCCAAAAGAGAATTTAGTTTTAAGGATCAATGTCTTTGATGGAAAATGAGAGACCCAAAGGAAAACCCAAGAGAGAATTGAGCTTTTGGAAACAAGCTTTGGAATGGAGAGAAGAAAGGTATATGGAAAATGAGAGACAGAGATGAAAAACTAATGAGATATGAGCTGTGAATTTATACCCGAGATATGAGCTGTGAATTGAACTTTGAAATGATGATTGTGAGGGGAGTTTGCAAGAAACTTCCCTCCAAGAGTAGGGATTCCTTTTCTTGCCTTTCAACAAAGCTAAGTGAAAAGTTGGATCCAAAGGCTGTTGGCTCAAATATTCCTCAACTTTATTTTGCCTGCTCTTGTGATCTTTTCCTTTACTGTGGTCTACTTCTTATATAGGCCTTTTTCGCATCAAGTTCAAACAGAAGAGAAAGGGGTGGGGTGGCCCGCAACCTCAACACTAAACAAAAGTTAAGTTTTAGGAAATTTGGTTGTTTTTTAGTAGCTCTTTTACTTGCATTTTTTTTTTTTTTGGATTTGGGGACAGCATGCATATTTGGCCGATCACGGCCGTCCGTAGTCGGCCATGAATGGATCAGATCACATCTTATTTAAATAAATTTGAACCGTCCACTGTCGAACAGATCTGAGTCATCCACCCAACATGCATGCTGTCCCCGAAGGATTTTTTTGGCCTTTTTCAGTTATTATGGTTGTGTTTGGTTAGATAGTTTAGTGTAGTTTTGATGATGTCAACAGGTGTAATGAGTGAAAAGAGATAGAGAGAGAAATGAGGGAAATGATGATATTATCAAAACTAAGGGGGTGTTCCCCTAACAAAAAACTGTTTTTTTTTCAAAAACCGGGACAAGTCATTCTCTCACAATACATCACATAAAAAACCGTGAAAACCCAATTTTTGCAAAAAAACCACCTTAGTGGAACACCCCCTAAAACTAAAACTAAACAGAAAAACGAACAAGGCCTATATTTTTCGAGGAGTCATTCTCTTACAATATATCAATTAAAAAAATCTAAAAAAACAAAAGGCCTCTTAGCGGAATGAGGTCCGGTTAATTGGTGATTTTTTTATCAGCATTTAGATTTTGAGGTTAGGCTGCAAAAAAGTAATTTTTTATGGATTTCCAAGCCTTGGCTTCGATGACGTGCATTTGACTAAACTGAGAAAGGAATTAATCGAGTAGTGGGTAAGCTGGCCTGGACACCTCATCCCTTTGAAACAAAACATAAGGAAATAACAGTGCCCATCTTATTTGGGGCTTTGGGTAGGGGTGTACATGGTCCGGTTTGGACTGGTTTTGTAGGAATTTGGGAACGGAACCATATCTAACGGTTCCAAAAAATTGAGAACCGTAACCAGAACATTACACATATGAAACCAAACCACACCAAACCATTAGACCGGTCCGGTTTGGTTCGGTTTCTAATTCTAAACCACACTAGCATTCAAAAATTGTCCACAAAATTGTTGCAACTTCTCATAAAACTACTTGATGAATACAAATAGCCCACGTGGTCAGCTCAATGGATAGAGGTCAGATAATCCAGCTCAGGTACTTAGCTCGTCACCTCAGACCTGACTTTTATAAAGAGTCTAGGTCATATAAGGATTCTAAACCGACTACACCACCCCTTACGGGAGAGAGAGCTCTTTTACTTGCATTTTTTTTTTTGGATTCGGGGACAGCATGCATATTTGGCCGATCACGGCTGTCCGTAGTCGGCCATGAATGGATCAGATCACATCTTATTTAAACAAATCTGAACTGTCCACTGTCGAACAGATCTGAGCCATCCACCCAACATGCATGCTGTCCCCGAAGGATTTTTTTGGCCTTTTTCAGTTATTATACTTTTCGAGGAAGGTCATTCTCTTACAATATATCAATTAAAAAAAAAAAGGCCTCTTAGCAGAACGAGGTTTGGTTAATTGGTGATTTTTTTATTAGCATTTAGATTTTGAGGTTATGCTGCAAAAAAGTAATTTTTATGGATTCCCAAGCCTTGGCGTCGATGACGTGCATTTGACTAAACTAAGAAAGGAATTAATTGAGGAGTGGGTAAGTTGGCTTAGACATCTCATCCCTTTGAAACAAAAAATAAGGAAATAACAGTGCCCATCTTATTTGGGGCTTTGGGTATTACGTAGCGATGTTTAATCCTGTACGACCATTTTCTTGGGGTAGAATTTAATTTTGAATGAAAGGTTGAATTGATTTTTTGCGAGACCAGTCAAAAAATTATTTATAGAATTAATAAACTGTTCAAATTATTCATATAAGAATTGAGACCTAAAAGTGAGCACCATGTGCTGTTTTTATACATTATTGATATTGATACCCATACATTATTAATACCCAAGGAATCGGTACCCCTAGACTATGTTTGGTAACACTTCTGTTTTCTGTTTTCTGTTTCTGTTTTCTAATTTCTGTTTTTCATAAAAAGGAAGTGAAAACAAAAAATATGTTTATGTGAAATTATTTTCAAAAAAAAAAAAGTAAAAACATAATTATGAGTCGGTTGGAGGTATGCCGGCGGGAGGTGGTGCGTGGTGGTGGGTGGCGGCGGTGGTGGGTGGTGGGTGGTGGTGGGTGGTGGCGGGTGGTGGCGGTGATGGTGGGTGGTGGTGGTGGGTGGTGGCGGGGGTGGTGGGGTGGTGGTGGTGGGTGGCGGCAGTGGTGGGCGGTGGTGGCGGGTGGTGGCGGCGGTGGTGGTGGGTGGTGGCGGGTGGTGGCGGTGATGGTGGGTGGTGGGTGGCGGTGGTGGTGGTGGGTGGCGGCGGTGGTGGCGGGTGGTGGTGGTGGTGGGTGGTGGCGGTGATGGTGGGTGGTGGTTGGGGTGGTGGCTGTGAGTGAGAAAACAAAAACAGAAAGTGAAAGTTGAGATTTTCAACTTCCCCAAATTTCATAAATAGTGGAAGTAAGAAGTAGAATTTGAAAGTGAAAGTGGCACACAAACAACATTCTGTTTTTAAATTGTCAAAATTCTGAAAACAAAAACAGAAAACAGAAGTGCCACCAAACAAGGCCCTAGCATTTGGTAATTTTACCTAAATTTCTATAAACAGTGAGCGCCTATTTTGCATTCCAAATACAAAATTAGAATTAGTACTACTCAGAGTTTCGTACACCTAGTCACATGTACAATTTTTTAACATGGCTCCAACACACTCTTATATGGAGCCCACACACCATGTACGTGTGTTAGAGCCATGTTGGTGTTGATTGTTGCACATTTATCATTTTTGTTTTTTTGTTTTTTTTATAGCTAATTGGCTGAAATTTCAACCCAAAAAAGTGGCCAATGGGTACTGTACTAGATTCAAAATTAGTGTGATGTAAGACCTGTAATGAATTGAATGTGATTCACAATTTTTTTTAATACTTTCTTCGTTTATTTTTAAGTGTGTAGTTTGGTAATTCCAATTTATTAAAAAAGTATCATCATTACATTTTTCACATCAACATTTATATTCACTTTCCACTATTGTCATTGATAGAGACATTATTAAACTCTACCCATTAATTTTTCAAAAAGGAATCTGCATTTAAGTGCAAAATAGAAAATGTACTAATTTTTACCCACTAATTTTTTAACATCACACTTATTTATGAGCAACCCAAGAAATACACTACTCTTTTTAAAGAACAGAGGAATACCTTTTTGTGGGTATGTATTAATGTTGAGAATTGTTTAGGACTTGTCCTTTTATCTCAACGGATCACCACCACCCTACTCATATAGCTCATTGTTTTAGAACATCACTATCAAATTATATTTTTGGGTATAAAGTTTCATACTTAATTAATTTCAATCAGAAATATCAGTACCACAATACATTTTTTTAAAGTAATTTTAGATTATGTATTTGTTTTTACTTCCACTTTTTAAGAGCAACTTTTGGACCTATGTGCAGGAAAGAGAACGGAGGAGATTTGTGCCTTACCTAGGCGGCTAGGCTGATTGAGTGGAAAAGTGACATTAAGCTAGGGTTGGTCATTTCCTCCGACCCGTTCGAATCTGATCTGATCCCCGATCCGAACGGATCGACAATATGGAGATCTGTTTGGAGATTGGATAGGATATGAGAATTTTTTTTGAAAATGTTTGGGGATCGGGTAGGGGGTGGAGATAGGCATGTCCCCGCCCCGAATCCGCTCCGAATCCATTCCCCGATCCATCCCCGCCCAGCTCCGCCCCATCCCCGATCCGCCCCGTCCCCGAATCCCAGAATATAGGGGTCTATTTATGAGTTATAAAACTTTTGGGTCCTACTAAATTCTCTCCAAACACATGGGGTCACACTAAATTTTCTCCAAATATTTAATTGATAATTGAACTTTGCAATACAATAAATGTGATTAAATAAGATATACATCACTATAATTTAAATACATCCAACTAGGTAGACATCTACTCAACCATCAATCATATGCCTTCCTCAAAATAAACACAAAAAAATGCAAAATAAAAACAAATTTTTCCAATCGAGCCGTTGATTTTGTTGTTCCTATTGATGAAATCAATTGTGTAAAGTTTCTTCTCGATCGAGTTTAGAAAGCTTGTCGATCGGGACCCAATTTGTATTTTTTTTAATGATACTTTTCATTCAATTAAATGCCTACCGATACGCAATCCACTTAATTTTTCTACGACTGATAGATACATAATATGTAAAAGATAGATGGTTTCGTACTTTACTTTATCTTAGTGTTTCATATGAAGCTGAAGATCACACTACTATAATACTCTTTTATGCTATCTTGCTTGTGATTCCTTTAGTATTCAAATTAGAAATCCAGTTGATACTTGATATGTCACGCCCTCAAAATTTTAAAAGAATATCCATTAAGAAAAATCCACGTGGCGGTCAACAAGTCCACGACCACGACAAAGTCCAAATAGAATAGTCAAAGTTAACAACACAACACATAAAGATCTATGGGCACCCGAGCCCCAAATATACTCGTACATAAGTTTTAAATAAGTTCACAACCCATTGTCAAAAGAGAAGACTTAGACAAGTTACAAAATCATCTTGGCAAAAAAATACTACTTCTAAGATGATATTATAACTCTTCCATAAGTTTTCAAAATAATGAATGCAAGCACTCCAAACACTCCATGATCATGCTCTTTGATGGGTACCTGAAAAATTTATAGGTTGAGCTACACTAGCCCAGTAGAGAAATGTCTAAAAATTCTAAGTGAAATGAAGTGTACATGGGTAATAAACATGGAAACATAAACCATGAAACAAGAATAGAGAGAGAGAGAGAGAGAGAGAGAGAGAGCTTTAAGGTTAAAGGACTTGAAAACAATACATAAACTATTAGATTTCATCTATTACCATCTCTCGTGCTCAACTCATGCCCGACTTGTACCCGACACACTACAAGTGTCCTACATGTTTACCATATGTATCTCATTCCTCTTAATCATTTCATTATTTTTCGGGAATGCCATATAGGCCCCGTGTCACTCAGGGCATACCATAAAGGCCCCGTGTCACTCCGGGCATACCCTAGTGCGCCCCGTGTCACTCCGGGCACACCCTTTCGGGCCCCATGTCAATCATTTCACATTCACATTATCACTTATCAATGCATATATTCAACTTGATATTCCCTATGACTCAGATGTCTTTCAACCCCTTCCCAAGTGTTCCGGACTCTCTACTCATCCCTAATAAGTGCAAAACACCCATGTGTGAACCGTGTCCTCACTAAACTCATCTTTAATCACATAACAAGTGTCATCAGTCATTACCCATTGTCAATAGGTACCAAAGTGTTACCAAGGTGGAAAATGTCCAAATACAAGTGAAAAACATGTTTAGGGACCAAACAAGTGCATGGGGGTGGGCCAAAACAACACAAACAAAACCGCCCATGAAGCTGTCAAAACCGCCCAGGCGGCCAAAAATCCCGCCCGGGCGGGTTTTCCAGAGAGCAACCCGAAAAAGTGCCAAAAAAGGAATTTTTGGGGATTTTGCTACACAACTTCAAATTGGATGGAGGGAGATAATTTAACACTCAATTTGATCTAGGAAACATTAATCAACAAGAATCAAACATTTACTCAAAGATTTGGATGAAAAATGGGGTTCCAAATGGGTTCCTTCAAATTACAAGCCAATACATGAATTTGGTGCAAGATTAAGACCAAGTAGCAATCAAATTGAGTGAGGAATCACTTATCAACCAAGGGATAGCATACAATAGCTCAATTTGGGAATAAAACAAGATTTTATCAATGAAATACACAAGACACAAGTTTATGGATCAATCAAGAGTCTATATACACACACACACACACACAACATTTACACTTAAAATAATTAGATATTTCCCTACCTCAAGTGAAGACAAGCTCTAGATCAATGTTGACTCCAAACCCTAGTTTTCCAACTCTAGAAATCACCAAATTTAGCCTTCCCAATGCCAAGACAAGAAGAACTCAAGCTCCAATGATTAAAGGTTGAAGGAACTACACCCAACATTCCCTCACTTAAACATTTAAATCAATTCCTCACATTTCCCCAACTTTATTTTCAGAAAAATAATTAAAAACACGGGTCCTTACATGATACAACTTGAATTGAAGCTGGCAAACATTTACACATGAATACTGTGTCGTGCCGTGCCGGCCCAGCCCGTTCGACACCTCTACTTGTAACTTGATTTTAGCATTTAATTTGCAACTAGGATTCTAGATTTCTAGTAATCTATTTTTTTTTAAAAATAATTGGATCCCCAAATCCCCGTGGGTCCCTGTTCCCCATTTGGAGTGGGGATGGAGGATGAAAATAAAGCCCCGTTGGGGATCGGGTAGGGGATGGTTATGGAGAAGGGTTTTGGGGATTGGGGGTGGAGATAGTACTCTCTGGTAGGGTTGGCCATTTCATCCGCCCCGGCCGAATTCGATCCGATCCTCGATCCGAACAGATCGGCAATATGGAGATCTGTTTGGAGATTGGATAGGATATGAGGATTTTTTTTTGAAAATGTTTGGGGATTGGATAGGGGGTGGAGATAGGCATGTCTCCGCCCCGAATCCGCTCCGAATCCGTTCCCCGCTCCGTCCCCGCCCCGCTTCGCCCCGTCCCCGATCTGCCCCATCTCCAAATCCCCGAAATATATGGGTCTATTCATGAATTATGAAACTTTGGGATCTCTCTGAATTTTCTCCGAATATATGGGGTTACACCAAAATTTCTCCAAACACATGGGTCTCACTGTAATTATTGTTCTAGGGTTTAAATCTACGTATTGTTTTTTTGTATCACAGATAAATAGAAATGCGAGTGCGTGGAGTTATTCTTGGGGTGAAGTGCAGGCGTCATTTAGGAATTTCCGTTACGCCGTTACCTAATGCTACCTTAGTTGTTGGTATCTTTGAATACTTATCATTTGCTGCTATCATATTCTGTTTCCTGAGCATATCAACAATGAGTTGTAGACTTGTAGTCTCTCTTCCTTTGAAACAATTATGTATGCTATCCACAAGACAACCCTTGTTGCATTTAATCAATTTTAATTAATGTCATGAATATACATAAGAACTCTTCATAATTTCTACTTTTCTGCACTCTTTATGTTGTTCTACAAACACATGAAGTTTTACACGCCCACGGGCCAGTGATTGGATTTTAGGGAAAATGATTTGTAATTGGGTTTCTATAACTATTTACTTGTTACTCTAGAGAAAATGATTGGATCCCCGAAATCCCCGTTCCCCATTTGGAGCGGGGATGGAGGATAAAAATAAATCCCCGTTGGAGATTGGATAGGGGATGGATATGAGTAAGGGGTTTGGAGATTAGGGGTGGAGATAGTAGTCTCCGGCCCCGATCCGTCCCCATGCCCATCCCTACTCTCTGGCCCCGATCCGTCCCCATGCCCATCCCTACATTAATCCCCGTTCAATTCGTGGATTAGGGCTTTGGTGTAAATGAATAACTAGTGGAAATATCAATCTAAATATTAATTTTATCCTTATATGCTTTGGCAAAAAAAAGAAAAAATCAAAACATGGTTTTTTGATTTATTCGTTTTGTCTTTATTCATTTTTTTTTTTTTTTTTGCATATGTTAGTTTTGCGCCAAGTTTTTGTGGATTATTGATTTATCTCGACGAGACAATCTAAAAGTATAAAATTACGGTTAAAACTTTTTTTTTCTTGAATAAAGCCAAAATTAATCCAATAAACTGGTTTATTTTTTGCTTTATGCAAAAAAAATAATAATAATAATTTTGACCATAATTTTGTACTTTTTAGATTCATCTCGTCGAGATAAATCAATAATCCACGAAAACTTGATGCAAACTAAAAAATTAAAAAAATTTGAATAAACACAAAATGAATAAACCAAAAAACAAATTTAAGTTTTTTTGCCAAAGGATCAAAGGATGCGAGCGGGAAACACATTTTCACGAGATATGATAAATTACAAAATTGTTCTCAAACGATCTCTATCAGGCGAAATTACCAAATTAGCCTAAAAAGTTACAAAAATTATTTTTTTCGCTATGTGATATTTTGAAATTTATCCCGCATAAAAAATGGGTTTATTAGAATTAGTACTCAGACAAAATAGATATATCTTCATTCACTAACGTTAAGCATAAATACACAAAAGAGATAGACTACATCCCCATCAGTTAGGGATAAACATAAAGGATTCGTACAAGTACTAGTTACAAAAATAAGATAAAGAAAGATAAGAACCAATAACAAACCCTTTTCTAATCCGACAATATTTTTTTATAGTAAATTAGCTAAAATTTCTACCCAAAAAAGTAACCAGGGGGTGCTGGACTAGATTCAAAATAAGTGTGATGTAAGACATGTAATGAATGTAATTCACAAATTATTTTAGGAACTTTTTTTGGGATTGTTTAGGACTTCTTGTCCTTTTATGTCAAAGGACAACCACCACACTACTCATATAGCTCATAGTTTTAAAAACATCATTATCAAATTATATTTTGAGGTATAAAGTTTCATACTTAATTAATTTCTCAAAAATATCAGTACCACATTCCATTTTTTTAAAAGTAATTTTAGATTATGTATTTGTTTTTACTTCCATTTTTTAAGAGCAACTTTTGGACCTATGTGCAAGAAAGGGAACATGGGAGATTTGTAGCTTACCCAGGTTGATTGAGTGGAAACATGACAGAAGCCCCCGTTCAATTCGCGGCCGAGGGGTCCCTGTAGTGCACAAAATGCACTACACGGTGCAGTGCACATCATCCGGCCGTCTATTTCGACAATGGACGGCTCGGATTTAATCCAAACAATCGACGGTCGGATTCAATTCACTGCTCGGATTAAATCCGAGCCGTCCATTATCAAAATGGACGGTCGGATGGTGCACTACACGGTGCAGTGCATTTTGTGCACTACACGGTGCAGTGCATTTTGTGCACTGCACCATCCCCAAAGCCTCAATTTGCGGATTAGGGCTTTGGTGTAAATGCATTTAATTATGCCTTATACCACATTTGACTCTCGGAAATAACTAATGGAAATATCAATCTAAATATTAACTTTATCCCTATATGCTTTGGCAAAAAAACCGAAAACTGGTTTTTTGTTTATTCGTTTTGTCTTTATTCAATTTTTTTTTTTGCATATGTTAATTTTGCGTCAAGTTTTCGTGGATTATTGATTTACCTCAACGAGACGAATCTAAAAAGTATAAAATAATAAATCAGTTTATTGGAATAATGTTGGCTTTATTCAAAAAATAATAAATTTTAACCATAATTTTATACTTTTTAGATTCGTCTCGTCAAGATAAATCAATAATCCACGAAAACTTGACACAAAACTAACATATGTACAAAAAAATGAATAAACACAAAATGAATAAACCAAAAAAAACAGTTTAAGTTTTTTTTGACAAAGGCTGCTATGATCGAAGGATGCGAGCGGGAAACACATTTTAACGAGATATGATAAATTACAAAATTGTTCTCAAATGTTCTCTATGAGGAAAAATTACCAAATGAGCCAAAAAATTTACAAAAATGTCTTCTTTCTCTATGTGATTTTTTGAAAGTTATCCCATATCAAATATGGGTTTAATAGAATTAGTACTCAGACAAAATAATATAGGGATTATCAATACTGTGACTATTAATTACTACTCAAACAAAATAGATATATTTCCTTTCACTAACGTTAAGCATAAATACACAAAAGAGATAGACTACGTCACCATCAGTTAGGGATAAACATAAAGGATTAGTACAGGTACGTAGTTACACAGATTAGATATAGAAAGATAAGAACCAATAACAAATCATTTTCTAAGCTAACAATATTTTTATAGCTAATTAGGTAAAATTTCTACCCAAAAAAGTGGCCAAGGGATGCTGGATTATATTCAAAATTAGTGTGATGTAAGACATGTAATGAATGTGATTCACAAATTATTTTTGGCAGTACCATTTTTTTGGGTATGTATTAATGTTGAGAATTGTATCTGTGGACTTGTTGTCCTTTTATCTCAAAGGACGACCACCGCACTACTCATATTGCTCATTGTTTTAAAAACATCACTATCACATTATATTTTTTGGTAATAAAGTTTCATACTAATTATTTTATATCAGAAATATCACCCTCACATTACATTTTTTTTAAAGTAATTTTAAATTATGTGTGTTTTTACTTCCACTTTTTAAGAGCAACTTTTGGACCTATGTGCATGAAAGAGAACATGACATTAAGCCCCCGTTCAATTCGCGGATTAAGGCTTGGTGTAAATGCATTTAATTATGCCTTATACCACATTTGATTATTGGAAATAGGAATGACAATTTGCCCCAAACCCGATGGATGCCTATTCCGTATTGGCCCGCCCTGCTTATTTGGAGACAGATATTTGACTTTTCATCCAATAGAAGCGGGTAAGGGGCAGTGGGCAGTGGCGGAGCCACTTGAGGTCTAGTGTGGGCACATGCCTACACTGAATTCTTGTTGTTTCCTTTTTTTTTTCCCGATTTTTTTTATTTTTCTTATAAATTGATTTCTTAAATTATTCTTTGTTTAATCTTTTTAATAGATTTTGTATATCATTTCATTATGTACTTTTCATCTCAAATATTAAAACAATTCACATACACTGGCTCAATGAGATGTAAAAAAATAGCCACAACTAGCCATCTAATTCCAATACATAATATCCAAATTTATAAGTGGCTACACCATGGATTATACGGGATATACTTTATTAATTGTTTACAATTTTGATTTGATAGAACCCACAATGGAAGACGCATTTGAAGGTTTAGGAATAAAATTTAGAAGAAAAGTATATAGTGGGTCTAATTGTATAAAAAATGCTGAATATTGACATTCTAGTTATTGTGTATCTATTTGCTCTTAGACTTGACCGTTGAGACAATTCAAACAATTGATTTGTTTGCATAATAGATTAAATTAATTACACATTTCTTAGTAAATATGTTAGCTTTTTTAATATCATTCGCAAAAAATGTTTTTTTTAAATTTATTATAACGTTGCTTAATATATATATTTTTTTGAAGTGCGTTTAAAAGTTGCCCCCACTATTGCTAATTCCTGACAATATCCGTTCCCGACTTGTTCCAAATTGTAAATATGTTTTTTTATGAATTTATGTATATATGCGTGCATATGGTATATAAATGTATATGCATGTGTGTGTTTATAAGTGTGTGTATATAGGTGTGTGCATATATGTATAACTTGTGTACATTGTTCCAAATTAAAACTATATATACTTAAGTATTAAAAAAGATTCATGACGGTAATTTTTTAAAATATTATATAATCTTGGTGGACTATATTTCTTTGCAACTTTCTCTTCTTTTTTGTTTAAATGGTTGTTTTTGTTATTGTTTGATGCATAAATTATTATTTTTAGATCTTATCATTCTTTTTATAAACTAGTTTGAAAATGGATTTATCTGAATATACCCGATCCCGGCCCAATGGAAAGCGGGTATGGTGAATTGTCCACTATCCCTTCTGGGTATGGAGGTGGAGATGGGGAAGAAATTCCCAATTGGAGATCGGGGGTAGAATAGGGTCCCCCTATCCATACTCTACACGTTGACATCCCTACTCGGAAATAACTAATGGAAATATCTATCTAAAAATTAATTTTTATCCCTATATGTGGGGTGCTATATAATCCCAAAAGGTGGGGTGAGATTGCGCAGGATTAAAAGGTGCGAGCGGGAAACACATTTTGACGAAATATGATAAATTACAAAATTGCTGTCAAACGTTCTCTATCAGGCAAAATATCACCAAATTAGCCTAAAAATTTACATTTCTTTATTTGATATTTTCAAAGTTATAACGTACCGGTCAAAAAAGAATTTTAATAGAACTAGTACTCAGACAAAACAATATAGGAATTATCAATACTATGATTATTAACTTTGTCTATTCTTATCCACAAATCAAAGGAGGCATGAGAACGAGACTCAAATTTGGCTTTCAGTGTTGGTGAAAAATTGTTGGAATTATGGAATTAATAAAGTTTTATCAGATCATCAACTTCATAGCTTCAAATTATAGGCTCCATTCCACTAACTCAAAAAAGTTAAAAATCCAGCTTATTACAAAAATTGAGGCAGTCACTCCCTCACAATAAATCACATAAAAAGCCGTGAAGAGCTAAAAAAACTCTCTTAGTGGAACACGATGTCTAGATGTTCATATGCAACACCTACACCTAATTACAGAAAATGAGCAATAATTCATAATCCGGATTATTGGATTATCCATTTTGTTTTTATTCAATTTTTTTTTGCATTTGTTAGTTTTGCGTCAAGATTTTGTGGTTTTTGGATTCCTCTCGACGAGACGAATCTAACAATTATAAAATTATGGTCAAAATTCAAATTTTTTTAATAAAGCCAAAATTAATCCAATAATCCAAGTATTTTCGGCTTTATTCAAAAAAATATTTGGTTTGACCATAAATTTATACTTGTTAGATTCGTCTCATCGAGAGGAATTCAGAAACCACAAAATCTTGACGCAAAACTAACAAATGCAAAAAAAATTTGAATAAAGACAAAACAAAAAAACAAAAAAAACCGGATTAAGGCCCGGTTCTGCTAATTTTTTTTTTTTTGTTTTTAACTAAAAAACTATCTCATTCCACTAACAAAAAACCACTTAATTTGTTTGCAAAACTAAAAACCAAAAAACTAGTTAGTGGAACAAGTTAGTTTTTTTGCAAAACTAAGCAAACAAAAAACTAGTTTAATAGAACAAGTTAGTTTTTTTGCAAAACTAAAACATTCAAAAAAACCAAGTTAGAGCCTGTTTGGCCGGTAACTTTTTTCATTTTCCATTTCTCCTTATTGGCTTTTGGGTGTTTGGCAGTGAAGGACAAAAATAGCTTTTGGGAGAATGCGGTTTGGGTTTTTGAAGATAGAGAACAGAAGTTAGAAATAGTCTTAGAGGAGCTTTTCACGTTTTGGAGAATGTGTTTTGCTTTTTTCGTACGAATGAGATGTTTTTTTCTTCACAGATGAGTGTTAAAATGCATTCTACGTTTTTCTCCCAAACACTACTCTTCTTGCAAAATGTATTCTGCATTTTTTTCCCAAACACTTCTCCCAAATTCAAAACACATTCTGATCATAATCCAAAAAGCCAAAAAGCCAAAAAATTTAAAATGAAAAACTAAAAAGTAGACTCCCAAAAAACCGCTTAGTGTTACACTCTTTAAGCTTTTTTTTGTCAAAGCAGCAAGCCACCAAAAGACAACGTAGGGCCCACAAGTTTCACAAAAGTGAATAGAAGCATAGAAAATTGAAAATTTTCTCCCAATAATAGAGATTAAAGAGAGTAGCTGCCACGTTTCGATGTAGGCGTCGTACACGTGTCAAGACACGACTCATCATATAATTTCAGTAAAGAAAAGAATCCAACGGTGGAGATGAAAGGGTGAGGAGCTGGTTCCATCTAGCTGTATATCAGTGGGTTGTCGGTTTGTGAGTTGTTGGGGTTGACTGGGACCCGTGGGAGCGCAGAAGAAAGCAATGGGAGAAAGCAACCATTTTTTTACTTTTTTTTTTTTGGAAAGCTGTTAAAACTTAAAAAGGAAAATAGAAATGAGGAAAAATACTACTCCTCAATGCCACCGCCCACCGATATCAAGTGGTGACAAAGTTGTTAATCCCGTACCGGCAAAAATATTATTTTCTCCAATTAAGATGATTAGTACGAGTTTCGAGGTGTATCTTGATATCGTTCAGAATTATCGCGATTCATATTATCTAAATGTATAACTAAAAAACTTAAAAGTAGATAAAAAAAACAAATTTTAGTAGTTTGATATATATGTTTACATAGGCCTAATAAAAAATTAACATGATTAACGTATTAGACTTGTTGAATTATTATAATTCACACCTGCTTTAGCAAGAGAAAAAATAACCAAGTATTTTTTTACACCGGCCGAGATTTTGGTACGGGCCTGGTATCAACCAGTATTTTAGCCGCTACAAAACCCCTAGTTGTGTGTGTTTTTGACCTGCTATGGTATGGTATGGGATTGAAAACACTGTGTGGTAGTGTCCACTTTATGAGGAACTTATGTTTAAGTACTATATAACTTCCACATCAATGTATTGTGGTGAAAATGTTTGAAATATTACTTCGGCGTTGGGCGCCCTAAATAAGTACTCTGAAACAAAAGCCTAAGAGAGAGAGAGAGAGAGAGAAACATTTAGCGGCTACAGTCCTCACAGAAACATAAAGATATATATTCCGAAAGCATATCATTGATATCCGAGTAAAATGAATTTCGGCATGCTATATATATTCTCACTGAATTTAAAAAAGTGAATGACTCCAATATTGAAATATGCTCAGGGATGACGCGTTTGGTAGGCGCTCACAGCTGGGACAAAGCTCGTTTATATCTGTAATCTATGTACATTTACATGCGTATGTGCATATATTATAGCAAATTGCCTCTCTGTAATTTCAAAAGCTTGAAGCTTCCAAGCTCCCTCTTCAAAAATTTGAAGCTTCCAAGCTCCCTCCCAAATACTAATCTATGTATCCATAGCTGTCTATTATGCTGATTTACATATTGTTTACATGCACGTGCATACCCCTTGTCTCCTCACAATTTGACTCTGATCAATCAGATCAATGATTAGTGTTTTTGGGCATGGAACATAGTGTTCCTTAACAATGGAGATCAATAATGGGCGTGTTTGTAAGGCGTGTTTGTAATATCTGTGGATATAGATTTTATACTCTAGTTTCAGATTCTGCTGTAGATTTTAGATTTTTATTAGAAATGGTTAAACATGTTTACCATAATTGTGAAATTATGATTAGTTGCAGTAAAAATTGTTATTGTTTACTCAAAAAGCTGAAAAGTATGCTTTTATAAAACTTGAAACCTAAAATCTAATCCACAAAACTCGAGACTACCCAAAGGCTAAACCCAGCTCTGAGATTTTTAGAATTTCATTCATATTTTACAAAAAAATTGGAATTTGATAATCTACTATCTAGAATTTTTGGTAAACAATACAACTTGATTTTTGAAAAACTGGAATCTCAAAATCTACAAAATTAATTTCTCACACCCACAATGTGAGAAATAAATACAAAATTATTACATCCTCCGCAAAAACCCTCCATCCAATCCCCTATCGTTCGTTTTTGTGTAGTTTTGGACTGTTGTGGCTCACTTCAACCACAACAGAGACAGAAATTTTTAGCACACCAGATCCCCTGCTCCAAATTCCCTCTGTTGCATGGGGGTTTGAGTCATTGGATCACACACAAATTTTTAAAACACAAAAACAAAATTCACCATCCAACGACCCAAATCCCCCTGCAACATTGGAACAGGGGGTTTTTGGAACAAGGGATCTGGAACGAACTTTTAGATCGTAACTCGTAAGCCTTCTAGAGACTAACTCAAACAGACATCAATAGTAACATATATCATCAGATAAGAGGTGTAGCCAGAAATTTGGGGTAGTAAGGTCAATAATTAGAAACATACTTTATCTTACTCATATTTACTACTCCCTCCGTCCCTTTTTAAGTGTTTAACTTTCCATTTTGGACTATCCCTAAATAAGTATGTTGTTTGAAAAGTTAATGGGTAAAAGTTTGTACCATTATCATTTTGCCCTTTTGAAAAGTTAGTGGGTAAAAGTGGAAAATAATTTTAAAAAGTAGAGGTAAAAGTTGATGTGAAAAGTGTAAAGTGGAGTAAAAAGTTGATGTGAAAGGTGTAATGATGTTATTTATTTAATAAGTTGAATTTATAAAGTAACACATTTAAAAAGGGACGGAAGGAGTAATTAATTAGTAAATCCTCACTACTACTAGGAAATAATTATGGGTTCATATCAAGTTTGTACTGGACCCTAAAGGTTGACCTTACTATGTAGATCTGGGTTGTGCTATGATACCACCTGTAACAACCCGCCTAGGCTAACATGCTATCCCACATCCTAATCATGTGGCTCAAAATGTTAACTTCAAGATACACAGTAGCTTGTGGCAATACGTTATATATCATTGATAGGCGCGTGGAAAGCTTGGTTTTGGGCGCCTAAGTAGGGTGGTTTAGCGCGTTAGACTGCGGGTTAATGTGTATTTTCCGTTTAATGCGTGCACAGTGGTGTTCTTGTTATTTCTGTGAGTTTTTCAGGTATTTTTGGTTTTTGGCGCGCTTTTTGCATGGCTTGAAGTGGAGTTGGCGCGGGGAACAAGGCTTGGGGAGTTGGATTTTGAAATACAGGCGAAACCGATCGGTATCGATACCCCTATTTTCCGTATCGATACTAATCAGCTAAAAGGGAGCAATTTCTGTCCAGAAGGTCTAGTATCGATACCTCTAAAATCAGTATCAATACCTTATGCTTACGGGGTCAACGGTCAAATGAAGGAAATCGGTATCGATACCCCTATTTTCCGTATCGATACCGAGAGCTTACGGCCTAAGGCTTGAGACTACGTCGTTTTGTTGGTCGTAGAACTAATTCCATAATTATGTAGTTCGGTTTTCATTAGGATTAGGAGTTTTAGTATAAATACTCATGTTTTAACCCATGCTAGGGGTCGACGAATTTTACCTAGGGTTTTGAGCTTTGAAGATTCGGCTACAATTTTCATTCAACTTCTACGTTCAAGTTTGATTTCCAGAATTCCAGTGTTCAGTTTAATTTGCGAATTGATTCTCAAGTTCAAGTTTTCTTCCCTTTTGCAATTTTACGGTATCGTTTTTTTTTCATTATTTTTATAACTTATTCGTTGAGCATGTTTAGATCTAGGATTAATTTGATTCTTGCAATCTTTACAAGCATGTGTGAGTAGTCGTTTTGAGTGCGGCCGCGGGACCAAGGTGTCCCGTGGCTAGGCTAATTTATGTTCCACCTCGGTGCCGAATCAATTCAATTAATGCGCAGTTTTTGAATACGGAAATTTTTCTAGCAAACAAACCCGGGCATTGCCAATTCCAATTGCGCGCTGAAATCGGTGACAAGTGGTGTGCACTTGTTGGAAACTATTTTCCATATTTTTAAATCTATTAATTGAATCATTGTGGCCCGAGTGAATGTGAATTAGGCTAGCTGCGGACACCGTAGTGCCCACGGTTGTGCTCTACTTTTTAAAACCGTAGCCCAGTAGTTGAATTAGTTTAATTTAGTTAATTAAGTAAATCATCTGAGCAAGGGGTGGCTACCTGAGAGCCAATTACAAACGTAGAGCTGACATAGTTTGAGTCAAACACCGTAGACCGTCTCTGTGGTTCGACTCCGGTACTTCCGGATTTATTGTGCTGCACCGGTCAATAGTCCTACGCTTGGGACGAAATCTTAGTTAATTGTTAATCACCCGAACGGTCAAGCAATCATATTCACTTGTGCTATGGTACCACCTATAACGACCCACCCCGGTTGACCTGATAACCCTTAACTTAACAAACGTGGCTCAAAAAGTTAACCTTGAGTTATACAGTAGCTTGTGGCGATACGTTAATTATCATATTCATTTCCCAGGTTTACATGGTGAGGGCCACCCTAGGGTAGGGTCTGGTATGAGCCTAATGATGTGTTGTATAGAGCTAAGTGCCACATCATAGCTACTAGGGAAAAAATTGTTGTGTCAATGCAACAAGCATGTTGTGTCAATGCAACGAGCATGTTGCATCATAAGGTGGGGAGATTGTGAGAGCCCACCTTGGGCCTATTAGTCTCACATCGGTAAGACGTGGGAAATAAATCTGATAGGTACTGTATAACTCGATGTTACGAGACATTACAAATAGAGCTATTGGTATCTGATGCATTTGTCGCTTTTTAATTAGAACTTCTTTGAAACCTATTATATGATCTTTTTCCTTGCTTATCCTAACTTATGTAGGGAAGCGTATGGAAAAGATGAACAAGAACGACCACGAACAAGAATTTAGAGAAACTCTCTCTAAAACTCGAATTTTATTAATCAATAAACAACTGGCTAGCCCGAGAGCTTACAATATCAATATATAGGCTACGGAAACCCTAGGAATAATCGGGAAAATGCAACAATTGCCGACTTAACATAAAATAAAGAAAATTACCAAAAACGGAAATATTTGAGTTAGGCTCAAATATGGAAATTAGAATGAAAAAGATAGCTACTGCCAAAAACCTAGGTCAAAATGGAGTTGGATTGACCAAGTAATTAGCAGATTGATTATTTCCTAAAACGGCAAATTTGACGATTCGGAGGCCTAAACGAGGGAATTAGGCCGAAAACCACCGGTACCCATGGGCCCATGGGCCTTGGTCGTTGGGACGTTTCGCTTCAACTATAAGACCCGTGGATCAATCCGCCACTAGTCATTTTTCCCACTTTTCTATCAAGTTTTTCCAAGTAGCGGCACGCAACCCAATCTGCATCACTAACATTCACTCCCTTACAAGGAGAGTGAACGGAATTGAACTCGTTTAGTAAAGTTTCCACCCAGTCTATATTTTCCTTTTTATGGTGAATATTATAGTGAGACACTTTGCAATGAGTAATTTGAAAAAACCACAAGGGCTTAGCCGAGAGGTCTTCGGCTAAGAAGTAGGGATATGCTCTCACTTAAGGTTATAGGTTCGATTTCCGTTGTTAGCAACTCTTAGGGCCACCTCACCCCCGTGCGTAAGCGTGTGAAACGGCTGTGAGAGTCCGAAGTGTGATCAAGCTGGCCCGAGACACACACACACACACAAAAAAAAGTGATTTGAAAACATTTTCTCATTTAAATAAATATCATCAACATGGTGAAAATGCTGCACCTTTTTTTGGATAAACGTTATGTCATTTTAGAGTATCAGTTTTGCTACTACATTCTGCTTTTTGTTACTGTTAGAACATATACAAATGTTAAGTCTCACGTCGGACTAATGAAAGAAAAAGACACGTCTTATATGACTCACTACTTACAGAGCTTAAATTTTTTAAAGAAGTTTAAGTTCATTCAATTTGTATTGTGTCAACTCACTACGTATAATTCTTAAGCTGTTAAGTAAGTTGTTGAGATTGGCTTGATTTCTGGTTTTTGTCAGAACCGTCCGGACGGATTTGAGGATCGTCCGGACGGGTTTGCGTTTGTTCTTTTTCTTCTTATTGTCATAACAACAGTTACTTTCTAAAAAGATTGAGCCTTGTGCACGCAGTGATGGTTATTCAACATGCACAGTACTCCCAACAAGTGGCATAAGAACCAATGACCGATCGACGATCTACCGGTGAACTGTGCACGCCATTATCCTCTCCCACAGAAAACTATCGATAGTATATATTGTATACATATATCATCACGCATGCATGTCCATCAGTCCATCTCACCTAGTTTTAGTCCCCACCACTCTCTCCATGCTATTTTTTTTTAAAAATCATATACTCCATTATTATAGCACTGGTGGCAGCAATCTCGTCTGCAAGTGGGGTTTAAGTAATTAGGTTGTCCTGAAATAAGTAGCAATCAATTTGTTAGCAATTTTCGAAATGGTCCCCTTCACGGCCCGTTTAGATGAAGTATTAGTTTGAGAGGGATTAAATAGTAAGGGGTGATAAAATAGTCGGGGTGATTAAATAAGAATGGTGAGCCCACAGTGAAGAAGGGAGGATTAAATAGTCCATGGTTTGGATGATGGATGAAAAATGAGGGATAAGGAGGGTGGATGATGCAAACGACTATTTTACCCTTGTCAATGCCCATGTATTTAAATAATTATATAAATACAAAAAATGATTTTTTTTTTGCCATAATTTAACCAAACTGCTACTGTGGTAAATATTTGAACTACTTCAATTTTTGTTTGCCATAATTGGCCAAACTCCTAATCACGATTTTATTAGCTAAAGCGGTTTTTTTTTTTAGCTATTTGATACAAGCACAGAAAAAAAAAAAAAAAAAAAGGGTATGAGTTATGATGTTTCGAAACTCTATTTGATACAAAAAAATGGGTATGGGCACAGTAGCAGTTTGGATTTTGGTCCGAAATTGATGTTTTTTTTTAGGATTTTGGTCCGAAATTGGTCCGAAAAAAATGGGTATGAGTTATGATGTTTCGAAACTCTATAAATACAAAAAATGATGTTTTTTTTTTTACTGTGGATTTTGGTCCGAAATTGGAATTAAGGAGGGTAGGAAGGTAAAAAGGGGGAGGATGAGAGGCCGGACTAAATACAAGCACCCCCCCTGCTTGTATTTAGTCCGGCTAAGGGGTGATTATTTAGCCGGCGGCTATTTAATCGGGGGGCATCTTTTGTTGCCAAAGCATGGGCTAAACTACTCATCCTCCGGCTATTTAGTCGGGGTCTCTTGTACATCATCCAAACGAGGCCTCATTTTCAGGACTAATAGAAGGATAGATAGACTCATAGGAGTAAAATATTATTGATGCATGTAATCAATAATACTACGGTCTACACGGACGTAGATATTAAAGTGTCGGGTGGACGAGCACTACCAAAAAATTGGACATATAAGTACAATACATGTCAATTCAAAGTACAAAAATATTACCAAAATAATAGTATTTTTTTATCAACCTAGAGGATTATAAAACTATAACACATAGTAAATGCATACAATATCCCTATGTAAAAGTAATATCTCTTCTTAAAAGTTACTGAAATTAAGTCTGATTCTTTCATGAGGAACGCATTTTATAATGGAATTTAAGTGGGCAAGTGTTAGACTTTAAATGTTCACCTAAAACTATTACAATAACAAAGAATATTTGAAACTTGGTGAGTGGATTGTTCAAATTTATCTGTCTCTCGTTCCGTCGACCTTGAATAATAGCACACCCGCCATGAAATAGTACAGTTACAAAAATAATATATAAACTATTACAATAACAAAGAATATTTGAAACTTGGTGAGTGAATTGTTCAAATTTATCTGTCTCTCGGTCCGTCGAACTTGAATAATACCACAACCGCTGTGAAATAGTATATCTCACAGTTACAAAAATAATATATATATAAATATCCATCCGATGATTTAAACTGAATACCGAATATGTAATCTGCTGAAGACATATAGACCAATATCATGAACACTGATTCTTGCAGGAAACAAAATTTAATCCACTGACTAATAAATCACTTGAAGGACAAACCGGGTAGTCCATGTATAACGCTGGAGCCAACGCAATGTTTTCGACTCATACTCATTTAAAAGCTTAAGCTTTTAAGGTAAAAAACCATCAAACGTCCAAAGAACTTTATGGATTTCCGAAAGCGCTCACAATATTCAACGTTACTCTGGATTTGGTCATAACTAAAGTACATGTTGTATTATTGTGTACATTTTTTGTAGTTATGAATAATGTAAAATTAGGTTAAAAAAAAGAACACTGGACCCAATTCATCTACTCTTACAATGTGCCTAAAACCAGAAGCTTTGTCTTTTGTCACCCACCCTTTACGCCTCTAAGAATGTACACATAGGTCCATAGACTAAAGGGGGATGACCCTTTTTGGTGAGTTCTTTTTTGAACCTCATGCCCGGCCAAAAGATAAAAGCAAACCACCATGTCCTCTCTTTACATTTTAAAAGTTGTCGCTTTTGGAAATGGAAAGAAGAGTGTGCCATACCCTGATACCCCCCAATCATTCACTCCTTTTTTTTCGACAGAAGGGTGTCTGGACCAGCTTACACGCACCTCAATTATTTCTATCTCTGGTCTAGTCAAAGGCAAGCCATCCACGCTAAAAGTAGGGGATTCACAAGAGATTTCTCTATTACAGCCTAACACCAAGAAGTTGCTAAATTTCAAACTCATGATATCTGAGTTTATAGCTTATACTTGTTGTCATTTAAGCTACCCTTTTAGGATTGATCATTCACTCTTTTGCCGACCCAATAATTGTTTGATGATCTCCAACCCCTCTTTCCCATTTTCTACGCCCATCCATTATGTTTATTCCAAAACCCACTGAACCCATTTAAGGACAACTCTAAAGAGGACAAAAGTGAGTATGCTACATAATATCAACATGAACAAAAACAAACGGATAGGAACCGATAGGAATTGTATCGATGGGGTACACAAGGACCGCAGGGCCCACTTACGGATCCTGCACAACTGATTTGAACTGTTCCAAAAAAATAAAATATATTTTTGAGTGACCGCGCAAGAAATTAGCTCAAAAAGATACCTACAGGCTACAACTAGTTGATCCGATGTACTAATTTCTCATTCTTCAGATTACAGGCCCATCGGTATCGGTACCTATAGTGTGGTTGAAAACCAAATGTTTGTGAGTATTAAGTACGAAAGTGTAAGCAAGAATTTGGAAATGCCGAAATGGTGCATGCTTTCACATGACTTTTGCACATAGTATTAATTAAAACCTTTGGCATCAAGTCTAACCGGGGGCCTGTGTTGACTTAGTCACCACAGGTGGTGTAGTGGGGTTAAACGGTGCCGTATTGTATGGGACACAAAGCCTTTGCAAAATGTAATTTTGTGGGATCCACTTTCGGGTCTCACACAAACGATTCGAACCATTAAATAATTTTAAAATAATTATTAAAGTGATCTCGGAGAAAATCAAGCCCATTGGATGTTTTTACGTTACTCATCTATTCTTTGATTTTCATTCAGAATTCAGGACCCTACCAGTTTGAAACAATCTTCAGGAAAAGTTATAAAATTGTGGGCTTAGAAAATCATTGATCTGAACCATAAGAGTCGTAGGGCTCGTTGAGAAGAGCATCCAGTAAAAAAATAATCTTGTTCGGACATCATTAGGTATCAAAAATACTAAAAATATGAGTTTTTTTTTTTTATATCTATAGATGTCCGAATACTAAAATACTCATCTATTCTTTAATCTTGTTCGCAGTCCTTCACCGAGAGCACTATAATTACATTTTGCAAAGGCTTTGTGTCCCATACAAAATGGCACCGTTGCCCCCACTACACCGCATGTGGTGACTAACCTGATTTAGTTAAATTGAAAAAACTAGTTTTTTGGTTTTTTTCGTTTTGTCCTTATTCCAATTTTTTTTGCATTTGTTAGTTTTGCGTCAAGATTTTGTGGTTTCTGGATTTATCTCGTTGAGACGAATCCAAAGGGTATAAAATTATGGTCAAAAGTAATAGTTTTTTGAATAAAGCCGAAAATAAACCAGTTTTTTGGATTATTTTTCCTCTTTATTCACAAAACTTTAAGTTTGGCTTACAATTTTATACTTTTTAGATTCCTCTCGTCGAGACAAGTCAAGAAATCACAGAAAATCGACTGAAAACTAACAAATGCAAAAAAATTTTTTGAATAAAGACAACGAAAAAAAAACCAAAAAATCAGTTTTTTCAATTTAGCCAAATCAAAAGTCATCACAGGCCCCCGGCTTCCAGCATTAGGAGGTGTGGGCGTCGCTTCACCGGAATGGCCCCCTTGGACGCCTGAAACAGTACCGTGGGGGGGAGCTCGAGTGGACCGCGCTGGGGTCTCCGGAGGCTCGTCGGAGGAGGCAGCTGGTGCTCCTGAGATACGCCGGAGGGGGACCTGCACAAGGGAACAACCACGTTAGCGCCTGGCCCGGACGGCGGTGGTCCGGGGCGGCGCTCCGATGGCTAAGTAAGCAATTGGGAGAGCGTATATTGGGGAAACTAGAGAGAGAGTGCAGCTAAGAGCCAAATATAGAGAGAGAGTCAGATTTCGGTCCCCCCTTACGGAGGTGGTGGGGGACATATTTATAGGTGAGGGGGCGCGTGCCCCGCACGCCCCTCAGGGGCCTTACGCGCCCCGTCCCTATCACCGCATTCAATGCTAGGACTGGCGTCTGAACGTCAAGTGGCACTCCGGCCACTGTTCACCCTGCAGAGTCGTTACCTGCTCCTGACATTCTCAATGATCTAGCCCGCCCTGCAGGCGTAGCCTGCAGAGTTGGTGGCCTGCCACCGCCGCAGATCACGTGGGGTGGTAGGGACCACCAACGAGCCACCCAGGCTGTCAGAGGCGTCTCGAACGAACCCCCCCTGGCACCTGGCGCGTCCCTCCCCGGCACCGAGGTCTACCGACTCGGTCCGGAGGGCGTTCGGGGGGAATTCCCGAGCGCTACCGAGACTTCCTTCCGCCAGGCTCTTTATGATGTATCCGAGCCCCGGGTCCCGGGTCTGCCGAGTCCCCCTGGGTCTCCCGAGGACACTCCCCGGACGGTGGTACGGCCGAGGAGCGAGACTTGTCGGGACCCCTCTCCGGGCACTTGAGAAACTCGCCCCCCGCGCAGAAATGGTCGCCTTGGACCCCGGGCCTCCCGGCCGCTACAATAGCCCCTCTACTTCGCCAATCTGTGCCCCATCAATTGGGGGAGTGGACGGATCCGAGAGGCCGGTGAGCATTCCGCGTGCCAAGCCGAGGGAATCCCGAGCGCCCTTAACCGAGGAAAAAAGAGTAGTCCGAGTGCTTCGTTTCGGAACGTTACATCGTTCTGGAGCTGAAAGGACGCGTGATGTGACGCGATCTCGGAGGTGACGCTTGGGTTATCCGGTGTCAGAGATTCCCTGACGTGGCGTGACGTCAGGTGCCACGTGTCTACTCGGTATTCGTCCGAGGACCGTCGCAGGGGATTCGCGCCAAAACGTTTCGAACGGTGAAGACAGGTGTCACCTCCTGGTTGGTTAGCCGAGACGAAGCGCCGTTTCCCGAGGGGGTGCATCGTTTCGCATTTAATGCGACGGCTGGCCCTCCCCCTCCCCCACTATAAATACAACTCGGAGAGGGGGAGGAGTCACCGTTACTCTGCTGCTCTTGCTCCCCGCCGGAATTTCTTTGCGCCGCCAGAGGAATCTCAAACGTCTCAGAGCCAGATCTTGCTTCTCAGCCACTTCTAACGCCAAATCTTGAGGTAAATCGCTTCCTCTCATCACTTTCTTGCTGTTTAGTGCCTTTTTTTCTGCGTTTTGGGCCATTTTTTGCCCATTTTCAACGTTTTAAACTCTGCCCCTGTTTGGGTTGAGTTTTCCGGCGAGTTCTGCGGCGGCGTACGGCCGCCGGTTTCTGGGCGCGTTGAATATTCAACGTGTTCTTCCGAGCACAGTTGAGTATCCAACGTGTTCTTCCGAGGACTAGTTGGACTTTCCCCGAACGGACACACCACGACCTGAGTCCCAGCCGAGAGCCAGCCGAGGGGTAGGTCCCCTCGGTGGGCCGTGCGTCGTAGTGGCTTTGTATTTGCACCATGCCCCTATGCATATAGCTGACGGGTTTCCTCGTGCACTTTCTTAGGTTCTCGGCTGGATGAGCGACGAGCCATTCATCTCGGACAGCGACGAAGAGCTCACCGAAGAGGTCATAGCATACATCAGAGAGCTCGGTAACAGATACCGGAACCGTTCACCGAGCGCACTCAACATCCCCCCACTCCAAACCGTTTATCCCGAGGAATACCGAAGAATGGAGAGGGAGAGAGTAAACACTGGTACGGAGGCTTCGACGTCTCAGGTCCCCGAGCGCCGGGACTCCCCGAGGTCCGGGTCTTCCGGGGTAGAGATTTTCGAGCCGACCGTTGAGCCGATACCGGTCGTCAACCTCAGCAACGGGGACGAGGCAACCCCGAGCGGTCAACCTGAGGTCGTCCCACCTGAGAGACGAGAGGGGGGGGATGCAGCCCCAAGAGGTAATCCGAGGGGTCGTCGATCCGAGGCCCCCGCACTCTCCTTCGGCGATGGCTGGGAGGAGGTGCCTCTTCCGAAGGGTGGAGACGAGGAGTGCCCGTATGTCAAAGAATTCGACCCAGACCACCCCGAACGCCTGGTGGGGTTCAGGGCAAGGTACGAGATCCCGGACGACGTGGAGATCGAGCTACTTTTCGGTGACCGGATCGAGTACGGGGATGACCACATTACAGTCCCCCTTATGGCAATCACCGAGGGGGGGCTTCGCTTTCCCTTCCCGAAGATGGTCCGCCAGCTCCTCCACTACTACGACCTCGGCCCCCACCAGATCGTGGTCAACGTCTACCGAGTGCTCTTCTCTGTCTTGAAGCTGGCCGAGAGACACCACATCCCAGCGACGGTATACGACGTGCTCGGGATTTACCTCATGGCCTTGAGCTCCAAGTTCCGACGGTACTACTTCTCCGTCCGGAACGAGTATGACCACCTCATCACCGACCTCTACGACTCGGAAGAGCACCAGTATAACTACGTGGTGGTGAGGGGGAACTATACGTGGGCCCCCGAGGAGCCCCACACTTGGCCCCTCAACCATCGCCGAGGGGATCCCAGTAAGCCGAGAGCCTCTCTTCTATTTATTCGTACCGTACATTTCTTTCATTGCATTCATTGTTTTCTACCGTGGACTGACTGAATCTTCTATTTATTGCAGTCTGCAGCCTCGTCAACAAGAGACTCATCGAGTTCTCGGACGACGGTGTCATCCAGGCCCTCTTTGCCCGCGGTCAGCAACAAGCCCACGCCCTCCTTGACTACGTGCCGAGTTATCACGGCTATCTGAGCCGAGACAAGTTACCGAGAGCCAGCAACCGCCAAAGGAGGAGCAGGGCAACTCTCCCCGACGAAGGGCTAGAACAACTGTGGGGGAGGGAGAGGCAACCCCGAGACGAGATGGCCGCTTCAACCGAAAGGCCCACGCTCGCCCAACTGAGGCAGCAACAGCAACGGGAGCGTCGAGGGCGTGCTCCGAGGCCCGGGAGAAGGGCAAGCCAAAGAAGGACGAGGGAGGAACAGCCCGGAGACCAGAGCGACCCAGCCGCAAAGAGGCTTCGGGTGGAGGAGACTCTTGCTCCAGCTTCACCCCCGAGGTCCTCCGAGGCTCCCGGAATTCCCGAGCAGGGGGGTCACACCGACGTCGCTTCCTCTGCCGCCACAAACGCCCCCGCGGGTCAGGGGCACTCCCGGGGGACTAGCCCCACTCAGGTCGCGGCCAACCGCGAGGCTGCGGGGGGATCGGCAGTCAGTCCTCCCGAGGCTTGGGCCCCCGTCTTCTCCGGCCGAGGAGGGGTGCTCCTTACGAGGGCGGACAGCGTCCGAGAGGATCCAGAAGTGGCCAACATCCTGCTGAAGGGGCTGGCCCTTCCCATTGACATGTCCTCGCTCAACGCCTGCTCCCTTGATGACAACTTCACAGAGCTCCACAGCTGCTTGGTTAAGGTAACGATTGTCTTTTATTCACAGTGATTGTCTTTCTTCCCGAGGCTCTAATGCCTGGTACTGACCTTAAATTTTCTCAGGCGAGCCAAGCCTCCGTTGCCGTACACAAGAAAACGGTGGCGCTGGCCAACGCCTCCAGGGCCGCCGCGGAGAAGCTGAAGGAAGAGAAGAAGGCTGCCGAGCATATGAAGGCCGAGATCGATGGCCTCGGAAAGAAGCTTGAGGACCTCAGCCTGGAAAAGCTAGGCGTTGAAGGGATGATCAAGGCGGCCGAGGATCGTGCGAGTGCTGCCGAGGATGACGCCAGGACTGCCGAGGAGCGGGCCAAGGCGGCTGAGGACAAAGCAAAGGATGCCATGGACCGGGCGAAAGCTGCCGAGGACAGGCTTGCCGAGCTCGAGGCTTCCCAAGCGATCATGCTGGCCGCGGCCGACGAAAACGGCTTCAAAAGGGGCGAGGAAGAGGCCGGGAGGCAGTACCTCACGGAGTGTGAGGAGATAGAGGTAGCGGCTTTCAAGAAGGGCTACCGTCTCGCTCACAAGGACTGCTTCCCGATCGCTTATATTCGGGGAGTGGATGCTTGCAATGCCCCTCCTGATGCCGAGGCTCGCATCGTTCCCGAGGTCCCTGAGCCTGAAGTCCCGGAGATGACAATGGATGATTTTGATGAAGAGGCCGAGGAGGGAGAGCTGAACGAGCCGGACGCTTCTGCCGAGGACCTTCTACCCGAGACCGAAGATGCTTAGGCCTAGGTTTTTATTTTCTTTTGTTGTTCTGTTTTGTTGAGACTGGCGCCGAAATGTTAGGGCACATGCCAGGTTCCGTGATTTTGTAGTTTAACACAGGTACTGGGGGCTGGCACCGAATGATGCACTACCGCCGAGCCCCCTGTTTTGATGGTAAATGAACGGATGATATTATTTTATTTTTTGCAATGTTTAAAATTCTTTTTCTTTTTTTTAAACTTGAAGTAGATGATAGTTTTTACCGAGCATCGGGTTTTTGCCGACGGCCGACACTCCGAGAATATGATAAATGATAGCCCCTCTTTGGGAGGGAGCAAGGTACGCTTGCTTCCTCCCGAAGATAAGTGGGGAAGTGAATATACTCTTGTCTTCCGTTCGCTCCATCGAGGACGGGCGTTCCGAAACCGAACACGTGAGCTACCCCGAGCGTATCTACAAAGGTCCCGGCTTAGGTGGGGAATCGCTTCGATAGACCCCGATATCAGACCTAAGCCGAGGTGGTGTACGCCGAACGCTAACCAGCGTTCATCCCCGAGCCCGTATTGGCGGGGGGGGTTGGATGATAGCGAGGCCTGGTAGTTCAACCCGAAGCCCTGCAGTATGCGTCATCCGAGACCAGTCGGGTCACCGTTCGGAATAGTGAGCAACCGAACGCAAGTATTCTACCCGGTATGAGGCCCTGCGTGCCTTCGGGCGCAGAGAGTAATCACGAGAGTTTTGAGAGCAAAAAGTTGTTCATTGAAATGCGGCGCGTTCGGTTTACAAAGGATCACCGAAGGCGGGGCGCGAGTTATAAAAACAAAGTTGGGCTACCCATAAAACTTTCGGAGCTTGGAGGCGTTCCATGGGTTGCCCACGATCGTGCCGTCCATCTCGGCGAGCTTGTACGCCCCGTAGCCGGCCTTGGCTGTGATTTTGAACGGGCCCTCCCAGTTAGGCATGAATTTTTTCTTGTTTTTCTTCTGGACCACCTCCCGAAGGACGAGGTCATCAACATTGAAAGGGCGCATCCTGACGTTCTTGTTGTAGCCCCGGGCTACCTCTTGTTGGTAGGCAGCATACCTGATATTCGCGTCGTCTCGGAGATCTTCGACATGGTTTAACTCGGAGGCAATGTGTTCGTCGTTAGTGGCGGGGTGGAACGCCTCGGTGCGCTCCGTCGGGGCAGTGGCAGCGAGGGGGAGGACCGCCTCCATCCCAAAAGCCATTGAGAAGGGCGTTCGGCCAGTACCACGCCGCGGAGTAGTGCGATAGCCCCAGAGGACCTTGGGAAGCTCTTCCACCCATTTCCCTCGTTTATTGGTCAGCCGTCTCTTAATGCCGGCGGAGATAGACTTGTTGGAGGCCTCGGCCTGGCCGTTACCCTGAGGGTAAGCCACCGTCGAGTTATAGACTCTGATGTTCTTCTTTTTGCACAGTGTTTTGATGGCCTCGGCCACGAACTGGGTGCCGTTGTCCGAGATTATAGCATAGGGAACACCAAACCTGGAGATGATGTTTTTCCAGATGAATTGCTCTACGTCCGTGGCAGTGATGTGGACGAGGGGTTCCGCCTCAACCCACTTGGTGAAGTAGTCTGTGGCGGTGATGAGGTGTTTGAATCCGCCGGGGGCGGTAGGGAGCACGCCGACGATATCAAGTCCCCACTGGGCGAAAGGCCACGGGCTAGTAACCGGGTTGAGGAAGAGGGTGGGTTGGTGGAGGAGGGGAGAGTGTCTTTGGCAGGACACACAGTTCCGCACATAGTCTTCGGCAGACTTGCGCATTTTGGGCCACCAGTATCCCTGGGAGACGGCACGCTCGGCCAATGACCGTCCTCCTGAGTGGCATCCACTGCTGCCCTCGTGAAGCTCGTGAAGTATCCGAGGGACCTCCTCCTCGTGGAGTACGCGAAGGTCCGGGCCAATATAGGTGCGCCTGTAGAGTTGACCAGTCGCGGAGAGGAAGTATGAAGCCGCCTGGCACCGCAACCGGTGGGCAGCCTTTTTGTCCGCAGGGAGCCGATCGTCCCGAAGGTAAGCGACGAGCGGGTCCATCCAGCTAGGACCCAAGGAAACGATACACATGACGTCTTCCTGCCCGGGCTCAAAGCTGGGGATAGGAATGTCGCCAAGGATTATCGTTCGGGAGCCCCCGACTTCTGTACACGCGGATCCGAGGGCTGCCAGGGCGTCCGCATGCGCGTTGTGCGCTCGGCCGATATGCCAGAAATCTACCTTTTTGAAGTCTTTTTGCAATAACAACACGTGGCTGAGATATTTCAGCATCCGGCTGTCGCCGGAGCCGTAGTCACTGTTGAGTTGGTTGACCACCAACATGGAATCGCTGTAGACCTGCAGCTCTTCTATGCCGAGGTCCAAGGCGAGGCGTAGCCCGGCAATGAGTGCCTCGTACTCGGCTTCGTTGTTAGTGGCTGGGAAACCGATGCTCATGGCGCACTCGTGGAGGGTGCCCTCGGGGGATACGAGCACTATTCCAGCCCCCGCCCCCCGGCTGTTGGAGGCTCCGTCGACGTGCATGCGCCAAGAGTCGCCGGTGTAAATTGTTGCCGTCCTCGGCGGAGACCTTCTGAGGGCGGGCCCTGGCTGTGCGAGGGCGGGATCGTGAGGGGCAATCGTTTCTTGTTCCTTACTTGCTTCGGCATCTAGCCTCGGAGTGAGCTCGGCAACGAAGTCGGCCAGAGCCTGCCCCTTAATCGCTGTCCGTGGCTCATATCGGACGTCAAAGTTCGCCAGCTCCATTGACCATCTGCAGATCCTGTCTGAGAGGTCTGCCCTCCGGAGTATGGCTTTGAGGGGGTATTCGGTAACGACGATGATCGTGTGGCACTGGAAGTAGGGAAGAAGCCTGCGCTTCGCCGTGACGAGAGCGAGCGCCAACTTCTCCAGCGGCAGATATCTCGTCTCGGCTGGGAGCATAGTCTTGCTGGAGTAGTAAATGGGCTGCTGAACCGGTCCCTCCTGCCGTACTAACGCCGAGCTGACCGCGTGCTCCGAAACCGCCAGATATAGGAACAAGTCCTCGTCTACCACCGGGGTAACCAGAAGGGGGGCCTTAGCCATGTACCCCTTGAGCTCGGCAAGAGCCCTGTCACACTCTGGGCTCCACTGGAACGCTCTTTTGCTCGTCTTGATGGACTCAAAGAACGGACGGCAGGCGTCCGAAGACTTGCTAATAAAGCGGTTGAGGGCCGCAGCCATCCCGGTGAGTCGCTGCACTTCCCTGATGGTCGTTGGGGCTCGGAGCCTTTGGATGGCGGCGACTTGACTAGGATCCGCCTCGATCCCCCGCCGAGTGACGAGGTACCCTAAGAATTTCCCCGAGCAGACCCCAAAGGCACACTTTTCGGCGTTCAGCCGCAGCTTGTGCGCCCTTAGAATTGCGAAGATCTTACCGAGGTGATCTAAGTGGTCCTCCGTGAGTTTGCTCTTGATTACCATATCATCGATGTAAGCTTCCATGATGTCCCCGAGCTCATTCCGGAACATCTTGGAGACCATCCTCTGATATGTGGCGCCGGCGTTCTTTAAGCCGAAGGGCATCACCTGGTAGCAGTAAGTACCCCTTGGCGTGATGAAGGCCGTCTTCTCCACGTCCGTTACGTCCATGGCTATCTGGTGGCGTCCAAGAAGCTCAGCCTGGCGTGTCCGGCAGTGGCATCCACTAACTGATCGATCTGAGGAAGGGGAAAGCAATCCTTCGGACAGGCATCGTTGAGGTTGGTGTAATCCACGCAAACCCGCCACTTGTCAGTCTTCTTCTTTACCACAACTGTATTGGCCAGCCAGGTGGGATACTGAACTTCCCGAATGGCCTCGGCCTCAACGAGCCTCTGGACCTCCTCTACCACGGCATCTGAATGAACCGCTGAGGACCGCCTCGGCCGCTGGACCACTGGCTTTCTATCCGGGTCAACGTTGAGCTTATGCGTGATGAAACCCGGGCTCACGCCCGGCATTTCGTAGGGAGTCCACGCGAAAACCTCAACGTTGTCCTTGAGGAAGCGAATCAGGTCGTTACGCTCGGCGTCTGAGAGTTCGGTTCCGACCATGAAGTACCTGCTGCCATCCTCGTTGACCGGCACCTTGAGGAGGTCCTCCACGGCTTTCTCCTCGGCCGGGGAGCCAACGTCGTCGAGGACGGGGGCCGAGTCTGGCATTTCAACCCACTGGACCTGCCTTGGCATCCTACTTTCTTTTCTGTCCTTTATGCGAACGGCATTTACAAAACATTTCCTGGAGGCCATCTGATTTCCTCGGATGGTCTCCTGGCGCCCGGATGCGCCGATGAAGCGGACGCACTGATGGAGGGAGGAGGCGATCGCCTTCATGGAGTGGAGCCATCCCCGTCCAAGTATGGCATTGTAGGGGCTCGGGGAGTCCACAACTGTGAAGTCGACTTCCAGACGCATCGTCCCCGCCCAAACTGGGAGGGTGATGCTCCCGAGAGGGTACACGGGGTGTCCCGCGAATCCAACAAGGGGTGTATCCGAAGGGGTCAGCTCGTCACGCGTCCGTCCTATGGCTTTGAAGGCCGAGAAGTAAAGGACGTCCGCGGAGCTCCCCTGATCGACCAGTATCCTCCGGACGTCGATGTGGTCAATCTCAACCTCTATAACGAGGGCATCCTCGTGGGGAAGTTGTAGCCCCTCCAGGTCCATCTCGGAGAAGGAGATTGTGTGGGGGTCCTCCGGCTCCTGGAACTTCCGTTTTTGGGGTTGCGCCACCGAGAGCACCTGCATCCCTAGCTCAATCTGTACCAACTCCTGGTGCATCGCTTCAGCCAAGTCCTTGCTGACCGGGCCGTGTATCGTTACGACAACCCCACCACGCGCCCTCTGCCCTCCGTGCGGAGGCTGCTGCCCTGGGGGAGGAGGGGGTAGCGGGAGAGGTCCGCGAGCGGGGAGAGGCGTCCTGTTGCGGTCGATCCATTCTTCCAACCGCCCCTCGGTTACCAATCGCTCTAAATGGGCTTTGAATGGTCGGCAACCAGTGGTGTAGTGCCCCACTTCGTTATGGTAGGTGCACTTGCCCCTTTGGGTTGGGTCCGACCCAATCTTGTCCTCGGGCCAGACAAACCACTTCGTCCGGCCAATCTCCGTGAGGAGCCGGTAGATCGGTAGGGTGAAGACGGTTGTCTCGGCCACGTAGTCGTTGTCGTTCCTCGGGGGTCTTTCCCATCCGCCCCCATTGCGGTTGCCTCTGCTATTGTGGTCTCGGATAGAGTCATCTCGGTAACCCCTGCTACCGTTTCCACCACCCTGCTCGCTTCTTCCCCCTTTCTTGACATCATTGACTTGCTTTCTCCCCTGAGTCGGGGAGCTCTTCGTGCTACCCCCCTTGGAAGCTTTATTGACAAAGAACTCTTCCAGTTCCCGGTACCTGTCCACGGTGCGCATTAGTCCGGTCATGTCCCCTGGGGGGTGCACCATGAGATCCTTGAAGAGGTCTGAGGTGTCCTCCAAGCCGTTTTTGAACGAAGTAGCCGCCACCTTTTGGTCACAGTTCTCTACCAAGCTGTATACCTCCCAGTAACGGGTGATGTACTCTTTGAGAGTCTCTTCCATCCCTCTCTTCATGTTAACCAGCGCGTCGAGCGTCTTCGGCTGTGTGCTGCTCGTCACAAACCGAGACGTGAACGCACGTTCCAACTCGTCAAAACTGGCAACCGAGCCAGGCGCTAATTGACCGTACCACAGGAGGGCCGTGGTCCCGAGGCTCATGGAGAACGTCTTGCACATGAGAGCGTCACCATGCCCATAAAGCTCGGAGACCAGTCGGTACTGTTGTATGTGCGTGACCGCGTCGGTGGCGGGATCGTACTTGTCAAACTTTGGGATTTTAAAACCCCTAGGGGGAATTACCTCTGCAACCTCGGCTACGAAGGGGGAGCGCTTGGCCTTCTCCAGCCGCGAGTCGGACTGGCTGAGGCTGGGTCGGTTGAGGTCGACCGTCCGGTACACCCCGCAAGCTTTCTTGGAGGGGACCCGCTGTTGATGCCGAGCCTCCTGATCACCAATCTGCACGTTGCTCCGCTCGGACGAGCGCCGCTTGGCGTGATGCTCCCCTACTGCGTGTACGTCATCCCTTGGATGGGGGTGCCCTACCACTTCCTCGGGGTGGTAGATCCTCGTGCCCCCCGTCCGAGTGTTGACGAGCACTATGCTCCCGCCATGATGGCGGAGCTCGTATCTTTCCCCCGGGTTGAGGCCCTGGTCCAGGTCGCGGTGTTCTCTTCCAGCCGATGTGACCTCAAGGACGTCGGCCCTATCACGATGGCTCCTTCGGTCGTCCTCGGGGAGAGTCTCCCGAGCGTCCTGTCGGTCCACCGACCTACAGGGGCGGCGGGAAACCTCTCGTCCACCCGACCGACCTTGGAGTCGGTTATCCCTTTGGTTCGTCGTCTGGTTGCCTCCGCCAGATTCTCGGTGCGCGGACGTGGCCGCTGGACCCTTGCCCCTATTCAGGTCCCTTTGAAGCTGTCGCGCGTATTCGGGGTCCCCGCGGACGTCAGGAGTCCTTGCGCTTGAGGCCGTGGCGCTATCCTCAATGTACTCAGTTCGTCCTGTATGTCTGGTGTGGGTCTGTTGGTTCTGAGGCGAGCCACGCCCCTGGGGGTAGGCATCGGCTCGGCCCCCTGGGCTGCGGGGGACAACGAAGGCGTTTCCTCGGCTGTCCACCTCGATGATCGGGCCGAGGCGGGAGAACACCGGAGCCCTGTCGCCCTCGCTCCTCGTGCTCGGAGGGGGTCTTCTCGTCCTCGTTCGTCCTCCAGATTTTGAGGTCATAGGCCGCTCCCTGGCTTGCTTCAAAGCCAGCACCTCTTTTCTTAGCAACGCCATCTCGTCCTCGATCGAGAGAGGAGGAGGAGGAGGTAAGCTTTCCCTCTGAGCGGGGGTAGTGAGGTTGGCTAGGGAGTGTACGTCCCCGTTCATGTTAAAAAGGACGTTACCCGTCCTGACGTTGCTGGGGCCGGCGGCGTTGGACGCCACCGCAACCGTCCTGTCCCTGTTGAAGGAGGGGGAGAGCGTGAGTCCCAGATCACTCCTGACCTGGTGGTACCTGCCACGGTCGGTGCTGTTGATGATCCCTCCGGCGGCGTCGAACACGTCCATCCCCAAAGTGAGGTTAGCCATCTTCACGGTGGCTCTAGGAGAGGCGTGAAGGAGGTCTTGAACAGGAGTGAAGGACCGCCACTAACAGACTGGTGGGAGAACCAAGCAGTACAACGTCCCCAGCGGAGTCGCCAATTGTGGGCGTCGCTTCACCGGAATGGCCCCCTTGGACGCCTGGAACAGTACCGTGGGGGGGGAGCTCGAGTGGACCGCGCTGGGGTCTCCGGAGGCTCGTCGGAGGAGGCAGCTGGTGCTCCTGAGATACGCCGGAGGGGGACCTGCACAAGGGAACAACCACGTTAGCGCCTGGCCCGGACGGCGGTGGTCCGGGGCGGCGCTCCGATGGCTAAGTAAGCAACTGGGAGAGCGTATATTGGGGAAACTAGAGAGAGAGTGCAGCTAAGAGCCAAATATAGAGAGAGAGTCAGATTTCGGTCCCCCCTTACGGAGGTGGTGGGGGACATATTTATAGGTGAGGGGGCGCGTGCCCCGCACGCCCCTCAGGGGCCTTACGCGCCCCGTCCCTATCACCGCATTCAATGCTAGGACTGGCGTCTGAACGTCAAGTGGCACTCCGGCCACTGTTCACCCTGCAGAGTCGTTACCTGCTCCTGACATTCTCAATGATCTAGCCCGCCCTGCAGGCGTAGCCTGCAGAGTTGGTGGCCTGCCACCGCCGCAGATCACGTGGGGTGGTAGGGACCACCAACGAGCCACCCAGGCTGTCAGAGGCGTCTCGAACGAACCCCCCCTGGCACCTGGCGCGTCCCTCCCCGGCACCGAGGTCTACCGACTCGGTCCGGAGGGCGTTCGGGGGGAATTCCCGAGCGCTACCGAGACTTCCTTCCGCCAGGCTCTTTATGATGTATCCGAGCCCCGGGTCCCGGGTCTGCCGAGTCCCCCTGGGTCTCCCGAGGACACTCCCCGGACGGTGGTACGGCCGAGGAGCGAGACTTGTCGGGACCCCTCTCCGGGCACTTGAGAAACTCGCCCCCCGCGCAGAGATGGTCGCCTTGGACCCCGGGCCTCCCGGCCGCTACAGGAGGCTATTGGGATTTGTGCACTTTAACCTTTGCACTCAATCCTCCACTAGGGATGCAGACATGAAAGACAATCATGTCTAATGGTACTGTACCAGATTAGGATCCTGTCTAATGTGAGAGCGTGAGACTATTTTATTTTTTTGGGTAATACGGAATTAAGAGCGTGAGACTATTGCGGTGAGAAAAAGACACCAAAAATGATGTTTATGAAACAAATTGCATTGATGGAACATTTCCTAGTATCCGGAATTTTAGGCACAAAATTTGGTACATTAAATTTGGTCCCTGGTGATTTTTTTGCTTTGGTTGCGAAGCGTTTTACACCAGGTGAAGCAATGATCTATCAAGATGATAGATTGCCATCTAGAAATGGCTAATCAATTATCAATCAAAGGAAAATGGACCATGTTTGAGAATATTAAATATAACCTTGTCTTCCAGAGATATTATACTAATATGACTCGACACATCTAGTAACAAAAACCTCGAGTCATATTAGTATAATCTTTCCAGAAGACAACTAGAGAGTTACTCCCCAGCCTAATAAACTCGCATCACCCAAACTTCCCGACATAAAAAGCTAGCCCTACATCGCAGGCCCATCAGAGGGTGAGCACCACGACGTGTCGCAGGTAGATCCGGACATGGCATGCTTGGGCTTCTAATTTTTTACCAAGGCATTAGACCAACAAAAAAAATCACATCCGGGAAATTAATGAGAGGTTTCCCGTGAGCCGTATAAACTCGTACACCCAAACTTCTCGATGCGGGAAGCCAACTATTTTTGCCAGTTTTCTCTTTTATCAGTTCCAATGTAACCTACTTTGGAACTGACCAAACCCAACACCAACTTGCAAGAGCTTATTCCTTATAGTGATGTGAACCTGACCAGCCCCACCACAGGTGAACCTTCAAATCCTCCCAACACCAATTTGCTTTCCGTACAAGTGCGGACAACAATAGCGATATTTTTTCTCAAATGCAACACCCAAAATTAAGCATTTTGACAATGAAAAACCAACCACCGCCCAATGTCGAAGAGTTTTGTTTGTCTACCTGATAAATGGGCAATTTGCTTGGTAACAACTAACAAGTCATTAACAGGTCAAAAGCATTGATGGCAATTCCATATGATACGCTCCATTCTTTGTCCTATTCGGATTGGAGTTTTGGAGATCAAATCGCATTAATTTGGAGACAAAAATTCAAAAAAAAAAAATCCGGAATCGGATTGGAGGCGGTTCCATATGCCTCCTCCCCGATCTTTACCCTACCCCTTTTTTATTATATAGGGTAAATTTCACTTACCTCCCCTGAGGTTTCTGACAATTATAGGAATCTCCCCTAAGATTTCTGAAATTCCACTGACCTCCCCTACTTTTGAAAATAAATGTCACATACCTCCCCTGCCGTTACTTTACGCCTAACGGTGTTAATTTCGTTGGTGAAATGACATTAATGCCCTTAAATTTGAACTTGACTTTATTTTTTTCTTGTTTGAGATTATATTGCATAAAAATTTCGAAAGACATTAAAAAGTAACTTAATTATATACTTTTTTTTTTAAACATTCTTTTCTTTGACACAAAATCAGTACATTATTATTAAGGTACAATTGTCCATTATTTTTGAGACCCTTACATTATGCACGCAAAAAAGAAAATATACTTATTATTATGAGACAACTATCCATTATTTGTGAAAACCTTGATTTATGCACGCAAAAAATAATGTATTACGGAATCCTTGAATTGGTGTAAAAAAAATACTGAAATGCTTGGTTCTCCTAAAAGGGTGTGCCTATTTGGGACGAAGGGAGAATAACTTTGCTAAAAGTAATAAAGTGACGCCATAACACCCCTACTTAACCAGGTAAATATTATTTTAGACCATTATTACCTCTAATGCAAAACAAAAAAAACGCGGTTAGGTAAAATATGTTAAAAAAGAGAAGAAAAATGAGTCTAGTTAGAGCTTCAAATTAAGTTACTTTTTCATGCCTTTCGAAATTTTTATGCAATATAATCTCAAACAAGAAAAAAAAATAAAGCCAAGTTCAAATTTAAGGGCATTAACGTCATTTCGCCAACGAAATTAACACTGTTAGGCATAAAGTAACGGCAGGGGAGGTACGTGACATCTCTTTTCAAAAGTAGGGGTTGTCAGTGAAATTTCAGAAACCTTAGAAGAGGTCTCTGTTATTGTCAGAAACCTCAGGGGAGGTCAGTGAAATTTACCCTATTATATATTTAATAAATTATATACATATTAACTCATGTAATTATTAGTCTCCCTCCATCCCTTTTCAAGGGTTTTAACTTTTCATTTTGGGCTGTCCCTAAATAAGTGTGTGGTTTGAAAAGTTAATTGGTAAAAAAGTTTGTACAATCATCATTTTGCCCTTTTGAAAAGTTAGTGGATAAAGAGTTAATGGGTAAAAATAGAAGATAATTTTGAAAAACAGAGGTAAAAATTGATGTCAAAAGTGTAAAGTGGAAAAAAAAGTTGATGTGAAAAGTGTAAAGATGATGTTTTTTTAATAAGTTGAATTTACAAAATTAACACATTTAAAAAGAGACGGAGGGAGTAGTAGTTATTTGGGTTTCCCAAGTCAAACCTCGACTTGACATCGTTCTCGATTAGCAACTCCACCACTTCGAGCATCACAATCCTATTGTGCAATCCCTCGATCAAATCAGGAAAATCGATAATCAAAGTATTTGGATTCTTCGTTGGAATATCTTGTAATGAAACGTTTGATTTTTAAATTTTTTTTTAAGGTAAATTTCGGATCGGGACTAGGATTTCCACTCTCCATACGTGTTTCCCCTGTTTGGGAACGGGGTGGGGATGGAGGCATATACGAAGTTCTGTGATCGGAGGCGGGGATGGTCAAATCCGTGCTCGACCCGCCCCGCTGCCATTCCTAGTCAAAAGGGTGAGTTTTGAGAACAGAATTGCCAAATGTTAAAGGCTTAGCTTTTACTCTTATCGCGAGGTTCACTTGCCACGAAGGCTAACAAAACAGGATTCACTAACAATCAGCCCTTAGGGCAACTGAACTTCTTCAACCCTAACATTTAGTATCAAACTCCTGATGGATCGGGAAGACAACAGGGCGGGATAGGTTTTGTGGTACCCGACCCAACCCGAAAAGTTGAAGACGGCCCCGCCCCAAACCCAATCAAGTAATTCGTGGGTGCTCCCATTCCCACCCTGATTGGGGGTCAGGTTCGGGGCGCCAGATGGGGCGATCATCCATATCTACCCATACCAATCCACGAACCACTGTAGTTTCACCCTAACTTTGAACTGCCCAAAATAACTTCTACTACCTACACATACGGTTTGGTTTGGTTTGGGCAGGATCAACAGTTCTTTTGGTAGTTACTGCGGGCTGCAGCCCTATTGGATATGAAAATTACCCAACCACAAATGAAGGTCCAACTGTTACCAAAAAAATCAATTTTAACGGATACTTATATATAGAGAAAACCAAAAAGTTTCATATAACATGTGAAGGGGGAAAGCAAAAGGCAAAAGGACGGATATCGCATGGGTATAAAGCCGCAAAAACCCATTTGATGACTCTAGGGGGGGAGGGGGATAAACAACGTAAAAGACAAGGGCTTGTTGCATTGAGAAACAGGATTTACATGCAAACCTACAACAAGCCATTGGACAATGTAAATGTCCAACTTAGAAACCTAAGGCAACTGGATGCAAAAATAGTAGCACCAGCTGCAGCAGCAAGAACAAAACTAACCACAAACGGCATTGCAGATGCCGGGGTGAGGCAGCTGATGGTTTTGTGGGCGTCTTCCCTGCAACAGCGGGAGCAGTTGCATTCCCCTTGGGTGCACTTTGTTGTTCGGTCGTTGGCAAAGGATTCGGAGGGCTAGTTTTTGGCGGAGTAAGCGGCATTCTTGTACCATCGCTAAGATCTTGACCTGACATACACATGTAATCCTTAGGGTTAGAAGATATCTACAAGAAAAACAAAATTTTAAAATTTGATATCATTGGAATTTTGATGATTAATCTGCTTCTAATAAATGAACATGAAACAGCCCTTCAAAAAGACTTGGGCCAGAAAAATAAACAAAACCATGTAGCTACAGAAATAAGACATGAATCAAAAGACAGAAAAAAAAGTATGAAAAAAAGTGACAAAAACAAAATGGAGGCAAAAACATGCATGCAAGCACTTTCTACAAAGGCAAAACTGAGTTTTCAATTATCCATTGGCAAGAAGTTTTTACTTTGGGTATAAAATTCAAGCTTTAGGGCCTATGTAGACTAAGCTAAGGAGAAAAGCCACAAACATTTACAGGCCATGTTCAATCTGGGACATGTGAAGAAATATTTAGTAACCTTTTCAAAGGTCATGTACTTACAATTGGAACGTGACCAGCCAAGCTTCAGATTTTCCCTATCAAATACCATCCGGTAACCAGTCATGAAGTTTTCTGCACCATGTGGCTTGGGAATTTATAAATTGAACCACGCAAGAATTTATCCAATATAAAGATCAGCTAATCAGTAACCCTTACGTCCAATTGTTGCAATATCTTCATCCGTTGGCTGAATGGCCAAACAAAATCCCACAACTCCCTACATCAAAATAAAAAATAAAATCACTTCCTTTTCCTCTTCTGAGAAATTAATATCCAATCCCTTCAGTCTGCCATAATAACCAATAGTTTGAACTTTGAATTCAAGATAAATGACAAATATCAGTTAATGCTGTTACCTCTCACAGTTGAGTTATGAATAAAAAACTGCTAAGAGTTGCCACTAACAAATTTCAGTTTTTGGTGCAAAACAAAAAAAAAACAAGACAAAACATTCCAAAACTTGATTCTTAAGTTACAAATTTCAGTTACCAACCTGATTGCCATTGACAATGAAAACAGGATCATGGACCACAAAGCTGTTGTTAACTGCAAAATTAAGCGCCACAGAAGGAGTCTTGGGCATGTCTTGAGAGCTGATTAAACATAAGTTTCACGATATTACCACAGATAACAAAGATAAGGAAAAGAAGGGAACGTCCAAAGCACTCTTAGTTCAGTACAGTAGATCTTAGTTACGCTGAATCAGATGCAAATTTACCTGGCATTATAGCAGTACTTCCAAGGGTATCCATCGAAGCTAGTGCTAGTAGCATTTACTTGTCTGTCAAACTATTAAAAAAGCTTGGAATAAGAGAATGTTGAAAAAATTCAAGTCAGGAAGTCCGATTGAAATATAATATACCTCCTCAACAACCCCTTCATATGCTTCTTTTGGGAGAAATGTAAATGATGCCCCACTATCAACCAGTGCTTGGAAGCTTGTCTTATCAAGACAAGAACTCCCAACACAACATGCCTTGACCCCCACAATGTACGTTATACTGCACCAACAAGGGCCAAAAATAAGCAAATGACACTATTACGAACACTGTGACAAATGTGAGACCAACAGAAAAAAATGACTGGAAATGCAATCGGGAAGAAAGTATCTAAAACCATATGGAAAGTACATACTATTTTCCGCCTGAGGGCAGGAATGGAGTAGAATGTTGACCAGCTGGTCCCTGGTCCCCAAAAAATAATCTCCCAGAATCATCATCGTCAAAACACAATGAGAAAGAGTTCTGTACCAATCCTGCTTTTGCAAGAACACTCAGAACAGAAATCTCGCCCAGTCCAAGACCCATAAGACCATCAGGAGCAACTCCATCTAAGTAACCGCCACTTTGCTTCCTTCCGCATCTGAAATCAACACATAGCCGACAAAAATAAGCATTAAAATGGTAATTACTGAGGAAATCCAACTTCAGGAATCTTTCGCACTAAAATACATAAATCTGATGTGGTACTAATGCATCAATCAAGCTGACCCGATGATGACCGGAGCTTGCACAGAAATATTGGATGCATCACCACTCCCTGCAAGATGCAATGTATCCTCCACTAGAAATCCCGAACTGGAAGTGTCTTCCGAGAAGTAGTTAACGGTGTAAGGGCATGGCTGCGTAGGACTCTGGCAATTTGGACCCAGTTGACATAGTTGGTGACCACAAGATAGATGCTTGCTTGTGCTTGATCCAGATGGGTTGTATTCATTTAAATCCCTATCCTGCATAATAGATGCCCCAAATACCAGGGAGCACCTGCCAATCAATCATTGGAAATAAGCGCTAAACCTGTTACCACATCTTAACAGACTCTGCAAAACCTTTATCACAGATGCATGAGGAATTCTTTTCGATCTATTTGCACAAACTATTCCCAGAACAGGAAACACTAAGGCTTTGTTCGGATAAGTTTTTCAACACAGTTTTTTTGAGTTGAAAGTCTTTCCCTCTATAAATGGGTCAAAGGAGAAGAGGGGCCCACTAAAAAGGAATGCTTTTTGAAAGTCAAAACTGTGTACATACATCAGAGAGAGACATAGAGATGACGTGGATTTGAGGGGGACACTTGGAGAGACTACATAAAATACACATGGTCATTGCTGGTCAAAGTGGCAGAAGTATGGAGGAAGGACATCGGTGGGGCCTGGGTTATTTGGGGAATCAACATTTGAAATTCAAAATTCTTCTTCCAACTCCAAAAAGCCTTCTTCAAAAAGCTTTCCGAACACAGCCTAAATGTTTGTTTTTCTTTTATATATCTTCTAACCTGAAGGATTACGTGTATGTCAGGTCAAGATCTTAGTGATGATACAAGAACGCCGCTGACTCCTCCAAAAACTAGCCCTCCAAATCCATTGCCAACTACCGAACAGCAAAGCACACCAAAGGGGAATGCAACTGCTCCCGCTGTTGCAGGGAAGACTCCCTCAAAACCATCGGCCGCCTCACCCCGGCATCTACCATCCGGTTTGTGGTTAGTTTTGTTCTTGCTGCTGCAGCTGGTGCTTCTATTTTTGCATCCACTTGCCTCAGGTATCTAAGTTGGGCATTTGCATTGTCCAATGGCTTGTTGTAGTTTTGCATGTAAATCCTGTTTCTCAATGCAACAAGCCCTTGTCTTCTATGTTGTTTATCCCCCTCCCCCCCTTGAGACATCAAATGGGTTTTTGCAGCTAGGACTACTTGTATACCCATGCGATATCCGTCCTTTTGCTTTCTGCTTTCCCCCTTCACATGTTATATGTAACTTTTTGGTTTTCTATATATATAAGTATCCGTTAAAATTGACCAGTTTGGTAATAGTAGGACCTTCATTTCTAGTCGGGCAATTTTCACGTCCAATAGGGCTGCAGCGAAAACCGAAAGAAGCGTTGATCTGGCCCAAACCTAACCAAATCGCACACTTTGGTCTGGATTCGTGGATTAATGGTCTGGTCCTAGTTTTAACAAAGAGTAAGCAGCCTGAGGATGGTTAGCATGTTCGCTTATTAATAGGAGAAACAAAGACGGAAGAAGGGATCAGTAAGCAATACCATTTCCCAATCTCTATTTTCTACATTCAAGTGTTCTCGGACAAGTGAGCATCAATGGAGATTTGCCTTGAGAGGAATCTAATTTGACCCGCAGAGGGAAATCCAGTCGAACACCACCAGCCGAAGTGTCCCAAAGTGAGAAGAGTCCTTAATGGATATTCGAGTCTTCGAAACCAGCATTTGAAGAGTAAATCCCATCATTCGTGAAGGTACAAAAATCTGCCTCCACAATCGAACTCTTTGCAGGTTTAAACTGAGTAGTAAGTTGACCCAAATGTGAACTTTCAGAATTTTATAAACAATATTGGACTGCAAATGGGACACGGGAGCAATTCATACCATATGAGCTCTCTTTGAAGGTTTCGAATTGAAGTTGGATCCTAATAGAGCGAGCAATCAAAGGGAAGTCGAATAAGATTGGATTTCATTTGAAGAGGAGGGGTGTAACAGGTCAAAACAAGGCCAGTACGGTTTCGTTCCAGTTTGGCCGAGAGAGAGATAAACCAAGAAATCGGAATCACAGATCGATCGAAGAGAATGAATAACATATGTATGTATACATATCGAGAGAGTATAGATCGAGAAAACCTAAGATCAAGAGAGTACAGATCGAGAAACCTACGGAGAGAGAGAGAGAGAGAGAGAGAGAGAGAGAGAGAGAGAGAGAGAGAGAGAGACCTACAGATCGAGAGAGCCGCGTTATAAACGATTGGAGCTGCCGGCGATGACGATGATGGCGTCGACGGTGTTTGGTTTGGGCTTTTGGCGACGATGATGAAACCAGACCGACATAGGTGGCGAGGCGGTAGGCGTCGACGTGGTGGTGGAGATGAGTCACTGGTGGTGGTGGTCGTGGACTAGTGGTGATGAGTCACTGGTGGCTGTTCTGATTCAGAGTCATCTGATTTGGGGACCTTTTCTTTTCTTTTCAATTTGATCTCTTTTGAGAAGCATGGAAGAAGATGAAGGGGGAATCTCAATCGATTTTTTATCTGAGGAGGAAAACAATTTAGAAGGGGGGTCGCCGCACTAGAGGAGGAAAACAATTTAGAGTTTGGGGCTGTATTAGGGTTGGGATGTATTAAGTATATATATACATACTTCTTGGGCTCACTCAAAACCAGATGCATTGGAAAACCGGTTGAGAAGGCAAAAATTCTAGGGCTTAGAGAGATTTCTGAGCCCAAAGTATCAAGGGCCGAAAAACTGCGATTTTGGTTTCACAAACTTCCTTTTCAGGCAGACTTATTCAAGCGGGCAAATGATAGTTCAAGATCCAGAGGCTTCTACGGTTCTACCATTTATCCAAAAAAACAAAAAAAGGAGATGCAAGGGTTGAATGTCTAAGAAAATCATTTATAACATTCCATGTTAGCAAGCTTCGTACACAACCATATGATTTATTGATATAATGACTGCATAAGTTCTACGATTCGTTACTTCTGCATAAAATGGCAATTTACATAAATGTATACCTTTTCCCGGGTACCAACCACCTCAAGCCTCATTGAAGAAACTGTTACTCCCTCCGTCCCTTTTTGTTTGTCATTTTTTGATAATCGTGTCAGTTTTCGATCGCTTATATCTTTTAATATCGATCTCCAAATATATGCAATATGGATCTTGTTTAATAGTTCACGATTAATTCTATTATACAAAGTTTTTAAAACAGTGAAAAACATTATAGATTGAAAGATATAAGCAATTTAAAGCGTATCAGAAAATGGAATAATTGACAAACAAACTGGGACGGAGGGAGTACTTGTTACACAGTGCAAGTAGGTTTGCAGTCATTTTGACATAGCACACATGGAAAAAAAATGTTACTTGGCCAAACACTAGCCCAACAAATTAAAAATGCATTTTAGCATTTAGCAACACCAGAAACTCAAGTTCATAAATATTATTGGATGCTATACTCTTGTCATGTCAAGCTACCCAATTTCTTCCGGCAATGTGTTACTAATCGGTGTCAGTCACCTATGGTATTAATTGGGCTTCAAGCATAAACTTTGATGTCTCCAATTAGATTACTTCTGCGGGTACGGCTCCAGTACGCCTAATGTTTTTCTTTCCTATCACTTGTCTAAATTTATAGATACTTGCCAATTGCTATTGCCAAGTTCTCATATATTCTATTTGTTGGGGCATCTTTTTTGGTTCACGCGATTTCTCTATATTAGAAATTTATAACTAATTTCACGTACCCACACACACATTAAACAAAACGCGGGCAGGATGTTGTATTCTGATTCATAAGTGGGGTAAGCCATCCATGAGACTAGAGCACCTCTTAGGAGTCACATTATCGGGGCGAAATAAATTTGAGGGATCACCCAATATAGCAGGCCATGGAATTACAGAAATTAAATTGAGCACATGCGTTCTAGCACAAAGTTAAGGCACATTTCCTTAAACTTTTCGGAAATAGATCCAGTCTTTCCTAGGAGGGGACGAACACTAGAGGTTTAACATTAACCCCTTCAAGATTAGGTACTCTTGAATTTGTGGCAAAAATTTGTTTTCTGTATATGTGTGTGTGTGCGCATGTGTGTACATATATACACGCTCTAAATGTCAATAATCATCCATGTAAAAATAGTAGTCCTACCCGTGCACCATCCCCGAACTCATGCCTCATAGACTAGGATAAGTATCTATAGTGAATCAGGGATCAGCAGTAGTGGAATTTGCAGAGCTCCTTTAGTGTATAGTTTACGGGTTTATGCAATTGCATTGCAACAAGTTTCCAAAGTAAAGTGGCACCTCAGATACAAATCAAAACAATTTTCGGTTAGGGAAAAGAAAGTACTAAGTGGAACTAATTTTTTCAACGCGAAGATATGCATCAATTAGCGACAAGTAAATGAATGGTGGCCCGGCCCCCATACCAAATTCAATACCTGAACACATATAGTGACACAAAGAAGGATAGGATAACCGGGAAAAAAAAACACAAAATATTGGAAGACTGTGTAACAAAAAGTTAGAAAAGGCTGGCATACCAGACTGCTATAGTAACTAGCAGATAGGGGGGCACATTGAATACAGTTACATGGAACCCAAAGTAAGTCACTCCCAGCATCCAATGCGACAAGAAAAGAAACACTTGGTGTCCCTATATCAATCCAGGCGTAATGCAACCTGTTTAAAGAAAAAACATGTGCACAATTTAAAGCAATATGGCCAGTTCCAAAAAGCACAGTGATTGAGTAAACTTTCCTATTAGCTCTAACATCACACGTGACTGAAAATTAGTGAACTTAAATAGCCTGCTCACAAAGGCAATTACTTAAATGGCCAACTGTGATATCCAAGTTCCTTCTGAATGAGCGGCTCTTATCACACATGTAACATTGGAGGTCTAAAAAACATAGGACCAACATATTCAGATACATATCTTCAGCCCTGACCAACTAAAAATTGCCCGCACAAGGTCAAATCAAAATTGACATAGGTAGGTAGCATGAAAGAAAAGATGGGATCTTATTTAGTTTCCATAATAGGACAGAATGGCTAGCCAAGACATGCATACATAAACCCCAATAGTCGGAATACCACTTCTGAGTTGAGTCGACAAAGTGTGCCTGTCAATTAATATTTATCCTTTACTGGCGGAATCTAGATGTGACAACGAGGGGATTTTGATCCCTAACTAAAGGCAAGGTTAAAAGAACAACACAGACATGTCAATGATCAGTCATACTTGTTTTCTTAATAAAAGTTATAACTCAAAAATGACACACTATTATCTACTTGTGTTTTGTCATCCATACTCACTGATATCTGTGTAAAATATTAATCCAAGATTTCTCTTGCTTACCGAATATTCTCTGTTTCTTTTACCATAATTTGACCTACAGAAATATGGAGCCAACAATATCCAATCATGATCTTGTGCCGTCCCACACGTTTAACCGTAGAAACAAGTTGAGTTTTTTGATCTAGACATGAGTTGACTTCATCAGAACAAGCGAGACATTTATACCCAAACTTTGAGCTTCCACAATCTAACTTATATAGACTTCTTCAACTCTCGTATGTGGACTTTTAGTCCGTGCCACTAAACTACTCAGAAGAGCTTCGAAGTCCTAAATGTCAAAGTCCCGTAGAATATCAACCCACTAGAGTTTATCCCTGCTACAGTACTTTGGAAATTTCTAACAGTTATATCACCATCTCAATAGTTAAAGACTCAAAGCTAGTGCATCCCTGTTCCTAGGAGAGAGAGTTTAATATTAAAGATAAATCCACAAAAAGAAAGGGAAATGCCATAAAAATAAGGGAAAGAGCAAGGTTTTAAATATCGGCCGATATACCAGGGGCAGCTGTAATACGGTTTGAGGGTTTCAAGCGAACTCCTTTGTCCAAAAAATGTACCAAAATTTTACATTTTTTCACATTTAATTGAATCTTTTGGTATAGCTCAAAAAAATTATATATTATAATAATAACAATAATAGGCCCAAAATGCTTTCAACCAAAATAAATCTCTTTATTTTATTTAAATCGTACTATGTATAAAAAAAATGCAATTTTGATAAACTAAATCCTACTACAATACAGCAGCAACCCCTGCCTCCGCATAATGGATTTTGAGAATTCCGACATTGACCCAAATATAACTGGAAAATCGCATGCGTATAAGCCAGTTCCCGTTAAGTATCGGTTCATTCCCAACTCACTTTGAAATTTAATTATGTGAAAAATAATTTTTTTTTTTAAATTCGGCGACAACCCGATTCCTCGTTCCATACTGATACCATTACCATTGCATGTCCCGATACGGTTGTCTAAAACATTGGGAAAGAGAAACAAACTCACCATCCAAAGTCGTTACCCAAAGACATCGTCTGGCTACCTTCGGAGGGGAAAAGCAACTGATACTTGGGGTCAATCCTCATCTTCTGCTTCTCCAAATCACTGCTCACCAGCATTCGGTAGTACTCCAAGCTCCTCCTCTCCGGCCACGTCACCCCTCCTCCTCCGGCCGCCTTCCTCGAAACCCTAAGCGCCTTCACTTCGTCTGAAAACCTGTGGATAAGCCTCGAAGAAAATGTCACAGCCGCAACGCATTCGGCCAGTAGAAACGCCATTGTGAGAACCCTAACGAGACACTGAGTCGACATTGCGACTCCTGAATCCTGATTGAGGGGTAGAAAAACTCGGGTGTGGAGAAATCTAGGGTTGTTTTTGGAAGTGGAGAGAGAGAGAGATCTAGGTTTGTGTGATCAAGGAGTCACTGCAACAAGGGTATAAGTATGTAGAGAGAGAAAGAGATAAGGTTGAGAGAGAGAGACGGGTGGAAAGAGTGTGAAGATGAAGTGTAAGCTTGAGAGAGAAAGAGAGAAATGGAGGAGACGGGTGGAGAGAGTGTGAAGCTGAAGAGTGGAGTTGTGCGCATGTCCAGAGTGAGTGTTTGGAGATGGAGAGAAGGATTGATTTTCCCTTCGTTTCCTTCGGAGATGAAAGAATTTCCTATTTTTCCTCTTTACTAGTTGGTTTTTGCAATTTTTTCCTTTCCAAGTTTAGTCCTTTTCAATCAACTTCCCTAGTCTAGAGGAATAGGACTAGATCTCTTGCATTAATAATGTCTTCTTGAATTGTATGAGGGTGCCCAATGATGATAAGTTGTTTTAACATGGAGGTTGAGGAAATATAGAAGGATAAATGCAAGTAATTAGGGAATCACTTATATCCGTCTAGTCGAGCGGAGGAAATGCCGATGAGGATAGGTAGTCGAGCAATCGCCGACTGTTTGGAAGGGTCCGAGAACGTGAGCTGCGAGAATTGAAGAAAACAGAGTAGTCGAGGAGAGCGACCTCTGCGAATTGATGATCCCAGTATTGAAGTGAGAAGAACAGGGTTCGTAAGCAGTCGACAAATAGCAAGACACGTGCCGCCTCAATTATTGTTTAGTGTCCCATCATTACCGTCAAGCAATAAAAAAAGGAGATGAATTGACAAGTAACTGCATTAACATGTTCCGAACCGTACGGAGAGATCTCGAGAATGACATTGATGATGACTATTAACAGCGGTTAAGGCGAAGGCAACCTGTAACTATTGGAAGCAGAGGTAGCACAAGGAATGTGAGAAATACCGAACGAATAACCTATTTCCTCGTACCTTTCTACACATATAAGTTCTTGGACGAGAAGGTCTTGTTCCTAGTTTGCTCTTGAGAGAAAACTAACTTAACTAGCAGAGGACATTACGGTTGAGTCTTAACGGTCAAACTCTTGCCATCAGTATTTTTTCTTACAGAGAGAACAATTCCAAACCAAACATTCAAGGAGAAAATCTCATCAAAAGTTTTTGGGAAAAAACCACCCTCAGCAAAAAAAAAAAATTTTGGTAAAGACCCTCAACAAGTTGTGTAAAACGAAATAAATAGAAAAAAAAAAAACCTAGTATTTCCCCTTCCCTCCCTTCTATGGATCCTGATTGTATTTGTGAGTGGCAGGGGAAAAAAGGGAATTCAATAGGAATTTTTGGGCCAGACCTTGCTACATGTACAGAAGGAAGAGGAAAAGAAAACGTACAGATCACCTCGGGGACCCACTTTTGGGTCCCAAACAAACGATCCGAGCCGTTCATTCATCTTAGAATGATTTTCCGAGAGGCCCCGCAGTAAATCATCTCTATCGAACGTGTGTAAGTGCTTGATCCAAAACCCCTCTGTTTTTTTCAATGAATTGGGGGGTGTTCCACTAAGCTAGTTTTTAGAATAAACTGATTTTTCACGATTTTTATGTGATGTACTGTGAGAGAATAACTTGTCTTGGTTTTTGAAAAAATAAAAATTTTGTTAGTGGAACACCTCTTTAGAAGTCCCAAAGAGATAAAATAAATATGTCCGAATATAAGGTCACGTAAATCTCTTTCTCACTATCTAAAAGAAAGCTGAGATTATTTTTCTGAGGACATTTATATTTTTAAAGCACAATGCTCTGTTACACATGTCTCTACACAAGAAATATATGCAATTATGCATAAAATCTTATATAGTACAGCAGGATGGGTTTTCGCGAGGAGGAACGTGGTCGCGACAAGTGACGTGAAGTAATTGGATTGTAATTGGGGTTTTCAAGCAACACATGTGAGATTTGATTACACACATCCTAAAAATCATTTTCGAATTTTCAAATCCAAAAATGTAAATCTTTCCCAATTCAAACACTTCAATTTATTCCCACAATGGAGCAAAAGTTATCTAATAAAATTAAAAGTTCAAATTTAAAAATCTTTATAAACTACCAATCAGTCTTCGTGATTTGTGGTTTCAAAAAAAATTCAAAGGAAAGGTAAGATTTTTTCCTTTGGATATTATCATTTCTAAAATCGTTACAAATAAGTCCACACAAATACATGAATGCAACTGCAAACCATTCATGTTTTTAATTTTTATGATGTTTGTTATTATCCTTTGCAGGTGTGTAGCTCAAGTCTCAAGGATCTTCATTGCTTTTCATATGCGATCGGTTTATACTCTAATTTTTTATGTGAAAACAATCGTGCTTAAATTTTGGATTTCACAATGAAAGGCATTCGGAATTTCATAATGACAATTTTAGTTGTTGGGTTAAGTTTCAAATATAATTGTTTTACGTTTCTTGAGTTTTAGTAGGTGTGATGAATGATTATAAGTTTTGATAATTTACACTAAGTTGAGATTTGTTGGATATGATTTTTTTTTTCAGCATGTGCACTTAAAATCATCCTGTGCATAGCACGAGTTTTTGCTAGGTTTATGACCCCGTTCATGGAGACTCACTAAAGTCCAAAAAAATGGTACGGAAACATATATTTTGTCATTCTATTATGATATTTTACATTAATTTTTTTTCTTTTATCATTTTATTTATCTATAAAACTTCTTGAAGGAAGTTCCTTTTTTTTTTTCCTTTTCTTTTCTTCTTTTTGGTAAATGAATTGAAACCTTTAATTGCTCCTTCAAGCTTTAATTGTTGTTTAATCTTGCAAAATTCCAATGAGTTTTTCCTTAACAACAATCATCTATTTTACCATTTGTTATTTTCCTTTTGTAATCTTTGCAGTACAATGTTTGGATGGGGTGCATTGTGGGGAGAATTTCTTCTATGTCACATGACTTGCATTTGCGACTGAAGCACGTAACCTTGGAGGAGCAGATAAATAAACTCTCGATTTTTAATAATTTATAAGAATTTGTTATGTTGTAATTTGAAGTTCAAATTTGAAAAATTCTCATGTTTCATGTTGCACTTCTAAAACAGTGAAACAATCCCCTTTTGTATATTGTAAGATATGTGGTATTGCCTACAAATATATGTAATGGGTTTCTCTTTTTTCTCTAACAATATTAAAAATAGATCAATTTTCATATTTTGCACAATTTGTTTCAAAAGTATAAGAATGGCAGTCGTACAATTTTATCATGCGTTACCTGATGAATCTTACAATTTTATCCTATAAAAATTGTTGCAAAACTCATACTTTAGGTTTGTATGATCTATATGTATATATATTGTTTTAAGAAATATTTTGAAAGCAGAGACGTGAGAGAGGCAGAGACCCATGCAACAATATCATTCTTTTTTTAAATTTGGAAATGTGTGATTATCTTTGGTATTGATATGCTTTTTTTAAACTATCATGCTTAGCACAAGTTTGTTGCTATATGGATAAGTTGAAAGGTTTGTCAATTTTGAATATTCTGGATGTTTTACCAAATTGATTTGTTAGACATTGCGACTTTCTTTTTTTCTTAGTTGCTCCTTATAGCAAGTGTCAATATGATCTTATACATAGAATTTTTTTATTATCAAACTGGCAAGATATAGCATAACAAAAACAAAATCACGTCCATCTATTAGTTATATATTTTTGTAACTTTTAATTCGTGACCCCCAATGGGTTGGAAAGTGGTATTGCATTGAGACTTAGGGGATCCCACCTAAGGTCTCAGGTTCAATTTTCCCTTGCCTGCAAATTCTTGGGGCCACTGGGGATCTTGCCTGGTCGTTACCTCCAAGACCCCGAAATTAGTCGAGGTGCGCGAAAGCTGGTCCGGACATCCAGTTATAAAAATAAAAAAACCTTTAATCTGTGCTATACGGGTGTACTGGTAAAAGTAATGATAACTATTGAAACAACACAGTAAATCAAACACATTTGACTATACCGATTACACAATCGATAACGTGATTTTTAAATTAGGAGTTGCGATACACATTTACGTTAACTTAGCTCCTGTAACTTCATTATACAAAATGCAAAATTTTGACATAATAACACATCGGTATTAAAGATACAAGAAATAACAACTTTTTTACGATTGAAACTGCACATTAAACTATATGCATATTTGTGTTTCGATTCCCGTGCATAGCACGGGTTTGCTGCTATTACTTCTTGAAGTAAATATGTGCGCGCCTATATTCTCAATATGAGAATAAGACTAGTTTTCCATAGGTTCATAGGAGAGAAGGCGAACAAAGGCATGAGAGGTCTACAAGATGAGCACACTAGGAGCATTGTAATGGGCACCTATAAGTGGAGTAGCTTAATTAACTAGGAGCATTGTAACCATTGGTTTTGGGAAACCAGGTTTTCACTTTTTTTTGGGGGCTCAACCCATTTTTTTTTCTCTCATTTACATTTTTGGGAACACTATTTTAGTCCATACATTGTACGAGTAGGTCCATGTGGCTCACTTCGAAGACCCACACAAATGATCCAAGCCGTCTATTAGTTCTAAAATTATTCTTTGAGTCATCCAGAAAAAAAAAAATCAGATCAATCGTATAACTTTAAGTACTTGATTCAGTTATCTAACTTTCTTTCAAACTTTTGTCAGTATTCAGGATCGTAAATTGCGAATGAATAATTAGAAGATAGATCAACCACTTATAATTTATTCAAATGAGCTAATTTTTAAGTAGATACTCAAAAACATTATTTTAAAATTAATGAACTGCTTAGATAATTTGTGTTGGTTTTCGAAATGGGCTCCACGGACACATCTCATATAATATATGGACTAGAGTAGTGTTCCCAAAAATGTAAAGGAGAGAGAAAAATGGGATGGGTCCGTAGAAAAAGTGAATACCTGGTTTCCCAAAACCAATCCGAACATGGTCTATGGTTTTTTCTTATTGTAGTAATTAGATGAGAAAAAATAACGATAATAAGAGTGAATTAATTATTTCTTACCCGGTTATACTTTAAAACCAGGGAAATCCTCAACAATAAGTGTAGAAAATTCTAAGAAAATATCGGTATTGTCATTCCCTCACAATGCATAAAAAATAAAAAATAAAAAATAAAAGTAAGTCAAAAAAACTCTTACCGGAGCCTGAGCAGTGAAGAGGCGCCACGTATGTGGTCCCCACTGAAACAAATTGCTTACGTGTTACTTATAAAAAAAAAGTTGCTTACGTGTCAGAGACAAAGAACGTGAATTGATTGACGCAGGGGCGCGTTCTCTGACTCGTGGGACCTACTTTTTGTTTTTGTTTTTTTTGTTTTTGCTTTCGCTTTTTGGGTTTGGTCAGGTTGTTTACTGTATAGATCGGAGTGAATACGTATAGATCGGAAAGGTTGTTTACTGTACAGTTCGTCAAGCATCATACTGGCATGTTTGGGTGAGTTTGGCTGCCACTCCCCGGACATGGAATTCCGCTCCCACCTCGTTAAAAAACACTCCTATTGATATCTGATTCAGCTGATTTTTTACTTGGACGTTCAAAATATTAAAATAGGCTTAGTTTTCAGTTGCTAAAATCAACCATGATTTTAGTAAATTAGTTCAGCAGGTGCTAAAATCATGGTATTTCAAATAAAAAATGAAGTGGTTCCGTGTATCGTTTTTCGATTTTTTTATCACCAAATTAAAATACTCCTCGTGTACTTTAATTCGGTGTGAAAAATTCAAAAAATAATACAGGGAAACACTTAATTTTTTTATGTGAAATACCACAATTTTAGCACATGCTGAACTCATTTGCTAAAATCATGTTGGATTGCTAAAATCAAATGGAAAACTAAACCTAAATATAGTCAAATAAAAATCAACTCAATCGAATACCGAAAACCAGTATAAGTATTTTGTGAGTTTGTTGATAGTACCCCTCTCTTGTAATTGCTAGGTCGTTAAAAAACACCCCTATTGATGAGCTGATTTTTACATGGACGTTCAAAATATTAAATAAATATAGTCGAATAAAAATTAACTCAATCGAACAGCGAAAACCAGTACAAGTATTTTGTAAGTTTGTTACCCTTGTAGGGGTGTATACCTCAAAAAAATAAATTAACATTACATAACTTTTCAATTAAATTGAAAAATATATTGAAAAATATTACTATGTACAAGTATTTTTCTTTCTTTTTTTTTTTTTACTTTTGTGTGTTTAATTTTTTTATTAAACATTCGTAATTTTTTTATCTAATTTTTTTCCAGAAAGATAATTTTTTTAACATCTAATATAGTATAAATATATTGGATAGTGATAGCCACACACACTCAACCACACACTCTCTCACATGTGGTGGGTCCTACCAAGTGGGACCCACCACATGTGAGAGGGTGTGTGGTTCAGTGTGTGTGGCTCTAGCATTTTTTAAATATATTTATGTATTTATTCTAATTACTATCTATTTATTCTAATTATAATGAAATTAGTAAACTGGGAGCAATTCAATCATTTGTCTTTTTTATCCTATCATATCCACTCTCCGAATCCCTCTTCTCAAAAAATATCCAAAAACCTCATTACAAATTTACCCTTTTTAGGAGGTGGACTCACTCTCATTACAAATCCATCCAAAATCAAATCTGCTATCCAAACGCCCGATGGGGTATAAGATCAAATTCCTATTAGTCTTCTTGGTGATTCTAGTTTACGGGATAATCAGAAATGACTTTCCTAAATCTTATTCTATTTGAACTAGAGGGATGATACCTATTGAAGTCAGATGCGAATTTTATTTTTGAGGCCCATTGTACGATACAAAAAAAAAAAAAGGGCTACAAGAGTTAAAAACAATAATAACACAAAGCTCGATAATCATTATATACGTTAATCCGAAATATATCAATTAAACATCACCCTTCTCACATTTTTCGCAGCAAAAGTAGTAATTAAGCTCTCATAATCAAGTTTAGACACCATATCTTTTTCAAGGGTATAAAATATCAAAGGGCCCTCCAAATTAGTCAAAATTTAGGGACCAGATGCGACCACATTCTTGGCATATGTCCAAAGCCAGCTCTGCAGACGTAATACATGTCTTCAAACAAAAAACAGATGTCGAGGTAGCGGTTATGATCACAAAGGGGGTTCAATCAATTATTGTTCTACTCATAATAACTACGGGTGCTGACGGTCCGGATTGGCATGAATCCAAACCTAATCCGCGAGTCACGGTTTTCTAAAAACAAAATTTGTGTCCGATCCAAAAGTCTCACAGATCAGTTCCGAATTTGTCCACGGATTTTCAACTTATTAAAAAAAACAATTTAAGGACAAATTAACACACGGGGATTGAAGGCCAAATTTCTGTCCAAACTTAACATTGAAACAAACACTTCAGTAGCAATATAGTGGGGCAGCAAAGGCAGTTCATCATCCAATTCTCTCTCTCTCTCTCTCTTTTTTTTGTTCTCCATCATCTAATTCTCAAACAACGGCAGTTTTGTTCAATTACATAGTGGAATACAAATACTTCAGTAGTACATCAAAATCCAATTTAAAAAAAAAAAAACTACCGACAAAAAAACAACTATTGAATTCAGTGAAAAACTTCAAATGCAATGCAACTTCAAAATTATTTATCTATACATATACATTTATTTTAAAAAAAAATTATATATGACAAAAATCTCACAGTCCGGATTGGTTAATCCACGGTTTCAAAATCAAACTCCGTGTCCGGATCGTGAGTCACGGTTTTTTATTTTTTGAATCCGTGTCCGGACCATTAATAATACATGGTTAAAATTCAAAATGTGCGGATCGGTTCAGTTCAAACCGGATTCACGGTTCACCGGTTTTTTGAACAACCCTAATAACAACTCAATCGTGTCCTTGGGAATCCAAGCATCCGGCAAGTTGGATCATTTAACGAAACCCCATTTTCGGCCAACTGTTTGGGGTTTTTTTTGGCATGATTTTTTTGGTTGTTTTTCTCTTAATTTTTATTAAATTCGGATAAAATTTTACAATGATATTATTCATCTTGATGAGAGAGAAATAGGAAAAGCATTAAATATACACCAAAATTGCAAAAAAGTACATATACAACGACAAAAGATCAAAAAAAAAAAAAAACTAAGCAGAAAAAGACCTAAAAAGTTCATATAATGATATGAGTCCTTTTATCATCTTATATAAACTTTTTTTTTTCAACTTTGGTTTATATTTTTATGGCTTATTTACCTTTTTGGTCCCTAAAATATTGCCCGCGTCTCATTTTCGTCCCCAATGTGTCAATTGCTGACATTTAGTCCCTATTGTTTCAATTTTGTACCAATCAAGTCTCTATGACCAATGGCGTTAGTTGCATCCGTCAAAATGAATTGTGTCTTTGTCATTTTGTCACACTCAATTTTTCAGTCGAAGAAAAAATGGAAACAAGAAAAAGAAAATTAAGAGAGTTGTAGCAGCAACTATGGTCGGTGTCTTGGCTCTCTCTTTATTTTTTTCTTATTCTAATCTTTTTTCTTATTCTAATCTGATGCATCTCGTCATCATTTTCTTTGATTTTGAAGGTTCTGGTTTTCTTTTCTAGGGTTTCAGAAAACCAGAACAGTGGGTAATAAGCAAAATTGACAAATTGATGATACAAATGTTGAATTTATCTTTGAGGGGTTTCGAATTTGGGACATTGGATAATTACCAAAATTGAAAGACCTAATTAAACCCCAGCAGTGGGTTTAGTTCCCTTTTAAGAATTCAGAAAACCAGGACAATGGGTAATTGGCGAAATTGGAAGACCAAATTGACAACCCAAATGATAAAATTGAATATTTGAGGGGTTTGGAATTTGGGTTTGAAACCCCAATTGTTAACCAGGACTCATTGGTGGATCTGGATAGATAAAATGGAGGAAGGAGAAAACAATGAGTGAGACACTTTCTCAGATCTCTTGACTTATTTACCTCGTGGCGATCAACAGAAAGAGAGAGAGAGAGAGAAGAAAATAGCTGATCAACTCTGGTGAATCCACCGTCGTACCCCGACGGTTGATACTCTCTATTTTTAGGGACCAAAAAGGTAAATAAACGCGAGAAATACTTTAGGGACCAAAAAGGTAAATAAACCCCTATTTTTATACTTTACCAATTTTCAATGATGTGATGTAAAAATTATACTCAAATCAACTACGGAGTAAAAATTAGAAGAAAAAAAACAATTCAAAAAGCCCATGTGAAAAAAACCCTCAAAAAATTAGGCCGAATGGAGCTGGGGAAAAACCAGACCTAAGCAAAAATAAGTCAAAAATCCATAGACTTGCAGCTGGTCAGTCATTTGATTCACTATGTGCATAATTGCTCAACGACCTTTCAAGGAAACATATCTAGAAGTGGAGACCACTCCTTCGGTTATGGGAGGGGAACAAAAGGGATTGAGAAAATTTTGGGTGCGAATAGGGTATTGCACACATGATATCCGAGCACGCATCTCGGTCGTCGGGCTAGATTTCTCCCCCTCTCTCCTCTCTCTCTCTCTCTTAAAAATCAAGCCATCCAAAATACTTTTGGATGATCGGGATGTGCCTTAAATACTGCCACGTGATATTCAGACGACACCGAAAAATTTCTCAAAAGAATTGGGTCACATTGGCATTTGGCAGAAGTTTGAGTACAGCTGAAGAGTCTCCAAACTCGTATCATTATCAATTCTATCAAAAAAAAACCAGCTCCATGATGTGACACCCCCCATCCTTCCCATCATTGCAAAAGTTTCACGTGCTTCAACAACAAACAAGGTGGCATTGACATGATCAATGCATAACTGGGTGATTTGGCTAATTTGAAAAAAAATGATTTTTTTTTTTGTTTTTGTCTTTATTCAAATTTTTTTTTTGCATTTGTTAATTTTGCGGTAATATTTTGTGATTTCTGGATTTATCTCGTTGAGACGAATCCAAAGAGTAAACAATTATGGTCAAAAGTAGTAATAGTTTTTTGAATAAAATCGAAAATAATCCAAAATAAACCAATTTTTTGGATTATTTTTCGTCTTTATTCACAAAACTTTAAGTTTGGCTAATAATTTTATACTTTTTAGATTTCTCTCGTCGAGACAAGCCAATAAACCACAAAAAATCGACCGAAAACTAACAAATGCAATTTTTTTTGAATAAGGACAACGAAAAAAACCAAAAAACCAGTTTTTTCAAATTAGCCAAATCGATTTAGGCTCATTCTAAAGCACGAGCAGAGGCGGTGCCAGGAATGCGAGATTAATATAAATAAAGCATATTAATCTTATCCTTATTTCCTATCCAAGATTGAATACATAGTACTACTACAAAATTCTTGGTGATTGACAGCTCTTTGGGAAGCGATATCTTACAAAAGTGCCTCGATATAAGTGGATTATGCATAAAATTCAATTTTTTTATTTATTGAAATGGAAAACTACCCCTTAATCGAGAATTGCATATTGAAATTAAAAAATTTACGATAATTATATGGGTACAGACCCACACACACAGAAAATGCACAAATCGAGCTTGGGGACCCACTTTTGGGTCCCACACGAGTGATCCAAACCGTTCATTATTCTTAGAACATTTTTCCGAGGGGCCCTACAAAATTTCAACTCAATCGGACGGTTAGAAGTGCTAAAACCAAAGTCCCACCGATTGAGCTGAAATTTTGTGGGGCCCCTCGAAAGAATGTTGTAAGAATAATGAACGGTTCGGATCACTCATGTGGGACCCAAAAGTGGGTTCCCGAACAAGCTTTGTACGTTTTCTGTGCGTTTGAATCTGTACATGTAGTCGGGTCCAAAAATTTAAAGCATTGAATGAGTGAACCACCACTTTCCCCCTCCCCAACTCCCCTAGGATAGAGTATAGTAGGATTAACGAATGGCAAAAAAAAAAAAAAAACCACACTTATTGGGATCCGGGGGCCCCGAGCGCTATAGAGTGAACAATTTACCTTAGGAAATCAAACGCTTAATGAAAACTTTCATGGAACTTTGTTGGACTGTTATCTACACATTTTGTGATAGTCTGCGATTTCTTGATGGTGCCTTTTTATAACTTTTTAAACACAATTTTACAATAAACTTTCCCCAAAGATTGTTAGTACCTTTTTTTTTCTTAAAGAACAGCCAGAGCAATAAGATTAAAACTAGAAAAATGATTGCACGGCCCAAAAAAGGCCTGAACAGAAGTACAACAGAAAACACAACAAAAATTTAACCAAAACCGGAGAAACAGTAACCGTAGTAAAAAACCGACATAGTCCACTGGAGACCGGGTTATGGAGAAGTATCGATGTTAGAAGTTAGAACTATCACAATGACACAAATGGAGATGATTTCTGCTATCTATTAGCAAAAAAAGTCACTGACAAGGAATATATGCATGAACTATCATCATTTTTTACCCTAGTAAATTCCTCCGCGAATCAAGTTCAAAAAAAAAAAAAAAAAAAAAAAACCCACAAAATCACTGATCCAAACACAGCTTTGGAGCCATCAACCAGACCACATTAGCAATCATTACTTTCTATATGTGACAGTGGGTGGGAGCAAGAAGGTAAAACAAACATTGAATCATTGAAGTAAAATGTTGCAAAATATTCAATCCTTTGCATTACAAGAAAACTGAAAAACAGAAATTTCATTTGCTCTGTCGATGCAAATGTTCAATTGTAACCCAATTAATCAAATAATACAGTGGATGCAAATGTTCAGTTGTACCCAATGAATCAAATAATAAAAAGTTTACACTCGAACAGGTCTAAAACAAGATAAACACCGCTTTCTTTTTCCTCAAGCACACAAATATTGACACAGAAATTACAAAGGAGAATTACTCAAGAAAATACAGAACACGTTACAAAAAAATGCTCCAACAAATGACATTTTCAGACTTTAAATGGACACTACAAAATGTGAATCTCCTGCAGCCTATATACAGTGAAATATAATTAAACTCAAAAAACGAACAAGAAATTACCATGGTCCAAATCCTTTGGTTGTAGCTAAGAAACAAGAACTTTACAAGAATGCATTATTTGTTAGCCCACTTGAATTCTATTTCCAGATTCCGTGAAGGCCCACTTTTGCTTTCCGGTAACAGAGTGTACTCGCCGGCCACAGACCCCAACATCACAACACGGTCGATCTGGATTGTTACTTTTCCGAATGAGCTCTGGCAATAGATTAACAGAAAACAATGTTAAGTGTTACATTAAAGAAACATCTAGCACAAGAAATTTTCAACAAGGTTCGTATTTGAACAAGATTCTCCGGTTCATTTACCTTTCCCATTTTGCTCTTATTCTTGCAAGAAATATGAAGCTTCTGGCCTTTTGGTGGACTTTCAAAGGACCATGCAAAGCTCTCATCCCACTCTGGATTAGGACCAGTTGACACCACCTGTTAGCAAATGAACACAAATCATTTGTTACACCTTGTTTTAAACACTGGAAGAGGAGGGGCTAGTGAAACAGCAGAAAATATTAAGCTTACTACAACGTCATGCAACACACAAAATACTTAATGAAAATCTACAAATGCTCGAGAGAAAGAGAGAGATAAGAACATGACTACTAAAGTTCCATTATTCACATAAAGGGCAAAAGAAAAAGTGAAATTTCTCATCATTGATTGGGAAAACAGACAAAAAGCAATTAACTGAGCAGAAAATCCAGAACAGATTATTTCGCATGACAATATCCTGAGAAGGATATCCCCATCCACTATACTTTGGACCACTCGGGCTGATGAACAACATGCGATCAATTTTTGGACCATACTCATTAATATCTGCATATGTGATCACATTTTGTCTCTCTTATTCACTCCACTAAGTTATTCATTTAGTTTTGTATAAGCAACAACTTTACCTTACCATTATTTTGGTCCTTTCCATGATTTATATAGGTACTTCGATATTTTGTCCACACTTTTTTCTGTTTCTTTTCCTTTGGAACGATGGTCAAAACCTCAAGACTCGAACAATAATATGAAGAGCAGGATATATATATCTCAGGCCCGAAAACATTCTCCTGTAATCTGAGTTACAGATATACCTTTTCCAACTTCTAAAGAAGTGGGACTAAAGCCACTTTTCTAGCAAGCACCTGAAACAGTAAAATCCAAGCATATGTGTAGACAAATGGTAGCATAGCGCGACAGGACTCCATAGTGGATTTCAAAGATATTAGAATCTATTGTTCCATTTGATTTTATCCACCTATAGATTTGTCTAATGAAGCATAGCCCCAATTCTGCAAGCACAGCCCACAAAAGCAGCATGGGTTTGTCTTTGGCTTTTATATGAGATTACCATAAAAGATTTGGTGTCACAACTTTCATAAAAGTCTTCACCAAGAAATTCAAATGTCTGATATCTTGTATCAGTAAAACTACTTTCAAGTAATTCTACATCGCATCACATCGGAACCTGTTGACATTTAAAAGCTTCTCCAATATTGAATTAGTGTTTAAAATGGAGTCTATTCTCCTTCTACAGCCACTTGATTTTTCTTTTCTTTTCTTTTATTTTTTTGGTAGATGCAGAATACATCGCTGATCAAGATGATTATCATGCACTGTGAATGCTTAATTAAAACATCACCTCACACTTAAAGGTGGCTGGCTAGAAGCGTAAAATTTCAGAATTTTGATCATTTTTTGTGGTCAGCTTCCAAATTGTAAAGCATTTCCATCCAATAACTTAAATTAAAAAACATTTCGAGGTGTAAAGCTACACCGTCAAACAAAAGAAGAACAAGGAATCGTGACCACAAAAAAAGCATCATACCTTTGTTTGCCTTGGTGGAGTGTTGCCAAGTGTAAGCTTGCAAAACACACTTGGGTTTCCAACAGATTGCTTCATATTGTTGCCACGCTTAATTAAGACCTCCAATGTCCCGGGTAAACACTGCAAAAGATATTCTGCCTTCTCTTGAAAACGAGGCGGGCCTGACTGAATTAAATACTGGAGCACGAGAATTCCGTCCGCAGCAGCAATTGACTGTGCCCTTGAGACTTCAGCAGGGCATGCAGACCAAGCTTGCCTGAGAAGAAAAAGTGAGTCCAAGGCAGCTTCTTGAGTAGCCTCTGAGCCAGTCTTCAGGGATGTGATCAGATGGGGAATACTTAGTGTGGCAGGCTCAGTGGCTCTCAGACGTGGAAAGTTGCTGAAGAGTGCATTTAAAGCTTTCAAATACTCTTCATTCACAGTTCCAGTGGCCCACAAGTCCTTCTCTAGTGCAGCTGCAAGACCATATAATCTAATTAAACAACTGAATCTATATTTTCTTGGAGTGCCATCCTAACAAGAAGCATCCTCGAGATTTTAAATAAAGTAAAATAGCCAATCTTATGTATTGTACTTTCCCTTGATGTGCGAAAAATTCAACCTACATTTACAAGATGCAGTGCACTTGAAATCAGCTCAGGTGCAGTAGAAGTTTTTAAGTGTATCTTTTCTGTACGTATTTCGCCCTGAATGCCAAAAATGTAGCTTTCCTCATGAAGAAACAATAAAAAGCTTTAACTAAAGTTATGGGGTGCAATAGACTCTCACATGAAGCCAGCTGAAAATGTTACTAGGTATCCGGAGCATCCCCCCAATAAAAAGCCACCCCACCCACGCATCACCACTTTTTGTAGTCACAAGGATAACCATAACTCAAACCCACAACCACTAGGCTAGGGCAGATAAAACTTTCCATCTCATCATGTCACAAGACTCACAACCTATATGACATTGACGTGTAATAACTTATATAATAGACACACTACCAATTCGGTAGGTACAAGTTATATAATTCTATCCAAACACATCATTTATAATAGTGTCCTTATCTACCAATGTTGCTACAAGAAACGTTAACGACAGTAAAGGACTGAAAATACGTTATGTAGTTACTAGTTGTCTACATTGTGGGAAAAGATATGCCTATTACAAGAGTCTAATATTAAAATCCACTAAACATTTCTATACAAAAACTCCACGAGTGTTGGTTGAGGATTAATGGTAAGTACAATAGGGAATAATAGGGTTCAATAGGGGTGGGAACGGATTCAACATCCATGCAGCAAAGAGCATGTATTTGGATATGAAAGATTAGCAAACAAATTACACCTAGTCGGTGAAAAAAAAATCTATGAAAGGAATGTAAAAATTCTGATACCAAACAATGTTGGAATAACTAAGTATCTAAAAAACAGGTCTAGTGATAACAAGCAAAAAAGTTGCCATAAATCAAGAGGCGCCTGTAAGAATGCCATGTGCATTCATGCCAATGAAAATGCAGATAGATGCAAACAAGTCAATCAGAACTAGATGTATTTTCACAGAGAATAAGAGATTTACCAGTAATAGCTCTGACTGTTTCACTGGAAGCATACTCTTGAATAGTATTGTTCGAGAAGATAAGCTTAATAAACATGGCAGCCTGAACTGAAGTATCTGGATCACTTGAACCAATCAGATCCAGTACAACCTGAACACCACCGGCTTCTGCAACTGCTCTTTTATTCGATCGACTGTACATCACAAGGTTTTGCAGGGCACAAATAGCCACCACTTTCATTTCTTCTGTGGGTTGGTCCTCAAGCAGATTCACCAGGGCCCGGCAAGCTGAAACAGCATCTGCAGTGCGAGCAAGAGCCTCATTCTGGAATATGTCACCAAGAGCAAGAGTTGCCAGTAACCTTGCCTGTTGGCCTTGTGTTTGTGGATCCAAAAGGTACTGTGATAATGGCAAGATCGCCGATTTGGAAGCTTTTGATTCCCTGATCTTTACATTGTTCAGTAACACCTCAAGCAATCTTGCGGCAGTTTCCTCACACTGATGATGCCTGAGAAGTTCAAGTAGAGCCTCAATTGCACCACTTTCTGACATTGCCTCGGCACTTGTACCATCGTCACTTTCCAAAACCAGAAGAGCATTCAGTGCACCGGTTACCGTGCTTTCTGAGCCAGAACGAAGCAACCTCACCAAAACGGCAACAGGTACTTCCAAATAAAATTCAGAACTAAATTGCAGAATATTGGCTAAAACAGAAGCAGCTGATTCCCACAAGGCATGCGGAAGTGAGGGGTCTGCTTGTAATATCACCCTGGAAAGCTCACTGACCCCACCTTCTTTTGCGATTTCGTTTGGCCAAGTTAGTGCAATTCCCACAAGAGCCTTTACGGCTCTTTGCTGCAAAATGTGCACTCCAGAACCAAGGGAGCGAATTAGAGGACCAATCAATTGCTGCGTCGCTGAATCCTTTTGAAGATGTTCTTCCAAAAGCAGATGAGATAGAAGCTCAGCTGCCAACTGTTGCACTAGTGCAGATGGAGAGTCTAATAGAGGAATAAGTGGTTCAATGGCTTGGTGAGGTGTTAAGTTATAGTCAGCTCGACACTGTGGATGCTCCAAAATATTAACAAGAACTTGTAAGACGCTATGCTGTCCATCGGGTCCAAACTCCGGTCTTGTCAGCAACAGGAAAAGGGGCTCCACCACTTTTGCAGCAGATGGGCCCTTGGCAATCGTAGCATTGTTGGTCAATATTCGGAGCAATTCTGCGAAAGCAGCGGAAAGAAAATCCGGCGCTTCATGGAGAATATCAAGCACGCTCTCTATCACTCCAGATTTCACCATTTCCATCTTACAAGAAGGCCTATCTTTCCCCAGTTTCACAAGAGCTTTGGAAATAGCCTCATGAAGCAAGTAGTTTTTACCATAGAGGAGGCCAACAAGAGGAATAACAGCACCATGTGCAGCAATTAGTTCCGCCAGTTGCTCATCATCCAAGAGTTTATCCAACGCATGGACAACTGAATGCTGAGCTGGACTGAACTCTGTTACAAGCAATGAGACCAAGGGCTCAACACAGCGAGCTGCAGCCATTGTAGACCTGATTCTTGTGTTTCCAAAAAGGACCCCACACAACTCGGCTGCGTCGCCTTTCAATTCCATTGAACAATTCGACGAAAGAATCCGACAAAGAACATCGACAGCGTTCATTTCAACATCCGCCACCGCAAGCGCTCTCGATGGGTTATCACTCAATAACCTAACAAGGGCAGCGATAGCAGCGTGCTGCTCTTTCTCCAAACCAGTGTTTAGAATTTCCACCAACGGTTGAACAGCTTGCCTTGAAGTGTCCGCATTCCTAATATGGTCTGCGGAAAATAGGTTTTCCAATGCTTTAGCAGCACTGTACCTTGCACCCCTTCCACCTAAACACAAAACTGCTACAAGTTGACTGACAGCACCAAATGCAGATTCATGTCTCCGAATTTCAGCACTGCCAAATAGGATTCCCAATAGGTCCGTAGCAGCTTCCTCTGTTGCATCTTGTGGGCCAAGCGAAAGATACTTAGTCAGTGCTTCCAGAGCACCTGACTCTACCATTAGAATCTTGTTTGGGGGACAGTCTTTTGAAAGCTGAGTCAGAAGCCCAAGTGCAAGAAAAGGTGCCCCCGGACGATCTGGGATCGGTTTAAGTAGATCGACAAGGGCAGGAATTGCTTTTCTAGAAGTAGCACCAACCCTAATGTCATCAACCCTAAACAACCTCTCTAGAGCTGCTTGTTCCGGATAACGCACCAAAGCAAATTGCTCCGACAACTCCAGAAGATTAGATATGTCAACATCAGCGCACCCAAGCAAGGAAATGAGACCACCTGCTGCGCCTGAATTTGCAACAGACAGAAGAGTCCCTCTGCTTCCATTACAGACTAGACTGGCCATAGCTTGTGCGGCAAAGTATCTGTTTGCTGACTCCTCTGACTTCAACAAATTTGCCAGTACAGGTATAGATTTCATCGTGGCATTTGCTCTTATGATATCTCGCTCTTGAAACATGATTGCTAGTAGTAATGCGCAAATCCATAAGCTACTATCTTCTTTAAAATCAATCTGCATGAATTACCCAGGATAAACAGAGGTGTCAGTTACAATAATAGTATCTGAAAAAAATTTACCGGTTTAGTGTGAACAAAAAAGTAGGCTAGAAAGTTGGAATTTTAGTAAGGCCAGTGCAAAATCCAAAGAATTTTTGATCCCTAGATGCAACATGAACAAGGTTGACATTCTGCGAGTGGAGAAAAGTCTCAAAACAAATCAAATACCTGGGTATATTGCGATTCAGATATTCTCTCAGTGAGGACTTCAACTGCTCCAGCCTCCATAATCTCAACTTTACTTCTGTCATCATGACAAGCAAGGACAGAGAGTAGCCATACAGCCATGTTGGCACCAGAAATAACAGCTGTGCTTGTTTCGGCTTCACCATTCCTCCCCTCTTCAGCATTCCCGCAAATGCTTATGGACTCCTTATCTGCCTTGTCTCCAGAATGAGACTCCATGGAATTAAGCATTCTAACAAGAGAATGAATAAGAAGGCTACGAGAATTCGAGTGGTTCAAATCCTCCAAAACTCTCTGGTGATTCACCTTTGCAGCACAAATAAGAAGTGCAGTTCCCCCAATCTTGACCCTTCTGTTTGAGACACTGATAACCCTTCCAGCAATTGATGAAATACATCCAGAGGTGCTGGCAATTGCGTTTCCTAGGACAATAGGTTGAGACTGGCAAAGCCGTGACAAAATTTCTATAGCTTTGTCCTGCAAGAAGGGTGATGCTTCAGCAATACAGGACACTATGGGGGTTATGCTGTTTGGAAATTCGGCAAGAACTGCCCATGAAGGTTTCATAAGCCCACTAGCTCCTTCTGACCTTGAAAGGAAAGCAAGGGCATCTAATGACTCTGACATGGCAGAAGATCCATTAGCAGCAGACTCCAGAAGGGCAACTAATGCAAGAACAGTTCCAGCCCGATTCACACAATCAGTCAAGGAATAATCAATTTGGCGTGAACAAAGTAGCCGAGCGATTGCTGCTGCCGCGTGGGTTTTACCGGAAACTGTGCCTTCCCGCACAACCCTAGTAGCAGGTAAAATAATTTCCTCAGGAATGGCTTTCTCTGAGACTTCATTATCCAGAAGAAGATTTGCTAAAGCACATGTTGCTTGCTCCGCCACTTGAAGAACTGGTGAGTTAGCTAGCACCACCAGCAAAGGTAATGCATCTCTAGCAACAGCAGCCACATCCTTGTTCTCCTTGATTGAGAGAAATATTGCTGCGAGGCAACGCGAAGATTCCACTAAGATATTATCAGAGTCAACATTTAGAAGCTTTGTGACAGCCAAAAGAGTCTTGACAGCAATGTTACTTTCACGTAAGTCCTTTCTGAGGTCAAAAATTCCAGCTAGAGCTGCCGCAGACTTTGCCTGAGTCTCTTCTAGAGTAGAGCTTAAAATTTTTATCATTGTCTCTATTGCATCATTCGCAGCACCTCCTTCACGCAGCATGTCACTCAGAGGGGCAACAGAAAGCATGCTTCTTAATGCATCCAAAACATAAACTTTGGATTCGGGTAAGTCGCTGGTTAATAAGGCGCTGAGTTGGCTGATAGTTGCCGTGTCTGATTTGTGGATCAAATGGTTCAAAGTCTTCGCAGCAATTTCTTTTCCATTTGTGCTACCATTCTTCAGTAACCATAATAAAGCAGGAACAGCATCAGCACTTTCCACGCACGCACGTATATCTTCACTGTGATTACAGAGATTCCCAAGGATTGTTGCCGAATCTTCCTTTGCTTTTGCGGACCCCGTCTCTAGAATTTGAACAAGTGGAGGTATGCCACCGGCAGCTGTGATAGCCCATTTACTTTCATCATTTTCATTGGATAGAAGGCGCAGTAAAGCAACAGCACATTCTTGTTGTTGTTCTGATGAAAGCCCAAGAAGAGAAATCAATAGCTGAATACCCTCGCGACCTTGAAGGGCCCGCCATAGACTGCCTTCATTGTTGCAAAGCATGAGCAGGGATCTTGTCAGCTCATCTTGAACTTCATTGGTTGCCATTGTGATCAAACCAACCAGAAGACGTTTAGCCTCAGAATTCACAAGTTTGTTTGAGAGTACAACGTTGCCGTACAAACTAGCCAGGGCTTCTATGGTCCGTTCCTGAACAAGAAACGGTAAGCGGGGCTTAATTTGTTTAACCAATGTTTGCTCGATTTCCAGAGGATCTGATGATCTAGTAATTTCTGCTTTGCTATCGTATATCATAAGAGCCGAAGCTAAAGCTCCCAATGTGTCGGCAATTTGTGAAGGTGAGGAGCATGATTCAAGGCTTTGACCAAGGCTTGCTATGACATAAGACAAGCCACCAGAAATATTTGCTAGAGCGCACATTGCATTCTCTTGTAAAGCTTGAGCATACTCGCCTTGCATAAATTCTTTTGAAGGAGCTATAGTTGCATTTATCAAAGCAGGAATCCCATTACAACTAGCTATCTCTTTCCTTGCTTCTTTGCACTGGGCAGAAAGAGACTTAAGTGCACCAGCAGCTTCTGCTCTGACAGGAGCTTCATTGCCAGGTCCCAATAGCTTAAGGAGTTGTTTGGTAGCCTGCGCAGCTAGGACTTTAGAGCAAACAGACGCATCCTCCATCATTACACATGCAAGTAGAAAGCAGACATTAGCTTGAGTGCTTGACTGTCCGCTTTCAAGCAGTTTCACAAGTATGTCAACCCCTCCAGCTTGTAATGTTGCAGACCAGAATCCCTCAGTGCTGCTGGAAAGATTTCTTAGAGCTCCAGTCAATAAGTTATCAACCAAGTTTCCAGCTTTTAGCCCCTTTTGTAATTGCTCCCATAGCACTGGTACAACTCCTTCAGTTGAAAATATTTTTGATCCCACGTGATCTTTTGCACCATCTTGCGAAACAGCATGAATAGTCTTAGCAGCTGCAATTTGACCTTCCGCTGAGCTGGACCTGAGGAGACCAAGCAGCGGAGGAATGCAGCCTCCTAGCAATACTTTCACCCTCAGCTCGTTCTCTTTACATAAAGAGCCCAAAACAGTTGCAGCCTGCACTTTCACCCCAAGTGATCCTGACCGAAGAAGCGACACCAGTACAGGAACTGCTTGAGAATGAGATCCAACAGCACTAAAAGCACTTTCACGTGTATCAATGAGCTCAAGTAACTGCTTCAAGGAATATTCTTTTTCCTGTGCAGATGAGGAATTCTGACGCAACTGCTCAATGCATTGGGCAACACTTGCCAATGTCCCGTCTGGATCTTCCATGTTACTACGCTCTCTGCAAGTAGTGGGATATGTAACATACTTAAGCTGTGATTCCACCAAAATTTTGACCAAATATGGGCCAACTATGTATTATTCAAAACTTAAGCACCACACAAAAAATACACAAGGCAGATGTTCAATGATATCTTCAAACATTTTGTCTTTCCAGAGCACGAGGCTATTGATCATGTACGTAGCAAAAGGAGAAATGAAGGTCAAAAGTTCAGGAACAGTAGAGAAGCATGGTTCAAAGAAAATGTGGTTGAGACTAGACAAAAGGAACAAGTTCCATAACAACCTACAAGGGGGAAGCCCCAATAGAGCATACATAAAATAAATGTCACCTTCAACTAAACCAAGTTAATCAACTCCATGATGATAGTTGAGTTTGGTAGTCATTTAAGTCTTTTCCTTCATTGTTTTCTTGAGGTGGGAGGTGAAATTTTACATCAGCAATTATAAGATGAGGTCTTTTCTCAAGAATACATTCCACTATCGTATAATTCAGAATGTTTTCATTGAAAGGTATATCCGCAATCGGAGATATTCCTTTGGATCTTCCTCTTATCTACTCCAATGTTTTTTCTGCTTTGACAGGGACAAGGAGTACAACTTTTTTGTGATCATGACTGTTTCCTAAAAGTGGATGCCGAAAAGCAGTAACTGTTTCCGAAAATTGGAAATGGCTTAAATACTAGAGATCACGACTCATGACTAATTCCTTTTTCCAGAATGCGGTATTAGATCAGCCATACAGAAGCAGTAATGGAAGCCTTTACCTCATTGTGTGAAAGTGAATTTCTGGAGGCACATTCATTTTGGGGTTAAATCAGGCAAAAGTACAACTACAAAATCGGCTTCTTCTAAAAGAGAAGCCTCAATTGGTGCATTTCAATATCTGCAGTGAGCAGGAAGTTTTCACCCTGAAAATGAATATGTTCAATCTCAGGTCACCCTAAAGTAAAGACCAGTGTCAAGCTTAAGGAAGAATAAGATCTCACTCGTGGTGTACTCGAGACTGAGGCTTGAGAGTTAAGAGCTCCTTTTAGCGGGACGTGCATGTGCAAGGAAATTCATTATAAGATCGATGGAGCCTAGTCCTAGAGAAACTATCATTGATCCTTGTCCTAGAGAAACTACATAAATTGCCTTATCAAAGACTAGATCTTTAGCTATCTCCAAGACAGGAACTACAGCCTGATCTGAGTTTTAGTCTGATATGATATCAATCTAGTACGATAATGTGATTCCGGCATGATGCGAGATTAAGTTTCACAACTATTTCACGCAGAAAACTCGCGAGCAGTGGTAAAAATGAGATACCCAATGAATTACACACATGGAAAACTAATCCAATGAATTGCATGTATGGAAAACTATTTGCCTTCACAAACAAGAACATCAGACCCCACTTGTTGAAACTCCAACACCGTGATAAAGATTGAACTAACCTTGAACCCATCTTCATAAGAGAATGTGGAGTTGGAGGCTCTGAATCATGAGGTTTAACATCAACATTTCTCTCCTGAAAAAAGAACAATTAGATAATGCAGAGAACAGTACATATAGCAGCAAACAAAACATTCTTAGTACCCTTATACACCACAAAATGGAATGCTGGCAAAACCCTGAACATTCTTATCAAAAGAACATGAAGCCAGATGAGTGAGAACATGAATCTGATACTGCATCGAGTGAAAGAACGCTAAATGAATCCTCTATTTCCCAAGCTCCACGAATTAAGGCTATATTTGGAACTTAGCGAAGGGAAAATCACAATCTTTCTCTTCCATTGTTTGGTTCAGTGGTTCCATATTTAGAGGTACAGAAAAGAAAATTCCAAGAAAATTGAGCAAAGTAAAAAAATTTAGAAAATTTTGCAAAATCTACTTTTTCTCTCCCCTTTCTTATTTGTTAGTTGCCATTTCACTTTCTTTGATTTTCTTCTTAACCTCAAACACGTATAAGTTTTTCTCCCTGTCATTTTTCCTCATTTCTTTACAAAGACAAAAAAAAACAACTCTCTCTTATATTTCTCTCCCTATCCCTTCAGTTCCCTTTCTTTCCAAATGTTCCAAAACACCCCAAGTCTCAAAATGGAAAAGAACTATCAATTGTGTGCAGAAATATGAAGAAAATTACCAGATCGTTAGTTGCCAGGCTGCTGCCATTGGCAGCCGGAAACCTCCAAGCTAGAGTCGTCGCCAGCTTTGCTGTGATTTTGAGATCGTCAGATCTGCCTCCAACACACAGTCAAACGACAAAAGCCTCTCCTGGAAAAACACCACACCAGTTGAAATTCCCAATTTTAGACCCAAAAATTAGGAACAACGCAACCCAATCCATCCGAATCAAATAATGTGGATCAATCAAAAATCCGAACAGAGGCAGATCAAGTCCAAAATACAATCATGCCAAGTATGTCAATTAAAACTTTGACCAAAACTATATCAAAGCTCTTGAAACTTTAGACTCAACCCAAAAGCTTAACCTATTAGTTGGAGAGATCCCGACATTATATTCAGTGATTGGCTCATTGCATACCCAACCAATGTAGGACTAATATTAACTAACAAAAAAAACTTTGTACCTGATGTGCCTATACCTGTTATGCTAATAAGACATCATTGAAACCCAACAAGAAGCTCAGTATACTGCCTTGACAACATCAATAGGTCTCTATACCCGGGAATGATGATTAAAAAACACACCCGGTAATAAACCATAGAAAAATGTTTAAAACCAAATGTAATTGGAGATTCAATGTTAATTCCAAAGCTATTCAACTGAATTGCCCAAAATCAGGTTAGCAAAACATTAGATCCACAAGTGTTGATACCAAAACTACACGTTTCCACATATTCAATTGAACATGAGAGACAAAAATGCACAATTTGCACTACACTCAAGGAAGAGCCAACAAAAAAAAAAGGAATCATTGAAAATGCATAGCAATTTGGATAATTCCAGGGCAGAAGTATAGAGAGAAAAGGACAGAACGTATGAGTTCATCAAATAATTTTACAAGATCCAACACAATTGACTAGTTCCGATACTGCGACAAACACTAATCCGTATCAATGCACAGAGAGAGAGAGAGAGAGAGAGAGAGAGAGAGAGAGAGAAATTGGGAGACCTTCAAGGGAGACTGAAGAATGGAGGAGATCGAGGAGAAGGGAGAGATCTTCAGCGCATTAAGGGGTTTCGTGATAGTGAAGGGAAAGAGATTCAGAAAGAAGAAGAAGATGAAGAGGGAGGAGAGAGAGAGAGAGAGAGAGAGAAGAAGAGGAGAGGTTGAGCTATCAAGTGGACCACCGACAGCTCAAAGCTTACTGTAATTCCCCGGCTTGGCTTTGGACTCTTTTTAATAACTTCACTCTCACACTTCTAAACTTCGTGATCATAGTAATTTTAGTAATTAAGACTAATTAATCACTATTTAACTTCTTCTTCCAGTAATTTTAATAGACTTAACCCTATTTAATACTACTACTATTTAAAATTCTTTTTCCAGTAATTTTAGGGTGGTTATAAAATAAAAAGGTAATTTTAGGGAACTTATTACTGTGAATTTAATAAGTATCTTGCAAAAGGATATAATCTTGTAATAAATTCCTAATTTTATGCTGGGTGGGGACTGGGGGTACTTCTATTACTGAAAGATGGAGTAGAAGTTTGTGCTCTCTTTTTTAGGTGTGAAATTGTAAAATTATTTGTCCTATGTGGAATTGAATTATGATATAAAAATAATTTGGTAATTTTACATGGATAGAGATGCAAAAAAAAAAAAATAACAGTGAGATTTATGGTCCTTAGAGCAATTCCAACGGTATATGTAAAATGGCTATAGTCATTGCCATAATTTGGCACCAAAAAAATTTTTTTTTGCCAAATTTTGGAACTGTTTCTCTAGTGGGTAGTTCTATTTTAAGAACCGATAAAATGGCTATAGTCACTCTATTGGCTTTAGTGAAATTCTCGCAATAAAATAAATTTTTAAGCTGATGAATGAATAAATATGAAAATGAATGACGTCCACCCTTGCTAATGGCCTAGTGGTTAATTCAAAAGTCAAAATATGGCCTAAAAATATTCATTACCATAGAATTGGTTCATAAAATTTTAATTAACGTATTGTTTCTACAATAACAATACCACCAACTCCCATCCACTACACCCATTACAACTCTTTTTCGTTCACATTTCTCTATTACATCAGTTCTATCAAAAAACGGTACGGTCTGAACATTTTCTGTTTGGATCAATTTACAGAACAATATAAAAATACATAAGTTAATAAGTAATTGGTAAAATTTGGGGGAGAAAAAACTTGGTAGGACTCAAGAACACCAAATTCTGAATGTTTTGTTTACAATTTTTTCTGTTTGACAGTTAAAGAAAAATTCTACTCCAACTTCCAAATGCTAAAAAGAAACCAACATGCTCCAGTGCAAAATATATTATAGAATACTTCTGTGCAAAACATAGATTCAAGCTGAGCCAAGCCAGACTGGAGGAAACCGAGTTGACTTCAACTTCACTTCTCTCTCTCTCAACCTCTCTCTCTCTCTCTCTCTGCAGCAAATGTATCCGTTTGTTAGCTGGTTAATTACACTATTTGTCCTCTAAACTGTTATTATTTGTTTTATTTGGTCCTTAAACTATAAAAATGATCTATCACATCCCATGACTCATGAGTTACAATCTCAAGCCGGTAACCACCTTAAAACCACCAAGAGACAGCGTTCTTTCAATAGCCACCCATGATCCGTTTGACATCAACAATCTCGACTGACAAATGAGCCAAACTAAAGAAGATGAAATGTGAGTGAAAAGAGATTCACAAACATACGATGAAAGAATCAATACATACGAGGAACAGATTCCTACTGTGTACTTTCTCTCCTTCTTATCTTCTGATCTTATCTATCAGACTATCACAATCTTCACACATGTCCCCTCATCTCATCTACCAACCCCCTTTAACCAAAGCCTAAAAAATATTTTTACTTCGGCCCATTCAATTGACAACAGAGTAATAGCCTCCAACTTTATTCCATAACCAACCCTCCAATTAATCTCCAATCTCATTATCGTCTATAATCAAAATATCTCAAACCTCATCACTAAAACAACAACAGTGATAAAAATTAGCTCTAGAATCGAGCACCAGTTGGCTTCTCCAACGACATAGGTGAATATTAGAGTGCGTGCGCATGTGAGAATGTGGTGACAAATTGGAAACCGAAGTAATCCATCAATGTTGAGGGCTTTGCGTTGAAGGGGGGAGGGTGTTGGTTCTAGTTGTTAATGGAGATGAAAGTGGATAACGTTGGTGCTATCAGAAGCATTGAATAGTTTCTCCAGAGAGAGATGGAGGTTATAGTTTGGTTCTTTTTATATTTTGGGTATGACTGAGTTTTTAGTCAAAAGTCTGTTTTTCCGAAGAGACAAACCATTGGTGAGGAGGTAATGCTTTTCCAACAATAATGTGCAAAGAATTATCCATTGGGTTTTGTAGATTGAAATAATAAGAAGCTTAAACCTCAAAGGGGGGAAGGATACTGTAGCGGCCGGGGACCCAAGGGGTCAGTATCCTCGGCTGCACCCCCCCGGGAGGGGTGGGGGTTCTGGGGACCGCCTTCGCTTAAGCAGCTAAAGAGGGTTCGGAACCCCTAGTCCTGGCCGAACGGTCTCCCAGGGAGGCCAGCGAATATCGAAGCCGGGGTCCCGATGATCAGGGGGCCTGGGCCTCGGGAATCCTGGGAGCCTCGGCTGGACCCCCCCTCCCCCGGGGGCCTGCTCCAGGGAGTTCCAAATAGCTGCCCTTGGGGGCCTGATCCCGAACGCCGCCCGGGCCGAGTCGATTGACCTCGGTACCGGGGGGTCGCGTCAGATGTGAGGGACTCGATCGAGGCACGCCTGACAGTCTGAGCGACTCATCAATGGGCTCAACCACCCCGTCTGCATTGCATTTATGGCGAGCCACCAACCCTGCAGGGGGTACCTGATTGATGGGAATATCAGCGTGACAGGTGACCTCTCTGGGAAGGCAGCGGCCGAGGTGCCGCTTGAGAGACAGACGTCAATCCATGCATTTAATGCGATGGTAAGGACGGAGCGCGTGAGGCCCCCGAGGAGCGTGCGGTACACGCTCCCCCCATTCCTATAAATATGGCCCTCGCCCTCCTCCCGGCGGGCGGAGATCACACACTCTCTCTACATTGAATACTCAGATGCACTTTCTCTCTCTAGAATTCTCCACTAAACTTCTCCCTCCGTTGCTGACTTAGCCATCAGAGTGCCTTCCCAAACCACCACCGTCCGGGCTAGGCACTAACGTGGTTGCTCCCTTGTGCAGGTCCTCCTCCGGCGTACCCCAGGAGTTCTAGCCTTCCTCTCCGACGAGTTCCTAGGGCTCCAGTGAGGTTCATCCCAGCTCCTCCATCTACGTGCAGTACCCGACAGTCAAAGAGGTCATTATGGTGAGGCGCCCCCCACAGATACCCAGGGCGGATACACCCTTATTTATATACTCCTCGGGATGTGATAGATCAAATAACTAGTTTAGGGAGTAAGTGAACAAAATAATAAATAGTGCGGGTGATAAAAGTGTAAAAAAAGCATAAGCTTGTTGGTTGGAAAAGACTGATTGAAAATCCATTCGATACACCTAATAAGCCTGGGTGTAAAACTAGTATATTTTATACTCAAGCACGTTCTTTTGCACAAAATTAAACTATATAGCTCATTTTTAGTCAAATGTCCAAAATGAACCCACATGTATCATGTATGGTGTCTAATTTAATAATTCCAAAAAATGCAAGATTGCATTGCGACAATGTTAACACTAAAAGGATTGGCCTCGTGGTCAAGGCCTTAGACTTGGAGATTTGCTCTCTTCTATGACCTCATAGTTTGAAAACTCTCAGGTTCTATAAACTCCTTTGTAGGTTTGCCCGATCGTTAATTTCAGAACCTCAAGAATTAGTGAGATGTGCATACGTTGGCTCAGACACCTCATTATAAAAAAACGCCAGAATATGTTGTGACAGTGGATCATTGTTAATAGCTCCACAAAACTCCATTTTGTTGGTTAAGTTTTTTTTTTTTTGAAGGAAAAGAACTTCAATAGATAACTAACAGTTTACAGGGATTAAAAAAAGTTAGTTAAGTATTTCATGTATGAAGAAAGATATTGATGTGGGGGAATGGCAATTGGATTTGGTTGGGAATTAGATTCTTACACATGATTATTAAAAAGAATGACCTAAATTCCATAGGAATATATTACATAAGGGAATTTTGTAGGGAATACCATAAAATGCTATGTCATTATAGCATTTTAGTACTGAATTCGGCAAATTTTATGGAGCGAGATATTATGAGATAAATGAATTTGAAATTGTTATGCATCATGTGGTGAAAATGTTACTAGCTATTTTGTAGTAAATATTCTACTACTTTGAATTTATCATTTTATTATGTTCTTTGTGATTACGACATCTCAGGGTTAATGTTATTTATTTTTATGGTGAAAGTCAAACAAAAAAACAAATGCATGAACAGAAACAAAGGAATTATATAAATTTTGCCTCATTTGCTTTATCGATTTCTTTTTTTGTTTGTCATAAATTCTTCCACAAATCCATCGAAGAGCTAAAATATATTATGGTTCAAGTAGTTATGTTTGATGATTGTTAAATCTAATTTTTTTAAACATTTTGGTAAAAAAATATGGTTCAAGTAGTTATGTTTCACGATTGTATATCTTATCTATGGCAATTCTCTCTATTTCTCTATAAAAAAATTATAAAAAAAAACATTTTGGTAAAAAAGATCCCGTGAAACATTATGCAGTGTTACACAGCGAAAAAACCCTACTCACAACAAGGTTTGAGAAAAACAGTAATTAAACAAGTTAAATCCATTTTAAAGAGACTAGACATGTTCCACACTAAGCTTGATTTTTTAGATTTCTTTTAATAAATGATGTATGTGAAGAGAACTAAAACGTAAGAAACCAAAAATCCATTAATCCATTAATCCACTTAATGCCACAATTTGAACATCCATGACCATACATATGTAGATGTATCTAACTCCTGTAACTTGAACCCAAGGCTCAAGCCATACATCATTTCACAACCGAAAAGTTATCCAACCTAGAGCATTGCTACTGCAGCTCTTCTCACTTCACAGTCACAAATAATCAGGGCCATGTTCCCCTAATTGATTTTTTGGTTTTTTTTTTTATCTTTAGTTTTGTAAAAAAACTAACTTGTTCCACTAACTAGTTTTTTGGCTTTTTGGTTTTTAGTTTTGCCAAAAAACTAACTTGTTCCACAAACTAGTTTTTTGGATCTTTAGTTTTGCCAAAAAACTAACTTGTTCCACTAACTAGTTTTTTTGGCTTTTTGGTTTTTTTTAGGTTAGTGGAATTAAATGGTTTTTTTGTTAGTTTTTTGTGGATTTTTTGTTAGCGGAATGAAGTAGTTTTTGAGTTAAAACTAAACTATTTTTTTTTTAACACCCCCTAAGTTTCTATTACGATATTTTTAGTATTTTGGTAACGACCCGAACTTTTTTTGAAATAAAAATTTTGTTTAATAATTCGATAACTTTTTTTTAGTAATTATTAAATGGATTATTTCCTTTCTAAATTAATAAATTTCTTTTTAATTTCAATAAATGGTTTTCTAGCCATGCATGCAAGTGTACGAGGCCGAGTAACACACCCGTTACACTACTGAACCACCCGTAGCTCATCCCATAATGGCACAACCAACCGGCAACCACCTTATTAAATACCTAAACCTATCATTGTCCTCTCCGTACCATCTTTCCCACTTTGGGAATAGATGTGTTGAGAGAGAGAGAGAGAGGGTGTGTGTGTGCATTGTGTGTGAGAGAAGGGAAAGCCCTACAAGCTAAGTTTTGTACACAAACTAGGTATATTGTGTCTTGCTATTTTGGGAGAAAACCTAGCCTAACCTAGACATATACATGCTATGCTTGAACTTGATCACATGCTACCAAAGCCTAGGCCTAACTAGACCAAGCCTTGGTCTCCAAGTACCTTAAAACATGCATCCATGTTTTAAGGGAAAATATTCTCCCTATGGAAGCCTATGGAGCTCAACCCTAGCTACAACTTGCTAGCACATGCACAATATTGTGTATAAGCTCCCCAAAACACCCCATATCTAAGGTGACCATGCAAAATTCTACACAACAGGAGGTCTATTTCTTCCACACTTTCACCCCACGTTACTTTACCCACTTGAATTCCTTTAACTTGAAAGCACATGAGCCTAGACCTAGCCTACACATAGGATGGAAGTTGCACCCGACTTTGTACTTCCCATGCAGAGCCGGCTTTGGGCTAAAGCTCGTAAATCAACCACTTTAGGCCCCCAAATTTTGACTAATTTTTGGGGCCTCCAATTTTATGTCTGTGTAGTAGTTATGCTTTCAATTTTAGATAGTTTTTTGTTTTCCGAAGTAGTTTTAAGTTTTAACTACGATATATTGAGAGTTGAGGGCCCAATTTGAAAAAAAAATCGCTTTAGGCCCCCTAAATCTCAGAGTCGGGCCTGTTCCCATGTGCCAATTAAAGCACACAATTTACTCCCACTTGGGGAGTGGTTCGGCCAAGAGAGAGGGGAGGGAGTACCGAAAGTTTTAGGAGGGAGAGGGAACATGGTTTTTGCTATAAAAGGCCACCCTTTGTTTGACAAACCTACCACCTTTACACTTTCCATAATTGTATGCTTTCTTTTTCCCAACAACAAGCCTATTTTTTTAAACCTACTCTAACCGCCACTAAGTCTACGTACTTAGACCCTAATTAACTTCTTACTAAGTTAATTAGTGAGAAAGTTGATTAAATTAAGAAGCCTTCACACCAAGGATTGCTTATCGGCTTCCGGTTAACACCCGGAAATTGAGGTAGTTTACTAAAACCATCTCTCTAATTAATTATTTTCTAGTGCAATTAGTTGTTTCTAATTAGTTTTCTATGTTGGGATTTGAAGCTTGTTTAAGTTGATTCAAGCATGTATTATGGCATTAAGCATGTTACTTAGTTTCAAAGAAGATTAAAGAAAGGATTTCTTGTTGAAAAGAGATTAAGGGTTCTAATTGGTTTCTAATTAGAATGTTTCTTCATGAAATTAATGGTTGGTTTAATAAGATTGAGGTGATTAAGAGTTGAGTAGATGAATTAGAAGATAGAATTTCGAGATAAGTCACTAGAAAGTTTCTAATTAGATTAACAAAGTTTCTAGGAAAAACTAACTAATTGAGTGGATTAATATCTTGATTCACTAATTAAATTGTTCTTCTAAAAAATTAGTAGATTGAATATGCTTGGTAAGGGATTTACTTTTACTAACAAAAGTTTACACATGACACATTAGATTTGTTGTGGGAAAAACTAGAATTTATTTTAGTAATAATTATAGAGAGTAAGTTTAGCATTAAATTTCTAAACATTTTCGGATTTTCCTATTAATAATTAGTTGCAATATTTCTTTATAAATAAGTATGTTGTTGTGAAGAAAAGAAATTTTAAAGAGTTGCTTAAAAATTTTCTTCTAAATAAAAAGAAAGTTGTTGTTGTGCTAGAAAGAAATTTTGCTCAAAGTTTCTTAGAAAATAAATTTTGCTCAAAGTTTCTTAGAAAATAAATTTTGCTCAAAGTTTCTTAGAAAAGAAAGTTTCTAGAAATTTAGAAAGTATCTTTTTAGAAAATTTAGATTTTCTAAAAAGAAGATTTTTATTACTTAATTAAAATTTTGGTGACAAATTTATATGTCAAAAGTGAGTTAAATCTTTTAGACATGAAATTTCTAGGAAAAGGTATTTTTAAAGAAATTGCTAGAAAAAGAAAGATTACTAATTTTATTTTTTTTATTTTTAGAGAAGAAATAAGTGGAGTTTTTTTTTTTTTTTTGAAAAGAGAGAAATTGGATTTTTGGTAAGAAATAAAGTTTATGGGGGGAAATGTTTATTTTTGGAAAGTTGGTGCATTAATTGCATGATTTTATGAAGTGTTTTTCATGAGAGAAAAACAAGATTTTATGAGGAAAGTTTTTTTTTTTTTTGAATAGCTGTTGATGAGAAAAAATAGAGATGAGAATGAAAATGGATTTTTGAAATGAGAAAGAGTTTTTAAGGAAATGAAATGAAATGAAATGCGATGAACTGAGATTTATGCCACCTCAAGTTCCGCGGGGAGTACTTGGAGGCTGGGGATGAAACGCGGTAGTGCAGCGAGAGCGCCACCCCAAGTTCCGCGGGGAGAACTTGGAGGATTGGGCTAAGAATGCACAACACACGGTGAACGGACCTCATAAACAGACTTGTTAAGTTCAGTGATATGAGACGGCCGGGATTGTGTCGTGTGAGTCGCGGGGCGAACGGACCGTGCAAACAGGCTGTTAAGTTGGTGATGCACGACGGCCAGGGCCTCGAGCGGAAAGGTTGATGCCGCTAGTTGAAAGAAGACTTAAGCGGACCAATAACTTTCAAGAGGTGGGAGATGTATGAAATTTGAAGAAGAATGCTGAAAGAGGCACTGATACAAGAAAATGATTTGGGAAACTGATGAAAATTGAAAAGCATTTATGAGAAATTGTCTAAGAAACTGACATGTGGCACAGTTTGAGATACTGAAAATGAGATACTGATTTCTGCGCATGTTTACTCTGATCCTCATAAACACGCATGGTGCATTGCATGGTTTTACTGTTCACAAGTATCATATACCGTTTTTTAAACTTATTATTCTAGAATTGCTAGTTAGTGTTTTGGTAGCGTAAACTACTGGACCTTATTGCTCATGGTGTTGCACTTGTGTAACCCTGACATAATACCACGATGTTGCTTGTGCGACTCTGACGTATTATGTCAGATTATCAAGATGGACAGGATCGATTCTACGGAGATCAGTCCTTTGGAACAGGTAGTGCTGCCGGAGTGGGGAATGACCCAGCGCAGGGGTAGAAGAAGACCTAGAACCACCCTGGTTGTTATTTATGTATTAGATTATTTGTATTAAAGTTTATGTTAAACTTTATTATGGTCTGTAATAAATAATTAATGTGCCCAAATTTTGGGGGCATTACAATTTTCGATTTTTTCAACGGGATTTTGGTATTCTCCCGCAATTTGTTTTTCTCACATACATCAATTAATTTGATATTTAGCAAAATATAATATGCACTTTTGACTACAATGAAATACGATATTTTTAATGAAAACGTAACCTCAATCTCTTGTCACAAGTTACAAACTATTTAAAATAGGGGGGGAAATTGTTTATGTTAACAAGTATTACCCGAGTTACAACTACAGTTAAAGAAGCAGCAGGGACAAATTGTGTGAATCTAAATAAAGAGACCTTTTTCCCAACCAATTTATTTGTTTTTTGTTTTCTTTCTCATATTGGTTTCATGATTAGTGGTTGATGAGAGATTTTTTTGTTTTGTTATGTGGTAATGGGTTGATGAGATATCTGGCCATCTGGGGAATGATTGAGACTTTATTTTTTGGGATCAAATGATTGAGACTTTATACCTTCAATTCTAGAAATATACTCCTCCATAAACATTCTAAACAACCTTAATAATTGCAAACACCCCCCTCTGTGTTAGCGCTATTTATTCTTGGATAATTTATGCTTGCAGCCAGTTTGGATGCCGGAGATGATTTTGGGTGAATTTGCAATGAGGGTGGGCCCACCTCATAAGAAGGGTGGATTTATCTATGAGGTATTTGGATGGTATTTTGAAAAGGGAGATTTGGAGAGTGGATAAGAGGGCAAATGACTGCTCCCACTTTATTAATTTAATTGACAACATGGTTTAATTTTATTATAATTAAAATAAATACATAATAAATACACAGTAATTACATAAATATATTTAAAGTATATTACATATTTAAAAAAATAATGTTTCTGAAAAAAATTCAAAAAAAAAAATCAGAAAGCAATTTTTTTTAAAATTAAAAGACAATTAAAATTTGTATTATAAATTTAGGGGGTAAATAAGTAGAATTATAAATATGGGATAAATGTGTAGTATTACAAATTTAGGAGGTCTAAATGTATTATACCTATATATATCAGTTGTCATCATATAGAATCTCCACCCCATTTCTCGATCAGATCTAAGTCCTCCACCCCCATTTTTGGATCAGCTCCACCGGCAAGATCAAACACTCTCTCTCATACGAAAAAATACTGACCGTACGTCTCTTCTTCCTCCTCTTCTCTCTCTCTCTCTCTCTCTCTCTCTCTCTCTCTTTCTCTGATTTTGCTTGCAAGAAAGTAATTGTTAGAATAATCACCACACGCACACAACAGAATACGTAAACAGTAAAGGAAATCAACACAGGAATTTACGTGGTTCCCCAAAACCGGGTACGTCCACGGGAGCACACAGAGTAGTCATTTATTGATGAGACAACAACTAGGGTTTTACAATAGAGAGTATTTATATGTGACTGCTACTCCTATTCCAACCCTAACTCGCATTATAGCCTGAATACCTATAATGCCCTTATAACACCCTTCGCCGACTGTTTTAAGTCTCTCGGTATCGATACAGGGAAATACCTGTATCGATACCCATACATTCTGTTCGCCCATTGTTGCCTCGGTATCGATACAGAGAAACACCTGTATCGATACCGACTCCTCCCAAATGCTTCCCAGCTTGCTTATCGATTCCGGGAACTTCTCAGTGCCTCTCATACACACCATATGAGCCACAAGTTCCAACAGTAATAAATGCCCTAATTTGAAGGGGTAGAATGGCACCCCCCTAAAAAAAAAAAAAAATCCTAACGATAGGGTCTAGGCTAGCATTAGCAAATCCAAGTGAAGGCGGATATGTAGTCCGAGCAGTAAACAAGTCTGGGGGAGGAAAATGCGAACCAAACACTGGCTTTGTGTGTGGGACCGACCAGAATTACAAAGGCCTTGAGGTTTCTAACAAGTACATTGCGCCCCCAATCTCTCAATTAATTATGCTGATCTCCCTTAAATGAGAACGACTTAGCTCAGTAAGATCCATTCTGTTAGTCATCCGTTAGATTTGTGGTTTCCAAATTTTTTGTTTATGTTTAATCTCCAATCAATTTAGTCCCAAAAAAAACTTACTATCATTAGTATGCATTTCCTGGGAAAAACTTAAGAGCAAAACAATAACTTGGAATCCACAAATCTAACAAAAGAATAACAGAGTCGATTTAATTGAGCTAAGTTATTCCCCTACAAGTGAGGCCGACGAAATTAGGTGAAAGGTCGGGGGTGCAATGTATTGGTCAAAAACCCCATGGGAGGTTGGTGTATATTATCCATTATTTTTTCTCCTTTATTCCCTTATTTTTGAAAAAATGTTAAGGTGTCAGCCAAAGCACAACACACTTTAAAAGTTAATGTGCAAAAAATAATGAAGAAAATAGCGCAAATAGAAAAGACACGGAGATATTCATGTGATTCTCCAACGATGTAACTAAACACAGTCACGGTTCACACAAAATTTCACTATGTATCAAATAAGTAGAGTACATATTACATCGACTGTTTGTCAAGAAGTATTTATAACCTAGACCCTCTAACCTAACCGGGCAAATAGAATCCGAATAGTCAGCGAAGTACAAATCAAGCTGAATCAGGCTTCACAAGCGCCCTAACAAAAAAATAGTTATTTGGATTAAAGATAATAATTTACCAAATTGCTTTCCTGTCAATGGAGTATAATATGGAAACCTTTGTTTCTGGTAGTTAAAAGGATATTGTCTTGACTTCTTCATGTGCAAGTAATTGGCCCTTGTCTCCAATAACTAAATGTCCAAATTGTCCCTTTTCTATAATTGTTGTTCACTTCTAGTACAACATTTCTGCCAATCAGGCCCGGCCCTGTGGGCAGGCTGGGGAGGCCCGGGCCTGGGGCCCCCTGGTTTTTGGGGCCCCTTCTCGTAGAAAAAAAAAATTTATATATAAAAAAAAAAAAAAAATTATATATATATATATATATATATATATGAAGGGCCTCAAACTGAGAATAGGGTTGGGGCCTCGCGAAACACAGGGCCGGGCCTGCTGCCAATTATATTGGGGAAATGTTTCATACCATCAATTTTTTTAACCACTTTATCACCTTTTCCACAGAGCAAGGTGTCCTTATTTGTTTATTCTTTGCAACAATAATCCTCTTCAAATTAAATAATCAATCACAAGCACTAATGTATCCATCAACATAAAATCATGAAAAACTGGGACAACGATATATTTAATTTTTAGTCATATTCATCACGTCGCTTTCACCTCTCTAACTTGTAGTATATTTTTAGGTCTTGAATCCTCTCAAGTTCCCCTGTTCACTTCGTGTCCAACTACTTTGTGGGCCATTTTCGGATGATAAGAATTTAGACCCATTAAAAGAATGAATTTTGAATGAACACGTTAGGTGTTTGCAAACCTTAGATTTATGCAAACGTTATAAATGTCTGCCAAACAAATGGGATTTCAGTTGGGATCACATGTTGGATCTGTGAGCGACCGGACGAATTATCAAGCTAAAAATTAATTTACAAAACAATTACTTGCTCGGAACTGGATAAAAGTTGAACCGAAATCTCTAATTTGAAAATCTAAACTTTTAAGCTTTTTTGCCTCTGAGAGGATATGCAAATACTGCTTGATATGAACTTTCTCGTAACAAAAATAAAATAAAAGGCATCCCCAACAGACTCCGTAAATGGGGGAATTGAGAATGTAGTTATTTTCCGAGGTAGGACCAAAAAATAGGATTCAGCAACCTCAATAAAGAGGTAGGCTCGTTATATGTGGGACTCTTTGTTGTTGAACTGTTTCACTAGGTACCTAATATTATACTCCGTATAATTTTTTCACTTACATTTCGCTCTCCTCCCATTCTTCTGCACACGTTTCTCCCTCTACAACGGTGCTTGGTAAAAAATATTTTAATAGGGAATATGTAAAATAGATTGTATTGTTGGAGTTTTAAAAGAGATGAAAAATGTGCACTGTTCACAGACATTTTTCTTAGTAGTATTTTGTCTAGGCTATTAGAGATGCCCTCAGAAAGGGAGAGAAGATTCCCACATAAAGAGGGAAGACCTCTAATTGGTTCTGATTGAGGAGAGTCGAACATCTGTACTTCACAACAGAAAACTTTGATTAACATTAACAAAGGTCATATTAATATACAACCAATGATATATAATTTCCCACTACCCTCCTACCCTAGAAAGTAGGAAACACTAACCATACCTCGTACAAGTTGGGGGTGTTCGGTCATAATCTATCTTTTACTTTTTTGATTCCTCTCGTCGAGACGAATCAATAATTCACAAAAGTTTGACGCAAAACTAACAGAAGTCGTAACATCGTAAAAACCTTACTAGTAAGCATAACAACCCACAATTAGCTTGAATTGTTGGCCAACTAAATAGGTTTGGAACACTTTTATTCTGTTTCTCTGTTGCACATTTGTCTATAAAATTTCAGCATCTGCAATTCTCTTAGCCTTGTGATTGAATTTTCTTTTCTTTAGTGCCCTAATAGCTTCGAGAATGAGTTGCCAAGTAGCACTTTCTGTCCTTTCTTGTTTTTACCCTTTCTTCCTCTTGTACACATTGAGCAATGAGCTCATTGAGAGTCCATTTTTGTGATAATAACTCATTCCAACTGTTCTACAAAAGCCACATCATCTCAGGTCATAAATCGGTTAACTTGCCTTGCCATGTTTCCTTGACAATCAACCTCAACAACCGAAGGCCAACCAATTCCCATTACTCAAATCAATTGCAGCCAATTCAGATCTGAATGCCGTTCAAAAAAAAAAAAAAATCAGATCTGAATTTTAACAATTTTCAAAAATCAATGGGCAAGGAATGGCCCAATTGGTGGAGCACTTACCAGAAAATTATCCTCTCAAATCCTTTCGACCAGAAATGTCTACATTTTCGGTACTCCGACGTATTTTAAGTAATTAGATCAAGTGAGAATTTTAAGATACGTGTGATAATTCTAGCTCAATCTCATGACCAAAAAAGTGCACCCGAATATCGATGTAGATACGCTTTGGTACCACCAATCTAAAGCAGCTTGTTTTTCATTTCAATCAATAAGAGAGAGAGAGAGAGAGAGAGTTTTGTTCACCCTCTTTTAAAAGGGTGAACAAAATAGCCCTCGTACCAATTAGTGCTGTTAACTATGCAAGGTCAACAGAGGTTTTCTTTGTCGGGTATTCTGCTGCCTACACCATGCTTTAGTACTCTTAGCCCTCTACAGAGTCATCCTCCTAGGCTAGGCTTCGATCATCCGCAACAAAAGTGAACTCTTGCACAACAAAAAAATGAGAAAGGTCTTTGGCTTTAGGGATATTGGTCAACCCCTGATTCTCTATAAAATTAGGAATGGTCAATCCACTTCCTCCTGGTTTGACAATTGGCTTAATTTGGGCCCCTTTTATAAAAGGTATGGAGAGGAGGTGGTTTATAATGCTAGCAGATCACTGAATGCTAAAGTATCTTCCATTATTAGCAATGGAATGTGGAGATGACCAGAGCCAAGAATAGGATTATTCAGTGTATCATTGCCCAAACACCTGCTACGTACCTTACTCCCTGCGTGAGATGTTAAAGATTCAGTAATATGGCTACCTAGTTCGAATGGGGTGTTCTCTGTTCATTCAGTCTGAGAAGCTATTAGAAGTAAATTTCATGGACAAATGTGGACAAATGTTATTTGGTTCAAGAAGAATGTTCAAAGATGGGCTTTTATTTTGTGGTTGGCCTTTCAGCAGAGATTAAGTACAAAGGATAAACTTGCCTCTTGGGGTATGATTGTTGATGTAACATGTTCACTGTGTGGGATTGTGAATGAATCTCACCAACACCTCTTTTTTTATTGCTCTTTTTTCTAAAACTATATGGCAAGAAGCTTGGAGAAGATCTTCTAGTACAGAGGTTCTCTATCATCCGTCAGATGTTATGGCATGGTTTATTCAACATATGTATGGAGAGGGGTTTAGGTGCAAGGTTATGAAGGGATCATTGGCTGCTACTGTATATGGGCTATAGAGGGAAAGGAACTATAGTGTTTCAACAAAAGCTAGCAATCCCATCAAATCAAGTGGCTCAAACAACTATCAACTCTATCAGGGCATTTTTACGTTCAACAAAAGGGGTAAAGGCTTCTATGGGGAGCAACAAAAGGGGTAAAGGCTTCTATGGGGAGCAACAAAAGGGGTAAAAACTTCTATGGGGAGCAGGTCTTGATGTGCTATTTGGAGACTGCCAGAGAATTATAGTATTCTCCAAATCTGAGAAAGTTAACAGTAGTTCCACGTATGGGGTTGTTTTGTTTCTTTTTTTAGCATAGTCTGGCCTCGTTAAGGTGTCAAATGTTGGTTTGTAGTTTTGCCAGAGCTATTTCTTTTGTGAGGTCTTTTTGATTGGTTGGAGCTTTATAAAAGTTTAGTACTTCTAAAAAAAAAATGAGGAAGGTCACTTTACTTCTAGTACGTTTTCATAATTTTATCAAAGACAAAAAGACTTAAAATTAGTAACTTTACAAAAAGTCACATATTTCACAATCTTTAGCCGGTCTGCTCCATCAATTTTGAGCACTTTATTCGACTTAATAACAGAGACTTTTGATACTATTAATTTAATACAACAAAAAGATGAACTCATCCAAGAAAAATACTGTTCAAGAATGTACTAGAAAGCCCAGTGCATTGCAAAAACAGGGAGAAAAAAAAAAAAGGGTGCTGCAATTGCTAACAAAATTTAAAGGTATTAAAACTCGTTCAAAAAGGCTGGACCGCGGTGTCTATCATGTCCTCAGATGCAAGTTCCAAATACACTCATCTGTATGCTAAACTGCCGGATCGAACAATGGATTTCATGTCCTCAGCCCGGAAAATTAAGAGATGGTCCAACTTCGACTACGGAAAAATGCGATTTAAGTAAGGCTAATGGAAGTAGTGTAGGACCGGATAACAGTTAAAGCTTGCTCAGTGATGGCCCTGTTTCTCACTTGCCTCAGCCAATCATTAATAACTTCTGCCGCTTGCGTGCCCTTGACACCATTCTCAAGAGCATCTGCTGCTTCGGATAGTTTTCCTTCCGCAAGGAAGCTCTCCACTCTATTTATAAGAGATTCGATCCCATCACCAGATTGGTCAGCCTCCTTAACCTGTACTTGCAAGCAGTGCAAAAAAAGGCAGTAAAAGAAGGATTTCAATTGGCAATATTATTTACTAATTATGTCTAATGTTACAAAACACTATCTGGAAATAACGATCACAAATGCACCTTCAACAAGGACGCAACATGGGCCAAAGAATGGGTCAGAATGCCACCCCCGCCAGGGGGGATCAGGCTGAAGTGCCGCAGCGTCCCTTTTAAGGTATCAAACTGTAAATTAAAAAAAAGAAAAAAGAAAAAAAACCGAGGTCAGATAAAAATCATGTTTCTGCTTTTTATGTAGTGTTCTCTACTATCCTTCACTAACAAGAGATTTCACATGTCAAGGCTTTCAAAAAACCGGCACTAGGTAATTTGAGAGAGAGAATAATACTTAGGCCAGCGCACTTTTCATCCATATAACAGAAAAGTGTGAGAGGGATGAAGATCATTTCTTTCTTTCTTTTTTTTATCAAGGTGTGGATGCCTGCCCACAGAGGAGCGTTTATGCACACAGGGTGGCCAGTTTAGCGAGACATTTGAGAACCTCCATTGCGGCATGCCTTTTTTTTTTTTTGGCCTGTTGCGGCACACTTGGATTGTTTGAGAGTCGCCACTTAGTTTATGAAAAACTAAGAGAACGAAGGGTATAGATTCCTTAGATTCAGGAGCTAAGGTACGATGAAGAAAGGTGTTAGGCACCCCTCACCGCCCAACCTAATAGTTGACCTCTACTATCTTGATTAATGGGCTCTAGAACACGCACATTCGTTTTGATTAATACTCTTTCAATGGGAAAACCAATAAACACATAATGGGGACAGGGAACAAGGAGAAAAGAAGTCCCATTTCAAAGTGAGATGGAATCTAAAGCCGTTAAAACAGGATGGCCGTGTAAAAGACTAATGAAGAGCAGACCGTGCTTCTGTTAAGTGACAAAGTGACGGCTGTGGCTTTATACTGCACCAGAATTACCAGAAAACACTAATAAAAGTACAAAAAATTAGAGAGCGGTTTTAGAGAGACAAAATTCACAATCCGGGGTTGTGAGGCCATCTTCACCTTGTCCCACAGCTAGTTGGACTTGTTTGCTAGCTTTAGCTTAGCTTTGGTATGATTTCAGAACTCCTCTAAATGTAAAGACCAAGAGTGTGAACTTGGAGATGAGAATTCGGAGGGGAGAGACTTGCAAGAGGTTTTCTCGGTTAAGGGTAATGGATTTCAAATGGGTGCTGTTCTTGTAGAGTAAAGCTCTTTTTTTTTTGAGAAACAAACCGTCTTTTGTAGTGAATAATATCTCTCCTATTTAGGAGAAAGTAAGGCAACACAAAAGGGGAAATAAAGCTACCATATCAGCCTGGAAAGGAAGGCATTCCTTTCCAGGCGTGGAGAAAGACAAGAACGGAAATGATTCTGCAGATCTCGGGCGCGTGCCTAAGATAACACCGCTGTGGGAACATGTTAAAAAGAAAATGATGCCGTGATTTCGCAAGGTACCTGAAAGGTCCCTTACCCTGCCATGGCACACGTGCTGGACGGAGATAACGGACATGGGAATGATCAGACGGCTGTGATGATAACAAAACAGCCATGGAAATGTAGTGGCGGCCGTTATTTAATTTTGGGTTTTGTGGTTTCTCTACGAGGATCCTAAGGATTTGAAAGGGAATCTCTTACAAGTAGATTCGATCCTTGTCATACCTAGGCTCTGCCAGGGCCTTTATCGTTAGTGACTCAATTCATCATTGGGGAACTTAGTTAATTCACTTAGCCAAATTGGGGGGGGGGTGTCTACGCAAGGATCATCCAGAGAGATGAAGCTTGAACTTTGGCATAATTTGCACAAAGTAGCTCGTAGTTGAACCCACATTCTTACGCCTGGCAGGCCAAGCTTCACAAGGATAATTGCCTAAAAATACTCCTACTTATGGTTCAGGCTTATTTTGTTCATTAGTGGCCAAGTGCGATACTCATCCACATCAAGGGAGAATCGCAAATACCTTCTTAATCAATTCATCATCATTTTGTCTCCCATCTTATAACCGCAGAAGTGATGGAAGACAAGCAATTTTGAATCCCACTACAAAAATGTGTGCAACCCAATCCTTCTTCGTATGTGCACTGAGTCTGAGTTCCTAAATGAAATGGACTGTGAACCCTAAAACTTCAATGACAAGGGCTAATTATAGACCTTGTATCTATAATTATAGACCTCTTATCTGTTATTCCCAGTAGACAACGGCTACAGTCAATGATCTTTGACAGCAATAAACAGCAATACACAAAGAACGTAGTATGAGAAGGAATATGAAATATAATATGCTGGATTAAGCATAGCAATATGGCTTAAATAGGGGAAACACCTAAAAAACTTGCCTTATGCTTCAACTGCAATATAGTATCTGTGCCCTTGCTCTGTGTTTCTTTAGGAAGGGATGACAGAACCAAATCCAAAAGTGGATCTTTAGCAACACCTTCAAGATAAGTGTGCAAAGCATGTAATTCTTTCTCAATAGGCAGCCCTTTAGATAATGCATCTTCCAATGCAAGTGCTCCCTGCAGGCCACAAGCACATAATGATAGGACTCACCTCAAAAACAGAAAAAGCATAGGAAAACAGAAACAGAATAAAAGGACTGCTAATGGGTTTACAAATTCGATCATCTAACAAAAGAATTCAAATCAGACCATATTTATAGAATAATCAAAACATAGCCGTACATTTTTTTTCTCCTGATTCTCATTCAACTTAAAAGTTACTCCCACCGAATAATATTCCCAATATTAGGGATTTGACTGGATCTTTTCCCCCTTACTGGTACTGTTTATTTTTACCTTTGTTATACATAGACATATCTATACCTACCTTTTTGTTTCTATTTTTTAAGTTTCTTTTTTCTTTTCTTTTCTTTTTTTTTTTTTTGTCCTTTTCTTTTCTTGGATGACAAATTCCATTTAGAAAGGATCTCAATCTAAATTCGGAAATACCTGATCTGCTTTGTTCTAAAGGGTTGTTCACTCAAGTCAACTGAGGCATGCCACACGCCATAGTTCAACTTAAAGATCATGGCAAAAATAAACAGTCTTTTGCGTGAAGGGAAACATTTGAACATTGTACTTGAATATTTGATTTCCTAAAAACCACAGAACTTACAGAATGGAACCACCAGTAAGTGGCTAGAGGCATTGGTTGAAACATTTTCTATCCAATCGACGGTATTGATATCGTATGGAGGACAAAGAATAATGTTTATGGCTAAATTTAATATATGCTACAGGGATTATTGCTGTTGGTGCAGCTTTGAAATAAAAGGAGTGAGAATGACAGAGAACTTTGAATCTCTCTAGAGGCCTTTCAGGACGTAAAAGCATTGAATTATGTCTATATCTTAAATCAGGCTACAATAAAACATCTTACCAAAGCAAGCTTGTGAACAGAGTGACTCTGGCGAGCCTCTTCAGATCGGGCGTAGAATGCCATGCACAAAGCATTTATCTACAGAAAAACCTCAACAGTATTAACTTCTGTGGCAAATCCATGTCTTTATGCATGAAAAAACTGTTTAAACTATAGATCATGGTGCAATACACCCTAACAGCTAATCTAATATGCAATCAGAAAACACGTTAATCCAAGGATTAACGTCTATTTGGAAAGTTCAGAAACTACGATATGGATTTCTGCCATTCTCAGTATTCTATAAGTTTCTCGAAACTCCAGTTCTTAGACAACTTTGAAGTTATGTAATTCTTACGATTTTATATCATTTTCTTTTTGTTTGGGTGCCGTCCATGTGGATCTCTTGCTACATGGCTGTCCCAACCTCCATTCTGTAATCTATTCAGTCCTATGTACGAATGTGGGGTTGATGATCTCTCACATCTTATATGCCAATGATACTCTTTTGTTCTGCAATGCAGATCCAACTCAAGTGGGTTACCTGAGGTGTGTTCTTTTGTGCTTTGAAGCCGCGTCAAGCCTCAAAGTAAATTTGGGGAAGTCGGAGATGATTCCTGTAGGAGCGGTTGATGATATTAATGGTTTGGCTCAGTTATTGGGATGCAAAGTGGCAAGGCTACCGGCTTTGTATTTGGGTTTGCCCTTGGGTTCTTCCTTTAAATCCACGGCTGTATGGGACTCAGTGGTGGTTAGATTTCAGAAGAGATTGGCAGGGTGGAAGCGTTGTTATATTTCAAAAGGAGGTAGATAAACGTTAATCAAAAGTACACTTTCAAGTTTGCCTACGTATTTTATGTCCTTGTTTGTTATCCCGGTTGCGGTTGTTAAGAGGCTCGAAAAAAATACAAAGAGACTTTCTTTGGGGAGGTGTGGGGGAAGAGTTCAAATTCCATCTTGTTGACTGGGACACGGTTTGTGCGCCCATTAGAAAGGGAGGTTTGGGAGTGAGAAGGCTAAAGCTTTTCAATCAAGCTTTGTTGGGTAAATGGCTCTGGAGATTTGCTTGTGAAAGGGAGAAATGGTGGAGAAGGGTGATTGTAGCAAAGTATGGTAGTAGTTGGGGAGGTTGGTCCTCCCTCTCGGTGCGATTGCCGCATGGAGTGGCTCTTTGGAGGGGTATTATGAATGTTTGGGGGATTTTTGTGCAGTTTATCCATCTGAGAGTTGGCAATGGAAGAAGGGTGAAGTTTTGGGAGCATATCTGGTGCGGGGATGTGAGTTTGCGAGATGGTTTTCCAAGCATCTATCGATTGGCTTGTGATAAGGATGCATCAGTTGCTGATTACCTTCAAAGTTTTGAAGGAAATATAGTTTGGGATATCCGCCTGCGAAGGGGAGTGCTTGATCGAGAGGTAGAGGCCTTGATGGCTTTGTTCTCTAGGGTGTATGGAATTCAAAGGATCAGAGAAGGGGAGGATGAAATTTGTTGGAAACTTTCTAAATCTAGGAAATTTGAGGTGAAATCTTTTTTTCAAGCCTTATGTCGCGACGGTAGAGCTGTCTTTCCTTGGAAAGCAATTTGGAAGACTGGTGCTCCTCTGAAGGTGGGTTTTTTTGTTTGGTGTGCATCCCAAGGTAAGATCCTTACTATCGATAATTTGATTCGAAGGCGGATTATCATTGTTAATCGGTGTTGTATGTGCAAGAGGAATGCGGAGACAGTTGATCACCTTCTCGTTCATTGCCCTTTGGCATGGGAGTTATGGACTTCGGTGTTGTCTTGGTTTGGTATTCAATGGACTATGTCTAGAAATGTTATGGAACTTCTAATTGCTTGGAGAGGTACAAGAGTGGGGGTAAGGAGGAAGCGTGTTTGGAACTTGATTCCTCTTTGCGTTATGTGGATGATTTGGCGAGAGAGAAATCAAAGATGTTTTGAAGGAGTGGAAAAGCCTTTATTTAGGATCAAAAGTTTTTTGGTGAATAGCTTGTATAGTTGGGACAAGGGAGATTGTTATCCTTCTCTTGACCAATTTTTTGACTGGTTTGATCTCTTATTTTCTCATGACGGTTTATAGGGCCTTTTTGTTGGTGGCCTTTCTTTTGTACATGGGTAGCATCCCTTTATGCTCTTTTTAATATAATTATTTACTTATCAAACAAAAAAAAATGTACGAATGCGAAAATTTCAATACCAATTTATTTCTGAAAAGCACATTTCATTTCTTAAGTGTAATGCATTACTCCTACCTACAATATAGATTAGCTTTAAAATATATAGCTAAAGACAGATAAAGTCATATCTGTTGATGCCATTAACTATCTGATTTCAAGAGCGGGAAATAAAATCTGACAGAGGACCTGCATCTTATGGATGCGCACTCATCCATGCATATTTTCTCAAACCTATACATGGTCCGAAACAAGCGGTCGTACTTTAATAACCATGGTCCATGGACATTTTCTGAAACTTATTATTCTCAAAAGCGAGGGGTTTTACAGTTAATCATTGTTTCATAACAATTTTTCTGCAAAACTCGTTCCTATGTTCAATCCTGCACCAGGGAATATTCAAGAAGTTATGCTACAGTTTCCTCAATCTTCAAAATTTCTCCCCAAAGAAAAATTTTGTACTTCCAATGGACCAGAGGGTTGTGGCTGAATATAAAGTATATAACTCACATGAGGGCAACTATACGTGGGAAAGTAACTTCAACAAGTATCATACATGAAGATTTGCTTCTGCCATCTTTTCAATCTGGGATGCCTTCTCATTTGCGATAGCTGCAGCCAATTCGGCTTTTGCTAGCTCCTGGATCTTCTTTAGCTGTAACTCTGCTTCAGTTTCCTGTGATTTAAATACAACTTCAACTACAAGTCCCTCCCAGTTGTTATTTCTGGGCAGAAAATATTGTCAACAGAAAGGAACTAAACTTCACCTTCTGCTCAAGCTCGATCCTAAGTTTATCTTCTAATTCTTCTCTAAGTGACTTGAGAGCTGCAGCAGCTTTCAGTCTCTCTCTATTTAGTTCCTGAATGGAATCAATAATGCAATATTCACGTTAGAACAACATCCTCAGAAACTAAGCCAGTTTAAATCGATCATGCATTCCCTTTAAGGGCCGTGGACAGATGAAGATGATCAATTACTAAAAGAATCTCCACTACTATACATTCAAATCAAATTCGGAGGTTAGATTACTGTTCAGTGTAGTAGAAAAATAATTTTTGTTCCAGATCCATAATATATTGCATCAGACAGAACGAACTAACCTCCAAAACTTAGGATCAAGTAAATAGTCCCTGAATTTAGTAAGCCAACAACGAGAGAACATACACAAAAAACAAAGCTCAGAGGGAGAATATCTTTAAACATAACTTAAACCACAATTAGCTTTGCATTGTATAACAAGAAGTGGTAGTAAATTCCAAAGGATGAACAACGCTGCTGCCTAGTAAACCTGGATTCCACAAAATGCAAAAACGCGAACAAGGTGATTAATATAAGAGTAAAAGAGCAAATAAAAGGGTAACCTTGTCCGTAAGCGCTGCCTCTTCGGCATACATAAGCTCCCTTGCCCTGGCATCCTTGAGTCCCTTTTCATATTTCTCCTGGGTTCGGTCATAAAAAAATTGCAAAAAAAAAACACCAATCTTTCAATATATTGCTGCATCATACAATGATATTATAAGTTGTTGAATAATATCAAAAACTGAAGTATTAAGTTACTGAATATCCAGGATATTTGCAAACATCAAGATGCTTGTATTTGTGGAGCCCAAATTTATGAACAAAACAGGGAATCTTCCCTATACATAGTTCCAGCCTTGCAGGCTTTCTGTCTGTTTTCTTCTTTAGGTTTCTATAGCCAAGAAACTTTTGAAGTTCATTACAGCAGTACTAATCCCATGGGGTTTTCTGCAATAAGCTAAACATTAGTGAAAATATAAAATATGTTATCTTTCAAGTTGGTGTCAACTCCATTAGATCTCTGAGAACTCATCCAGAAGGTAGGATGCTTTGCTAAGTAAAGAATATTTTCTTGTGCACATCTAATTTTGACAGGTCATTTCCCAAGTAATATAGAAGTAATATAGTGCTAGAAGGCAGACTGTAAAATATCAAGCTTTGAACTTAGAAGAGATAGAGATAAAAAAAAAAAAACTTAGAAGATAATAGTGAAAACGATTGATGTTGCATTGATGTCACAGGTTCCATTTTCATTGGTAATTTATTCGACGATAAAAGGTAGTGCAACACAGGTATGCCTGTACAGCTTTAATAAGCAAAGACTATTGATGTTCCTGATAGAAACCAAAGGGGAGAGAAACAAACCAAGGCATTGCATATATCGGATATATTAGATGTATTTGATTACAAGAAGAACCAATGCTTAAATAGAAAACCTACGAAACCCTAATAATACAAAAAGACTAAACTACCCTAAACATAAAAGATAAATAACAATTTAACGGAAACCCTAACAATGAAACCCTAATTAATGTTAACCCTAAATTATACTTCACACCCCCCGTCAAACTCATGATGTGAAACATCGTGAGTTTGTCAAAGCGATAACAACTGCAAAGAAACCATTGTAAATTCACTGCTGCCAATCAATAGGTGCCGATCCATTGCCAATACCGATGCTGATGCCGATGCCAATGCCAGAGGAGGAAACGAAAACGAGCGGTGGTCGATCAGATGCCGAACAGATATCGGCTGCAGATAGGAGAAAAGAACCGATGCCGAACAGATGTTTGCTGCAGATACGAGGAAAGACAGATGCCGAACAAATATCGGTTGCAGATAGAAGGAAAGAACATTTAACTATGGACTGGGTGGAGACAAAAAAGGCAGACCCAGTGTTCAAAATACAGATGATTACAACTACGGGTGGGGTGGGGAGGGAGAAGGCAGACTTAGTATTCAGAGAAGAAAATACCCGCAAGAGAGAGAGAGAGAGAGATCCAGAATGACCCTAGAGGGTCAGAAGTTCAACAGATTCAAAGGGTGTAGAAGGCCCAGAGAGTTCAAAAGGTTCAGATTTCAGAGGTTCAAAAAGATTGAAAGGTTTACTGCAAACAAAGAGGCAGACAGAGAGAGAAGAGATGCTGATGGAGCTCCGGCGAGGGTCGCCGGAGGCTAGCAGAGCACCGACGAAGGTGCCGAAGTGCAAACGGAACTCCAGCAAGGATGCCGGAGTACAGAGAAGAGCTCAAACATACTGGGCCGTGCAGATCTGAAGATTACACCACCAAACAGGGCTGTTTGGAGGCTAACGGAGCTCAGGCGAGGGTTGTCGGAGGCTGACGAAGCTCGGCGAGGCTGCCGGAGTGTAGAGGAGTGCCAAAAAGGTCAAAGAGAGGGTTCAGAGTCAGAAAACAGGGCCAAAATAGCCCTGTGCAGTGCAGAATACACCAAAAAACTGCCAAAAAGAAATCTTCAGAGGCTGTCGGAGCTCTGGCGAGGGTCGCCGGAGTCAGGCACAAGTCCAGGAGTAGTCGGATGAACAGAACATGAACAGTATGCGAAAAGAAGAAGATGAACAGTGCTTTCGGCTGCTACAGTACGGCTGCTACAGTGGTGCTATGAACAGTGAATAGTGCGACGATGAACAGTGCTTCGAACAGTGATACTTTTGCAAAGAGTAAGGAAGTTTTGGCTGATTATGAGAGAGTGAGGGGAGATTAACGGATCCGAAACTCAGGGTTTTGGGCTCTGATACCATGATAGAAACCAAAGGGGAGAGAAACAAACCAAGGCATTGCATATATCGGATATATTAGATGTATTTGATTACAAGAAGAACCAATGCTTAAATAGAAAACCTACGAAACCCTAATAATACAAAAAGACTAAACTACCTAAACATAAAAGATAAATAACAATTTAACGGAAACCCTAACAATGAAACCCTAATTAATGTTAACCCTAAATTATACTTCACAGTTCCCGCGTATAATAAGGCTGCAAGGAATCATGTAAAACATTGAGAAATAAGCTTCGCAGGTAAACGTTATTATTGAAGAGGATTGAAGCTGCAGTAATCTCCACACTTACTTTTTCGGGTTTAAATAAAACTAGAAAAGGTGGCACAAAACATAGATGTATGTAAAATGAGAAACAAAAACCTTTCAAAATCGTTTGCACAAGTCCATGTGTAGTGGAGCAATATTTTCTCAAGACATGTTCAGCTTGTGGGTATCGCGGGAGGTGCTGATTGATGCCCTCTGTGTTGCAGAAAGGGGAGTTTGGATGAGGCTTGTCCTAATATAGCTCGCTTAGGGCCAACTAGGAAGAAACTACAATCATCTTAAGGTAGATGTAGTCATGTTTTCCGAGAACAAAAGCCCCAACCACAACTACACTATTGGAGCTTAAATCCGAAGGGATTGGGAGATGGGGGAGCTGTGAAATCTTCTTGGCCAAATTTGTGTTGTTCCTCACATAGAGGATGGAAAAGATGCTATCAGATGGATGATATTTAAGTCCGGGCAATTAGATACTAAGCATTTTTATGAGGCTTTGAAGGATCACGATAGGCTTCTTTTCCCTTGGAAAGGGGTGAGGCCATGAAGGCCCCTTCTAAGGTCACTTTCTTTCTCTGGTGTGCACAGCATAGGAAAGGTTCTAAAAACTGATAATCTGGTCTGTAGATGGCAAATTCATCTCGGCTGGTGAGGTACATGATGGAGAAATTGTGGATCATCTTCTAATCATCGTGATTCGTGAGGTGGCATCAGATTGATTGTCCAAGGCTCCATGATATCATTGAAGGCAATTATTGTAAACCAAGTATTACATAGTCGGGAATTAAAATTTCTTTTCATAGAGATAAGTAGACAACCAACAATCTAACCTTCATCTTTCTCTTCTCTTCAGCGAAAATTTGAGCATCCAACTCTGCTTGCCTTTTCTCAGCCGCATGAATGGCTTGTAGGAAATCAAGAACCAGTTTTCCATCCTCGGATAAGTAAGCATCATTGGAATCCTCAATTGCAGCAACCAAATCCTTCAGTTTCAGAACCTCAAGAATTAAAGATCCACAAAACCTTTTTTATCCCAGGAAATAAGTATGATTAGCAAACAGTTGGTGCATCTAAAGTGGTATGGTAGGTCTTTAAAAGATGACCCATTAATCTTCCCAAAAGAATGAAACCACTAACCTTATGTTTGTCAGATAATGTGGAAATGGTTTCTTCGTCCTTATCTCCTAAGTTATATTCATTGAGGAGGGACTTTGGTTGTTCCACACTATCACCATGTACCTGCATATGAATACACCAAGAATAGCCTAATTAATTCACCATTGAATTAAACATTGGGTAAAACAAATTTGTACCTCTGGCATGTTTGTAGCAGTTTGTTGCTGTATTGATACTGATTTAATATCATTTTCTTCAACGTCTGTGTTACCCTGGGGAAGAATGGGCGTGCTTTCAACTGCCTCATGCTGCTCTATAATATATTTCACCTCTGTGCTTTTCATGTCAAGCGTGGATCCAAGAGATGCTCCGGGAGTTTTAGATTCATCATCAGATGTCATTGAGGGCAGCAATTTCTCTTGTACAGGTGTTACATCTTCTTTATGTGTTGATTGAGGTTCATCATTTACCTGGAATTGGATTTCTTCGGTCTTACTCAAATCATCATGTTGAGGGAGATCTGAATGAGTTACAGTGTTTTTTTCAGCAGGCTCCATATTAGGACTTCCATCGGACTCTTGAATACTGGACATCACATTTTTCTCCCTCAAAACTTTATCTTCCTGCAAATCTTTATTACTCTTTGACAATTCCACTGGATCTTTAGTGCCAACTTTACGCGACTCAAGAATACTATAAGCGGCCATGAGAGCAGCACCAAGCGTGAGAGTTCCAACGATCATCTTTGGCAAAGCACTCCCTGACTCAGGTGGCTTGCCTGCTGAACCAGACCCCTGGGGTGCATTTTGCTCAGATGCAACTGAATATTGCTTCCTACAAGAAAGATAGGATGGTATCTGCCCATATGCAAAAATGACAACAAACACGTGAATGAATTGTTTTGGTGAACATAATAAGGTAACTTCGTGACAGGACTGCTAGGAATGTTTCTGAATTATCTGGATTATGAATTTAGATATTCGCATACAGATCATATGAAAGAACAATGCAAGTATAAAAAACAACACCAGCAGCAAGAACTAACATAGAATGTCCCTGCTTTATGAGAAGAATGAGACAGAAATGCCAGAAGCATGAATGATTTAGGTACTCAATGCCACATAAAATGCATGAGCAGGGCCCGCAACCCAACCCAAATTACCACCTCGCACCAGCTCAACTAACCCGCATGAAAACTCTTACTATTAAAGAAGTGACCATCCAATTTTGACAACTGCAACTCCATCAACACAACCAGGCAATATTGTGCTGTCCCAACAGTATCCAATTAAACAAGTAAATGAGAAAACCCAAAGCAAAGGTCTCCCCAGCCAATATGCAGGAAACCTGTGAAGCACTCGAGAATGACATACCAAGGCTTCGAGAGGAAATGAGGTAACATAAAAACCGTGGAAAGTGAGGAAGCTTATTGTAATTAAGTGGGAACTGGTATAAAATTTCAAGACAAGTGAAAAGATTCAAAATAAGATGAAGGTATTGAATCAGACTTTTGGTAGTAATCTTTTGTGCTTCCCACCCTCTCTTCCCTCCACCTTTCTCTCTCCACCCTTTCCTCAGCAGCCTGCCAATGTGGTCAACTACCTGTCTAGTGTCTACCTCTATCACCTCGCGTCCCCACCAACCCACTGAGATCTTGATACCACTGTTTGATCCACCCACGGTAAGTGTTATTCGGCTAACACATCAAGATTAAAGATCAAGAGACTCCCCATCCATCCAGTGAGGAAGCCTGATATTGGCCTCGCCAAAAGAATTGAGCATAGTGCTCAAACTACCATATTAACTGTCTGTCATCTCCGCCTCTGTAGGATTCCTAACACCAAACAAAGGAAACTAAGTAAAAACATCATTGAGAGACCTCTTTCACCCCACTGAAAAAAAAAAAGTTTCAGTCAACATACACAATAGAGGGATTACAGCCTCGAGACAAGCCCTACCCTTATCTCATCCCGCATACAGATTCTGAATGACGTGAGAGTATCCACAATATTCACCAAATGAAAATACTGAAAATTTCCCAGATTATCTAGAACCTCCTCGGTTCAAATATCCATACTGTCTGCTGGAGCTAGACTGGTACAGCCCTTGTGTTCTAAGAAAGAGTAAAAATAGCCCCTTGCTACATACAAACCGTGATATGCTTTGAGGGGCAAAAAAGCCTTATCAAACAAACATGCTCCGTGTTGATCAAAGTAAGGTGACTATGACTGAGGTCCCTCCAACTTGCTAAAAGCAACCCCATCTCAATTCCAAATTAATCATTGTTAAGGGTTCTCCAAACCAATGTTCTGAAACCAGTACCTAAGAGGCACTTGCCTTTGAGCCTTTAGAAGATGACAACATTACACCCACCCTTGATGGACGCCATCAAGGCCAAGGTAAAAAGACTAGGCTTGGGATTCCTAATGAAAGCGAGAAAACTAGCTCGAAGTTCCACACGGGAAGCACAGAGAAGAAAAAGAATTGCAAGGAAACCGCAGAGGAAACTCAAAAGGATGCCATAAATTGAGACAAAGATGAAATACTCCAAATATATAGTTGGGTAGAATTGGTGGATCCTGAAACATGAATAGTTGCATGAGTAATAGACTTCACTATTGTCCCCACAACTACCATCATTAACTTATTTTATGACAAGATGCGCAAACGTAAAGCCTTCTAAGATAAGGGGGTAGACACCCAATACAGAAGGCCTTTTCACCTGAAAAATTCCACAAGAAACACACAATTCAAGATATATGTACTTGCACTTTGAATCCGTCGTAAAAGCACATGCCAATTGGATATTTTGCAGATACATCAGCCTTGATCTGCCATGTGACACGTGAATGAGGAGATCATGCCTCGAAAACATATCTTCTCCTTGCTTCGAACAACATTTTACCTCGCTGAGGCATCCGAGCCATAGATCTCCTCATCCAAAGGTTGCCCCGATTGAAGAAGACAGAAGACAGCCTTGATTCCTGAGGTGACCTCAAGATACACGTTTTCTAGCGTTTGGGCTACGAGCAAGACTCAAGCACCTCGAGCGAAACTTTTGGAGATATGTGAACTGAGTGCAAGGGATTGAGGCTTGTTGAGGTGATGTGACCCCCTACCTCAAGGAGCTTCACAAGCCATGACCTATATTGAAGAGAAATGGAACAAGACACAAAATACAAGAGCTGACCCCCATAGCCTACCTAAAACAAAGAGTGGCAGACTTATTTTAGTTTTGTAAGCGGCAGGTGTAGGCGACAAGCATCCTAGAGACGAGTGCCACAATGTCCACTTCATCGTGGACCAATACTACCTCCTTCCTAAAGATTACAGAAGTACATTCATGAACCAAAATCTGCACTACCGGTCACGGACACATCGACGACCTACAAGTTCCACTACTTTCACCATGTATCAACCAGCAAAAAGGCTGCACCACCTTTACTCATGTGGATTGCCTTCTTGCCCTGCATATGTCCACTACGATGTAAGCAACATTAATCTCATATCAACATCTCTCCCCTCTCTAGAGGGCTCTCATCCCCACCACCTCCACCGGTCCTACGCCATCAAGTGACTACCATCTTGCTAGGGTTTCAGGCCATAAGGTCTAGCCTTTGCATGTTCACGAAAGTACCCAACACTCAATGACTTCGCAATTATAGAATGATCATTACACCTGTACCCAATACTCAGCGGTTTCGCATGTTATAGAGTGATCATTACATGTCACCTCCAATTTTTCCAACCAAAAAAGAGAAGTAAAATGCAAGTTCTATGTATATATGACATCATCACATTTGTTGCTTCGAAAAATGAGTTTGACATGCCTGAGTAGCAATCCGAGCCGGATTTCTTCTCAAAGAAGATTGACGGGATATCTCCAAAATTGACCTGCGAAGCCAATGGTACATCACTGGAGCAGAAATTTCATAAAACTGTAAAAGGACAATTCAGAATGCCAAACCCTAACGACCATCAGTTAATCACAGTTCAGGCATCTAACATGCATTCCATTTATAGGGAAACAAGTACAACTATGAACTATATAAGGGTGTACGTGTGTGTGTGTGTGTGTGTGTGTGTGATGATGATGATGAGAGTACCTCCGCAACATGCTGTTTGAAATTCAGTGAAGATTGAAGCGAGATTTTTGTGTGTGCGAACTACGAAGGAGAGAGAGAGAGAGAGAGCGAGGGTTCGCCGATAAATCGAGGGGTTATTGCCCGAGCCCTGAAGCTACGGCAATTCAGAGAGATCTGCGACCTTCTCATTAATGACATTGTTGTGAATTTGCAAGGAAAAAAAAATAAAATAGATAAGTGAAAATTTGAGTTTCTCTTAATTTAAATTGAAAATTATTTTTACGCCTATTTTTTTTCAATAATTGCAAACATTTTCTTATTTACAAATATTTAAATAAGAAAATATGTGCAATTATAAAAAAAGAGCTGTGAAAATCATTTCCCTAATCAAAATCTGAGTAAAAACAATGTGGTGGGATACTTAAATATTAGTCCTCCAACTCACCTGAACGTATGTTATCATTCTGTCCTTTCGTTGGAGTTACGTTTTCATCCCCAAAGTTAAAGAAGCCCAATTTTGCCCTTTATTGTATATACATTACGTTTTCATCCCCAAAGACTAAAACGAATACAATATATAGGTGCAGAAAAATGAGACTTTTTTCAAAATTTGGTTGTAAGGGATTTTGGGTGTAAACAAAATCCCCCGATTTACGCTTTACCCGTTACCATCCATTTAAAACTCTAGAATCCGTATTGCCATAAATCATCTATCTTTGTCATCCCAAATTGCCGTCCCAAATCTCCTCCGATAATCGTTGACCACAGCCAAAAAATGGTCACAGAAAAAGAGTCGAAGTGCGTCCAGCTTTAGATGATGTTGTTTGGATACCGATTCGGAGATACAAATGCTTCGATCTAGTGGTATGTTTTTTCATCTTTGTGAATTTATGTCTCTATGTCTAGAAATGTTAGGGCATCTTTAGTGCACGACCTAAAATCACTACCTAAAGTGTCATAACTAGTTAGCTAAGAAAAACCTCAAAAAATGGTCTCTAGTGCACAAAAATTGGCTCCCTAAAATCCTAGGTGGCACCTCTCACTACCTAAAGTGCCCTAAATGACTACCTAAATTTGGGGAGTGACTTAAGGAGAGAGATAGAGAGAAAGGAAGGAGAGGAGAATTTTGTGGGACCACTTGGCACCCCTCACCACTTAAACGGGTCCCACTCTAAAAGATAATGAACATTTTTAGGGAGCCCCATTAAAGTGCATTTCTCTTTAGCTAGCTAACTAAGTTCTTAGCACATAAAATAGGGTCCCACATGTGCTTAGATGTACACTTTAGCAAACATTTTTTAGGTAGTGCTATGAGAGTTTCAGATTCTTCCCTCTTTCTAACATGAGAAATCCTAAAATTCATAATTTTAATCATACTTCTTTGTAAGTGACACTAATCGACCAGATTATGTTTCTTTAGCTTCTTTGGCTTATTATTCTCTCTTGCTTTGGCTTATAGTAGTGTTGCCCATAACACGGGGAAGAAAGTGACGGAAAATCAAATCGTGGGATCTTCCTCCAACGACCACGTGCGACGAGGTTAACTTTGATAGAGCAGATGAGTTCGAAGGAGTAGAAATTGATAGAGAAACAACGAATGATATTATGGACATGGTTGAAGAAATCGCGAACAAAGTACAAATCGACCAACAAACATATTATTTCGAACACAACTGCCAATTGTTAACCATCTCCGCAGACTTCACCCAATTGCTCCATATTTTACCATGATTTCTAGAATTACATAGTTCACTTTTATCATGATTCATGCATAAAATCTAGAGAGATTAATTTTTTTTTACCATCATATATGTACAACACTTTAAATTACTGGATCCAAGTTGTTACAAAAGACAAATTTAGTATATTTATTGTGCTCTATTTTAGTTTTACTATCACCGCTGGTAAATGATGGAGAAATAATTTTTACCATAATTATTTTAAATTTTCCCATATTTACGATGCTAACCAAATATTTTTTAAGCTTGGCCATGGCGTGGTTCTGTTTATTGAGGAGGCACATTTGGCTTGGTAGGATTTATGAGGTGTGTCACCATTTACCAAATTGTTGAATGAATAAATTTACCATATTAATTGTGTGTTACTTAATATTTACCATGATCAATACAAATTGTTGTGGACAAATATTTTACCTGATCCAAGTTGTTAAGAAGGGCAAATTATCATATTTATTGTGCCATGTTTGAGTTTTAGCATGACCATTGGACAATACCCCCCAATTTCCCATATTCCCCAAAACGTCTCAGTCAAGAAGTCGGCATGGATTGTCTTGTTCCACAAACAACCATAGTATTTCACATGCCTCAAGGCACATGAGCGATTCCTAGGAGGCATATTCCTTGTTTCGGCGCTCCATGGCAACAACATAATTCAGAATATCTTGAAAGACAACTCAATCGTTTCTTCATTCTCCAGACATGCTCGGACAAAGATTAGCAGTGGCAAAGGCATAACACCTAGCTTTTGACAAAAAAAAAAAAAGAGCCATATTGTTTTACCGGATTTAATATCTTAGACTTTTCAAAATTCCAATTATTTTCCTACATTTCCTAGGAAATTATAGAATAAGAAAAAAAAATGTAATTCTAAGTCAAAGAAATACGACATCCACTTTGAGCATTCAACGCAGGTTATGTCTATATCCAATCTACCCCTCCTAAATTTTTTCAGGCCTTACTTACTGGTATAACCTCATCCTGTCCGATGTCTATGTCCTCTAAAATAAATGGCTCCTACAAGTACATGAGTAATAATCATAGTTAGATGGATAAAACATTCTAAAGAATTGCCTCTAAAGTGTATCAATAGCTAGGGAAAGAATGAATGGAGGTACTTATTATCAAGATTTAGCCTCAACTACATATAGTGTAAATGTTTCCAATGTCTCCATGCAGTGGTGTCCTAAAAAATTTCACACAATAGGGGCATATATTTCTCTACATTGTTATAAAATTTCCCATAATGTAAAATAAAACTTAAACATTCATCATGTATGGTGTTAGAGTGCATGGTGAGAGTTGGGAATAAATAGAGAGTAATTGATTTGAAGGAAGAGGATCTAACTACCGCATGGGTGGTTCTACTCAATTGATACATTTTCAAGATATTTTCTTAGGTAATTCAAAGATATATATATATATATACGCCACCGATCCAATCAAGGATCTCGGATTTCCCGGATTGAAGCGTTTTGATGCTTTTAACGATTGTTTTTGGGAAATCTGAGCCGTCCAATGTGTTCAAAAGGTGTTTTCCAAGGTCTACGCGGGAAATCTTAAAAAAAAAATACCGGGAAGGGCTTGATCCAAGCAGTTTTTTCGCAAAAATTGTACATTTACAGTTTTGCAAAAAACCGCTTGGATCAAGCCCTTCCCGGTATTTTTTTTTTAAGATTTCCCGCGTAGACCTTGGAAAACACCTTTTGAACACATTGGACGGCTCGGATCGTCAAAAAAATATCGGGAAGGTGGAGTCCCGGATTCGGGACTCCCGGACTAGATAGTTCCTCTCTCTTTCTCTCTCTCTCTCTCTCTATATATATATATATATATATTTATTAGGTAATTCAATTGATACATTTTCAAATTATATATATATATATATATATATATATATAAGTATCTTGATTTTTCTATGGCATCCAGGTATTATAAGTAGGCTTCTTCTAGAAGCTACATATTTATAAGTTTCCAGAGTATACTCCAATTAGGACTTTACTTCTCTGGACTTCTGTTGTATTTTAGCTCAAAAACTAGAGGTGGCAAATGGACAGATTTGGTTGGGTTTAGGTGGGTTGATATGGGTTATGAGTTGAATATGGGTCAAAACGTGAATGTGTTTGATATATGTGGGTTAAATATGGGTCAAGCCAAACCCAATCCGGCCCAAGCCAATCCTTTTTTTTCCCCCATTTTTTCAAGATTATGGGTTGTGTATCACTCACCTCGGTTACGTTAAACCATAGTAGTTAGGTTGTTATTGTGAAACAATAGGAGGCCGGGTTACATCCAGGGAAGAGCTTTTCAACTGTGAATGCCACATAGGATGTTGAAGCATTCATTTGAACTGAATTTATCTTCAATTGCAGTTCAATATTAAATGAAAAATCAAACCAATTCTCATTTATTCTCATAGAAACAGAATTGCAGAGTTATATAAAATTAAAGCAACGATTGAACCAATAACAACACATCTAACAAACTCAAGTTATCGTTAGCTTTCATAATAACAATCTAACTACTGCAGTTAATTCATAACTTACTGAACCATCGTAAAACACATTAAAGAATAACAATCGAAGATGGATGGAATTTTCGTGTTTTCAGAATGGGAGAGAGAGCTCTATTGAGTAATTTTGTAGCAACAGATAGAGGACCAAGGATTGGGGGCGGGATTCCAATTGGAGAGTAAGTCGCGGGTCCATCTTCTATGTAATTGCTTCCCTATGTCCAATCCATTTAGGACCCATTTTCAACCCATCTAAACTCATGTAAATATGGACAGATTGAGCGGGTCCATATAAATAGGTTCAAATTGCCACCTCTATTTCTAGTGCATACTCAAATTAGGATTTTACTTCTCTAGACTTCTTTTGTATTTTAGCTCAAAAACCTTGGAATTCTCCTTGGCCTTAACTTTCAATTTACTCCAAAAAGAACTTTTTAACATACGCAATTTATGATATAATAAAGGGGAGATTGCTCTAAAATGGTAGTAGGGACAATTAATTGCAAAGACATGGCGTACTTTTCCGGAATTAGATAAGAAGAAAAACATTTGCAAAGACATGGAAAGACAAATAACATTTGACACAAATACCCTCCATCTTATTTCCTTATCTTTACCTAGACAAGAGAAAAAAGCCCTAGCGTTCCCCTCCTGCTCCCCTGCGATCTCCTCCTGCTCCGGCGATCTACTCCTACAATCTCACCGTTGTCCTTGTTTTGATCTCTCTCTCTCTCTCTCTCTCTCTCTCCCTCCCTCCCTCCCAGCAAAAAACACCAAAACCTTCCAAAAAGTGTTCAACCACTGGAAAACCCATTTGTGACGGGCGAGATCGGGGTTATCGGTGTGACAAGCGAGCCAAAGGATGGAGTAGTAGTCGAGCGTCTGGGTTTGGTCGTTCAACAACTGGAAAACCCATTTGTACAAGACTTTTGCAACTCAAATCCTAGTTATATACTATTGAACAAAAAGACATTGCGCTTGCTGACTACTTTAACTTAACTGGACCAAGAACAGTTATAACAAAACATGGTAAATAAGATTGCATTGATCTCAAGGGTGAATCTTTGTCAGGGCAGACCCTCTCGGTGTTTGGTTATCACAATACAAATGAAACTTATCACGCACACAAGGTGTTTGGTTAAATGTCTCAACGAAAATGCATTTTCTTTTTTCATTCTTAGGGACCAACTCGGGTGCAATTAATTTTTTGAAGAGTGCAACTACATTCCATGAATGGTGCAACACAGACGTAGGAACAGTGCAAGGAGAAAAATGTATTTCCAAAATGTGTGACCTGACAACACACTGCAACCCCGTTTGGACCAAATCGGGTGCAATTAATTTTTTGAAGAGTGCAACCATATTCCGTGAATGGTGCTACACAAACGTAGGAACGGTGCAAGGAGAAATATATATTTTCAAAAAGTGTGACCTGACAACAACTGCAACCCCATTTGGACTAACTCGGGTGCAATTAATTTTTTGAAGAGTGCAACCACATTGCATGAATGGTGCAACACAGACGTAGGAACGGTGCAAGGAGAATAATATATATTTTTAGAAAGTGTGACCTAACAACACACTCCAATCCCGTTTGAACCAACTCGGGTCTACATTGCATGAATGGTGCAACACAGACGTAAGAACGGTGCAATGAGAAGAAAATATTTTCAGAGAGTGTGACCTGACAACACACTGCAACCCCGTTTGAACCAACTCGGGTGCAATTAATTTTTAGAAGAGTGCAACCACATTCTATGAATGGTGCAACACTGGCGTAAGAGGAGGGAGATTGAGGGGTCGGTTTAGGCGGGTTTTTTTAGACAAGGGTATTTCAGTCCACACCAAAATTGGTACCATGTATGTGCAATTAAAATATTTCTTTTCATGTTGGGAGTAATTTCCGAAAAAGTATACCACGTCTTTGCATTTAATTGCCCATACTACCATTTTAGAGCAATCATTGAAAGTTATACAACCATGTTTTGAATAATAAAACCATAAATCAAAATATGTTTCGGGGATGAAAAACATGGAAAAATCTATATACAGGGTGTTACACTAAGACAGTTTTTTTTTTAATAAATTGACTTTTAACGGTTTTTTATGCGATGTGTTGTGAGAGAATGACTCGTATTGTTTTTTTGAATAAACAGTTTTTTTTTTTTTTAGTAGACCATGAGTCTACATCGGGATTAGGGGTCTCTATTTTGTTTGTTTCTCGTACGTTGTTGTGGGGGCGAACGGTTCATTTACGGCCCAAGACAAGGCGTACCGAGAACGCATACCCATAAACCCTGCTCCCGCGCAACACCGTCGTAAAACGATTCGGAATCCCACTCCGCCGCTGCTGTTCTTCGTCGAAATCACTGTTTTTCTCCAATAAAAGAAATGGGTCACAACAAGCCGAAGAAATTCAGAAATAATCAGTCTCATCGAGGACAATCCAGCCGTACTCGTGAACCTCAAAGGCAAGTACTGTACTTCATGTTTTTCTACCTAAAATTTCGTAGTCCGCCCACATGTTATTTTCTACATCACAACTCACGGCTAATTTTTTTTTCATAGGGATGAAGAAGAGTCTCTCCCGATTGAACCAGGTAAACAAAAACATCACATATCCCATACCCATTTGAGATTTCTTCAATAATGGCCTCCTTAGTTTTGTAATAATTCTCTTTTATTGTCTCTGTATTTTTGGGAATTGCTATTCACACACACCTTGACTACAGTATGCATTGCTTGAATTGCTATGATTTCATAACATGTGGGATAGAAATTTGTAACATGTTGCATAAGAAAAACATTTTTTTTTAATAACTCATAATATCAAGGCGAAAATTCATAAATAGAAAATGATGAATTCAAGATCAATGTTATGAATTTATCTCCAAATGTTATCAATTGCTATATAGAAGTTACGAATTCAAGACTGATGTTATAAATTTTATGCAAAATGTCATTAATTTAAGGCAATTCAAGAGGTACATATCGTACCCACCCAAATAGGGGTGTGGATTGTAACATTTCACGTACTTTATTCCAACCAAAAAAAAAAAACACTGAATGACGCATGACACATTGACTTGAGTTATGTTTTTAAGATAAGTTTTGTAGGGGTTCATGGAGGGAACTATCATTGTTTAGAGCCTAACTTTTGTTTTACTGTTACCAACAAAGTTGAATTCCTTGCTTTGTGCCTGCACAAGACACCGAGATTCATATATAGCTTTAGAGGTGTTTGTGAAGTGCATCTCGGTTGGCTCATAAAATAGCTCCTAAACATCCCTGATTGGAGCACCCACACATTTTCTATACACCTATTTTAGCTACCCATTGGAGCACTCATGCTCTTTCTAAAGTCTAAACTAACAAACCTTTAAAAAATAGGCCCCACTTTTCATCATTCTTTGTCATATAACATACTTCCGTAGCTAAATTGGATATGCTCTAGTTGTATACGGGTTGTTTAATGACTTTTTTCCCCCCCTTCAATGAACTTTCTTCTACTTCCTCGGCAAAGTTATTTAGGTCTTGTTCATTTTGTAGTATTAGTTTAATTTAGTTTTGGAGATAGGGGTAATGAGTGGAGAGAGATAGAAAGAGAAATGAGAGTAATATTTACAAAACAAACTAAAACTAAGCTAAAATTATGAAACGAACAAGGCCTTAGTTTTTTGGTTGGCGGACGAGATGGATCAAGAAAATGGAAAATATGAACCAATTGTTTTGAATGCTTACTTTTCTAGCTTTTGTGGGTTTCTTTTGGCTTGTAATTTGAAGGACTTTTTTTTTTTTTTTTGCATTTAGTCTATAGAAGCATATATTTTTACTTTCCAATTACTCTAGACGGGTCTCGGGATGAACCAAAAGTAAAAGTTTTTGGCTCAAGGTGCAGATGTTACTCTGAAAGGAACAGAAGCGGTGGTTTTTTAGACATTCCAGAAACAGCTAATTTTTCTTGGGGGGGAAGTTCTTCGTTTGTGGCATGTAACAAGTTTCTTATTGTTGCAGAGACTGGAGAAGAGAAAATAGTACCCAAAATTCAGCTTGCGATGTGGGTATGTATTTGTAATTTTCTTTGCACTACTTTGGTGGGTATTGGGTAGTTTAACTTTTTGACTATTTAGTTAAAACGTACAACCCACATGAGACATTAGGTATACCCTCTGCATGGTTAAAAGTTTTTCTAGCTGCTAAAGTTTTTTTGTTTCCTTGTGGATTTATGAGAATTAATATCCTTCCTTGAACTTTATTAGTCCTATTGAATTTACAATTCTTGCCCTTACTCTATGCTTCAAAAAATTGTGTTTGAGAAAATTCCAGGCAATTCTACCTTTTAAAAGCATCCAGCTTAAAACCAATTGGCATTGAGTGGAGAGGTCGCCCAGGCTAATATAATAGCTTTGGAGGTTATAATTAACCAATATGGGACAAGCTCTAACACTCCCCTGCGCGTGTGACCCCTGACCTGCACGTGGAGAGATAAACAATGGACCCATAACATATGGATCACAACAAACAACGAAACAAGGTGCACTTAGGGCGCAAAAAACAGGTCAACCAATTAACAGAGTTGTCCCAAAGACTCTGAAAGCCTAGCTCTGATACCATGTTTAAGCATCCAACTCAAAACCAATTGGCATTGAGTGGAGAGGCCCGCCTAGGCTCATATACTTGCTTTGAAGGTTATAATTAACCAATATGGGACAAGCTCTAACACTACCAAGGGCGGTGCTCTACATCAACTGTTCTATAATCATCATTGTTGTTTACCTTCTTTTCTTGTTCCTTGTCTCTTGTACCTGTGTGTGCTATCGAGGCCCAATACTAAAAGGATTTTCTTGGCATTGGCAAAACTCGTAAATTCATCCCTAAAGAATCACAAGTAACTCTACTCTAAAAAAAGGGAATTGAAAGATTTCTTTCAGTACCATCACAGGTATGGCTAATTCTCACATGGACTAGGATCATGAATAGTATAAACTGTCACAAATAAATTCGATTCACGTCTGAATCTAGTTGGTTTGTTTCTGTTGATGCAGGATTTTGGGCAGTGTGATGCAAAAAGATGCACTGGGCGAAAGCTTTCAAGATTTGGTTTGTTGAAAGAGAGTACCTGTTAAACTTGGATTTTTCAATTGTATTTTGTTTATGAATAGGCAAAATTAATACTGTCTGCTAGAGTCGTTTTACTTGTCAAAGAAGATGCGAAAAAATTTCAGTTTTCTTGATATGACTGGTTAGAATAGCAGACTGGCAGTCAACTAGACTGCGCCAATCACCTCGAAGTTTTGTTCATGAGCAATCTGTTTTTATTTGATATACATTGCAGTGGTTAAATGAGCGAGATTAATTCACCGTACTCTTTTTTGTGTGGTTAACTCCGTGTTTAAAGGCCCCAAACAAGTTGATGTACGTCAGGGCCAATTTTGGTTGTCCATGCGTCAGTTGTTTGTTGGCTATTGGGTTTGAAGAGCAGGCTTGGAAAATCACACTCAGGTTTTGTCTGGGCTTAAATGATCATACAATTTGTGATTGAAAAGGAGAGACAGAGAGCCTGAAAGCATCATTAGCCCAATTGCTTTGTGACGTACTTTGAGAGTACCTGACATTATTGGCAGGGAAACAAAGAAGATTTTTGCGTAGGGTATAGGTCTTCTTTTCAATTGCGACCACCTCCATAACCGAGCTAGTCCGGGGTCTGGTAGGGGCAAGTGAGGCTTACCATTTGTTTTCGTGATGCCAGTGAGAGGGAACTATGAATTTGCTAGTGCTAAGACTGTTCAGAAAACAATAATGTTGTCACAGTTATATTGAAAATTTGTGCTGGCTGGCGTGAACACTGCTCACAGGCTTACAGGGCTGCATATTTGAATCCATGAGGTTAGAACAGAAGGTATTATTTTAGACCTGCAAATGGGTAGAACTTGTTATCCTCTTTTTAGTTTGGTTTGAGCTATTTAGCTGCTCGTTTACCATTCATTTAGAAGGGTTTCTAGCCCGCTTAAGTGTAATGGTTTGATTGAAGGCCATGACGTCATTTGGCTATCACGACTTCTATTCATGTCTGGGGTAAGTCCTATTCATCTTGCACTGTTTGAGCCCTAATTTTTGCATGGATGTCCGGAGACGCTGTTGGTTGAGTATTTGCATTTGGCAAGTTTTTTCTTCTTACACCGTTTTGGGCAGAACTCAACTCCAAAAGCTAGCTATTGAAGTGAGGGTGCCCTAACGTTTATATACTTCATATTACTTTGGTACCCAGGCGATGTGGGACTTCGTTTCACACCCTTACTCACGTGCAGCGTGCTCACTCGGCAGCACCTGCCGCGTCTAGGCCAGAGACTATTGAAGGGATCGTTTGGCTGGTGGATAAGGTTTTTGGGATCAGGAAGAAGGTTGGATAAGAGGTGGATATACTATAAAGGAGAATTCATTAAGGAGGAGGGATTAATTAAGAAGGGATTCGTTTGATTGTTGAAATGGATGGATAAGAGTGGTTGGATAGAGAAATAATGTGAGAGTTTACTTAATTTTCCCTTGTAATGGGAATACAAAAAGGGTTTGGAGAGATTTGAGGGGCACGTCGGTAATTTAGCCCACCTGGATAAGCTAACCCTAAGGGGTGGGGTGGGTCTTGTCTTGGCTTATCCGGCGGATAAGTAGTCAGGGTGCAAAGGAAGAACCCAAAACCGGATGAGAGTGGGCCGGATTAGCTTATTCGTAAGGCCCTTATCCTCCTTCCTTCTCCGCCCGTCATATGGCCGTAAGGATATCCTCTAGTAGAGCTTAGCAAAGTCCAAAAAGGCAATTAGAGTAGCTACAGTGGCAGAGGGAAATTGATGAGCCAGAGAAGTTGAAAATAACGGAACGGCTTCTGGCGGATGTTGGAATTCGCGAAGGACCTCCATCAGTATATTTAGAAGTGTTGGACCTCTTTAATGGCCCATTTGATTAGTTGTAGCCACTGATGTTGTTCAGACATCTTACTTTTTTGCCACCCATGCATTAATAATTTTGCTGAATGATGAATTTGACCATATTGTGCAGGAGTTGCGCGTCACTAATGGTTTTGGGGGCATTGTGTTGAGGTACTTTCAGCAGAGTTCTCTCGTCTACCTTTGTTTGTTTGTTGTCCTCTTGTACAGTATTGTATCATCAACCGTGTGATCGTAGCGACACGGAGAGTTCTATATACGTGTCATCATAAACATAAAACAGTTGGTAGCGGGGTAGGGTTAGGTAGAATATGTCTCTTTCTCATTCTGTAAGTCAATTCGCCTCTTAGCCTATTAACCACCATGTCTTTTTAGAATATAACGTGGAGGGCTGGCTTATCAAAGAATAAAAGAAAAATTCTTTTGAGGGGATGCTAAACATGCAGCCTACAAGGAGTGGAAAGTTGAAAGTTTGATTTTCCATTAACTTCGCCTTGCTATGGAATTTGAACACTTGTTCTTGCTATGGAATTTGAACCAAGGATAACAGATGCTAGTCCTATCTTACTTGCTCACACTTGTACCGTATGAGCTCTAGAAAACTAGAATGCTTTCAACCTTTTGACCTCCTATTCATGTATTTCCTGAAAATAGTTATTGATTAGTAGTTAAAAGCATCTGAATGTATATATCTTTCATCTTCCCAGATTAACAATCCTAATTAAGGGAAAAGATGGATTATTGGAAAGATACAACAAGCATATAATATATTTTGTGGGGCGTTTTTATCACATCATAGCTTTCATATGACATGCATTTTCATTTCTTTTATATAATCATGTTGCTAGTCCTGCTGGTAAGCAATGTGTCTCAAAGGAAGATTATATCCTTATGAAGAGGAAAGGGTTGGCTGTTGTCGATTGCTCCTGGGCACGCTTGGATGATGTACCTTTCACAAAATTGCGTTGTGCTGCTCCTCGTCTCTGTAAGAATTTTAAACAAGCTTTTACATTGTTCTATCTATGCATTTCTTTAAGCTAAAAGGCTGAGACATATCTAACAAAGATTTGCCGTAGGTATTTGGTAATTGTTTTTGTATGGGTTTAGTAAATTCTTAAACATGTAAATGTTGAGAGAGTTGTGGATTGACTAACTAAATCTCTATTGTGTTACTTGCCTTAGTAACTGAACCTGAAACAAATCTAATGCGTGGAGGCAATTTTGAAATTAACCACCAGTGCATAGTATTTGAGATTTTCATTCTTTTGGTTAGATTTTTTTTAAGAGTTGTAAACATGTTCAATATGTTCCTGATGGTAATAATAATCTCGGCTATAATAGTCTAAAAAATTCAGATGAACAGTAAATACTGTTTCAAGCAGTACCAAAACATTGAAATGGTTGATACCAGATTGCTTTGTTTGGGAATGGATTAAGGCATAAGAGTTGTGATTTTGTTTGGCAGTGAAGCCTGGGTATGTGTGAATGTGAAAATACTACTAGTATACTACAGTCGCTGCATAATGCACGTGTCAATATGTCTAGGCTAACCTGGATCTGGTATAGATCTGTTATTTTGAGTTTTTTTTCCCTTGTGTCTCTTGAAACTTGACAAATCCTCTTTGAATGCAGTACCATGGTTGGTAGCAGCGAATCCTGTAAATTACGGCCGGCCTTGTCAACTATCTTGTGTTGAGGCATTATCTGCAGCTCTATTAATATGGTACCAGAATTTATCCCCCTTCATGGAATTGGGTGCAAGCTTACTTTATTTGGTTGCTGAATAGGCTCTTATGTTATATGGATCTATCTGTGATTCTTGGGGAAAAGAATACACATCCTATGTTGGTTTAGCACTCTTGATCAGTTGATCCCTTATTTGCTGGCAATCAATCAGATGAAGCTCTATGACATGGACAACACAATATGTGGTGAATCTTTGTTTGATAACAAACCATGGTATTAGTTGGATATTTTATGTGCTAGTTGCAGTGTCTGGAAGATGCTCGCTTAGAAAGAAAGAGACGCAAATTCCTTGGTTTTGTCACGATAATATTTTGTCCAGTCGAAGTAACTGTGTCAAGCTTGATATATTGCATACATACATTTGAATTTCTTAACTCAAAAAACGAGGGAGGAAACATGAAAACGTTTCAGTGATGTCCCTTTCTCCTGATATTTGGAGGATAGGCAAATTTGACTCCAGACCCTAATTTATAGTGTATGAATTGCACAATGATACTCTGCTAATTTGTTTTGTATACGTCAAATCTTAACAAGAATGCATTACTAATATTTGACATACATCTAGTCTGCGTGGTCATTACTCTAGCATGCTTAACTCAACAATTTCTAAGTTGTTACGTACCATATTGAACTTGTTGGCAGCATATTAGTGATGCGTAGTTTCCTTATTTGTTTGCAGTGGGGAGGAGGAAACAGCGAATTTATTGCTAGGTAAATTCAAATGGGGTCATGCTTTCTTGTCCCTGAACAGGTATTGTTGTGCATTCTCTTCAGTCATATACCTTGTTTGACCTGTTCTTTGTTGATTGTGCATTTATTCACATGCTTGTTCATAAGTAGCGACATGGAATTCATTATATCATTTTCAGCAACTGAACAGATTTGATAAGGCCATAAGGAATGTCTCTTCGTCCTTGGAGGATACAGTTTATAAGTTTGTTTAGCCAGATTTGATAAGGCCATGGAACTTCTTATTGCTTGGAGAGGTGGAAGAGTGGGTATGAGAAGGAAGTGTGTTTGGAACATGATTCCTCTCTGTGTGATGTGGATAATTTGGCGAGAGAGGAATCAGAGATGTTTTGAAGGAGTAGAAAAACCCTTGTTCAGAATCATTAGTTTTTTGGTGAATAGCTTGTATAGTTGGGACAAGAGAGATTGTTTTCCTTCTCTTGACCAATTTTTTGACTGGTTTGAGCTTTTACTTCCACGTGTTGGCGTATAGGGCCTTTTTGTCCGTGGTCTCCTTTTTTGTAATTGGGTAGCATCCCTTATGCTCTTTTTTATATATGAATATAATTACTTATCAAAAAAAAGAATAGATTCATTTTGAATTAAGTAAAAATTTGATGGGTCGTTTTCGTACCAAAAATAGATCTATAAAACAGGGAATTATCTGATATCCCGAAGAATAACGTTCAAGTCCAGGATGGTTCGCAGGTAGTAAAAGCTGAGTTACAGTATCTTCAATTAATCTCTAATTTAATTCTGAAAAAGAGTAGGATTTTGGGTTTGATTTGATTTAACTAAAGTTAACTAAAAAGTAGCTATCAAAGTTTTGAAAACAAGTGCGAGAAGAGAACAGGGCTCCGATTCAGTCTCCCCTTGTAACATGACTGTTATGAGACCTAGGGTTCACATTCAACATATAACCAGACCACCGTTAGAGTAGCAATTCCTATCAATAACCCCCGAAAATGTTCTTAAGACTTGTACTCCAAATAGGCTATCTCAACATAGCACGGATTGTCTCACTGGACTTACCAACGGCATGACAACAGTGATTGCAATGCCTATCGATAACCCCCAGAAATGTTCTTAGACACTAGATTGAATTTGCGTTTGGTTGAGTTGTTTTTTGCCTATTCTTGGACACTTGATTTTTTTACCTTAACATTGACACATTTTCTCCCTAAACGGTATAATTGAAATGACAGTCCTATTTGATCCTAGGGGTGAGGGGGAGGTGGATTGATGGATACAGATATCTCCAATTCTTGGCAATTCTATTCATGAGATCGTGTGTCCACTTTATAAAGCTTTTTTTCGTGTCACAGTGTGTGGCTTGCTGTGGTTTCCTTATGCATAACTTCTAACCGCACACGTTGGGAGTTTGTCAAATCCACCTTGTTTCGAGTGTTTTTATTTTATTCGGTGAGTGCACGACACGGTGAGAATTGAAGTCAAGACTTGGTCCGGAGAGGGCGGTCAGTCTTTGTTAACTTGTGACCGAGGCCCTTATCCATACACACTAAGTTTAGGTGCTGTGGTTAATTATTTGGAATTATTGTGGCTCGTTATATCTTTGAGTTGACTTCATATCCTTGGCTTGATGTTTTGATGAGTTGTATGACAGGCTCTTAGGTTTCATGTGAACGAATTCACTGTGTTCTTGTATCTTCTTCGCTGTCCATGTCCATCATATAATTATAATACTAAGAGTTCTTGTATCTTTTTCGCTGTATTAACTGCTGGCGTTTCAACCAATGCAGGGAACTTCTAAAGGCGTATTCGGAGTGTGAAAACAGTGCTGATATTATTTCAGTTCAGAATGCATGGCTTTCCCAAGAGAATCAGATTACAAAGGTGCCTTTGGTCGCTGAAGGTACATTACTTAGTTCTCAAGAAAAGTTTTCCTCTTTCATTTCACAAAAAGCCAGCCAACTTTTTAGCTCAGAGTTGTCAGAAACCAAAAGGTAAGCTGTTTTGAGGTGAAAAATAATCTGCTTTAATGTCCTCAATCGCACCTGGCCAATATGGTAAACGAACCTCCAGTCATAAGCTGTAAGCTGCTTTTGCTGAAGCCAACTTCAGACCTTAAAACTGGGGGTCACTGTTTTTCCAGTCGTCCATATCAAGGTCATTTATTGTGTTCCGAACATTTGCCGACAATATCTTAGTGTACTGATATCACTCACTTCCTCCGTCTGGAGCTTTATTCCTCTTCCATTACTTTTGCAGCACAATATTAGGACTCTCTACCTCAGCCCACTCTGCATTGATATTTTCGTTTCGTTTTATGAACTGCATTTTGTAATTGGCGCTTGCTTCTAAATGTGCATTCAATAAGTATATATTTTCCTTTTTCCTAGGAACTGATTTAATTTTCCCTTTCCTGCCACAACAGGAGCAGACGTGGCATCTCGAAGTGAAGACCAGGGTTCTTGTTCTGATGATTCTGAAGACGGGCTTCCTCCACTTGAAAGAAACGTGAATCATTTAAGCTTGGAGGAGAGTGATGAATCTTGTTCTGATGATTCTGAAGACGGGCTTCCTCCACTTGAAAGAAACATGAATCGTTTAAGCTTGGAGGAGAATGGTGAAGAAAGTGAGTAAATTATAGTATTATGTTTCTTTCCTCAGTTTTTTTACGAGAACCCACCTGGGAAAATGACAGTTAATTATATGTGTTGTGGGCTCTTTAATTTTGTAGAGAGAGAGTTGGTTCAGACATGAAACTCTGTTTCAGGGATTTTTAAGGCTGTGTTTGGATCTTGTTGTAAAGGAGGAATTCCAGAATAAAGAGAGAAGGATGGCGAAAAGGCGGGAACAAATTTGGATATCTTTTCGCCTTTCTTTTCCATTTTTCCCTTCCATTTTTCCCTCGAATTCTCTCGCTGCAATTCAAAGATGTAAACTGAATCTTAACACTTGGTTAAGAATTTGACTGGAATGGGTATGAAAATGCGATTGGAGGACTATTTTGACGGAGAACGAGAATGTGATTTCGAATTTCTCTGATTGCGACGCATTTTTTACGTTCTATTTTACTGGGCACTCTCTCTAAGAATTTCACATTTTTGATTGGTTGGAATATTGAAGTTTATACTTACAGTAGTTGAAAAAATTCGAGGTGTTTGAATAATTCAATAATGTTATTTAAGAAATAAATCCCTTCTTTTGTGAATTGAGGCGGACTCTAATACCCTCGTGTGGAGTCTGATTCCTTTTTCGCGTCAAAATGTGGTTTTTCCTCGAGTAGCTAATTAATATAATTACTTTTACGTATTTAATTTTTTTTTTTTTAAAAGTATTTTGAGACCCAAGTCCCACAATAGTTTCGAAATTATTGTATTTACTTATTTTTTACCGTTACTTTATTGGTTGTAATGAAATCTTTCATAATTCGATAATATTATAATAAGGAATAAAAAGAAAATAATACCCATTGTTTAATATTTACCAATTTTCCCGTAGAAAATATTCCTAACTGAGCCAAACTCTATGATTTTTTTTTTTTTTTGGGTATGAATCCAACTCTCTGTGATTAAAAAAAGAAGATAAACAAAGCATGAAGATGGACAAGAGTTGAGTATGGTGTTAATGTTGGGGTTCTAGAGAGTTTAAAATTACTTCAAAATCTTTGATTTTAAGGGACCTCTTCTTATTGCATCGTTAGATTAGCCGTGAGAAAAAAAAAAAAAAAAAAAGGGCTAAATTGCGACTAAAAGGGGTGTAATTTCATATTTGTCAACAAACAAAAAATGTAAATAACCAAATAAAGTCGCGCATTTCCTATTACCCCTAGCCTTTTACTTATATTCGTGTGAACATTACTGTTATTATCAACGTATTTTTTTAGGGAAATGATTTTCACACCCTCCTTTTATCGGATCAGGGTGGGTGCTATGCGGTAGGTGTTGTGCGGCAAAACTACGTCATTTTGCTTGATTTTTGTGCACACTTCCAAAACTTTGTTTGGAGGAAGAAAAAATCATTACAAAGTTCCTAAACCCAAAGTGCCTAAACCTTAAACCTAAAGTGCCTAAATCCAAGTCCTTAAACCTACTATACCCTACCCCAAAGAGCCTAAATCCCTTAAAATTGAACCCTAAAATTAAACCCCACACTTAACTTTCCAAACAGGGCCCTTGGATATTAGACCCAGTTTTCCAAAAGATTTTAGCACACAAGTGCTAAAATCATGATATTTCAAATCAAAAAATGAAGTGGTTCCGTGTATCGTTTTTTGATTTTTTTCGCACCAAATTAAAGAAAATGAGTAAACGACGTAGTTTTACCGCACAACATGACACACAACACCTATCGCACATCGCCTCCCCCGGATTCCCTTTTATCCTTGAGCACTCACTTTTTTGTCTTTATTTAATTTAAAGTACCAAATTGCCCTTCATATGAAAAAAAAGTGCCTACAGAGGTATGAGTAATTTGGTAATTTCAAGGTGAATAAATACAAAAAGGGAGTGTTCGGGTATAAAAAGGGGGTGTGAAAATTAAAAAAAAAAAATTTGGTGAAAGAAATTAACATTGTGTTTGAAACTTCGAAAAGTGAGAGAAAAGAAGACAAAATAATTAAGAAGAAAAATGGGGAAAACTGTAAAAAAAATAAAATAAAAAATGAACGGTGCACAATATTTGAATTTGCAAAATGGAAAATAATTAATTTTCCCTTTTCCTTTTCTTTTCTCCAACAAAAGGAAACAATTATGCTACTTGTACAATAATTTCGGCTCCAACCATTTACAACCCTCTCACATACACATGGGCCTATACCCATAATTATGTGTGACCCCCACATGTATGTGAGGAGGTTATAAATGGTTGGAGCGGAATTCCTCAAATACGTGAACCAAACAGCCCAGAAAAAGAGTGTATTGAGGCTGAAGTGACGTGTATTTAAGGGGTGTTCCACTAACTTGATTTTTTTGGTTTTTTTTTAATGTTTTAGTTTTGCAAAAAAACTAATTTGTTCCACTAACTAGTTTTTTGGTTTTTAGTTCTGCAAAAAAACTAACTTGTTTCACTAACTTGTTCCATTAAACTAGTTTTTTGTATGTTTAGTTTTGCAAAAAAAACAATTTGTTCCACTAACTAGTTTTTTTGACTTTTTTGGTTTTTAGTTTTGCAAATTAAACTAAGTGGTTTTTTGTTAGTAGAATAAGATAGTTTTTTGAGTTAAAACAAAACTGTATTATTTTTTTTAAGCGAAACGGGCCTTAGTCTCATCTTGTATTCTTGTGAAGCGACACACGTCAGCGAAGCGAAACCCTAAATAGGGCTTCCCCCCTTTCTCTCTCCCCGATATCCACTGCCACACAATTTCTCGTGCTTTCCCGCATCAGAAATTTTCTTTTTTTCATTCTCTGGTTTTCCTGTTTCTGTCTTCCGATTCTAGGGTTTCTGTTTTTCGTTCGTGAATCGGCAAAAAAACGGAAACATAACCGAGGCGAAACTTGTTTTCACCGTTTTTATTTAGTGGTTTTGTTTCGATTGTGTTTGATTTTTCCTGAATTGTTTTTCCGTCTAATGGTTGTTTCTGTGTTCTGAATGCAATTAGGGTTTGGTATCTCCACTCCTTTGTAAAAAAGTGTGGGATTTTTCTGAACGTGTCCAAGGGCTGCGAACCGAACAAAGTGGTGAGTTTTAAACTAATCATGTTTCATTTCTGTTATCTTTAATCTTCAATGTCTATTTGGTATTTGCTTTGGGGGATGATTGTTTGCGCGAATTGGGTTTACATGTCATTTAGATTTTCAGCCCCTTTTTGAGATCTGTTTGGCTCCAGAGTAAAATGATAACCCAATGGTATTTTGTTGTGAAATCTATTTCTGATGTAGAGTAATTTTGTGCGAGAGAGAATTAAATTGCTTTGTTGGGAGCATTAGGGAAAATGTCCTTTTAAATGCATAAGCCTTAAAAGAAATTTTTTGGATTAAAATTTGTGGGCGACTGGTTGGATTATCCCGTCAAATGAAGCTATGCTTAAAGATTGATGATTTGTATTTATTGTGAAGTCCCAACTTGGGTTTTCAGTTATGCTCATGGCTTCATGCATTTCAGAAGTTTGTTATTTTTTGTACGAGAAATAATCGATTCAGTTGTTGTCAGCGTTTCGGAAAATATCCATGTAAATGCATAAAGCCCTGCCCTGAGAACCTTTTCTTTATACAATTTTGTTAACTTTTAAGAGGGTTGGGCTAACGGTGGTCCATAACCCTAAAAAAATTTCATTTGTACACGAGTTATTATTCAGATCAGATGAAGTGGATTACATATCAATTCCAGCACAATACGATATCCACTATGAATAATATGAAAATTCTTTTTCATCTCTATGAAATGGATTAGATTTCTCTACCTTGCGCGTATGTGTTTGAAGAAACAACCCATTTGATATTCATGTTTTTTTGGGTTGTGTCATGTTTTGATGATCTTGTAGAAAAAGTGCCTAACCTAATCCGCCAACATTGTGTCGATTTCTAGTCGCGCTACGTGTCATCATGTGAGCTTCGCTTTCCTTGTCTTCTCACAATAACCCCAGCTAACCTTCCTTTTCAGTGTACTAATTTTCTGTGTCTTTTTTATTGCTGGAATAATTTTGAATGGTACGTTTTGCATTCTTGATTATTTTAACATTTTAATCAGGTTGATACTTTGCTAGAAAAAGGAACTTGGGAAATATGAAGACGCCGTCATCATCATATCCAGTTCTTGACAATCGACCAATTGATCAATGGAAGGTTACAGAACTAAAAGAAGAGCTTAAGAAAAGGAAATTGATCACTAGAGGGTTGAAAGAAGAGTTAGTTAAGAGGCTGGATGAAGCACTTCGTAATGAAAATGAATCTGCTAAGGAAAATGTTGATAACGGTTTTGATGGTACTCCCCAACCTGTGGTTGAGACTGAAGATGGAAGCACAGTTTTTATTGTTTCTGAAACCACTGCTACCGTGACGGATGAAAACAATGAGATGTATCATGGGATGGATCAGGATCATGTTGACAATACTGCCGTGTTATCGGGTGAAGGGAAAGTTCAACAGGGGGAAGTAGCGAGTGGCAATGCTTCTGCGCCGGATGAAGAGACAGTAGTTCAGTCTCAACCACAGGTTGTGACTGAAGATGCGAGGACAGTTCTCATTGTTTCTGAAACTACTGGGGACATAATGGATGCTGGTAATGACATGATGGATCACGTTTTAGAAACTCCAGCAGTTGTTTCTGAAACTACTGGGGACTTGATGGGTCGTGGTAATGACGGCAATGAGGTGGATCATGGAACAAATCAGGTGCATGTTGATGATACTACAGGGTCTTTGGGCGAAGGGAAAGTTCAAGAGGAGGAAGTCACAGCTGTTACTGTTTCTGTTGGGGAGGAGGAGATGGTAGTTCACGAAACTTCCCTGGAAACCAGCATCACAGTAAAGGAAAGTATAGTATCTAAATTAGCAGCGACAGTGCAAGAGTCGGGGAATAATGACTCCCCCATCGAGAATGAGGAGATAAAGCTTCCTCATGAGGATGTCGGACTCGAGTCTTCTGATCCAAACTACCAGGTATCTGAGGTCAGCACTGTTTTAGGGTTTCAAGTAAAATCTGATTCTATTTCTAGTGATTGTGTCTCTATTGATGAAAAGAATGAACTAAAGGATAATATAATTGCTGATAATGTCAAATTAGAACTGGATGTTAAGCCTGAGATGGTGCAGCCATCATCATGCAATGTTATCCCGGATGGCAACGAACTACATCCAATGGATGTTGAAGAGCCACGGGAGAACAAAGTACCTGTTGAGGAGAGAGATGATAAGAAGGCTGCTAATGTGGAAATGAGTGAGAAAAATGATATTGCAGATGTGATTTTCTCAGAAAAGTTAAATTTGGACTTCGGTGATGATTCTGTGGAGGATGATGCATTGGAGAGTAAACAAATAGACTCTAAGGATAAGTCCTATGAAGTGGGAGATATGAGTGAGATAACTGAAGTGCCTTCAGTGAAGGAGGAAGCTCCCGTTGATCTTATGCAGGACGATATGTCTGTGGATAAGAAAGACATTGATGATGAAAACAAGAGTGCTTCTGCTGCACCCTCTGTGAAAAGAAAGCCTCAGGGTAAGCTTGTTTTCATAGTATTTTTCTCTATCTGTTGCAATTTATTCTTCTCTGCTTGCATTCTGTATTCATTTACTTTTCTGAGTCCTTTGCTAGCTGAACTATTGATTTATGTTTGCATAATTAGTGATTCCTTTGTAACCAGTACTGATGATTATATTGTAAGTTGGTAACAGTTAGTGCAGAGTCTGCAGACTTTTTTACCTGTACTCTGACATGGATACCATCTGCATGGTTTTGCATCGTCATCTGTTTTGACAGTACTTCTATGTTATCATGGAAACATTAAAGAGTGGTCTTTTTTCTCTCAATTGAAGCAGATGGTATAGTTCCATGGGTTTTCAATTTGCATTACCTTTTGTCAAAATTATAGGCCTTGTGTGTGGACTGTGTGGCTACAAAAAATTAATAAAAGTGCAGAAGGCATTGAGATTTGCACGGTTTGGTGTAATGTGGCACGTGTGATTGCTTGGTAGTGCATTTCGCCTTACCTCAAAAACTGTGGACCTATTAGATTCCCACAAGGCACTCTTTATCTTAAACCTAGATAAGGTTGACTCATATAATAATCATGCAAGTATGAATTCTTCAATACTACTAGTTGCCTGTTTAGTTCTCATCTGAAGCAGTGAACTTGCTTTCTTTTACAAATGGCTTATGAGTAGTGTTAGTAGTAGGCAGTCGGTATTGAGATGGCAGGACGTGTCCACCTGGGAAGATGGTGGACATTTTAATATGGCCAGGCACCATTGGAGGTGGTGGAGGTGATAATTCAGGCGGTCTGAGAGTGAGAGGATGGAGTGGAGAAATAGTGCTCCTGCCAGAGTGTTGGGAATTAGGAGATGATCATCTCTTCCTTGCATTGTGGAGCTTCCCTCGTAGAGGAGATGCGGAGAATGATGCCACCTCAACTGCCTTAACTACCCAAGGGTTTCACATGTGAGACTTAACAAATTGGGAAGCGCAACCTTATGGTTTCTTCACTCTACCTTCAAGTTGCATAAGTAGTGATTGTTTGGGCCTTCTCCTTGTCTAGGAGACCATGGCTTGTAAATGGTCACTTTGCTTGAGATGGACAAGGATTTGGGGAGTACTGGCTCAATGAAATGGCTACAATACTTGGTTCCCCTTGCGATCCAAGGGATCCATCCAGGTGACGATGTAGAGCTGATGTTGCGTGCTACTTGAATGTTGTTCTTAGGTGGTTGCCTTTTTGGTGACATGGTGTGCACAGGGCTCCAGATGTCAATGGCTCTCTAGATATCCAAACTTGCTTTTTTGCTCGTCACTAAACGGAATACAAAGACAACTTGGTTTTGTCGTCCAACCTTGATTGGTTGGACTTGGGGACCGTGGACAAATAGTCAGTGGTTTCTTGAATCGTGGATCTCAACGCTTATTTTGTGGTATAACCAAGGTTTTGAATCCCGTTCTGTTCCGGCCAGTACGTACTGGATTTGGGTGAAACCAGTACCTCAAACAGCAACGTGGTTAGGCTCATTCTTCGCTACTCTGACAACATAGCTCGTATTTTTACTTGTACTATACTGGAGAGTTTATTCAATGAGTCTGTTGATTGGGGTCCTATTTTGTATGATATTAGAGGCAGCCGCTTGATAGAAATACTAGAAAATAATTCTTGGGAGGGACCTAAAACATTTAATGCTTTCACCTTTGTGTACTAGACTCCTAGTGCATGGCTACCTACGTTTTTGTGTCTCTTTCTTACGGAGACGACAGCAGTGGCGGCCCCATATAGGGGCAAGGGGGGTCAAGCGACCCCGCTGGACTGAAATTTCTTACTGCCGTGTATATATATAATTTTGGGTATTTTCGTAATTTTGCCCCCATACCCTATAGATTATTTTCTGATCTTGCCCCAAGTAACAAAAAATAAATATAACTATGCCCAAATAATTTTTCTGGATCACCTCCAATCTTTTCCTTTTTTTGGTGGTCCCATAACTTTTTAACTCTCTCTATGATGGGGTATCCACACCCAATTATTTTTCTGTTTTACACCCATTGCTTTTGCCTTTTAACTGGTCTGTCTATACACTGTCATAGATATGCAACTCCAAGAGCTTAACAATCGTTTTAATGAGGTGAACCCTGAGTTGCTTAGTTGTGTTGCATGTCTTAATCCATCCAACTCATTTGCAAGTTTTGACAAGCAAAGGTTGAATCGCTTTGCTGAATTTTATCCTAAAGACTTCTAGGATATTCGATCATTTAATGAATGTTATGTTCCATCATAAAGCGGAGCACAACCACATAGATAATTTTCTTTTTTGTGTTCCCATTATTCTTTAACTCCTCTCTCTCTCTCTCTTCCCCCCCAAGTAATACGACATACTACTTTTTGGTTGAATAGATCTCTTTTCGTTTAGTATTCTAATGTACTCCCTTCATCCTATTTTGATAGATCCCTACGAAAAAATGTGCAATTTTCAAATAAAAAATAAAGTATTCATTCAGTTCATAATTTTTAAATTTTTCTCACCAAATTAAAGAACTAATCGAGATCTTTAATTTAGTACAAAGAAACTTGGATAATCAAGTGCGAAAATACTTTAAACTTATCTGAAAAATTAACATACTTTCGAGGGACCATCAAAATTGAATGAAGGAGTATATGCTATAGATTTTTGACCCCGCTGATGGTAAATCCTGTGTCCGCCCCTGGACGACGGAGTATATAGCACTGCATTATGATTGTGATTGGAATGTATGTTGCTAATAACGTTCTTTATGCATGGAAAGAAATTGTCATTCCTATCTTGCTTTATCTGCTGTTGATTCCATGAATTGGGCATTGAACATGAAGTCGGTCTTTTATTTGTGTGTTTCTTGCCAGCATTGGTTGGCTTTATGTTAATAAAAAATTACTGAATAGTGAATAACTGGTTTCACAGACCAAGTAGTAGGGAACAATGAGGCTTCCAAGAGGCAGAGAAGGTGGCACACTGAAACCCTTAAAGTTCCTGAACCTCAAAGCAACCCTGCATCTTCCACTACACCTAGGGACCCATCGCTTTCTACTACGATGAAACGCAGCTTCTCTAGATCTGATTCTACGGCCAGTGATGATCCACCAAAGGAACGTGTCGGTGAGTTTTCATAGTTTTTTAATCTGATAGTTAAACATCTCTTGAAATTATTGCTTCAGTGTGAGAATTTCCTCACTCTCCTTCTTCATGTGACAGTTCCACCATCTCCAAAGTCTCCAACTAATTCTCTAAGAATTGATCGTTTTCTGCGTCCATTTACTCTAAAAGCTGTGCAAGAACTTCTGGGAAAAACTGGTTCTGTAACCAGCTTCTGGATGGACCACATTAAAACTCACTGCTATGTCAGTGTAAGTCATCTCTCTCTCCCTCACTCCCTTCACTCTCTTGCATGTTCATATATGCGTTTTTGCACGAGGACACTTGTGCGTGCGTTTATTTTCTGGTATATTGTGAGGCCGTAGGCCCGTAGTCCAGTGGAGGGGGAGTTGAACTGACGACCTCCTAATGAGGTGCAAGGCTTTTGGCCTACTGGAGCCTGGAGGGATCCATGGGTTTTTTGACACCAAGTATTTGACAAGCCTATGACAAATGTAGTTTCCTTTTCAAACTAGAAGCACACTGTTTCTCACTCTTATGTGGCATCTATGACCCAGAAATCAAAATAAATATATAGCACCTAAATAATTTTGGGAAGACCCAGAATTAAAACTAAAAGGAGGAAGCCAGTGATAAAGAGAGGGTAAATAATTTTTGATTTGTTTTTGCACAATTCCATTTTCCTAGATATTTGAGTTCCTAAGAATTACTGTACTTATATCCGGGTATTTACTCTCTTGATGCAGTATTCTTCTGTGGAAGAAGCAATAGAGACCCGAAATGCTGTGTACAACTTGCAATGGCCCACTAATGGAGGGCGACTCCTTGTGGCTGAGTTTGTTGACCCCCAGGAAGTGAAAACTCGAGTGGAGCCGCCTCCGCCTCCACCGCCGGCTCAGGCACCAGCAACACCCGTCATTACGTCTCCAAAAATGCCTCCTGCGCCACCTGCTCCCAAGTTGCCCCAACCTGCTTCCCGCCCGCAGGTTCAGCGCCAGCAGCTCCCACCACCACCCCCTCTTCCTCTTCCCCCTCCTCCACCATTGTCCAACCCACCCCAAGCAAGGGAACGGCTTCAACTTCCTCCACCACCTCCACTTCCGCTGCCAGAGAAAGAGAAAGTCGATGCTCCCATTCTTACTTTGGATGATCTCTTTAAAAAGACCAAAGCGACCCCACGCATCTACTACTTACCGTTGTCGGAAGAACAAGTGGCGGCGAAGCTGAGGGCACAGGGAAAAAGCATCAAGCAGTAGGGATTATAGGCTGTTACTTGAACCCAACAGCTGCTATTCGGATTTTCTAAATGGCTTCGTCAGTATCTATAAGATAATTAGTTAGAAAGTATATCACATAATCGAGTCTTTGCAGGTCTGCAGGTGTTGCTTGTTTGAAGGAATTGTTCGGGCCAAGGTTGAACGTGAGGAGCTGGTTCGTTGATGAATTAGGTTCTTTCAGAGGGCTGTTTTGGGTTGAGGCTGAACTTAAGTTGGGTTTAGAACCACAGAAGTCTAGTTTTCTCTTTGAGTGCATGGACTCAATAATGGTCTTTCTTGTTTTCCTCTTTAGCCAGAGGTCCAACTTTATTGAACTTCGGTCTTTAGTATCTAAGTATTTTGGTGGACGAGGATTGGATCATGTTAGATTCAGAATTATCTTTGTTCAAGGATTGGGTCATGTTAGATTCAGAATTCTCTTTGTTAAGATGTTGAACATGGGAATTGCAGCTTGGTGTTACCTTATGGTGCTTGGAGTCTTGGTTGGGAGTGCTTTAAGTTTGTATGCGTCAGTCGAATGTTTTTTCCGGGTGGTTAACTGATGCTAAATTTTTCTTGGATGCAAGGAGAGTGTCACTTGCACAACAATGCTTTAATTTTGCACAACATGTTTAGTAGTTGACACTTTAATTTTGCCAAACAAGAGAAAGAGAGTGTTACTTGCGAGCAATAGAAAAACGTAACAAAATTTTGCACTACAAATACGTTGGAATCGTCGTCACTTGTTGGGGATGTGTATTTTTTAAAGTGTTTTCAAAAGCATTTCTTACTCTTTTGTCCCACATTGGTTAGATAAAAAACATTTGAGCTCTTTAGCAATTTAGTGGGCTATGAAATGTGGCTAAACCCAAGAAGAGGTCTCGCATGCATAGGTAAGTGGGCCTAGGTCCAAGACAATTTAGAAAACCCAACTCGGTAACTAGTTAACCGGTGTGTGTTACGAACCTCACATACCACAACTAGCCACATGTTTTGCAAAAAGATTGTTCAAACCATTTAAGGATTTTTTTTTTTCTTTTACACAATCTACGTTTCTAGACAAGAGTTTCTACCGTTGTAATGATAAAATCGTGTGCTTAATTAGTGCGCAGAATTTTTCAGTTAACTGATATGATTACGGAAATCGTTTGATTTTATTTACCAAAATTATATTTTTTCTTCGCCCATAAAAGGAGTTGTTCTCCGGTCATTTAGGCACACCGAAAAACATTTTCATATACAAAGTTCTAAACGCAAGAAAGGCTGATTGTGTTCTGAATTTTCGGTCTTCTTCCACGCAAAAAAGATTGAGACAGAGGTTGTATTCTGGACTGTTTTATCCTCAAGGCGGCAGGGGCGGACCTGGGGGGGTGCCAGGGGGGTGTTCGGCCCCCGCACTCCCCCCAATTTTCGACATATTTTCAATTTTTTCAGTGTATTTTCAGTACATTTTCAATTTTTCTGTATATTTTCTATGGAGTGGCCCCCCCGCAGCTACAATCCTGCGTCCGCCACTGCAAGGCGGTGTGGCCAACACTGCTTGCACAAAGAGGGCGAAGCTGCGAAACATCTTAAAAAAAGCGACCTAGTTCACAACTCAACCCAAATCAGCAGCCAATTACCCAAATCAGCAGCCAATTGCTTCTGTTTTTTTTTTTTTTTTGGTTAACATTCGTTAACAAATTTTGAGGTAAATATTTCCATTCTCTCTATAGTATTTCGAAATTCGGACATCACTTGTTATACAAAACTGTTACAGAAAACATGAATAGTTTGGAAAGAAGGTTTTAATTATTATTATGAAAAATTCGATATTGGCGTCATTCCAAGTTAACATGCGTCACATGACTCTACTTCCATCAATTAGAGATCACAGAAAAAGAAAAGGAAAATAGGATCTCACATAAATCTCAGGTAATTTAATCAAAGATTATGTAATATGTATGCTTGGATTTCAAAGATTTATGTATGAATGGGAAACAAAGGAAATCCATTTAAATTACAAAGTCCATAATAAATAATGAGAGGGGTCATGATTACGATCAATATGCTAGTTGACTTAATTTTTCCAAACAAGAGAAAAAGAGTACATCGCGTGTGAGCAACTGAAAATATTTCTCAAAGTATTCTTCTCAAAACTCACAACCAAACAAAGTGAATAAAATTTCGCATTATTTTCTTGTCGATAGGACCGGCTTATGGCACAAGCCAATGACGCCACCGCTTTGGCCCCCTCCAAAAATGTAAAAAATTTGGGCCCCCAAATATGTAGGCCTCTTATATATTGTAACGGTTGTTTATTTTTGGATGACTATAATGTTTAAATTTATACAATGATAAATATTTCATGATGGTTTTTTACGAAGTTACGTGTTCAAAAATTTTATTATACAAAATACATGGATTCATGGAGGGCCTCATCTAATGATTCCAATTCAGACCTCCAAAACTAATGAATCGGCACTTCTTGTCGATACATGTATAAGTTTTTCCTTTTAATATGGATCTCTCACTATGAATGTTAGTAATACCATACTTGGAAAATATTAGGAATGTGAATCCACTCAAATGTAAGTTTTACTGAGTTTTCATTCTTGCTACTAATTCAAAACGCGAATTTTTGTTCTTTGTGACAATAGAGAGAAGATTTTATTAACTGTGTTATCGGCAATACATAAGAAAAGACACCGGCGACGGGCGAAGACCTAAGTGAAGCTTCAACTGTCATGACTGAGCTTCAGGCCTACAGAGCATAACGCAGTTACAAACACAGCGTACAAGACCACAAAACAAAAAACTATGCTATCGTCATAAGATAAAGGCCAAAGCAAAGGCCTAAAGGCACAGATGACAAGCGATGGCCAAAAAAAGGCCAAAAGAATGGAGCACAGTGTGTGGCAAATAAACCAACTAAACTAACAACAACAGACCTAGCTACATTAACAACATATGAAATAAAACAATGAGCATCAAAGGGGTTGTCGCCGTTGGCGGGAGACGCCACAAGACCACAACCACTGTCAAAATCAAAAACCAAACCATCATGATTTATTTGCTTGAAATGGCAAGATCACTCCAAAAGCCCAATCAGTGCAATAACCTTCTGCAAAACCAAATACAACCAAAATAACATACACATGCAAACAAAATCTTGATTGGATCGATTGGGGAAGGAAAGAAAGGAGAGGGGGAGTCAATTTAATCGGGAGAGAATAACAGAAATAGAAATAGAAATAGAAACAGAAACATAAAATAGAATACGATAGGACGGGGGAGGGATAGAATCGAACGGGGAAATATGACTGGACCATCCAATCAACCAGGGAAAGGGCAAACGAAAGGAAGGGCTGATCGTCTGGGAAAGGAGAAGGAAAAAGGGTAGACAACTGGCGGGGAGGGGGAAGAAGGAAACAGGGAGTCGGCCCCCCACCATGCATGTGATTGTAGAGGTCAATGGGGTAATGCAACGGTTACCGTCAGGCACCAGACGACTGGAAAACTTTGCCACACAAACGGCTTGGAGGCAACAACAATTGATGGACGACGGCCTTGTCGGGGAGGCTTTATTTAGTGGGAAAACACTAAAAGAGGAAAGGAAGTAAATGAAGGGGAGGAGGAAGGGAGGCCGGAATCATATAATCCGGCATGAGGCGCATGGCCTCCCCTCCGTTGGGGCGACAGATGAGCGACGGCTAGGGTTGTGGATTCTTGGGTGGGAAGCTTTTAGAGAGAGAAAGAGTTTTGTAAACTCAAAACGCGATTTAAATGTATCACTTTTCAAATATGTACAATAAATAAATAAAGTGTATCTATAACAACGGAACTTATACTTTTTTGAATTCCCATATTTTGTATCATTGGATCTCGATTAATAGGATACCTCCTATTAAAGCTTCTTCATCTTACTTAATTCAATTTGCCATGTGACATGAATTCTTCCAAGATCTTGCGTATATGACAAAAAGTGAATTCTCTTCTTTTTCTAATAACTCAGGTGTTTAGGTTAATTGAAGTATTAATCCTACGAGATCAATCTCCCGTCCACTAGCGGGGCAAATACAATTGAAGCTTTGAAAGCAAGAAAGAAAGCAAAGCCATCTGCAATAAGCAGTATTAGGTGCTTTTGAGCAAATAGTTCGTATTAGGAGTAGTGAAATTGAAGACTTCAAAGTTCATAGGAGTACGGAATATGCCAATCAAGGACATTAGAAATCCAAATTCCAACAAATGCCCCAACTTTACACAGAAACTCACTAAAATCTCCCTCTCTGCCCTTTTTTTTTTTTTTTTTTTTCCAGGGTGTCTCAGCCAGCTTGCACGCACCTCGGACTAATCCCTAGCCGTTTTACACGCTTACACGTGAGAGTCGGGTGACCCTAAAAGTTACTGGCAAGGAGAATCGAACTTGAATCCTTGGGTGGTGAAAGCAAATTCCTTAGAGCATCAATATCAGCCTCTCTATTTTAACTTTAAAGTTAAATTAGTAGAGAGCAAACCCCTCTAAAATCTCAAAAATCAGCCTCATCAAACGAACTTATCAATTTGAAGATTTCTTAACTTTGCTATAGTAACTTAACAAATTTGGTGACTTACTATTCACTCACCAAGAGAGGAGGAGGAGGGAGGGAAGAATAAAAGTTTGAATAGAGAGTCTGATGTGAGTTTTTGATAAAGTGACTTGCTAAGACATTCTTATCTGACACACAAAAAAACACACCAAATTTATGCTCAAAAACACATTTTATAATTTATCAAGTCACTTTTCAAAAAATTCACAAAATCAGACTCTCTATTCAAACTTTAGCAAGTCACTTTATAAAAAACTCACAGAATCAGAGTCTCTATTCAAACTTTTACTCTTCCCTCCCTCCTCCTCTTTTGGTGAGTGAACAGTAGGTCACCAAATTTGTTAAATTACAGTAGCAAAATTAAGAAATATTCAAATTGGTAAGCCTAATTTTTTAAATTTTGGAGGAATTTACTTTCTACTTTAACCCAAAAGTTAAACTAAGTAAAATAGAGAGACTGTTGATGATGACCACTTGGCCAACCCCTTTTCCCACCCCGTAACTCTTCTTTCCCTCTCTCTCCTCTCTCTTCACAGACATTCAAATCCTTTCCATTTCAAGAGTGCTACTACATGCGTACACACCCAGATTCTCCACTCCCCAAAGACCAAAAAAATAAACCCTCTCTAGGGTTTACACACTTTGTCCAGTTCGATTCCTAGCTGTTCAACAAACCCCTGGGGTTCACCTCATTCAATCCAATCCTCTCTCTTTCTATCTCTACCCATCTGTAAGCTTGTAACTCCCTCCCTTTTCCTTGACACCTGTGCATTCGTTAATCCTTCTCCGGGGTCTGCCCTAGGGTTCTATATAAACCAAATGCAATTCGTCAATCGTTATCTCTCCCTACATTTCACGCCGCGCTGTGTCGTCTGCATCTGCTGGTTTCGATACAGATACGGTAGCTGCGGCCTCTGCATTTGTTCATCTCGATACCGGTACGGTGGGGTTTCGACATCAAAACTAGTGAAAGTTTTGTTCGGTTAGTGATGATTTCTGAATTTTGAGATTTGCTTGATTTTGTTTGTTTTGTTTTAATTGTGTTGATAGGGTGGGATGGATAGCGATTGGGATGAACAGATACTATCAGAGAAGCTTTCGAAGCTGAATTCTACTCAACACAGTATCGAAAGTATCCTCCTTTGTGTGGTTGAACTGGGTTTTCAAAGTAAATTTATTTATGTAATTTTATAATTTAATTTGCATGCTTTTGAAATGCTCTATCTACTGGATTTAGGGAGGTCCATATCTGATAGTTGATAATTTGCTACTTTGTTGTTTTTTTTTTTTTGTTTGTTGATATATGTGATTTCTTTCTACAGTTCAGAATCTTCAGATCTGGTAGTTGGTAAATTTCAACCTTGTTTTGTTTTTTGATCTTTTGGTTTATGTGGTTTCTTTCTGTTTCTGTAGCAATTGGATTGATACAGATAGGAAATTCTTAGTATGGTTGCAGTGATTGATGCTTTGCCTGAATTGGCAGTGATTCTTTCTAGGTTTCCGGCTTGACTACTTGGGGCTAAGATTTGGTTTATCCAGTTTTTAAGGCTTCAACCGGAGAAGTCCTCATTTTTGTTTGTGAATTGTTCTGTTATTTGTGGTAATTTTTTTTTTTATCATAATCTTAATTTTCAGCTTCTTTGAAGTCACCTTGCCATTATTTCATTTCTGCTGGATGGTAAGGACGTGAGGGAGGTTGAAGCTATGTGATTGAGGTTTTTACTCTAGGTGGAATTTTGTTTTTTGCTGACATTCCATATATAGGGTAATGACTTGTGGTTATGTGGGAGTATTTATTATGTTATTTACGTCGATCAAGATCTTTAGTGTTTTACGTGATTGCATGGGGATAAGGTTTTTAGGTAGTAGGTCTGTTTTGGAGTCTGCGTGTTTGCTTAAAATAGGAAAGAATTCCGTTAGGTCAGCCCTAGCGTGATTCCATGAGGATGGGGTTTATATGTGGTAAATTCGTTTTGGAGACCCGCATGTGCACGTGTTTGCTTAAAATAGGAAAGAATCCATTTGGTCGCCCCTAACAACGAAATAACCGGTTCTCTTGACAACTAATGTCCACATGGTTGGTTGTCCGATGAAAAGAATTCAGGTTCATTGCCCCTTAAGTTGATAGTTAATGGAAACAACCAATTCTGGTTTTCTCAAGCATCCCATTCTTTTAAGAAGAGACATTGTGAGATGTGATGTGTTTTTAAATTTTAACCCAGGAGGAAACTGGAAAGTGATAATCACAAGAGTACAATGATAGTGACTGGGAAATGTGTTTGTAATGTATCACAGTGGCTTTCCTCAAGGTCTTTATGCAACTTCTGCAAGGACCAGGACCAGGACACATAACTCACACATTTTTATTATGAGATTAAAAATCTAAGACACTATTGTGTGTGCTTATGTCTTTATGCAACTTTGCTTTTGTTTCTGTTTTACGGTTACAAGATGGTTTAAGGAGCAATATCTTAATCTGGTCACCATTTTGTGTTCTAGTCTAACAAGATACTTTTTTCCAAAACTTTTTGATGATGAACCATTAAACCAACTTTTTGATGAACCATTAAAAAGCTAGTGACTAATGTTTGTTTGATACGATGACGAGGTTTAAGTTTCTTGCTTATGAAGAAATAAATAATAGGATAGCAATTAGCTAATTACAATCCAAGAAGTAATAAGTACTTGGCCATGGACTTGTTTGTAAGATTGAAACTAGATGGTTTAAAGTAGCATTATCTTAATCTGGTTGCGCTTTGTTTTCTAGTCTAACATGAGCTTTTTGACGTAACATGAAACTATGAAAGTGCTTGTTATAAAATTTTGTTGGATTTGATGAGGTGGTTTACGTTGATGACGTAGGATTAAATTCTTGTATTCTTGTGCTTTCATCTACCGTTGATTTGTATAACAGCCAAGTTTTTAAATATCGGCTGTTACGGACTGTATCAGCTGATATATAGTTTTTTGCACCTTATGATGCAGTTACACCCCGATATATACCCGTGGCATGAAAATCACATTTTAATCTATCTGTTCCATTTTCCAAGTCACGGACCAGTTTTCGATTCACTGACCAATTTATTACCTTTGCAGCCAATACTCGACCGTTACAGCTGATTTATGCACTTTAGAAGTCTTTTTTTTTTGGTTGTAGAAACTGATTTTGAAAATTCACGACCACTACAACTGATTCGTCTACTTTTCGTTCAATACTCCATATACAGTTTATACCGTGACCGTTACCATTGCATGCCTCAATACTGTTATTTAAAACCTTGATAATTCCATATCAAAGGTACATTTGGCTCTTTTTCAGTAGGTGTCAGCCATTTCATTAGGAATTTGAGCTCCGTTTGTTTGGACATTAAATATTTTTGCCAAAAACATTTTACCTATTTTCTGGTGTTTGATTGTTGAAAATTCTGGAAAGATTTTTTTGGGAAATCTTTTACCCCTTTGGGCGTAAAATGACTTACCCTCCGAAAACCAGTAAGTTATATTTTCCAAATCTATACCCGGCTGTTTTCCCTTCCCACGACCACTTGTTGGATTGGTTGTGCATGCAGATGATTCTCTCATTCCATCATGGCCGCATGAAACCAATTGGAAAATAGGATGCTTTCTCTCTCCCCGAACATCAAGACACTCTCTCTCCCCATATTTACTCTGCACACACCCAGACACTTTCATACTAGGCCAATCAGATGAGCTCTTGGTTTGTGAAAATAAAATTGAAATTCAACCACCACTGAAAAAAATTGGAAAACTTGTTTTTTCATGGAAAATATTTTTAGCTGTAAAACATTTTACATCCAAACAAACGGAGCCTTAAAGAAGTTTCTTCCTTTATCTCAAGTATATGTTCACCTTCACTGTTGTCATTTTCAATATTACCACAACCTGTGTTAAACAAAATGTTAATGAACATAGAGTACATTCTAGATTATTTTATCTGGAATACAAAAGAGGTGGATGCCTTTTATTTGTAGTAGCTCTATGTGAAATCATGTTCCATGTTTACTAAAGCCATGCTGGTGACATCATCAATTTGGACTTCAGCTTTATAGCTGAACGTGTAGCCAGAAAGTGCTTATACCTTAACCACTTAGGTTTTGGAACGTTTAGTCAGAAACATCGCAAGCCTTTATTTGAAATTGCTGAATTTAGCGATTCAGAACAGTTGTTATATATTTATTCAACTTTTTTCTTAGGCAAAAAAATCAGATGTAATAAGCATAAAAAAGAGAGAGCACTGTTTATACAAGACCGCATGGGAGAAAAAGGGAGGATAGTTCTGTGATAATTATTTGGAAACAATGCTTTGTTTTATTTTTATTTACTGTTTCAATTTATAAGCATTCTACCATTTTCACTTATAGAAGCATATACCATAGTGTACCAGATTTTAGGGCATGTGCTGTATCCTGCAATGATCCGTATTGCAGGTGACATTGAAATCTCTTTGGTAGATCTACTCTTCCATTGATGATATTTTTATATACACACGCGATCAAGGTCCACTTAGACTGCTGAGTAAATAACTTAACCCTGAGTCATTTACCTTTGTGAAAGATTGCACTGGATTAAATTTATTTCCTTGGCTGGTTACCTTGACATTCACTCTTAGCTTTGTCACATTGGTGTATTTTCCATCGAAGCAAAGCAGAGATAGTTGTGGCAACTTGGGGTAAACAGTTTCATAGCTCAGAGATGGTTCAAAAAATTCCCCTTTTGTATCTTGCAAATGACATTCTACAGAATAGCAAGTGTACTGGAAATGAATTCGTTAGTGAATTTTGGAAAGTTCTTCCAGGAGCGCTCAAAGATATCATTGAAAAAGGCGATGATCGTGGGAAGAATGTGGTTTCTAGATTGGTATGACCTTTTCTTTTGCTTTCGAGATCGGATAGATTGGAAAAACATATGATATGAGATTAGTGAACATCCGAAGAGTTATTTTCACTTTGATGTTTTAATATATTGGTGTGATGCATATATTGCTTCAGTTAATATATACGAATTATATAATAATATCGTATATTATTATATAATCTGTATATATTAATTCCTCTGCGTTAGATAGATAAAGGCATCTATCTTTTTTCACAAACCAAGATTGCAATCTTAGGAGGCCTGGTTGTTGTCCATCAGTAGATTTGAAATATATGGCCTTATTAAACATTTTGGCATGTGTTAAATTAGGTTTTCATTGTATCTTCTGGCAGCCCCTCCTCCTCCTCCTCCTCTCTCTCTCTCTCTCTCCCTCTCCTTTTTCTGATATTTTAATTTGCGTTTTCTAGTTCTCTGACTAAAGTTTCACAAGGGTACCTTGTTCCGTTACATATTCTTTTGCTCGCTAAGGGAAGTTTATGGTTCCAATACAGAAGTCTACTTTGTCATTCATGAGCTGCCAATATTCAAATGCCGATGTGTCTCGGTTACAGATCATATGGTTACACTGTTTCCTTTAAAAGCTTAGAATATTGACAAGATCCAATTAAGTAGTGCTTTATTACTTGATAGGTTGGTATATGGGAAGAAAGGAAAGTTTTTGGATCCTGTGCACGTGGTCTAAAAGACTTGATGCTTGGTGAGCAATCACCTCCCCCGTTGGACTTCAGCAGAAAGCGTTCACGGTCTGTGGCAACTGTAAAAAGGGGCTCACGCTACATTAAAACGGTCAGAACTCTAGAATCATTGCTTCTTGCGACCTCGTTTTACTTCATTCTGAATTATGGCGCTTTTGGCTTTTGTTCTTGTAATTAAAATTAAATTATGTTTCTTTCATTTCATGCTTGTCTTTGGGTCATGGCTCATCATGCATTTGCTTTTGAACCTAGAAATTGAACGTCGGAAGTGCAGCAGAAAAAATAGTTTCTGCATTTCATTTGGTAGACAGTGAACATAAAAATGAGGATGAGGAAATGAGTAAATGCAGATCGGCTATCCAACGTGTAAGGAAGATGGAGGAAGAAGTTGATCTGGCCTGTAGCAAAGGTAGGGATGACAATAACTCAAAAATCAGATTGCCACTTGTGAAAAGTGGTTGCCTTAAATGAATTGTTGGTGTTCTTGTTATGTTTCGTGTCCTTTGGGTTACTTAACTTTTGTTTGTTTGTTTGTTATGCAGCTAACGATCCAAAGCGAAAAACTTTGTCCATAGATTTGGAAGGCGAAGAAAATGTTTTGAGAGAATCAGTTGAGAAGCTTAAGGTGGTTGAAGCAAATAGGAAAGCTCTGGTATCGCAGTTACAAGAAGCACTGCATGAACAGGTACTGGGCCATTTATATAGTGATTTTTCCCCCCCTCTAAATTTAATGTTATGTTTCATTTGTCGACAAATTATTACTTGTTCTATTATGTGATCTAGTAGTATTAAATGTATGCATCCTTTGTGATTATTGAAATTTCAGGAATCTGAACTGGAGAATGTTCGCACGCAGATGCAGGTATGGTTTCTGCCTACTATATAGTGTATATTTCAAATTTCCACATGTTCACTTGTTTCTTTTGCTAGTTAAATAAAGATGGGGCATTTGTCAATTATTTGCTGACTATGTGACGGGTTCTTTAATGCCACCAGACTTGACCAACTGGCATGCTAGTTATGGAAAAACTATGGTGCACGGATGCTCCAAAAAAGGCCACATATATACATATGTGATATGTCTAAAGTTTCCGAAAGTTACTCTTCCGTGTTTCAATTTCAGGTAGGGCGGGGATATGGGAAGGATATAGCAAGAATACATGTTGGAGACAACTAGGAACGATGGAATTTTTGAAAGATAGTAATATGGGTGGAAAAGGAAAAGTCACATAAAAATGAAAGTAGTAACAGTGGCCCTAGGAAATAAAAAGTTGGACATTCATGGAAATAGGGTAATAATATCATTTCTTTAGCTTGCTTTTTGTCATGTATTGACTGCTTGATTAGTGCATTTGATTTTATTAGTGAATTCTATTAGTGCATTTGATTTTATTTTTGTACCACAGGCCATCGTCGTGTCATAGCCTACCGTTTTAGGTTTTGTCGAATAGCCATGTAGGCATACTGTAACCCTATTTGTCCTTTTGGGAGGGGTTTTGATCACTAGAATTAGGGCTGAAAAAAGAAATTAAAAAACCGAACTGAACCGAAAAACAGGACCGAACTGGTCTTTTTTTTCTTTACCGGGTCGGTTCGGTTCTCGAACTTAATAAAATTTGAAAACCTGTTCGGTTCCCGGTTCGGGGGATTTTTGAGGTGACCCGAACCGGTACATAAACCTTAAAAAAACGCTAGCAGCAGGGTTCAAACTCGCGACCACGCGTGTAGAAAGCCAAGCTCTTTACTGCTTGGCTGGCCAACTCTTTAAGTTCTAAATGGATAATTATATTATTTACTGTATTACATACCAGCGAGTTACAACCCTAACTTCCCCAAATGAATCCCTATATATATACCTCTTAACTTCCCCAAATGAAACCCTAAGCATTCTAATCATCTCGTCTCTCTAGAAACTTTAGCGACTGCGCCTCTCCTCCTCCTCCTCTCTCTCTCTCTCCGATTCCTAGCGCCTCTCCTCCTCCCTCTCCTAGACCGACGGCGACTCCACCCCTCTCTCTCACACGAGTCACACCGAGATCTAAGAGATGGCAGATATATGTCGGCAACTCCATCATCGTAGTCGTCATCGTCAAACTTCATCGTGTAAGTATATGCATGTGTGTGTGTGTATATATATGTGTGTGTAGTTAGATTAGATCGATTTGTACTCGTGTATGTATAGGTGTGTGTATATATATATGTGTGTGTGTGTGTGTGTGTGTGTGTGTATAGTTAGATTAGATCGATTTGTACTCGTGTATGTATAGATTGATTTGTACTCGTGTATGTATAGATCGGTTTGTACTCGTGTATAGATCGATTTATACTCTGTGTACTCGTGTATGTATAGATTGATTTGTGTACTCTGATTTGATTATTTTTGTTCGATTAGATCGATTTGTGTACTCTGATCCTCTCTCTCTCTCTTTTTCCCCGGTGAACCTAACAGGCCTCTAAACTGGACCGAATGGAACGGAACTAAACCGACCTCTTTTAAACCAGTTTCGGTTCTGTGTTTCCCCCGAACCGAGTTTTCCCGGTTCACTAAAAAACGTCCCTGAACAGGACGACCGAACTGAACTGGTTTCACCCCTAACTAGAATTCTTATGCTTTGAGAGTTATATTTGAGATTATGACAAAAACGTATACCTTGTTCTGAAATCAAAGGAGCTATTAAAGTGCTTTCTTCCTCGTGAAACAAGGTTAATTCTGAATGTTACAATCACTTGGGAGTTAAGTTGACTGCAGGGTAGTATTTACTCATGTATCACATGGCCTATCTCATTAGTACTATTATGTGCAAAACATAAAATAAAAACCCATAAACCAGAGGTTTCTTGTCATCCCATTAGCCTTTTCTCTTGTTAACTTATTCTGATATGCCAAGTCAGGTAGTTCTGGGGTGACGATATCCATTCGTTGTGGATTGAAAGACCCTCTGAGTCTGAGGGTTTTAAATTATCTGCAAAATGTATATTTTTATGCTGACTTACCAAAAGGGGAGAGGTAATTATGCCATAGTTCCGAATATGGTCAGCAGTCAACCTAGGTGTAGTGTAAAAAGGTGCTATCCCAGTACGGGCTTAATAATCAAATAATTGATATCAAACAAAACTAATGTATTCCATTCCACCTTTAAGAATATGTGCCAAACTCAATGCATCATATCCCAGCATGCCCCTCAATGTGTTAAATTCAATTCATTTCAGGTAGCACTGGCTCGGGCAGATGAAGCCTGCAAAATGCGAAGACGGCTAAATGAAAGCTATACTGCAGTGGCCCAACAATCAAACACAACCCAGCCACCTATGGATACAAGCACAAAAGGTGGACAACACCCCAAGAAGTCAGCTGCTGCTATCGCAGCCGAGGTTGCTGACAGACTTGCAGCTTGCCCGTCGTCTCAGTCCATTATGGCATCTGTTCTATCGACATTTGCTGCTGAAGAGGCCAAAAATGCTGGGCTAACAATGCCCTCTTCCGCATTTTCTTCCTTTCGGACCCCATCTGTCAACACATTCAGTAACTTGCCGACGACTGATCCACTGAGCGACACATATCAGTCGCTTTTGGTGCAGCAACCGACGTTGCAGCAGACCCAAACTGCTACCTCTTCTCAAACCCGATACCATATGGTTACAACCCCTTCTCCTCAACATTTTGTGCAACCTTCTGGTGTAATGGTGAATTCATATTCGCATGTGTTTCCTCCATTGCCTCCAGGGCCACCACCAAGACCACCACCACCCCCGCTTCCACACATGGTTAGTTACGTTGTACATTTGCTTTTTTTGCCCCAGCATAAGTTTATGAATTTTTTGTGTGTGCTTGTTTCGTACTTTCAATTATGGATCATTTTGAAAAGAGAAGGAAAAAGTATATTTTTTGAACTTTTTTCAAGTTTGATCTTCATATTTTATTTCATTATCAGATGAATCAGATAATGAAAAAATTTGGACGAAAAGTCAAGCAGACCCTATTAATGATGGAAGTAAGTTTTTATGAAAAAAGTATGCGCAAACTCAATCTGAGCAACAATTGCAGATAACTCAACCGCAGCCTCCGGTGTTAACTACGCAGCAGCTGCCGGCACCCCCAAGTTTCCATCCAGTTGGCCTATTTCAGCCTCCCGGAATGGTCTACAATGGGCGCCCCTACCAGTCAAGTAGATAATACTTCACAGGTAACGTGCTGAATTTAGAAATCCGCTGAGAGTGCAGAAGAAGATAAGACATAGCTTTTTTCTTTTGTTAGAACTTTAGGGGGAGTTAGGGATTTGCACAAATGGGTTCATATGGTCCGGCATTTTTGTTGTCGTAATTATACACATGTATCTGCATCTTTAATACCTGTAAAATTATGGTTTAGAAAGAGAGCGGGGAAAGAGAACAGTTTTGTATTTTCTAATCAAACAAGATAAAGCAATCTCTCTTTAGATAGTTCTCAAACAAATTTGTGGAATTTCCTTCTTTACTTATTGCAGATTTATTCATGTACGTTGAGAAGGGTATTTTTGGGTGAAGCAGTAACGTAGGGTATGTTACGGATAATTTTCCGATAAAAGTTGAGTATTGTTATTCGTTTGTGAGAAAAATGATGCAACAAAACAGTACGCCTACTTGTTATTTACAGCCAAAACCGTAGGGGGACTCAACAAAACAGGACGCCTACTTGTTATTTACAAAACCAAAACTGTAGGGGAAGGTCAAAAGAACTGTCACCGTAAAGGCGGCTTGAATAGGGTATCCATCGGTCTCAGGCGAAATTACCATCCCTGTTTCAAAAGTTTGATCAAATTTTTGCATATTACTCATACATTTTGCTTCGGGATGATTTTTGCATAGTCGCGCAGTCGCGCTCCTTTTATTGTACCCTTCGGTAGTTCCAGAAAACTTGATTCATCCTTTTCGGGATTGTATCGGATAATATACGGCCTTTAGACATGACTATTCTGGGTCAAATAAGAATAACAATCACATAAAAAATGTATAGCACGGTCATGAAAAACTGGGGGTTCAGAAAGTATGTTTCTACAGCTAAAATCGACATTACCTTTTTGTATCCGTATCCCTTCGTCGGGTAAATAGAGTTTGCATGAAACCATCGAATCGGACCAATCTTTTGCCCCCTCAACCACCAATAACATATAATCACGGGGGAATTTGTTAGATAACCCAATGTTGCATTGGAAGAAAATTTGCAAGTCTGTATCGATACCTGGAGAGTTGATGGCCATGAAGCTACTCGTGACCGGGTTGAAAATAAATAGTTTCTCTGTGATTGCTCTCTTGCTTGTATTTCTGCAAAAGATCACTCCATTGCTCGAAGCAAGCAACCTTCCAGTATTTTTCAGGAATTCGACTGATTTACAAGGCATTCCAGAGCTAGTTTTCTCGCCCGTGAAGGCATGGAATTCCAGTTTTTTTTATCACTGTATCATTTACACAAATCTGGCTAAATGAAAAACCCAGAGTCGTTCTTTGATAACATGTTTGTTGATTGTCTTTTGGCTACTAACTGATCCAATGCGAATCCGATGCATTCTTTAGCAACTGACTTGAACTTGTATAGATTTTGCAGAAAATCACGAGAATATTTCGTATATTTCTCCATTAAACGCCATTGTTACGGTCAGAAAAGCGATTAAGATGGTGTTTCTACTATGATTTGTACACACAGAGAATTGAACACATGTGACAGATGAATAATTAGATGGTTTTTCAGCTATGATTTGTATCTATAGGGAATTTACCAGAAATGTTTCTGGGATCCTATTTCGAGTTGGATTATGTGTGGAACAGAAATTCCTGAGTACTTGAGAATTAGGAAACATTACGCTGCCATAGTTTGTAGGTTTTTGTTTCTCCCGTTTTTGGACAAACTTATGGCGCCGGCGGTGTGCGTAACTAAAATTCTTTTGTTAACTAAAATTCCAAATTGCAGGTGTTGTTCTTTTCCCCTATATTTTAAGACCTTAAGGTGATATTTATTTATGTTCAAACAACCTATTACAGTTTTCCATCGGAATTCATTATTGAGAGTGCTTGGTCCAAGATTCGGAATTGCAGGTGTTTGTAATGTTGTAATATAAAGTTCTTATCTTTTTATCTTAGACTGGCTCATTTATATGCATAAGCATGATGCCTTGACTTTGATAAATGTTGCAAGTAAATTGCTTTCTGATCGAAAAACAAAAATACAGTATCAGAATACCCATGGATCATACGTCGCGCTGTGCCTAAGGGAACGGGCATTTCACTAGAGATCACTATAGGCACTAGCATTTCACATCATATATTATGCATGTATGATTGGAACTGGGGAGATGCTGCGCAGACCATTTCGGCGCCGCGCCGGCACCGTTTTGACGATTGGAGACGTCCACCGTGTAGAGCTCATCGAGTATTACAAACATACCAAAAATCAACTTGATCGGATATCGTTAAGTGCCTCATTGGAGCACAAATAAGTTGAAAAAATTTGGAACACATATGTCTTGAAACACTGGATGAAAACCATTGAAACCATTTTTTTCAACTTATTTGTGCTCTGATGAGGCACTTAACGATATCCGACTGAGTTGATTATTGGTACACTTCTAGTACTCGACGAGCTTTACGCGGTGGACGTCTTCAATCGTCCGAACGGTGCCAACACGATGCCAAGATGGACCCACACAGCACACTGCGTAGCACCCCTGTTTCCTGTATGATTAGGGTCCACGTTAGTTTGGATGCTTGCTTCAGTGTTTGTTCAGCTATATTTGTGATTTCTTTTACTTAATTCCACTTATTGGTTAATTGTGTAGGATTAGTATGGTGTGTTTCTGGCCTATATTTTTATTTGGCTCTCTCTCTTAAAAAAAAAAACTCAACCTTTTCGATTAATTATGCAGGATTACGTTCCTGTTTCGGAAAAAAACTGCTCAATTCAGATTTCATACGAATATTCATAAAAAGTATGGGTGCCTATATTTTTATTTTGCTCCCATTATTTTTGTACGAGCTATGTATGACCCTTGGAAAAGAGATTTGGGTTTCACTATCGATTTTAATTTGTTTATTATTAGTACCTTGCTAAATTTCGGGCAAAATGCACTTGGATATTTTGGAATACTAGCGTTGTGCCCATTCGATATATTGGGCAACAAAAAACACCAATACAATTTTTTTTTGTCCCTTACATCAAACGGGTACAACGCTAGTATGATCTATGATAATGTTGACTCAATTGTCCTATCAAAACATCACAATTAGATATTACAGATTTTGAGGTGATCGATGCTATAGTTATACAACGTGGTTCGTTTTGAGCCTGTTAGTACTACCTTTGATGTTAACTAGGAAGCTACACATCGTAATCTAAATTATGCCTTTGTGTCCTTCAGCTATCGATAGGTATCGAAAAAAAAAAAAATTATGTTGATCGGACATCGATAGGTATAAAAAAAAACCTCATATTTTTGTTTTTTTATACCTATCGATCTCCGAGCAGGACAATTTTTTTACTGAACGTTTTTCTCAAGAAGCCCTACAATATCTATGGTTCAGATCAATAGATTATTGAGCGCACAATTATATAATTTTTCTTGAAGATTCTTTCAAACTACAAGGTCCTGAATTCTGAATGAAAATCAAACGAATTAGATCAATTACATAAAAATATCCAATGGGCCTGATTTTTTTCAAGACCACTTGAATAATTATTTTGAAATTATTTAACGGTTTAGATCGATTGTGTGGGACCCGAAAGTAGGTCCCACGAGATCTCATTTGGCAAACCCCATGGGTTGCCCAAAAAACGGCAACGTTTCCTTATGCACAGCAGTTGTTGTGCAGATTATGCACAACAGTATCTCCCGCTCCTCTAAATTATGCCTTTTTGTCCTCGTCCTCCAGCAAAAAAGAGCCAATAGAATCTTTCACCGTCATCTTTACATACCTAAAATTAAAATTGATGTCGTTATCCAACCGTTTTGAATATGACACATTACACTAAGCAATGCCCCATATAAAAAAAAAAATGCATGGTGATTGTTTGGAAATCTTCTCGCCCTCATGAATTCATTAAACAATCTAATACAGTATTGCATGATGGGTTTTCACGAGGAGCGCCGTGAACGCGATAAGTGACATGAATTGATTGAATTGTCATTCAACTTTCGAAGTGAGATATGTAACCTAATCATAGTAATCTCCCAAATCTTTTTGAATTTCAAAATACTAGATATTTTGTTATTCCATACATCTTCTTAGTTCCCATAATCAAATGAAATATCCTTCCAATCATCTTTATTATACACATTTGTCTATAGGGGTGGTTCCATTAACACTTATTTTGACACACATTCTGACACATATTTTTTTCCTGGCTCTCATTGTGATGTTCCGAACCGTTGATCTTGTTTAAATGAGTAAAATAAGGGGTCCTGCAAAAAATTAGCTTAATCGGATATCGGTAAGTGCTTGATCCAAACAATTTTGCAGAAACTGTGACAGGAAATGGTGTTTACAAAATTGTTTTAATAAAGCCCTTACCGATATCTGATTGAGCTAATTTTTTTGCAGAGCCCCCTATTTTACTCATTTAAACAAGATCAACGGTTCAGAACTTTACAGGGGGACTCAGAAATGTGAGGTGTCAAAATGTGTGTCAAAATAAGTGTTAGCGGAACCGCTCCCTTTGTCTATGGGGGTGGTTCTATTAACACTTATTTTGACTCACATTTTGACACATTTTTTTCCTGGCTCTCACTGTGATGTTCCGAACCGTTGATCTTGTTTAAATGAGTAAAATAAGGGGTCCTGCAAAAAATTAGCTTAATCGGATATCGGTAAGTGCTTGATCCAAACAATTTTGCAGAAACTGTGATAGGAAATGGTGTTTACAAAATTGTTTTAATAAAGCCCTTACCGATATCCGATTGAGCTAATTTTTTTGCAGAGCCCCCTATTTTACTCATTTAAACAAGATCAACGGTTCAGAACTTTACAGGGGGACTCAGAAATGTGAGGTGTCAAAATGTGTGTCAAAATAAGTGTTAGCGGAACCTCTCCCTTTGTCTATGGGGGCGTTTCCATTAACACTTATTTTGACACATTTTTTTTCCTGGCTCTCACTGTGATGTTCCGAACTGTTGATATTGTTTAAATGAGTAAAATATGGGGTCCTGCAAAAAATTAGCTTAATCGGATATCGGTCAGTGCTTGATCTAAACAATTTTGCAGAAATTGTGACATGAAATGGTGTTTACAAAATTGTTTTAATCAAGCCCTTACCGATATCTGATTGAGCTAATTTTTTTGCAGAGCTCCCTATTTTACTCATTTAAACAAGATCAACGGTTCAGAACTTTACAGGGGGACTCAGAAATGTGAGGTGTCAAAATGTGTGTCAAAATAAGTGTTAGCGGAACCGCTCTCTTAGTCTATGGGGGCGGTTCCATTAACACTTATTTTGACACACATTTTGACACATATTTTTAGGGCCAATTTCAAGAGTACCATTAAAATAGAAATAAATATCAAAATGAAATACCTAAATTGTCCACAAGAGTGCATCACAACCCAATACATTTTCAGGGGCAATCTCGTCCACAATGGTAAAAAATGGCATGCCAACTTCTGTTCTTATATAAGAAGGTTTAGATTAGTACTACCATTAATGTTAACTCCTTGTCCTTCAGATAGGAAGCTATACATCGTAATCTAAATTATGCCTTTGTGTCCTTCAGCCATTGATATGTATCACACAAAAAAAAAAAAAATTATGTTGATTGGGAGAAAAACTTGGGTGCAAATAGGGTATGAGTGACGTAGTACCCTTTCCGTGCATCCGGGTCGTCAAAAAATGCATCCGACTGCTCGGATTGAATGCACTTTTTGTTTTATTTATTTATTTTTTAAAAATCCGGACGGCACTTTGAATCCAGACTGCTGGTTGTGATGTTGGGCGGCTTAGATTCACTGAGAGGGTACCACGTATCCAAATTCTTCTCGTTGATCGGACATCGATAGGTATAAAACAACCTTATATTTTTTTATTTTTTGATACCTATTGATCTTCGAACAAGATAATTTTTTTATTGGATGCTCTTTTCAACAAGCCTTACAATACCTATGGTTCAAATCAATAGATTACTGAGCGCACAATTATATAACTTTTTTTTGAAAATTCTTTCAAACTACATGGTCCTGAATTCCGAATGAAAATCAAATGAATTTGATCAATTAAGTAAAAATATCCAACAGGCCTGATTTTTTTCAAGACCACTTGAATAATTGTTTAAAATTATTTAACGGTTTAGATAGATTGTGTGGGACCTAAAAATAGGTCCCATGGGATCGCATTTGGCAAACCCCATGGGTTGCCCACAAAACAGCAACGTTTCCTTATGCACATCAGTTGCTGTGCAGATTATGCACATCACCATCTTCGGCTCCTCTAAATTTTGCCTTTGTGTCCTCTAACAAAAAAGCCAATAGAATCTTTCACCGTCATCTTTACATTATACCTAAAATTGATGCCAACAATCCAACCGTTTTGAATGACACATTACACTAAGCAATGGCTTACAAAAAAAAAATAAAAAAAATTGCATGGTGATTGTTTGGACATCTTCTCGCCCTCATGAATTCATTAAACAATCTAATATGGTATTGCAGGATGGGTTTTCACGAGAGGAGCACCGTGAATGCAACAAGTGACATGAATTGATTGAATTGTCATTCAATTTTTGAAGTGAGACATGTAACCTAATCGTATCAATCTCCCAAATCTTTTTGAATTTCAAAATACAAGATATTTTGTTATTCCATTCATCTTCTTAGTTCTCATAATGAAATGAAATATCCTTCCAATCATCTTTATTATACACATTTGTCTATATGTCTATCTATGTCATTATTTAAAGCAATATGTCTTTGGATTGAAAGAACAAACGGAAATTTCTCATATTTAAGTTGAAAAGTAAAAGTACTAAATGCAAATAGCAAATTACCACAAGCAACCTTAGTAATATTAATTTTGACTATTCAATTAGAAACTAAGTCAAATAATTAAAATTTCAAAATTCGGGACTTAGTATTTTTTTTTTTGCACCTCACAAGTTACCACGAGTAACCTTAGTAATATTAATCTTGACTCTTTAGTTGGAAACTGAATCAATTAATTCAAATTTCAAAATTTGGACGAATTAGTATATATATTTTTAAAGATAAATTTAGAAAAATGTAATATATATTTTTTTACAAACAATTAACTTAGTCCACAAAACTAATTTAAGTTAGGTTGAGATATTTTTACCTTGAAAGAAGGTTTTAATAAATGCTATATCAAGATTTATCTTATACTATCTTATCTTATATATTATTGCAAAGCTACTTTTCGTGAGAAGAGCTCTATATGCAACAAGTAGTTGTAATCGATAGGACCATAATTATACTTTTTAATTAAAAGTGATAATAAGGACATAATCTTAATACTCTATAGATGTTTGAATTTCAAAATTTGTAATCTGTAACACTATCGTTTCCTTAATAGAATGAAAATCTTCAAAATCTCTTATCTACTATATGATAGAAAGAAATCTCTTCCTCTCCAATCCTTTTTGTGTAATATATCTGTGCCTTCAATTGAGCTATCAAAGGCTCAATGATCAAGCAAATAAAGCAAAAGAGAGAATCGTTACATTTAAGCCAGTAAGGATTTTTTATTTTATTTTTGCCGTCTATATTGTTGTACACGTTTTATGTGTGTTTGTATATTGACTAATAAGTCAGAAGATCAAATGGTCCATCTATACCACACATGATTTTTTTTATCGATGCATTGTGTTTTTCCTATTTTTTTCTTTGAAAGACCTTGATTTGACATCTCTTATTGCAAATTATTTTATATAAGGTATGAACAGTTCCAACGGCAAGCAAGTCGAGATGTGAAGGTTGAAGGAGTTTAGGTCTGTGTGCCAAGTAATTAGAACACGGCTAAAAAAAATCTACTATGGTAATGGTAATTGATGTATATGTAAATGCATATATTTTTCATATATAATTGTTAATGTTAAATACAACACAATATTGGTAAATGTTTCAATACCGGTCCATACCATACGAGTAACCAAAACGATATGATATTCGGTACGAGATTGATAACTTTTGTTTTGAGCTATTATTTTTCAATTTCTTGAATGTGTGCATCGTTCCTGAAGTAAATATTTGGCCTCAGAACATTATGTAACTGCTTTCTTGGAGTTCAATACAGAAGTCAATTTTTGCTCCACTTATCTACTTCATAAAATTGGCCTAGAAAATAGGCCAATTATTGAGAGCGTTTAACGTGTTGAAAAATGGTAGCAACTAGGGATTTTAAGTAAGAATTTTAGAGAGCTCAAATATTGGAATTTTTTGGGGTACACTTAATAGCAAAAAAGCCAAAAACCCAAGTTATTACTTAAGAGATTCCAAAAAGTATAATGCTAGGTACACTTCCGGGTTGCACACCCGGGTACACTTCCGGGTAAAAAACCTCCAAAACGACGTCGTTTTGGAGGCGGGTCAAGCTTTAAAAAAAAAAAAGGTGAAAATTGCAGAACCCCTTTCACTCTTTCTCCCCTTCAATACAGGGCACGACAGAAGTGTGAGGGAGAGAGCAAACACGATCCCCACCACCACCGGTGGGCGACCGCGATCCCCACCACCGCCGCCACCGTCAACCACACTCTCCACCTCCGGTGAGAGAAGACTGCTTCGAATCGCCCCGCCGAACTTCGAATCGCGAGTAGAAATTCTTCGAATCGCCCCGCCGCCGTCAACCACACTCTCCACCTCCTATTATTTTGCCTGAATCATCTATGGATGTTACTGTAGTGGATAGAATTAAAGACCCTATCTACTGAAATTCTTCTTTTGCACAATCAATTGGGGAACAAAACTGTGGAAAATTCTCTTTCTTCAAAGACCTTTGATAATGTTGGTGGTTCTCCTGTTCCTTCCCCACTTTGAAAGGATGTGGTTTCTACTAATCAGGAGGAGAAGCAAACCGCGATGGTGGTGTTCGGCGGTCGTGGAGGCGGCGGCGGTGTTCGTACACAGAGAAATAGAGACAGACCGCCGCGGAGGTTCGAATCTCGTCGGCGTACGGACGTGCTGGTAGTCGCCGGAGTGGGAGATGTCCTTTTCTGTGTGGTCGCCGGCGGAGGCGGCGGGCGGTGGTGGTGTTCGTATCTTCTTCTCTCCCTCTGAACGATGTTCGATTTGAGAAGGAAAGGGGAAGGGCTTTTGGATTTCCAGCTTCTTCTGTTTTTTTTTTTCTTTTTTTTTGGGCTACCCGGATCCAAAACGACGTCGTTTTGGAGGTTTTTGACCCGGTTTGTACCCGGAAGTGCAACCCGGAAGTGTATGTAGCAGCTCTCTTCCAAAAACATCCCTGATTATTCATGCTCCCAATATAAATTTGAAATAACATGTCTATTTCATTAGCGCGTTGTATCAGTATAACTGAAAATATAGACAATTATAAAATGACGGTGGTTTAGCCAACTCGCTTGAGTTTTTTTATTTTATTTTATGTAATTAGATGTTATGTGTTTTTATGATTCGCATTGCGTCGAGGGATGTTAGAGAAATATTTGGGTCTTCATGGTCATGGTCTTATTTGTTAGGTTAAGTTTTAGGGATATTGTTTTGAATCGAACTTTTTTTTATTTGCCGTAGATGCGGTGAATACTACATGAATTGATAATTTAATCCATGTAGAAATTTTATTTGATATTATTTTATTGACCATGTGTACTTGCAATCATCCCGTGCATAGTGCAAAGCACGAATCTTAATATTATCAAGGAGAATGCTAACTTGAGCCTAAGGGACGCGTTATTGCCACACGCGCATCACTTATGACTTCCCAAAGATCAAATTCTACTGTAGCGGTGAATAGTTCCCATAAATGACAAAACTAACCCCACAGTACTACTTTCCATTGCGACCATGAACCACGTGTTCAATTTTTTGCACCATTCATTCCAAATTGTCCGTTCGATTCAGGAACTGAAACTTTAATGAAGCAATCGAGCTTTTACGGGTATTTGATTTAGCTGTTTTTTCCAAGGACCCTTAAAAAAAATTCTAAACAAATTGAGAGGCTCCGATTGCTCGTGTGGAACCTTGAAATAGGTCCCACAAGAATGGGTGTTACTGGTATGTGACTGATTGGGTGTGCCCCTAAACTTTCTATTTTTCTTTAGCCGCTTGTGACTAAGTGTTTTCAATTCTGCTCCTACCTTGACCATATACTAAAAAAAAATTAAAAATACCCGCTCCGGTTGGATAGGTTGAATTGCCATCCATAAATGTGACTATACAGTCTATAGTTGTTCATAATTTGCGTCTAGTTCAAAAAAAAAAAAAAGGTACGGTAAATGGTAAACTGGTGCACCATTGCACCTGTTAAGAGTACAAAAAAATATACACTTGTTGGGTCCCACTTGTTTTTTTTTTTTTTCATTCGTCATTTTTAATCTATTACATGGGGGAGGGGAGAATGTGATTCAATCCCGGGATGCAATGTGGGCATCCAAGAGTTCTATCGCATGAGCTAGCCACCACTTGCCGACTTGTATTTTAAAGTACACATAAAAGTGTACTTAAAAGTACAAGTGAGGCTCACAATTGTACTTTTTTTTTACCCTTAATGAGTGTAATGTTGCACCCGTTAGTATTCCCTGAAATTCTACTACGTACAAAAAAAAAAAAAGTTTTTGATTGGTCTATTTGCCGCTCCACGTGGGGAAGGCAAACTAGTTGGGAAAACGCCAAACGTAAAGGGTAAAATTTGAGTTTTGACCAAAATTTTATACTTGTTAGATTCGTCTCGTCGAGATAAATCCAGAAACCACAAAATCTTGACGTAAAACTAACAAATGCAATTTTTTTTTAATAAAGACAATGAATAATCCAATAATCCGAAACTACTATAAAATTTACGAGAATCAGGATTAAAAGCCGGAGCGCAAAAAATTTAGAAAGATTATTTTACTCCATCCGTCCCAAATTACTTGTCTTTTTTTAGAACAGTGCATTTTTCAAGGAAAAATAATGTATTAGCGTGTTTTTTTTACACCAATTTAAAGATCTCATTTCAAAAGAAAAAAATGGAGTAAATTTTGTAAAAAAATCTCATGAAAATAATATTTTTGACGGCAAGAAAGAGCATTTCGTAAGGAAAGAAAAAAGTGAAGAATTATGGAAGAGAAAATTGTTTGAAGGAAAAGGAAAAATAAAGTGAAGAATAATAAGAAGAAAATATTAATGTGAAATGGAAAAAATAAAGACAAAAAACGAAAGAAGGGGGAAAAGACAAAAAACGAAAAATTAAAGTGAATGAAATAAGGGGTATTGCACTCGAAAAATTAAAGAGAGGAGAGATGCATTTATAAGGGGTGATATGGTCATTTCGGGTATTGAATTATATCTTGTCATCTTTTACCCCTGCAACTTGTCAGCAGGCGCTTGAGATGCAAGAGCAACGCGCGAGTGCAATACACGGTGGACCACCTATGGGGTGGTTTCTAGCTTTTGCCTTTTATTAATATTTCAAATGTTACTTTTTTTTGTCTTTCTAAAAGTGGAGTAAAAATTTGATGATTTTTCTAAAGTATCATTCATAAGTGAATACAAGGTTGCAAGATAGGTAAGATATATGGGCAATTGATGGAAATGTTCTCACTAAATTTAAATTTAACTGCAATCATTGCATTGTCTTGTCCCCTTTAAAAGTGAAAATTCCTAAGAGGGGCTATAAATTATGAATGGAGGGAGTACTTTTTAGACTCCTATAGTCAAATGTAAATAATTAATCCGAAAAGCTAAAATGTGAATGTAATAAAAATTCGGAAAAAACAAACAATTGTCCAAGGTTCAATTCTAAAATGTAACAAATTAGTCCGGTTGGGTTGGTCGGTTTACTCTCATACAATTGACCAAGGTTCAATTCTTAGAGTCAGGCCACAAGAGAGTAATTTCAAACCCCTAAAAAATATATATTTTATATAATTTTTTAATTTGTTTTATACAAAATTAAAGTGCACATTGAGTTCTTTAATTTGGCGCAAGAAAAATTTTAAAACGTCATTCGAAAGTACATTTTTTAACGTCCACAAAAATACATGTTTCCACAAGGGATCATTTAAAAAGGGACGGATGGAGTACATACCAACGAGTTACAACCTATATATACACACCTTAACTTCCCCAAATGAAACCCTAAACAATCTAATCATCTCGTCTCTCTCTCTAGAAACTCTGGTGAGTGCGCCTCTCCTCCTCCTCCTCCTCTCTCTCTACCATTCCCAGCGCCTCTCCTCCTCCCTCTCCTAGATCGACGGTGACTCCACCCCTCTCTCTCAAACGAGTCACATCGAGATCTGAGAGATGGCAGATATGTCACGACAACTCCATCATCATCGTCGTCGTCAAACTTCGTCATCGTGTATGTATATGCCTCTCTCTCTCTCTATATATATATATATATATATAGTTCGATTAGATCGATTTGTATAGATCAATTTGTACTCGTGCATGCATAGATCGATTTGTACTCGTGTATGCATAGATCGATTTGTACTCGTGTATGTAATATGTATAGATCGGTTTGTACTCGTGTATGTATAGATCGATTTGTACTCGTGTATGCATAGATCGGTTTGTACTCGTGTATGTATAGATTGGTTTGTACTCGTGTATGTATAGATTGATTTGTACTCGTGTATGTATAGATCGGTTTGTACTCTGTGTACTCGTGTATGTATAGATCGATTTGTGTACTCCTATATGTATATATATTTTGTTCGATTAGATCCTTTTGTGTACTTCGATTCGATTATTTTTTGTTTGATTAGATCGATTTGTGTTCTTTGATCCTCTTTCTCTCTCTCTCTCTTTCTCCCCGACGAACCGAACCGGCCTCTAAACCGGACCAAACTGAACGGAACCAAACCGACCTCTTTTGAACCGGTGTGAGTTCTGTGTTTCCCCCGAACCGAGTTTTCCCGATTCACTAAAAAACATCCCTGAACAGGACCGAACCAAACTGGTTTCACCTCTAACTAGAATTCTTATACTTTGAGAGTTATATTTGAGATTATGACGAAAACGTATACCATCACCTTGTTCTAAAATCAAAGGAGCTATTAAAGTGCTTTACTTCCTCATGAATTAAGTATATTTCAAATTATCTGCAAAATGTATATTTTTATGCCGACTTACCAAAAGGGGAGAGGTAATTATGCCATAGTTCCGAATGTAGTGTAGAAAGGTGCTATCCCAGTACGGACTTAATAATCAAATAATTGATATCAAATGAAACTAATGCATTCCATTCCACCTTTAAGACTTAAAAGAATATGTGCCAAACTCAATGCATCATATCCCAGCATGAGCCTGAGGCCTCGTTTGTTTGGCCGGAGATAAATGGATGGGATATGAAATCCTATGGGATATGGGTGGGATATGAAATCCTATGGGATATGGGTGGGATATGAAATCCTTGGGATATTGCTCAGGATATCAATGGATGGAAAAAATTCATATCCGGTGTTTGTGTTCGACGGGATATTGCTCAGGATATCCAGTTTTTTGCACTAAAATGGGGAAATCCCATCCAAATCCCCCCCCCCCCCCCCCCGGGATTCTATACACCGTACGGCCTGAGATTAAATTTGGGTGAGGATTTCAAATCCCATCCCAAAAAGAGTTAACAAACATAGGAAAAAGGGACCCACTCCAACTCACCCCAAATCCCAACCCCCATATCCTCCCAAACAAACATGGCCTCAATGTCTAAAATTCAATTAATTTCAGGTAGCACTGGCTCGGGCAGATGAAGCCTGCAAAATGCGAAGACGGCTATATGACAACTATACTGCGGTGGCCCAACAGTCAAACACAACCCCGCCACCTATGGATGCAAGAACAAAAGGTGGACAACAGCCCAAGAAGTCAGCTGCTGATATCGCAGCCGAGGTTGCTGACAGACTTGCAGCTTGCCCGTCTTCTCAGTCCATTATGGCATCTGTTCTATCGACATTTGCAGCAAAAAATGCTTGGCTAGCAATGTCCTCTTCCGCATTTCCGTCCTTTCCGACCCCATCTGTCAACACATTGAGTAACTTGCTGCCTACTGCTCCACTGAGTGACACATATATATCAGTTGCTTTTGGTGCAGCAACTAACGTTGAAGCAGACCCAAACCCCTACGCCTTCTCAAACCCGATACCATATGGTTACAACCCCTTCTCCTCAACATTATGCGCAATCTTCTGGTGTAATGGTGAATTCATATTCGCATGTGTTTCCCTTGCCTCCAGGGCCACCACCAAGACCACCACCACCCCCGCAACCACACATGGTTAGTTACGTCGTACATTTGCTTTTTTTGCCCCAACATAAGTTTATGAATTTTTTGTGTGTGCTTATTTCGTACTTTCAATTATGGATCATTTTGAAAAGAGAAGGAAAAAGTATATATTTTGAACTTTTTTCAAGTTTGATCTTTACATTTTATTTCTGGTTCCTTTCACTGAGGCGAATCGGATAATGAAGAAAATTTGACAAAAAGTCAAGGAGTATTAATGGTGAAAATAAGTTTTTTTTTTTTTTTTTTGGTGAAAAAAGTAAGTGCAAACTCAATCTCAGCAACAATTGCAGATAGCTCAACCGCAGCCTCCGGTGTTAACTACTCAGCAGCCGCCGACACCCTCAAGTTTCCATCCAGTTGGCCTATTTCAGCCTCCCGGAATGGTCTACTATGGGCGCCCCTACCAGTCAAGTTGGTAATACTTCACAGGTAACGTGCTGAATTTAGAAATCCGCCGAGAGTGCAGAAGAAGATTAGACGTAGTTTTTTTTTCTTTTATTAGAACTTTGGGGGGAGTTAGGGATTTGCGCAAATGGGTTCATATTGTCCAGCATTTTTGTTGTAATTAAGTCATGCTACTATGCACACCCTCTAAAAATTACTCAATATGAGATTTGTGACTTTAAATATGAGATTTTGTGGCTAGAGATACGAAATGCATATGGTATGCACACTCGTATGAATAGTCACAAAATCTCATATTTGGAGCCACACAATCTCATATTGGATCCATGCGGACTCGGTGCAGACCAGTGCGGACTTGTGCGGATCTCATATTTGGAGCCACAAAATCTCATATTTGGTGCCACAAATTCTGATATTTTGAGTCACAAAATTTCATATTTGGTGCAACAAAATCTCATATTTTGGAGCCACAAAATTTCATATTTGGTGCCACAAAATCTCATATTTTGAGTCACAAAATCTCATATTTGGTGCCACAAAATCTCATATAGTCAATGGTCAAAGGTGGCACAAATTTCCACACGTCATACGTGGCGTAATCTCGGCCGTCCATCCGTATGAGGTGCATACCATATGCCATCTCATATTTGGAGCCACAAAATCTCATATTATCTCATATTTGGTGTCACAAAACTCATATTTAGAGTCACAAAATCTCATATGAGGGGGTGTGCATAGTAGCATGCCTATAATTATACACATGCATCTACATCTTTAATACCTGTAAAATTACGGTTTAGAAAGATAGTGGGGTAAGAGAACAGCTTTTTGGCTCAATTTGGGCGATTTTATCCTCTGATTGGGGGACTGCGTGTCTTGTGCGGTGGGGTAGAATAGGTATTTCATTTGTTTTGTGGGAAATTACGGATATGTGTCTTTTGACCGTACCAAAAATTCCCGTTGTATCCTATTATGTGAATTATTTTGTTTGCTTGTGGAATTTCCTTCTTTACTTATTGCAGATTTATTCAGTATGTTTTTTTTTTTTTTTTTTGTCAAAGTTGAGAGATAGTATTCATCAAAGATTTCCATGGGGAAAGATTGGGAGTCCACAGATCGGACACTCCAACGACAATAGGTCACAGAAATACAACGAGAAAGCATATGACCAAACCAACGGAACACACCGGACAAAATCCGGACAAAAACCGGCCTAAAGCCAGACATAACCGGCCTAAAGCCGGACAAAACACAAAAGAAACGAGAAAAAAGATACACTCCCCTTCGTCGCTGAGCAGCCCATCTCTAGCCAAACCTCCTACCGGTCACGCGCCTCTACCGGAGGCCTAAGAAGCCGCCGGAACCCGTAAGGTTGCAAAGGAGGAGCAGACGAATCGTAACGCCCAATAGGGCTGCGGAACGCCAAGTTCCAACGATTGGCGAACGGAAGGCGGATATGGTGCAGAAGGGGAAGGGGAAACCAGATCTAGAAAGGGGATTAGTCCCTCCCCTCCCACCGCCCAAAGGGTGTGCAACCCATGAAGGGGGAGGGGAAGGAGGGGCGGCTAGGGTTAGAGTTTTTTAGAGAGAGAGAGAGAGAGAGAGAGAGAGAGAGAGAGAGAGGTCACTTTATTCGATACCTTGTATATATCCTATTCAGTATGTTGAGAAGGGTATTTTTGGGTGAAGCAATTACTGAGAAAAATGATGCAACAAAACAGGACGCCCACTTGTTATTTACAACCAAAACTATAGGGGAAGTTCAAAAGAATTGTCACCGTAAAGGCGGCTTGAATTGGGTATCGATCGGTCTCAGACGAAATTACCATCCCTGTTTCAAATTTTTGCATATTACTCATACATTTTGCTTCGGAATGATTTTCCATGGTGCGAAAGTATTGGGATCAAATTCTGCTTCGCTTACCAGACAACATAATATACCTGAATAAAACTTCAAATATCCCAAGATAAAGAAAATGGCAAATACCCAGACTTAATAATTTCGCGAATTTATCTAGATTTAGATATGAAACCGAAGCAATATTAATCCAACAACAAATTCGAGAGAACAAATTTCTATTCGTAACAAGTTTGCCTGAAATTATGTTCGGTACCTGTCTCCGCATGGACGAAGTGTACTGCTTGGTCTCCGCATCAAATTATATCGACTCTTTTTTCTGTAGCAACCAGAAGAGAATCCCTGTCGACTCCTGTGAAGCCGGCTATTTTAGGGTTAGTCTCGATCATTCCCATGGCTCACGCTCCTTTTCTTGTACCCTTTGGTATTTCCAGAAAACTTGATTCATCCTGTTCGGGATGTATCGGACGATATACGGCCTTTAGTGTGCTTCGACAGCCAAAATCGACGTTACCTTTTTGTATCATATCCCTTCGTCGGGTAAATAGAATTTGCATGAATCCATCGAATCGGACCAATCTTTTGTCCCCTCAACCACCAATAACATATAATCATGTGGGAATTTGTTAGATAACCCAATGTTGCATGGGAAGAAAATTTGAAAGTCTGTATCGATACCTGGAGAGTTGATGGCCATGAAGCTACTCGTGACTTGGTTGAAAAGAAATAGTTTCTCGCCGATCAAAAAAAAAAAGAAAAGGAAATAGTTTCTCTGCGATTGCTATTTTTTTTTTTTTTGATCGGCAACAAAATTTTATAAAAAACTCGACAAGGGGTACATCGATAAAAGCCACAACCAAGCACAAAGCAAGGAACTGGCAAAGAGACCCCATCCAGCGAAATGCTAGACAGGGAGAGAAAAAGACAAACAACACCCAACAAACAGAAAACCCGACAACACCCATCCTCAAAACACAGCACAGAACAACACCCGACAAACACCAATCCTCAAAGCACAGCCTCTGGACCCAAAAAGAAACCATGAGCATAACAACAAACCCGTAACAACAACCCAAAACAAAAGATAAAGCCTAAAACAACCTCAAAACCAAACTCCCTTAATAGACTCACAACAAGACCATCAAGAAGACGAGCGGAACGAGCTCCGCTGCAATTTCGCAAGATCCTTAGCTTCCAATTCAATCATTTTTTTATGTTGTGCACGTCATTCTCCACAAATGCCACTCCCAATCTTCTACCCACCTCTAATGTGCACGTCATTCTCCACGATTGCTATCTTGCTTGTATTTCTGCAAAAGATCACTCCATTGCTTGAAGCAAGCAACCATGCAGTATTTTTCAGGAATTCAACTGATTTACGAGGCATTCCAGAGCTAGTTTCCTCGCCCGTGAAGGCATGGAATTCCAGTTTTTTTATTTTATTTTTATCACTGTAACGTTTGCACGAATCCGGCTAAATGAAAAATGCAGAGTCGTTCTTCGATAACATGTTTGTTGATTGTCTTTTGGCTAGTAACTGATCCGATGTGAATCCATTGCAGTCTTTAGAAACTGACTTGAACTTGTACAGTATATAGATTTGCAGAAAACCACGAGAATATTTCGAATATTTCTCTGTAAAATGCCATTGCTACGGTCAGAAAAGCGACGAATATGGTGTTTCTACTATGTTTTGTACCTATAGCGAATTGAACACAGGTGACAGATGAATAATTGGATGGTGAAATTCCTACTTCGGTGCCAAAATAAACAACGCAAAACAGTAAGTAGGTAATGAAAACAAAGAATACAAAGAATACGACGAACACCAAATATACGTGGAAAAACCCTATATGGGCAAAAACCACGGGAAGGAATCAAGTACTAAAAATATCATTGTGTGATTACAACCGTCCTATACTTACAATCGAAAATCCTTTCAATTGATCCAAGAAGTAGTTGCCGAATCCACGTTCATCGCACCAAGCACTTGACTGCCGCCGCCTCGAATCCTCGAGCCTTCCAATTTACTCTTCCGGAATTCCACCGGATAGAACTCAGTTGTAAGGATTTAAGGTGATAGACTTCTTGAAGATACCTTGGGAATGTATTAATTGATAGAACTCCAAGACCCACAGAATGTGTTCTTTCTCACTCAAAAGTGTATTCAGTCGTTGCTCTCCCAAAAGACGTAAAAAATATCTCAGCCCCGCAATTTAATTTATAGACTTTTTCTTACCAGCAAAAACGGCTTGAGCCACTCCTCTAGCCGTGAAACAGATTCAGTAAAATCTTCCCATGATTTGATCGCCCAATCATACCATAAAATAATCTCCCCATGATTTTTGGCTGAGAATCACGTGCACTTTTCCATTGCCAAGTCTTTGCCAATTCCTTCCTTGTGTGAGAGATTTTCTTGGTGGAAAAAATCTTTCCAATTCTCTTCAAAATTTTCCAATGGACCGTATATCAATCTTGTGCAATTTTTGTCCGTAACATGCACTGCTACCAAACACGTGCATCTTGACTAACTAACAACTCTTGGTCATATGTTACAAAATAAATTGAATTCCTTCCACGTCCTATACAGACACTCTAATAAAAAAAGTAAAGAATTTACAAAGTGATAAAGAAAGGGATATATGTGAATGTGTGTGTTTGTTATGAAAAGTGCCAACAAAAAGGGAGCTCGGCTTTTGGAGCTTACAATCTCCCCCTTTGGCACTTCCATGACAAAACACACTATAAAAATAAAGCCTATCCCCTAAAACGAATACGCGGCACCTGTTATGCTGCAACACACCACTTAAAAACAAACACATATTAGTACTCCCCCTTTTTGTCATGGAATGACAAAGATTGAGGAAGGGTGAGAAACACATGAAGCATAGTAACGACATAAACCATGAAGCTGTGGAATTCAAAACACTGTAGTAAAGCAAGTTATCCTCACACATGCATTAGGCAATATGACATATAAGACCAATTGTGAATAGGATAAACAAAATTAAAGTAACAAGGGAGATAAACCATAAACTTAGATAACCATAGTAAAGAAGTAAAAAAGTTTGAGAGAGAATAAAAGATGAGAAGGAAAGTTTCCTTATAACCTCACAGTACTTTTGGCAATTGCCACCACACCGACTAAGATTGCCTTGTTTACGGGGAAAAAAAAGGTATTAGTAATAATATCTCACTAAGATTGTTGATGATAAAAGGTAAACAAGATAAGAGCTTAATCTAGTAATTAGGAAAACCAACCTGCCAAATAAATAGATTATAATCTTGCCAACAGAATCCCACTATGAGTATAATAGGAGATCGACCCCCCCTTTTTTTTTCACATATATATAAATAATAATTTATGAAGACAACTAAAATAAACACCAAGGAATTGGCTCATAACCATGCTCAAGCCATTTCTGACAACTAGTATGCTAACTAGAATTTTGCATAAATATACTAGAGCTCTTGCACATATAAAAATAGTAGACCAATAATGTAAAAGTTACACACCAGCATTTAAGGAATTTATGTGATATGAAATTTGATGAACAAGATCAACTGTAAAAATGCAGTCACACTTTGAGAGAATTCAACCATGGATACTTGGAAAGGCATAATGCATATGTGACATGAATCCACGACAAAAGTGTGTGTGTGACACGTCAATAGCCCTCAAGATTGACATTTTCAAGGAAACTGATGTTGCTCATGTACACGTGGACCATAAAAAATCTCCCCCTCACGAAGTCAAACCGGGCAATAAGATATGACACCAAGCTATAAGCGAACCACAACTCCCCCTCAATCAAATAGAAAAAGCCACTGGTAATTATTATTTATTTTTTGTTAAATTCACTTTTACCCCACTGCCGTTTGACGCGAACATTCGGACTGGATAGAGCCGGATGGTCCGGTTACTAGGCAAGTGGTCCAAACAAATAAAAATGCCTTCACGAGGTCTATTCATCTTTTGACGCGAACGCTTAGGGGGAGAGTACCTCACCCCAATTGCCCGGTTACTCAATGAATGCCCGGATAAGCAAGTGGTCCAAACAAATAAAAATGCCTTCACGAGGTCTATTCACCTTTTGACGCGAACGCTTAAGGGGAGAGTACCTCACCCTAATTGTCCGGTCACTCAATGAACGCCTGGATAAACATATTCAAAACTATTTTCTCCCCCTCACTACGACTTATAAGACATGAAGATCACAAGTCAATCCGTATTGTCAAAATGGTCAATCGTCGAGGGAGTATAGAAGATGGATTGGCAAGGTATATAAGGAACAACAGACCTCGACATGTAATATATATTGGACTTTGACGTGTAGTAGTGGAGGTCATAGAAACATGAATCATAAAACACTTAGACTTGCCAATGCATGCCATGACTAAAAGACAAGTGAAGTGTGCATGCACCGTTACAAACGATGATATTCACAAAGCCCACGGCACAAGAAATCCCCAATTATTTATTTATTTATTTTGATTTTGATAATAAAAATAACACCAACGATAATGACAAAGGATTATGTTAGACAGGAAAAACAAGAATACCAAAATAAACGACTAAATCCATAGCTTTAGGAACAAGGAAAAAAAAAAAAACTAGACTATAGATGTAAAAACAAGCGTTTAAAAAGAAAGATTAATACCTCTAGATGATCCAATGTCATTTCGAGGGTTGATAGAAATATTAACACGAGGTCTTAAGTCTGACTTCCTCACCCAAATAGCTTTGGTTTTAACTGGAATAACTTGATTCTGTTTGTTAGACATATGATTAAGAATCACGCTCTTAGCTGTCATGTTCCTAGAATTAGCATATTTAGTGTGACTATTTTCATGTAAGCTAACAAGTTTGTTGAAAAAGACATTATTATGATTGACACAATTGCGCGCAAAAGAAGGATAGCCGTGCAATTTGAAACACTTGGGTCTAATATGACCTTTAACCTTACAATAATGGCATATTGGAACAAATCCAGCACTATTAGCTTTCTTCATAATAATAGATGTGTTGACTGATTTACCGTTCTTTGGTGACGGATTTACTTCTTTAGGCTTTACCCAATTTGTTTTACCTCCATATTGTCCCGTTGATAAGCCTTCATGAAATCCAAGTCCGGACTTGTCACTTGATGGCCTTTGAACCTGAAGAATGTCATCTAACTTCTTGGAACCTGCTGTAAAACGCTTAAGAATATCATTAGCATTGGTTAGCTCAAGCTGTAAATTGCTAATTTTATCAATTAGCATGGTATTCGACTCAGATTCGGCTTGGTTTTTCTCTTGAAGAACTCTAACTTCCTTCTTAAGAAGATCTCTTTCATTTATTATGCTATTCAAAAAACCTTGTAGTTCCTCTACCTGTTTTTCGGCTGTTACTAACTCCAGTTTACACTTTTTAAAATTTTCAGCGAGCTTGAAGTTCATTTTGTTAATCTTCAAACTCTCCTTGTATAATAAGTCATATTTCTCCCTTAATTCAGTCATGCCTTCATCCTCATCAACACCTTCATTACTACTATCATCTGAGGAGTCACATTCACTATCATGAGATTGTAAGGAGGCCCCGAAAGCTATAAAATTTGAAATATGCTCCTCCTCTTCTTCAGATTGGTCCGACTCACTATCATCCCAAGTTATATTGGCTTTGATGTTCGTTTTCTTTTTCAATTTATTAGCACATTCATGTGCCAAATGACCAAATCCTTGACATTCATAACAGTTGGGCCCTGAAGGTGTCCCTTTTTCTCTCCGTTTATCTTTGCCAGTAGAAAAATTATTTTTTCCCTTGCTATTCATTGTTTTAAAATCAGAATCTTTGTTAGCCCTATTCTTTTTAAAAAAATGCTTAAAATTTTTAGTGCTTCAAGGTCATAATCATCCTCACAATCAGAATCTTTTGAATCATTTTGAGTACTTGAAAAAGCAATCGGCTTCGCCGAAGATTTTGTTTTTTGTTCAATAGATTCAGATTGAAGGATGTCAGTTTCATAAGTTTGAAGAATGCCAACAATTTCCTCAATGGATTTTTCAGAAAGTTTACGCTTCCCTTCTAACATGGTAACTTTAGTTTTAAACCTTTTAGGTAAAGACCTCAAAATCTTTTTTATAACTCTAAAGGAATCGATAGGCTCACCCAAAGTCTCACAACTATTGACGATGTGGATTAATTTCGAGTAGAACTCATTGAATGTCTCATCTTCTTTCATTCTAATCATTTCAAACTCAGTGGTAAGCCTTTGGAGTTTAGATTGCTTAACGGTTTCTGTACCCTCGTGACATGTTACTAATATATCCCAGGCTTCCTTGCTATTTCACAATTCATTATCTTTCGATGTTCAATAACGTCTACAACACCAAACAAGATATCTAAAGCACGATTATTAGCCTGTAATTCTGCTTTTTCAGTAGACGACAACTAAGCATTACTTTTCTTCACTTGCGAATTTTCTACGGTCTTAGTGGGGTGTGTATAACCATTAATACAAGAATTCCATATTCCCTCATCTACAAAACGCATGGTAGCCTTTATTCTTGACTTCCAATAGTCAAAGTTTTCACCATCTAATATAGGAGTACGATTCGAAGGAATATTCATATTCATGTTCATCGTATAACAAGGATCCACTCAAGAAAAAAAATTCTTAATCAAAGAGCGACCCGCTCTGATACCAATTGAAATTCCTACTTCGGTGCCAAAATAAACAACGCAAAATAGTAAGTAGGTAATGAAAACAAAGAATACGACGAACACCAAATATACGTGGAAAAACCCTATATGGGCAAAAACCACGGGAAGGAATCAAGTACTAAAAATATCATTGTGCGATTACAACCGTCCTATACTTACAATCGAAAATCCTTTCAATTGATCCAAGAAGTAGTTGCCGAATCCACGTTCATCGCACCAAGCACTTGACTGCCGCCGCCTCGAATCCTCGAGCCTTCCAATTTACTCTTCCGGAATTCCACCGGATAGAACTCAGTTGTAAGGATTTAAGGTGATAGACTTCTTGAAGATACCTTGGGAATGTATTAATTGATAGAACTCCAAGACCCACAGAATGTGTTCTTTCTCACTCAAAAGTGTATTCAGTCGTTGCTCTCCCAAAAGACGTAAAAAATATCTCAGCCCCGCAATTTAATTTATAGACTTTTTCTTACCAGCAAAAACGGCTTGAGCCACTCCTCTAGCCGTGAAACAGATTCAGTAAAATCTTCCCATGATTTGATCGCCCAATCATACCATAAAATAATCTCCCCATGATTTTTGGCTGAGAATCACGTGCACTTTTCCATTGCCAAGTCTTTGCCAATTCCTTCCTTGTGTGAGAGATTTTCTTGGTGGAAAAAATCTTTCCAATTCTCTTCAAAATTTTCCAATGGACCGTATATCAATCTTGTGCAATTTTTGTCCGTAACATGCACTGCTACCAAACACGTGCATCTTGACTAACTAACAACTCTTGGTCATATGTTACAAAATAAATTGAATTCCTTCCACGTCCTATACAGACACTCTAATAAAAAAAGTAAAGAATTTACAAAGTGATAAAGAAAGGGATATATGCGAATGTGTGTGTTTGTTATGAAAAGTGCCAACAAAAAGGGAGCTCGGCTTTTGGAGCTTACAGATGGTTTTTCAGCTATGATTTGTATCTATAGAGAATTTACCAGAATGTTTCTGGAACCTATTTCGAGTTGGATTATGTGTGGAACAGAAATTCCTGAGTGCTTAAGAATTAGGAGACGTTACGCTGCCATAGTTTGTAGGTTTCTATTTCTCCCGTTTTTGGACAAACTTCTGGTGCGGACGGTGTGCGCCAGCGTGTCCGGACTTGCCGACGTCCAACGTGTAAAGAGGTATGAGTGCCTCGATTTTGACTTCTAATTGTAACGATTGTATGTGATCCAAATGCCGCGTCCACATAAAGGTTCGGGAGTTGCCTCGGTGAGAACATGGGTTGAAAATTGATCCTAAGAATGCCACATGTCCATGACTGCCTCTAATTTCAAAGTGAAAGGCTAACAGCCTCTTACATCATGGCCACGTCATTTTTGTAGAAGTTATCCACGGGTCAAGGGTTTGTGCTGTGCACAACATGCGTGCAGTGCGGTCCATTTGTGGCCCACCTCGGATCCCATTTTTTATTTTATTTAAATTATTCATTTTGTTTGTCTCTTTGAGTATGTGGTCCGTGTAAAAATTCATGTTGATCAGATATCTTTAACTTTGTTTTCAGACTGTATTTTTCTTAAAAACGGAACACAAAAACTATTTAGGTGATTTTTGTCTACAAAAATAATAAGCTAAATGGTCACCGATCAAAATAGTTACCGATGTCCAATCAACATGAATTTTGACATAGACCACATAATTGATGATACGAACAAAATGAATGATTTGGATAAATAAAAGGGACACGAGGTAAGCCCCAAATGAGCCGCACAACACGCCTGCACAAAACACTTTAAACCCGTTAACTACACATGTCTCACATGTCTACAAAAAGAAAATGGACCACAACTTCCCCGAATTATTCAATTTCTTGCAAAATTATTGGGTGCATTTTGCTCCGAACAAAACTCGGGCAAAATAAATGCCACGTAAGCAACTCCCATCGGATAATTGATAGGCTACACCAATAAATATCAACATCTCGGCAAAATTCATTGTTGTGTGATTTTCTGTGCCTCCTGGCGGCTTAATAAAAAATGTCAAATTTGGGTGTCAATAGTTTTATTATTATGTTTCGTGTTTAAATTTGGTTATTATTTTTGTTTCCTAGTTAGCATCGGTTTTCTTGTTATGTGTGTTTCCTAATTTAGATTTTTTGTCACCAAGTTTTATAGCCTAATAAAGACCTGTTAGGGTTGTGTTTTGAATGAATGAAAGTTAGGTTATTGGCAATTTCTTTCTTTTTTAACACTTTCATACAATTAACAACTGAAAACAATTTAAAAATTGTTAAAAGAATTGAATGCAGTAAATATGATTTTGGTTATTAAACTTTCACAAAATCTCGTTTGTTAATGAAAGATCTCCTATAACCCCAAAAGAATGAACAAATTAGGTGCGCCATATTTTAATCAAACTTCACCAACTACGCTTTGTAGGCCCGGCCCTAAGATTTATGAGGCCCCAGTCAAGTTTTGAAAATTAGGTGCGCCATATACAAAATAGCCTTGTGGTACAATGACACATTTCTTGTAATGGTGTGGGAACCAAAGGTCATGGGTTCCAACCTCTCCGCTTTATTGTTTTGAAACAAATTTTTGTACAAAAACCTAAAAATTGTTCGCGTAAGAATGTAAAAGAAGAGAATTGAACACACAACCTTCCATATAGATGACACCATTCATTCCACTACACCACCAAGAGCTATTTGTTAGATTATTGACATACTTAATATTTAATATATCCCTGTATTTTGGGGCCATCAAAATAGGCTTTTTTTGGTGGGCCCCAGACCCGGGCCTGCCCAGCCTGCTCACAGGGCCGGTCCTGATGCTTTGGATCTTTGCTGACCCCATTTGATTGGGACTTAAGCTCGGTTTGGTTTGATTCGGTTATGAGCAGCGCAGCTCTGAGTTTATTAAAAACTAAAATGGTAAAAAAAAAACTTTAAAGAAAAAAAATACAGTTATGGAAAAGTATATGTAGACACCCCGATTTTGACCCAGGAATCCGCTCAAGCATTCCCAATGATGAAATTGACCAACAATGCGTACCTCGAGGTTCGAAACAAGGCTTGGACTTGCCAAACTCTTTTAAAACAACCTTGAACCAACCAAAATAGCCAAAACAACTCAAAATTACCAAAACAAACAAGCCAACAAGGGCACCAAAGGACCCTTTAAGCGCTCAAAGAGAGGCTTTGAGCGCTCAAACCCCTGCATAGTCAGCTTTTTGCAGAGCATCTAAACATGAGATTCTGCTGTTGTGGGCGCGTTTAACCGTCATATAACTTCTTATACAGGTATATTAGCCTCTAAAATGATCCCTATTAAGTTTAATTTGTTTTTAAAAATCAAAACCCATTTCCCCCCCCTCCCATTCTCTCTCTATATAAGCTACCACTAACCTCATATATAGAGGTTACTGCCATTCACCACCCCCACACTCCAGAAGATCACTCTCAAGCTTTCTCACTCTAAAATTCTCATCAAGCCTATTCAATCCCTTAATCTCTCATCATCCCAAGCCAAAAAGCCACTCTTTTAGTTCAAAAACCATAATACATTCTTGTGTTTTACCTAATCAGTCCCCAAAACTCTTTTTCATACCCCAAACACTTCACCAACAGTCCATAATCTAAGCCACCATACCATTATCCAACAAAAACACAAGTTCATGCCTTGATTAAGTCCAAAAATTTAAAGCATGTGAAACCAACGTTTGGTCTCTCTCTGAGGATGTCCAGTAAGTCCATACAAGTTCTACATACTTGTTGTGTGGATTTACAAGGTCCTAGAAATCAAGAAAAATGTTTGAAAAGTTTACAAACCAAAAAGGGTTTGAGCGCTGAAACCATACCCTTTGAGCGCTTAAACTGTTTTTGGATCATCTCATGAGTTTTGTGGTTTGATCAGTTTGCATGTCAATATAATCTTAAATGGCTTTTTGATGATCATTATGTTCTCAAAATAGTTAGTTTCTCTCTTGATCATTGATAAATGAGCTTAAAAAGCCATAAAGATAATGTTTTGTCATCTAAAAGGATGAAACGATCATGGTTCAAAGGAATAAAAAAAAGTGTATCTCATCTCCATTTACAAGTATCAGAAGCTCAAAAGACTAGAAAAGCATCAACAAAGGGTGGCAAGACACAAAAGCTCATGAACCAGGAAAGGGTTTGAGTGCTCAAACGTTTTTCTGCTTTGCTCATTATTTTTGCTTATTCTGATCTTGGATCATGGTTTATAGCTTGTTAAGTTGTGTGTGTTGGTACTACACCTATGCTGGTTTCCTCTGTTCACCTCTCAAGCATCACCAAAGTTAGTTTCATGTTCATTATTTGCTTGTAAGAGCTCATAAAGTTCATGTTTCTGGCTAAATAAAGGTAGATGTGGCATCAAATACTGATTTGGGTTTGCAAATGGTCTGAAGAAGAGATAAAAAGAGTTCAGGAGCATACAAACCAGGAAAATGGTTTGAGCACTCAAACCTTGGTCTTTGGGCGCTCAAACTGGTTTCTGGTCCATTACTAGTTTTCATATTTCTTGTCCACTGATTATATTTAAAATACCTTGAATAACTTTCTGAGTTCATTTGTTCATCTATTAGATCTGTTTATCTCTCTTTGGTTCATTAGTAAATCTCAAATCAATGACTGGGTGGACATTCTGTCTTAAATGAGTTGCAAATGTTTCTGTTTTCAGAAGAATTGATGTGCTTTGATCATGCTTTCCACAAACCAGAGTCGACAGAAATATGCAGGTTGAGGAGGTTGAGCGCTCAAACCCCACCCTTTGAGGCTCAAACCCTGTACCGGGAATCAAACTGCTTTTGTTTTAAAGCAACTCATAGTGTCACTTCTAGTTATTTTGTTGTTGTCTTCTAAATAATAACACTGTTACTTACTGTTTGGTACTATTGTTAGTACATTCTTGCATAATCATCATCCATGTAATATGCTTGCGACCTAGCGTTGTTGTAGTTAGCGTCGCCCCAAGCGTAGGGCTAGGTCGTCGAAAGCATAGTAACCCGGCAAGACCGGGGTCGATTTCCACAGGGACCAAATGCAACCGGCATGAGAGTGACTTGCGTTGAGATTGTTCGGCGTTAAGACGGCCAACTTTTTGGTTTGGTTTGTTTGTGGGATTCTCTCTTTACCTCCTAATTTAGTGAAAACGGAATTTGACTTGGAAATTAAACAAGGGCTTGGTTAGGGGTTTAAACTACCCATGTCTTAGCTTCTTTCACGTTTCTCAAGGATAACTCAAATGAGAGTCGATTACCTCGCTCACATTCGGAATATTTAACAATGAAAATCAAGTTTAACAAAAGATGGGGTTTGGTAATGGAAAGCAATCTCATTGAGGCATTTTATCAAACACCTAGTGTGCCATGGTTCTCAGCATTGTGTGTGCCAAGATTTTGTCTACACCCAATCAAAGAGATAAGCGACACCATGTTTTGATCATAAATAAGAGAGAGCTATCCATTCACAAACCCGTATTTAGCCCGAAAAGATGAGAAATCGTGAAATCCCCTAAGCCATGGGGTAGAAATCACCCCATGCCAAGCCTAATAGACTACTCACACATGATTAAACTAGACATTGAAGAAAAACGTAGAGAAATGAAAATCATGACGAAAATGAAAATAAAATACGGATTTATATAGATTAGAGAGAGTGCTACAACATTAATAAGGAGCAAATACCTTGAATCAAAGTAGAAAAGCTTGAATCCTAGAGAGAAGGTAGAGCAAAACCCAAAAGAAATAAAAGGGAGGTAGAGAGAGAAAGTGTCTGGGTAAGAATGCCCTAAAAAAGGTGCAAAAGGGGTATAAATAGGTCCCCCAAAAAGTTACACAAGTTGTCTAAAACAGCTGTCAAAATCTGCGCGAAGCAGCGTGGTATCGATATCCCTGCGATCGGGTATTGATACCAGTGGGTTCTGTTTTCTTCTTGTTCAACTGGTATCAATACGCCGTTTCTGGGTATCAATACCAGTAGGCTCTGATGATTTGGGCTTGATTTTGAGCCTTTTCTCGGCCTTCGAGTGCCTCGGGTCATCTTCCAAAGACTTGATCACTTCAAATATGACTTGGGGAGGATTCCCCTCGGCCTTGCACATACTTGGCTACCTCCGGGTACTTCCGGGGATTATTGAGAGCGTCCGGCTACTCCATTTGCTCCATTTTCCTACAACTCAACAAAAACACCCTTCGCGCAAAATCAAGATAAAACAAGGATTATATGCGTGCGAGTGTGCCAAAACAAAGGGAATTAGGCACCCAAATATGCAATGTCGTGTGCCTATCATAATATACGGAACACAAGTATCCACCTAGGTCTAATTATCATATTTATCATTATTTAATTGGCTCCCCTTTCCCTTATTCCCTTTTACATGTTCAAAGTTGAATGTTAAACATTTTATAAAATTCCACAAATGCCAAGTAGAGAATGGTCTTCGAATTGGGCGAGAGGGGTGCCATAAAACCCTTCCCCTCTTGTAACCAAGCTTCCGAACTAAAGATAATATGGTGAAGACGGAATGGTTTAAAACCTTATCCTAAAAATAAGGCACGGGTTATTCGAATTCGATTCCTCGGGGACAATCAGCTAAAACCCGGGTGGTGACTCCAAATCGATTCCTCGGAAGGGTGTCCACAGTATATCTATGCAAAATAAGATAATCATTCTATTGTAATTCGAAAGGTATTAATAAACATCATTCTTCTCAAATTTTTAGTCATGTTTTTTTTTTTGCACGGCGAATTTTTTTATTAATCTTTGGAAACAAATTACAAAGATTAAAGGGATCCAAAACAAAAGCATCAAGCTGGAAGTGGGGAAAACCTTCGAAGAAGGAAACTACAACCGACAATCACATGCCGTCAGGACCCTAGAAGGGGAAAAAAAAAATCAACACCCTGAATTGGCAAGAAGCCAACCAAGAAGAACAGAGAAACCCACCAAACCTGACGCAGCCCTCAGGAAAACAAAACAAAACCACACCTAGCCAGCAAAACAAAACAAAGAGATGCGATCACAACCAACCCTAGAGCCCCCAAAACCTAACCAACACAAAACCTCACAAAGCCAGGAAACTAGTGTTAGTCCTCCATAAGAGCAATCCTTCTAATGACATCCTCTTCATTACCATCGTAACCAAGACCAATAGACTTATAAGACTCCCACAATGCTTTAGCCTTACTAAGGACTTCCTCATCATCACCCATATAATAAGCACCCACGATCTTGTTAAAAGAAGAGACTGAGGCCTTGTTGATTGTCCGAATGGCCTGAGTTTCATTAAGAAGAATATGGTTTCTGTTTGCGATACCATTCGATGAGACAGAAGCAGAAAGGGCAGCAGCAACCATGACAGACCTCAAAACCACACATTTTTTTATTTTTTCTCCCACCCTTGTAATTTCCTGGATAAGCCTTAGAGAACCCTAGAATCTCATCTAATGTTTTCCTCTTCTTTTTCCCTTTGGTTGCTTTTAAAGCTGCCTTGACTGGAGAAAGGTGATTGGCATCCGGTTGATCCAAAGGAATATCATTGGTTGGCTCTACAACATTATTATTTACCACCTCCACTGAGCCCAGACTAATGGGTAGTTGAATCCCATCTTGCTCAATCCCCTCGACACTATCCATACTAACTCCAACCGCCACCAAGCAATTGTTGTTCCTAAACAAATTCAGCTGCCTCTCAGCTGCAATATCATCGAAAGAATCAATAGCCTCTCTCGATTCTCCCACCAAAGAATCACAGGTGGAAAGAGAATCCACAGATCTACTCCCAACCGAATCCGGCTCCAAGGGAGAGACAAAATCGGTCGAATCAACCTCCTTCAAACAAAGATGGACCCCTTCATCCATAATTGGGGCAGACTTCTCAACATTAATGGATCCAATTGGAGCATCGGGGACTTGAGATTGGGCCAAATTATTGGCAGCGTTCAACTCCAAACTCGACTTCTACAGCTGCATCACCTTTGTCCTTCCCATAACCATTCTTAACTTTAATAGATGTATAAACACGCTTTTCCCATGTGGTCTCAGCTAGGGGATCTTCAATAACTTTGACCGGGAAAACAACTCCATTAACCTTAATGTGGATCACCTCATTTATACAGTCTAAGAAGTCAGTAACAATGAAAATTCTCCCTTTGTCAAACGCGATCGATTGATCAGTTAACTCGTCCAATTTTACTACTTTACCCCACAAGCTCCCAATACTAAAAAAAGTCTGTGAATTCCATGCATTGATAGGAACACCATAACAAAATATCCAAGTACTACGGGAAGCTTTAATTCTCTGGTTCTCCCTTTGTCAAATTTTTAGTCATGTTTTTGGTATATGGAATTGCTCCAAAACAAGTTTTCAAGCTAGGAACATTAGCTCTTCAAGCAAAATTGCAAGATTTTAATTTCTTCAAATCAAGCAAAAATCTAAAAAGCTTTTTAAATTCGTGAAATTGTTCAAACTAGCATCAAACCTGCACGGGGTGAATCCAAATGCACACACTTAAAAAAAATTCATATCAAATAGGAGTAAATTTCAACTTATTTTAAATCATTAAAACTCATAAATTTAACCCAACAATTAAAATTGTCATTACGAAATTCCCAATGCCTTTCTACAGTTGTCGTAATGAAAACCCCAATGTTCCTCTTTGTTTGCTCGACATTCCTACATATATAAGATCAAAAATAATTAAAATCATCATAAAGTATACATTAGTTGTTCTAAATGTATGATAGTGTAACTACGTAGAAATGAGAAAACTTATTTATCTTTTTTTGGTGCTTCGGAATAGAAAGAAAACTTATTTATCACACATACCTTTTAACATGTACACACAAACATTCTTCTTACAATTTTCCGATTTACCAAAATTAAAAAAAAAATTCTTCTAACCAGTTAACTTTCAACACAAATGTCAATATTGGAGAACTGTGTACATCACGAACAGAGATGGAGTCAAGAATTTCACTACGCAGGGATGGAGCCTATATAATTTATAGAAAAATATATTTTTCCCATATAATACTCGAGGTTTTTTTTTTTCTTGTACGGGGCGACAGCCTCTACTGGCCCCCTTTTGGCTCCATCCCTGATCACGAAGGGGTTTGAGAGCAGGAACGATATATATATTAGCACGCGCATTATATCGAGAAAGATAATCTTATAACCTATGATAATGTTGACTCAATTGTCTTATCAAAACATCACACAATTAGAAATTACAGATTTTGAGGTGATGCTATAGTTATACAACGTGGTTGGTTTTGAGCCTGTTAGTACTACCTTTGATGTTAACTCCTTATCCTTCAGAAGCTATACATCGTAATCTAAATTATGCCTTTGTGTCCTCTAGCAAACGGAAAAACAAGGGGTACCGATCCCCATCTGTGCATTGCGTACGGATGTCTTTGGGGATCCACTTTTGGGTCCCGCACGAACGATCTGAGCCGTTCACTCATTTTAGATTGAAATTCCGATGGCCCCCTCGCGAGATCACCTCAATCAGACCTCCGTAAGTGGTTCATCCAAAATCACCCTTTTCATTCAAATTAAGCGAGGTGAAACGGGGTGATTTTGGATGAACCACTTACGGACATCCAATTGAGGTGATCTCACGAGGGGGCCCTCGGAATTTCAATCTAAAATGAATGAACGGTTCGAATAGTTCAAGCGGGACCCAAAAATGAGTCCCCAAGGCCATCTGCACACAATACACATATGAGCCATCTGTACCCATTGAAGCGTTCCCAGCAAAAGAGCCAATAGAGTCTTTCACCGTTCATCTTTACATTATACCTAATATTGTTGCCAACAATCCAAGCGTGTTGAATATGTCACAATATACTAAGCAATACCCCTCATAAAAAAAAAAGGCATGGTGATTTTTTGGACCCCCTTCTCGGACTAGGGAGAAGCTACACAACGTACTGTGCACTCGTTGCGGCAGCGTTTCGGTGGCGCTTCGATGATCGGAAACGTTCACTGCGTAGAGCTCATAGAGTAGAATAAGTGTGCCAAAAATGAGCTTGATCGGATATCATTTAGTGTTTCATCGGAACACATTTAACTTAGCAATAATGGGTTCTAGTGGTTTGATCTAGTGTTTCGGATCTATTCTTTTTAATATATTAATGTTTCGATGAGGTACTTAATGATATCCGAACGAGCTGATTTTTGGCACACTTCTTCTACTCGATGAGCTCTATGCAGTGAATGTTTCCGATCATCGGAGCACCACCGGAGCGCCACCGCTACGAGTGCACAGCACGCTGTTCAGCACCAAGCTGCACAACACCTCCCCTTGTCCCCTCTCCTAGTTCCGGCGTGGTTGACCAATCTTTAACGAAGTAAATTAGTTGAGGTGCGCATAAATTGCCCGGACACTTGTCGAACTAAAAAAAAGTTAACTCGTTAGCTACATGTCAAAAAAAGGAAAAAAAAAATTCCCTCCGTTCCAAAGAATTAGTCAACTCCAAAAAGGCGCGTTAGTTTCAGGATAAAAAAAATCAAATACTTCAATAAATAGATTTTCAAAGTTATTCAGACCAAATGAAAGATGTAATTAATTCTTTAATTTGGTTAAAGAATTAAATAAAATTGAAGAATGAGTCTTACTAGTGTAAGCCTACTGAACCTACATTAAATACAGAAAAAGAAAAAAAGTACGCATTTTGCTACACATTTTACGTTTTTCAATATTTTTGCATATACTTTAATACACTTTTTAAACATTTGAACTTATGTTTGAAACTTTAGTATTAGCTTACTGGGGTTTTTTTTAGCATGGGATCCTTTTAAGCAAATAAGAAGTAAAAAAAAAAAAAAAATTCTCCGATGTATTTTTTACATTTTTCAACATATATCCACAAACTTTTACACACTTCACACATATTTTAATACATACTTTTTAAACTTTAATGACAGTCCACCGGACTAATTTTATAAAATTTTCCATTTAGCATTTCCTTTGAAGAATTCATAAGGTTAGAATCGTCATTCGGAAAAAAATAGAAGTAAAAGTTACAAATCTGAATGCTGTACCCCAAGAACAATGTCAGACTACAGAGGTCTGATCCGATGCAATAAAACACTACAATATTAGAGCTCTTATACTTAACCTTAGCCTAACAGGGTTGCTGCTGTGCATCTCATGCATAGGAGTAGGTATTGTGTATCATCCAGGCCGTTTATTGTTTGGAAGGATGATTCAGATTTATTTCGGCACATTTTTATTCGAACTATTTGTTATTATACGTGCAAGATGAAATTTGAGCCGTTCATCCAAAAAATGAACGACTCAGATGGTGCACAATATCTGCGCATGGGCTGCACAACAGAGACCCTTTGTCGGCCTAGGTAGGCCAACGTTAGCAGAACCGAATAAATGCCACGATAAAAATAGTTTGATCCATCACAACGATTAATGCATCTTACTGTAAGTAGTATTAAATAGTACTGTACTTACCATGTGTTACTTCATTCAAGTTTATAATTCTCTGTACTTGCGAGGTACCAACAGTTTGAACTTTTTTTGGCGTTGAAAGTTCCAAGTCCCACCCAGGCCACTTTGACCAGCAATGACTGGGCTAGTAGGCCCCACTCAAATCTTTTTTTATTTTTTTTTCCGAGTAAAAAGTTGTATGTAGTCCTATCTAGTGGACCCCTCTCAAATCCAATGCCTCTCTCTTCTAACGCCTCTGATTTCCTCTGGTGGGTCCCCCTCTGACGCATGACCTCATTTATTAAGGAGGGAAACTGGGAAACTGTGAAGTTTTACTTTCAACTCCAAAAAAGAATTTTGGAGTTCTTATCCGATTTGCTTCTTATTTGCTAAAATGAAAAGTCCATAAAATCAATTGGGTGAGCTTTTCATTTGATAAAATCGGCTAAAATGAATATTTGCTAAATTTTTTATTTGGTCTCAAAAAAATCAATTGTTGATTTTAATATATGTTAAATTTTAGCAGATTTTATCAAATGAGAAACTCAGCTAGCCCTCCAAACTAAAACATGAAAAGAAGAGTTGATTTTTTGAAATAATATAACATGACCATTGCGTTTAGAATGCTGGATATTCTGTTGGCGGCCCAACTTCTTGTTATGTAAGCAGGGCCGGTCCCAGAGTTTTTAGTGTCCAATGCCTAATTTAAAAATTGTGCTTTAAGATTAAACACTTAAATAATTTTTACAGTAGAGACATAAAGTGGGTCTTATAAGTTGTAATGAGTCCTTGCCCTTTTATTTTAGTGCCTTTTTATTTTATTTTGGGTCTTCTTGTATTGGGCTGGGCCTTTAGGTTTATAATACGGTAGAGCTCTTGGATCCCCTATATTGCATCCCGGGATCGAGTTCCATTCCCCTCTTCTCTCATGTAATAGAATTTTTTTTTGATCGGCTGCCCCCATATAATAGATTAAGAATGACGAATGACAAAAAAAAATGAAGGATAATTTTAAAAAGTGAAGATAAAAGTTAATGTGAAAGATGTAAAGTGAATAAAAATTGATGGAGAATGCGTAATGATAATATCTATTTAATAAGTTGAATTTACAAAAGGGACGAATGGAGTAACTGTTAATTAAATGGACTGCTTACTATCTGTCTGTCTGTAAATTAAAAGAACTGTTAATCTAAGTAAACAAAAGAGTTCTGTTTTCCATAAAAAAAGAACTGCTTAAATCTGTCTGTCATACAATCAACACAAGTCGTTACACAATAACACTGCGTGTAGCCGTGTCTTATGCATCAAATGTGCTTACATTTAACAAGTAGAGAGAAATTCCAAAACAACCAACTTTTGATGCCAAAGCTGAAATAACACCTTGTAAGACTATTATTGTACAATACACAATCTCAGATTCTCTGCGTATGAAAAACTGAGATTCTATGTAAACAAAAGTGTCAACATTTTATTATAAGCCTAAGAATAAAATCTTTGATAAACAGTGGCAGATGGAACAAGATTGCCATCAAGGTGGAGTATTGGCCATAAGAGAACCAAGATGGTGGGTTCTTTTTCAGCACTGCGGCCACTGTCTTCTTTGCAAACTCTTCGGAAGGAGTTGCTTTTGGACCCTGTGAAAGGGAGGCTCGTAATCTGATTGGTTCTTCAAATTGTTTGTACAACTTCCATTCCGGCATGCTGTTGTAGCTGTTTAGGGCAGAGTTTCCTATGTTTGACTTTACAGCTCCCGGGACAACATTGATGACATCGATTCCAAACGGTCTAAGTTCCATTCTGCATAGGGGTTATTGATGAAATAAGATTCAACCATAAATGGAAATTTTTACATTGAAATGAGACAGAAAACTAAACTGCCAAAATCCCACGAGAAAGGCCATATAGAACGGTATGCAAACAAGGTTTTCTTAAGCCAAACACGCAAGCATAGAGAGCATTAAAAACCATGAGGTGAAAGAGATAATGTATGTTTTTTTTGTCCTCATTTTCCTTTCCAGTAATAGATTGTCCATAAATTCATGATCCATCTTATTTTCAATTGCTTTTCCGTATTCATGATCCAAAGCCTAAAGAAAGAAAGTCCTCCGGTGGATTTTTCTTTCATTGAAGTTGTACCCATGACAATAATGGTAAGTTTCCACATGTGACCACCATAAAATGGGAACCATCAATATGGTTCGTGTCATGATATGGCAGTCAAGTGTCGTACCAATTATGGTAACCATTGAGTTACTCCATTCTAAATGTTTTCTACCCTTCATACTAATAAGCAGACAATGAACTCAGAATAACATTGCAGACCTTAATGTATCAGTTAGTGCATGTAGAGCAGCCTTTGATGCAGTATAAGCACCTGCCCATGGTCCAGGGGCCAAAACAGTAACACTTCCAACGTTTACAATCTTTCCCTTCTTCCTAGAGGCCATGTGAGGGACCACAGCTTGTATCAATCTCATGGTACCTGTTAATGCCAATCAAAGATGGACTTCAGGTTACCCAATCAAGTACTTTTCATAACATCAATACTTTTCTTGCCAGTCAAATATGCAATAAGTGTAATAGGAAGAACATGGAAACCATATTAGTAATCCAAATTTATAGTAGACAGTGCAGACAACTCTCCTATTATGTACAGTAGAAAAAAAAGATTCCGACGAAATGTGAGACGTTGAATCTGATATTAGATACATATCCACGCCCCACATCCATTAGGACTGGACACCTTAGAACCACTTAGATCCGAAATTAAATGAAAGAAGTATTAAACATATATTTTGTTGACCCCGTGTCATTGGCACAGGAATTACTCCTATGTGAATATGAGACTTGGGACACATACCTGCACCCAACACCTAGGAGTCCATGTCAGGCAAAGCCACTAAGGCCAAATTTCATATCTAATTTTCATGACCGAGGTAAATCTAGCTCCAAGTGTAAATTTGGTGATTGAAACACTGATTTCTCTCCATGAGGTGCAGGATTTCAAGCGTTAGCATCTTCTTTTTTTTCCTATTAAGGCCCTGTGTGCTCGAATCAACGTGCTCGAACTATGACTATGAATTTGGTATCATATTCGTGCCAATTTCCATGCATTGGCCTCATCTATCAATACGCTAGTTTCATGTTTTAACCGAAGGATCAGAAGCCTAATCACTGTCTCCCAAGTTCTTATACAACATGACACCCCAAGTTTGATAATACAACAAGAAGTTCAGCATGGAATTTCCCAACAATTGGAAAGGACATAATTTTCTCAAACACCACATTAGCATTCCGCTTTACCTGTAATTGAAATTTCTCATAGTCTCATAGACAAGCAAAGAGGAACAATAGCTGATGTTTGGTTCACAGCAACGAAGTTAGAATGCAATGGTCCCTTCAAATAACCATTCACCCAGTAATAGAAAATGGTACAGAGTGTATGGGATTCAAAATAACCATTCACCAATGCAGGTGTATTCCATGCCAATCCTTTACAAAATCATTCGAACGAATCAAACACCACCTAAGGATAATCAAGATCTGGGTATGACTTTCTTAATCTCTCCAACATGAAATCAAATAAAGACACACAAGAGCTAAGGGCATCTCCAATCTATACTGTACAAATCTATTTCTCCATATTTTGAAGGAAAATATTCTCCAAGACACCATCTATCTTCTTCTTTTCCCCATTTGGAAGGAAGAGATTTGGTAATACAGATATGAAGTATGAAAAGGATAATGGAAGATGTCCTTCATTCACATATTCGAATCCTATTTTGTTCAGTAAATAAGTAGACGTACATTTCAATGTCATAAAATTAGTATCACACATAAGATATTTACAGAATTACAATAGGTTTAAAATAAAACCGATATTGAAATCCTTAATTAAAAAAGTGTTGACAAAATGATTAGATTTAAAGTGATTTTAAAAAAAAAAAAAAAAAAGTAATTGGGTTGGAGTTGGCTTGAATAGACTAGTCCTCCTATAGGGAGATTGTCTTCTTTGGCTTACTCCATACCAGACAATTCATACATACGGTATCAATGGATGACAATCCCGTGTGTGTGACCCTCTAAAATCCGATTTTTTGATAAAATATATTGTATTAATCCTCTCAGACGAAAACATAGAGGTGAAAATAGAGTATTAATAACTGTAAATATTCTCTAAATATTTTAGAGATTCTAATTACAATTACAGTTAGTAATTCAAAAAGTACATACACATACAGAGCATATTACTATATTTTCGTCTATATCTTGAACCAAATGTTAATTTATCCTATTGTTCTCTCTAAAAGTTCCAATTATGTTTTTTTTTTTTTGTTTCCTCGGAATTTTATAAAATATATTGAACATGGATCTCATTTAGAATGTCTGACGAATATCTTTGTTGTCATAACAGAAAGGAAATTGGGAAGTAATTGCAGAGATTCATCTCCATCTTGAAGATGCGTCTTCAAATCTGAAGACCCAAAATCAGTTTTCTAATTTAGATCAAACACAGAGCTTCATCAATGGAGTTTCTCCGCTTTTTACTGGAGAATGGAGATTCTATAAAAATAAACAAGTATAATTGATCTAAAACAGGCATAGAACCAAGCATCAAACAATTGAACTGCAATCCTAAAAACAGCACAAAACACAACCAATACACTAAACTAGATCACACCTACCAAAAACATTTGTATTAAAAGTATGTTCCATTGATGATATGGGGATTTCAGCCAGAGGCCCAACGCACTGAACTCCAGCGTTGTTAACAACTACGTCAATTCGGCCGAACTTGTCCAACACAAGAGAGAGAACGCGTCGGACACTCTCATCGGAAACCACGTCGAGCTCCTGAGGGAAGAACCTGCTGGGGTCGCCGTCGAGGTCCGCCATGGACCGCAGCGACCGAGCCGTCGGCACCACCAGGCAGTTCTCGGCCGCGAAGGCGCGTGCCAGCGCGTGGCCAATGCCGCCAGTGGTGCAGCCGGTGATCAGAACGACTTGCTTGTCGTGAGGATTCATTGGATTTGGGAGATGGGTAGGGCGGACTGGACGAGAGTGAACATCAGAACATGGCGTGTGCACAGTGTACGATGTGTATGTTTATTTATAGGCAAACCAAACAGTTTGACATGAATGGCAGCTGTCGAGATTGTTTGAGATTGTTTGGGTATGTGGGGGCGGTTGGAACCGGAGCGTTGAAACAATAATGATACAGCCACAAACTGTGAACCACAGTCAGCCACAACCTTGCACTGTTCACGTGGGCCCCACGCGGGGGCCCACCCACTTTACCCCAGAAAAAAAAAAAAAAAAACGAAAATTTTCAAAAATGCCCAAATCTGGGTTTCTTTTCATTTTACGCGGGCAGAGAACCAGAGAGCGAGAGAGAAGAGAGGAAGAAGGAAGATCCATCGCACCTCCGACCCTCGACTGCCCTTCACCGGCGACGAATCCTCCGGCAGTCGAACAAATCGTATCAAAGAAGCCCAACCCACTGCCCTCCAACACCGGCGACTCAATCCGACCATCTCTCGACGCCAAACCAGGGTATCTCTCTCTCTCTCTCTCTCTCTCTCTCTCTCTCTCTCTATTCTCCAAGTTCCTAATTAAAAACCACATTGTCCAGAGAAGGGCTAATTTTGCCGCCTGTTTAGTTCATCTGTACCATTAGCAGCTTTCTCGTTTGCCATTTCCCACATCTTCATAGCTGCCCTTTTAGCTATTCTATTATCCTTGTACTTATTGCAACCACTTAACAAAGCCGCCCACGTGTTACAGTTAGGATTCCACGGCATGGTTTCAATACATTTTTCTGTCTCAGAAAGTCGGCCAGATCGAGCTAACATATCCACCAAACAGGTGTAGTGTCTAGGTTTATGGCTTTACACCATAAACCTTCTCCATGGAATTTAAGTACCAAAGGCCTCTATCAACTAACCCGCAATGCGAACAAGAAAATAGAACTACTGAAAGAATTAGCTCATTGAGTATAAGAGATGAATTATTCCTCTCCATTTCTTCAAACAAAATCAGAGATTCACAAAAATAGTGGTTAGTTTGTGGGTTAGCTCTTTACACAATACATTTTTTAGATGTGCTCGACTTTTCCCTCTTGTTTGAAATAGTTATGTGCTACCTTTGCATGTTCATCACCAAGTCTATACAGTGTTAACGAGTTCATTTCATATTCCGCGTATTATACTTACTTGTTTTTGTTTATTTTTAATCTGCAGGTGATGTTTCAGTTACCTTCACCACCATCGGTGATGTGTCCTATGTCTTCCCAAATTGAAAGCGACAAAGAAGTGGAAGAGGTATGGAGTGGAGACAACGTAGAAGAAGAAGAGGTTATGAATGGTTCTCCAATAAAGGAGGATGGTGATGGTAAAACGGCAATTGAGAATTCTGAAGATACAGTTGAGGAACCGAAGATGGGAATGGAATTCGACAGCCCCAACGATGCTTATTTGTATTACTCCAAATTTGCGAAAGAAAAGGGGTTTGCAGTGGCTAAAAGAACTTCGAAAAAGGGAAAAGATGGAGTCTTGATCCATGTAGTTTATGAATGCAGCAAAGGTGGAAAGGCAAGGCTTAGAGGAAGCAACATTGCCAAGCCACGTCCACAGTCAAAAACAGAATGTCCTGCTCACCTTAATATTTGTTTAACCCAGGAGGGAAAGTGGAGGGTAAGTCGGGTTATCTTGGACCACAATTATGAACAAAGTCCGGGAAAGTCTAGATTTTTTAAGAGCAATAGGGTACTTGATTCAAGTACCAAAAGGATTCTTGTGATGAATGACAAAGCTGAGATCAGGTTGAATAAGAGTATTGACTCGCTTCAAATTGAAGCTGGTGGACCTGATAAGGTTCCATATTTGCCGAGGGATTGCCGAAATTATTTGGATAAGGTGCGACGTTTACAACTTACGGAAGGAGATGCTGAGGCAATGAATCAATATTTCATGAGAATGGAAGCTGACAACGGAGAATTCTTTTATGCAATGGATTTGAATGAAGAGGGTCGAGTAAGGAATGTATTCTGGGCTGACGCAAGGAGTAGGGCAGCTTTTAAGGAGTTTGGTGACGTTGTGACATTTGACACAACATACCTTGTCAACAGGTACGACATGCCTTTTGCTCCTTTCGTAGGCGTCAATCATCATGGTAGCTCGGTATTATTGGGATGTGGACTTATCTCCCATGAAGATACGGAGTCCTTTTCGTGGCTATTTAAGAATTGGTTGACATGCATGTCGGGTCGTGCTCCTGATGCAATTATTATCGATCAATGCGCCGCTATGAGGAATGCTATAGAGATTATATTCCCCAATACCCGACATCGATGGTGCATATGGCACATTATGAAGAAGGTGCCGGAAAAGTTGAAAGGGTATGAAGCTTATGAAAAAATAAGTTACCGTTTTCGCTCTGCAGTTTATGATTCACTGACAGTGGAAGAATTTGAGACTGCCTGGGATGCGCTCATAAAAAAGTACGAGCTTCAGAGTAACACATGGTTACATGGGTTGTATTTGGAGAAGGAGCGGTGGGTGCCGGTTTTTGTGAAAGATGTATTTTGGGCCGGAATGTCATCTACACAACGAAGTGAGAGTATGAATGCATACTTTGATGGTTACATTAGTTCAACGACGACCTTGAAACAATTCGTTGAGCAATATGAAAATGCATTGATGAAAAAGGTGGAAAATGAAAAACAAGAAGATCACACTAGTTGGCACACTTTCATTCCTTGCATAACTACCGATGGGTTGGAGAAGCAATTTCAAAGTGCTTACACTCATACCAAGGTTAGAGAGTTTCATGGGCAATATTGTGGGAAAATGGTATGTTCTTTAGGTGAAACAAAAGTAGGTGATGTTGTGACGTTATATGAGGTGAAAGAGTTGATTACAGTTGGAGAAGGAGAAGACCAATTTCAGAAGTGTGTGCCATTTAAAATTCATTTTAATGGTGAAACAAATGAAACTCATTGTAATTGCCGGCTATTTGAGTCTAAAGGAATGGTGTGTAAGCATCAACTGTTTGTGTACCAGCTCAGGGGAATTCACAAAGTGCCAGAAAAGTATGTGTTGAGAAGATGGTGCAAAAATGTGAAAAGGGCCCACACTAAAGTTCGGATAAGTTACGACAAATCCGCAAAAACCATTGAAGCGCGCCGGAATGACAACGTTTGCAATCTCTATAAGGAGATTGCCGACTTGGTGGAGGACAATGAAGAGAGGTATAATGTGGTGATGGCACAGGGGCACGAGTTCAAACGGCAGTTCATTGAAACCCAGGTGATTGAAACCCAGGTTGTTTGTGCAAGCAATATGGTTGATGATAGAGTTGATTCTTTTTCATTTGGAGATGGAGTTATACTTTCCAAGCAAAGCACAAACATACTTGACCCTAAAAGTGTTACTCGAAAAGGGAGACCGCCTTGTAAAAGGAAGCAAAGTATCGTGGAAAAAGCAGTTAAGAAGAAAAGGGAAGCAGTTAAGAAGAAAAGCTTGGCCGCCGGGAAGGCCGCCGTGTCCACCGAACAAGTTAACGTATAAACTTTGTATTGATTTTTTTTGTTGCTAGTTAATATGGCCATATAGATATATTGAATGAGTGATTCGTAGTAATATCATTTGTTAATTTCAGGAGATCGGAGATAATGCGGTAGTCAATGTGGCTACAACACAAGATAGTGTTGTAAATGTCAATGTAAGTAACTAATTAATGAGTTTGGTAATGTCCTGTTACACTCTTAATTTATTGGTCTTGATTTATGTTTAATTTTTTTTATATGGCAGAATTATGCAAACATGGGGCCATTAATGTGGCCAAACGCGGGACCATTTATATGGCCAAACATGATGCCCCATAATTTCCAAAATCCACCGAACTTGATGCCGACCATGCAGAGTGCAATAAGAGGAGGGCCACAAGGTTGGGGAAGGCCACATTCAAGTTTAATGGGAAGTCAATTGCAAGAATGGCAAGGTGTTCAACCAAGTTTTTTAGAAATGATGAATGGAATGAATAATAAGAAAGAGTAGAATACTTGGTTGGTTAATGGAATGTATTGTAGTCTTTTTTTTTTTCTTTCTATCGTATCGTGTATGTATCGTGTCTTGTTAATGGAATGTATTGTACTCTTTTTTTTTTATCGTATCGTGTTTGTATTGTATTCAAGTGATTTTTAATGGAATGTATTTTAGTCTCTTTTTTATGGTATCGTGTCCGTATCGAGTCTTGTTTGTATCATGTCCGTATCGTGTCTTGTTTGTGTCGTGTCCGTATCGAGTATTGTTTGTGTCGTGTCCGTATCGAGTCTTATTTGTATCGTCTCCGTATAGCACAGAAAGTGCAGGAAATAGACTTTAGTTGATGAAACTGCAATAAAAGTGCAGAAAAATCACTTTTGGTTGCTGAAAACTGCTGCAGAAACTGCTATAAAAGATGCAGAAAATAACTTTCGGTTGCTGAAAAATGCTATATGAGTGTTGAAACTGCTATAAAAAGTGCAGAAACTGACTTTCGGTTGCTGAAAACTGCTATATGAGTGCAGAAACTGCTATAAAAGGTGCAGAAAATGACTTTCGGTGCTGAAAAATGCTATATGAGTGCAGAAACTGCTATAAAAAGTGCAGAAATTGACTTTTGGTTGCTGAAAACTCCTATAAAGGTGCATAAAAATGGAGTTATAGTCGTTGAGACTGCCTTACAAGTGTGGAAAATCACTTTAGGTTGCTCAAACTGCTATAAAAGTGGAAAAAATTGAGTTTAGGTTGCTACTTCTGAAAAAAATTGGGCAGCATTTCCCCTATTTTGTTGCATACCCGACGCTTTAGCGTCTCATCAGACAATCAACTGCTAATCCACAACATAAAACTATGAGATAGAATAACACAAAAAGTACCATCAAAGCATAACTAACGATGTGAATATGGAACAACACTTGACTTAATATAATTCAATAACCAAAGTAGAATTAATGGTACAAAACAGACTAGAATCTTTCGCATAACCTTGTCATTCATTACATATTCCCCATTGTCCGAAACGGACTTCAAATTCACTGTTTTCCACTACGTCACCATATTACATAACAAATTACCTATACAAAAGGTGGATAACTAGTAATACACAAATTACAATCCCAATAAGGGAATGGATAACTACAACACAGACTGCATTCCTTATGGTGGAGATGAGTTCCTTGAAGTTGTTGTTGAGGTCGACATTGTATTGAGATGAGTTCCTTGAAGTTGTTGTTGAGATGAGTTCCATGAGTTCCTATCATCTGCCGGAAGCCATGTCAGCTCTACAAAAAAAAAAAGAACAGAAAACATAAATAATCAATATGGGCTGTTAAGAAGAAAAGAATGTTGATGTATAGAAACTTGTTCAAACTATAGGGATTTGAGCATAATCATAACACGTTTGTGTAGCAAAAAGTACAGATGCAATGCTAGGTTTCAGGTCATCACTTGTAATGAGACATGTACAAGGCTACAGCATAATGGCAAGTCATGGATTTGGTTAGGGAAAGTAGCAAAATATGGGGAAAATAAGAACCAACAGTTATTCCCTTCGGAATTACAATAATGATTAGAAGGCAAACCTTGTTCGTCAACGGACAAGTAGACTTGTAATGATCCATGAAGTCTTAGCAAATTTCAAAGCATTTCGCAAACAATATGAAATACTCCTAGTGTGTGTGATGAAGGATTTATGTACATTACTGGTTTCGACGCATGAGAACCCATGGGGTCCGCTGTTACTGCCCGCCCACCTCTATCGATTCAACACCACGTCAATTCGTTTTGAAGGGGCTGCTGGAAACACAAACGACAACAAGCTTCCACGTTCATACCAAAAATCTGAGTTATACTTTCAAGATAAAATGAGGTAGTTTTCTAGTAGTTAAAATTAATTGGGTTCGTCATGTGCAATAATTTCATAAGCTAGAATTGTCAAAGTCAAAGCAATCGTCTTTAGATGCATACCAACCATGACCGACATTTGGGCACACTCCAGTTTGTCTAGGAAATCAGGGCATTCAATTCTAGATTTAAGAAGCTCGCACAGCTGCAACAAAGAACAAAATGAGGCACCGAACTTTCAAATATCAGGTTGATAAGTTATCAACCAAAGCAACTACTGTATCGAAAAGGTCATTCAAAATCATTTGGATGCATCTAGATTTTGTAGAACAGAAAAAGAAAATTGTAGGATACTTGGATTAGATTTCAAGACCAGATAGAAGAATTGATGAAAGAATCATCATGAGCAATCCATTACCAAGAAAACTAATCAATGATGAATCTGGCATTCTGCCTTACTTTTTTTTTTTTTTTTGTTAGTGCATCGGAAAATCAAAGTTCAAAGTTCACACAGAAACAAGCTCGAATCAGGACCAAAACTGGCTTCCAGAAAACTTGAGGGGTTTCCATTCCCTATTATATACCCCCAAAGAACCGTACAGCCTGATACAGACAATAAAGCTTGAGCTATGACTTACTGTGCCTTGCAGAACTTGTTTTCTTGTATCTTCTAACGCTGCAATCTATTAAACAACAGAGAAAAACAACTTTCAGAGCAGTGGTTCAGTCAAATAGTTATGTTCTACTGGACCATATCGTAGTGGCAGATCTCATTACTACAGCTTTTTTAAACGACTTGAAGAAAACTTATTTTGGGACCATATCGTAGTGGCAGATCTCATTACTACAGCTTTTCGAAACGACTTGAAGAAAACTTTGTTGGGGTGATTAGCTTTCTATCCGTTTTAGTAAGGTTAACATATGAACACGATGACAAAGTTCATTAGATCAGACTCTTCAGCTATATGACATTTATGTGCTTGTTTATACAATTTCTATTTGCATTATGGTCTTCTAGCTGATGACAAATTCTACAGAAAATGGAGATTCTTCCAGTTAATGATTTGGACGTTGCACTCCACAATTTTGTTAACAAGGACGACTATTCGGCATTATCTTTAGGAAATTTCAACAGACTTCATATCAACGAGCATATAAATAATTGAAAAGTATTTGAAGAGCAGAAAGATAAAACATCGGAACGAATCTCCAAGTAGGATTTATTAAGACTTAATAATTAATTCGCCATACATTCTACCATATCCTCAACATCAGTAAGGTCCATTACCGATAATACTCTGAAGCAAATTCATTGATTGATTACCCTTTCAAGAAGAGAAAGAAGTTGATAATTATCATGGGCATTCGAGGATCTAGTTTGGTGCAGCATTAAAACTTGTTTTTTTTTTTTTTGGTAAGTGTGCAGCATTAAAACTTGAGGTCTCAAATTCCATAATCAGACCAACATCTCTCACAAACTATCCAATTCAGAGCCGAAAAAGAGTAAACGAAGGCAAGTAAACGATTATAACTTGGAACATGAATAACTCAAACTAGAATCTACTTCTCCTTAAATCCAGTCCGGATAGAAAATTCAGTTAGAAACCAGTTCAATCAATACATCTAATTCAGCAGAATCATGCCCTAACCGCATCCCAAAATCAACAAACTATCCAAAATTCACTCACCTCGTCGGCCTCGTTATCGAGGCACGACGCCGATGAACCCTCCTTTGCAGCACCGTCTGCATCGACAGGGCCGGAGTCACCAAGCGATTGCAGAGCTCTCTGGCACTGCTGGAGAACTGCTTCCAAGGTCTTCCTCTTCACACGAAGTTGATCTCTCTCGGACTTGACCCTCACGTCTACCTCCATAACCCTAACAGCACTTGGGGGTTTGACTGCGGCGTCGTGGTGGTGGAGTGAGGCCGGAGGTGAGTCGCCGGTGAAGGGCAGTCGAGGGTCGGAGGAGTGAGGTTTGAGGTGGGTCGCGATCGATCTGCTTCTTCGTCTCTCTCGCGCTCTCTGGTTCTCTGCCCGCGTAAAATGGAAAGAAACCCAGATTTGGGCATTTTGAAAATTTTCGTTTTTTTTTTTTTTTTTTTCTTCCTGGGTCAAGTGGGTGGGCCCCCCGCGTGGGGCCCACGTGAACAGTGCAAGGTTGTGGCTGTTTGTGGTTCATTGTTTGTGACTGTATCATTATTGGCGTTGAAAACACTTACACTGTGTTTGGTTTAGAATTTTGAGAAGAAATTTTTTGAGAAATTTTTTGAGATAGTGTTTGGAAAAAGTAATAATTAGAGAGAGGTGTAATGATTGGAGAGAGATAGAGAGAGAAATGAGAATTAATGATTGGAGAAAGGGGTATGAGTAGAGAGAGAAAAATGATTAATGATTGGAGAGATGAGAGATGGGGAAGGAATCTTTTTGGAATTTTTTTTGGAAATGTGAACCAAACACAGCCAAATTTTTTTGGAGATGAGAGAAAAGTGATTAATGATTGGAGAGATGAGAGATGAGAAAGGGGTACTATAAACAGCTCAGATATGTGTTGGGTACCGTCACGTGGTATCTAACCGAGAGCCAAATTTTTCTCATTTGGAAGAGACCGAGTTCCCATCGAGTTTTATTAGAGCAATTCCACTATCTATAATGACTATATCCATTTGCCCATTCTAACACTAAAAAGTTGTTAAAAAGTGATCAAGTGTCAAATTTTAGCACCCCTCTCCATTAATGGTGGGGTTCTAAAATAAAACTAAAAAATTTCAAATAGTACTGTATTAATTTACTTTTCCTCCATCTCATTTTCTCGTACTTTCTCAACCCAATTTAGTTACTATTTCTGTCCAATATATTTATCGGGTTCGCAATGGTGGACTTTAAAATAAATTATTTCGTCAAAAAATAACTTTGAAACACATGTGGATTTGACTCATTGGGACATTGGATTATTTCACCTTTCTTTTAGGGCCAGGGCTGTAAAAGAATCGAATCGAGCCGAACCCTATGAGGTTCGGAATCAGTTCGTTAAGGTATAAGTTAGGCTCGAGTTCGGCTCGGGTTCGATTCGAGTCTAGATAAGTGAGCTCAAGTTCGGCTCGTGAAAAAATTTCAAAGCTCGGGCTCGGCTCGGTTGGGCTCGTTAAACTCATACGAGCCGAACCGGGTCAAATTTAGGTTCGAATCCAGCTCGATAGGGCTCATTAGCAATTTGGAACACAAACTGAGAGAGAGAAAGAGATATGCTTCAAAACAATATTACATGTAGATCTACCACAATAATCAAGAAATCAAACAAAAATAAACAAATCTACCACAATAATCAAGAAATCAAAAGAAAAACTACATGAGAAAAAAATTTGAGAACTAAATAGAGTACTCTAGTTACGGATAAAACTCATCTGTTCGTAGTAAAGTACTCTAGTTAGGGATAAAAGAATAACAAATTACATAGGACTTTCTCAACTATAAAATATTTACATCTAGACCCTTAAAGTGTTACTAATTACATATTGACCCAGGTTCGCGAGCCTAACCGAGCCGAATCCACTTAGGTTCAGGTTCGGCTCATGTATGGAACGAGCCTAATATTGAGATTCAAGTTCAGTTCGTTTAGTAGACGAATCGAACTCGAACGAGCTCTTACCGAATCGAGCCTCGAATAACTCACGAACGGTCTAGTTCATTTACAGCCCTAGGCCTATCCGCTGTTAATCAAATCCCATTTCCCAAGAGAAAAATTGGGGAAAAACCACAAAGGAAAAAAAAAAATCAAATCCCCTCTCTAGATCTCTTCATTTCTATCTCCTTTTTCACTCTCCATTGGATTTACTCGTTTCTCTCTCTCTCTCAAGCACTCGATTTCTACGTTTCTCTCCCTCTCTTTCTTTCAATTCCGTTGTGAACAAGAGAAATAGAGTGATGTGTTTTTCTCCTTGGATCTCACTTTCAATCTTTATTCATCAGAACACGCAAATCCAACGACTTCCCAGATTCCGGTGATAAGAACTACGTGTGATTCCGGCAAAATTTTACGACCCCGGCGTGATTCTGGCGAGATACTGGCGAACTCAGGTACGTCTTTCCCCGGATTTTGTGATTCTTTTCAGTTGGAAAAAATGATGTGGCTTCCAAATATAGAAAATTTTAGCATCAATTTTACATCCCCATTGGAGGCTCAGGTTCTATAATTGGCTCTAAATTATAGGTATAGAACCAGTTTTAGATCCCCATTGGACTTGTTCTTATCCTCCGGTCCCCTCAAGTTTTTGATGTTTTTGGATCTCGTCGAGATTCAAAAACATAATCAGAATCCTTCATTTTTTAGAAGTCATGTAAAAGAATATGTGCGCTAAAAATCATTTTGATCGGACTTTGTTTGATGTATGAACGAATCACGTTTAGACGTTCCGGATTTAAAAACATAATTGGAATCCTTCATTTTTTAGAAGTTATCTAAAAGAATATGTGCGTTAAAAATAATTTTGATTGGACTTGGTTTGATGTATGAACGAATCACGTTTGGCTTGGATATTTTTCCAGACAAATTTTACAAAATGAACAATTCCAATCATGTTTTGGGATCCGGAATGGACCAAAAGACAAACAGTTGGAGGGGACTTGACAATAGTACTATTGAAGGGAACTCAGTCCATTTTCCGGGTAGTTCTGCTATTAGAGAATCCATATGAGGCTACCTATTTTAACTTTTAACAAAATGTAGAGAGCCAAACCCCTCAAAACCACCCAAAATCAGCCTCACCAAACAATTGATTAAATTTATTTTTGCTACAGTGACTATTCAAATTTGTTGCGACACTGTTCATGCACCAAAGACACTGTTCACGTACTGTTCACGCACTGTTCACGCTTTTATTATTACTTTTGGGGAGTAGGAGTAGAAAGAAAGAATAATTTAATACAGTGAAGTTAGAATAGAGAGTCTGATTTTGTGAGTTTTTTAAAAAGTGACTTGCTAAATTATAAAGGGTGTTTTTAAAGTTAAATTTAGTGTTTTTTTTGGTGAACCTGATAAGGATGCTCTTATAGTCAAGTAATGAGCGTGCTGTAATGTGAGTATTAAAACATACCGTGAAAGAATCACAAACTATTAATATTTGTAAGAGCATGGATTGAGAACGGGAATGTAGAGCAAAGATTGAGAAGGAGAGTGTAGAGCAAGAATTGAGAGGACCCGAAGAATCTACTTAAAGATTACTCTATCCGTTCCAAAAAGATTATCTAGTCTGCAGAACAAGAACTTAAAAAAATACATTTTCATTGATATTCAGTTAGTAAAGTCATACAACTCTTCTAAGCTGCGGAAACATAAGAGAAACAGTTCTAGAGAGAGTCCAACAGATCTTTTGTACTTAGCTACCATCTTTCTAAATTTAAAAGGTGAGTTTCTATTACCAAAAATTATATATAGAATTGACCAGTCTTCTTTATTTCTTAATTACTTCATCATTTCTATAATAAAAGCAATTATTATTATTCATAATCGTTTGTAAAATTAACATAAAAAGTAAGTTGTGTAGCAGAATGAAAGATCAGCGAATGAATGTTGTTCCATTTCACACATCTAAAAATCATATTTCATACTACTGATAATGTGTCCGGTGTCAAATCATGAAATTATTTTCATAGTTTTATTGTGAAATTGATGGTTTACTCCCGTAAATGGTGCGAAAGGCATATCATACTTGTTTGTTTGATAGGTTGTGTCAAATGTGACCACATCTCCAAAATAATGGTACGCCATGCGAGACCGAGAATCCACCCAAAAAAAATTAACCGCCCTCCCACTTTCGTCACATTGAATTGCATAAAAAAATTGTGGATTCTGTGCTTGTTTGTTCCTAAAGTAGTTGAGGACTGATTGTGCATCCCCGCCATCTAGGTCTCTATGCCTCACATTCCTTAAGTGATTATAACAGTCCCTGTTATCAAATCCAATGTATTCACCACCAAAAATTGATGGAACTTTTGAAATTTCATATTTTCTCTATGAAATGCTTCGGTCAAATCCTTAATTGCTTTCGGCATGTGTCGATTTGACTTCATTTTCATCCTCTTACATGGAGTCACTAATTGATGGTTGTGATTGTCGTCGAAGACTGTTACTTTCCATTTGCAACTCCATTGGTCGAGCACAATCCGCATATGAGCCTTGCATCCACATCTAACGGTTGAACAACTTCTAGGTCTTTTCTTTGGTATCACTTTCTCATGTTCCTCTCTCTCATCATTTCCCTCCACAACACCATCCTTCTGATTATTTGCATTCGCAACATACTTTCCCTCTTTTGCACAAACAAACAGTATACTAGTCACTTCATCCGATCGGTTTTGTCCTTTGCTTGAAGCCCGAGTACTAATCCAAAAACCCTTTTCTCGACCATAACCTTCATAGTGCTTTCGTGCTTCTTCAATTGTCTCAAAAACCATCCCAATTGTCGGTGTTTTTAACCCTTCCACAACGTTATTTGGAGTCTCGGTATCATCTACTTCGACATAAGCTGATTCAAAAGTTTCTTCCATTGTTCACCTACACATAAACCAGACGTATAAGTATATACCACAAATTGAAGGAAAAAGAAAGTTGATTCCTCAAAAGAATCCTTTTGCAAACTTTGAATTCAGTACCTGATTAGCAATAGATTAAAAAATCTAAAGATACCAATGAATCTGGAAAAGGTAATCACAACACTTTTTCTTTTCTGCTAATAGGAAATTGTGGAACCACTTAGCTTTATGTAGTAACTGACTTCCAAAATATTACTTATTTAGTGGCTATAAAGACCTTGTCAACTGGATAATGCCAAACATCAAGACAATGAAAGGCATGCTAACTCATTAATACATCAAAATGCACAACTTTAAATCCAACTAGGGAGTGGAATTAACATGCTTTCCACCAACGAATCCCTCCTTTTTTTCTGTCTGAAACAGTGAGATCCGAAGAACTTTCGGATAAATTAAGAACCACAACATTGAGTTAAGCCAACAACGAGAGGTACTCGTCTCCAACTTGTTACAAGGTTGAAGTAGTGGTTTAGTTAAACCAGTAGCACTATCTATAGAAATTCATGCCTTGAAACCCTAGAAATTCAAAACTCAAATCTATAGAAATTGCAATCAAATGAGAGAGAGAGAGAGAGAGAGAGAGAGAGAGAGAGAGAGAGAGAGAGAGAGAGAGAGAGAGAGAGAGAGAGAGAGAGAGAGAGAGAGAGAGAGCGCTTACCTGAGAATGGCTACCGGAGACTTGTTGTGACGAGCCTGGGGGAGTAAGGACGAGCACACAGAGAGAGGTAGAACACGTGAGAGGGTTCGTCAGCGTCGGAGGAGGAACACTGCGTTAGCGTTAGCGTTGGCGGCAACGGCGTTGGCTCGTCGGGACTGGAGGAGGTAGAGAGAGAGAGAGGACAGTGGCGTTGGCTCATCGGGACTGGAGGAGGTAGAGAGAGAGAGATGTTGAAAAAAATACTGGGAAGGGCTTGATCCAAGCAGTTTTTCGCAAAAACTATACAGTTTTTGCGAAGAACTGCTTGGATCAAGCCCTTGTCGGTATTTTTTTTTTACGATTTCCCGCGTGGACCTTGGAAAACACCTTTTGAACACATTGGACGGCTCGAATTTTCCCAAAACAATTTGCAACACAAAAAAAACACCCCCAAGGCTTCAATCCGGGAGTCCGGAGGAGAAGCCCTGGGTATATATATATATATATATATTAATCAAATATTTACTTTTTGGATTTCTCTTGTTTATACAAATCAAAAAATAATAAAATTTGTCGGAAGATCCAAAATCAATTATCTTTACCAAAATTAATTTATTTTTAATTTAATTTTATGATTACTCTTTTTTGGGAAAAACAAATAAACATTAAAATTTTTCCAAATGTTGAAAAATCCTTTAAGATGGAGAAATTTAGATTCTTAGTTTTTCTTTTTATTTTTGGATAGTTTTGATAAAACAAACCACCAAAAACTTAAGAAAAAAAAAACTAAGAATTTTTATTTGGTTGTCACTTACTTTTTTTGATCTTCCTGCAAATTTTATAATTTTTAGATTTGTATAGACGAGAGACATTCAAATGTAAATGTTTTGACGATATATAAAAGATGCATTAGTTATTGAAACAAAGTCCAAAAAGTTCAAATTTTCTATTAGTTATTTTATTTTGCGTTAGAAAAATAAATTTGTCTTTTATACTTTTCATATGTTAATACTACAAAAAATATATGTTAATTTAAAGTAGTAACGTTAATTGCACTTTAAACTACTTGTGAGGAGGGTATAAGGGTCTTTTGATTCTCATAACACTGTTAGCCAAATTTTAATTGTAAGCGCGTAATTGTATATTAGTTTGTAAAGCAAGGAATGCAGCTGTAAGTTTCAGAACTTGAGGGAGGTCAGTGTAATTTGCCCAAATATATATATATATATATATATATATAGAGTCCGGATCTCATCCGGGACTCCACCTTGCCAATATTTTTTTGAAAATCCGATCCGTCCAATGTGTTCAGAAGGTGTTTTCAAGGGTCCACGCGGAAAATCTTCAAAAAAAAATACCGGGAAGGGCTTGATCCAAGCGGTTTTTCGCAAAACTGTAAATGTACATTTTTTGCGAAAAACTGCTTGGATCAAGTCCTTCCCGGTATTTTTTTTTGAAGATTTCCCGCGTGGACCTTGGAAAACACCTTTTGAACACATTGGACGGCTCGGATTTCCCAAAAACAATCGTTAAAAGCATCAAAACGCTTCAATCCGGGAAATCCGGGATCCTTGATTGGATAATTGCCGTATATATATATATATGTATATATATAGGTTCCACTTCTAATCAGGGATCCCTAACTTTGTTTAAAGTCAAGACCTCACCTTTCCCGATTGAATTTTGATGATCCGAACCGTTCAATGTGTTTAGAACATGTTTTTAAGGGTCCTCGCGAGGAATCGTAAAAAAAAAAAAACGGGAAGGGCTTCATCCGAGCAGCTTTTCATACAACCGTAGATATATATTTTATGAAAAAGTTCTCGGATGAAGCCATTTCCGGTGTTTTTTTTTTTTTTTTGACGATTCCTCGCGGGGACCCTTAAAAATACATTCTTAACACATTGGACGATTTGGATCATCAAAATTCAATCGGAAAAGGTGAGGTCCTAACTTCCTGACTTTAAGCAAAGTCAGGGATCCCTGACTAGAAGATTTCTATATATATATAATTTTTTTTTGTCATTCATCATTCCTAATTCCTAATCTATTACATGGGGGGATGGGAGAATGAGACTTGATCCTGAGATGCAGCGTGGGGCATCCAAGCCGCCACGTGTGCCCAAATATTAATTATCTGCATGAAATAGCATAATCAATCACATCATATGAAATCGCAAGTGAACTTAATAGATTAAAATCAATAATGTAGTCATGTGGTGGGTGGTGGGTGATGGTTATTGGATTGGGAATAGTATTGTGCATGGGCTCACAATAAATGGGGAAGCGGGCCCTGTAGTGAGAGGTTCACTACAAGGGTGTTGTGAGCTCATCCGGCTATTCATCTTGATAATTTATGCTCGAATTTTAATTCAAACAATGAAAGGCTCAGATAATTTGGAGTTCGGATTAAATCCGAGTTGTCGGTGCCGAGATGAATGGCCGGATGGGACTCACTGCCTACAGGCCCCTCATCCCAATAATGGTGCCACGAGATGACGTAATTAATTTTATCCTCATTTAAAGTTATGTAGATTTGAATTAAATTTCAAAAATATATAACCATATAACTATCGAGATACCTATAGAGCACAATAGCTTCCCCGGATCCTGTGGTTGTACAGTTTTATTACGTATACTTAAAAGGTCACTTTAAATTATCTCTCCTGATTACACATTAACCAATATGAAATTTTATTGGTCAGATATGAGGAGATAGCCCCAATTAAATCCAAATTAATCTTGTCTATGACGGTGACTGTATAATTATGTTGGATTTGGGGTACCCGTAGTGACCCATAACATCAGTTTAGTTACCTCAATTGTGGGCCCTCTACAATATGTATTTAGAATTGGAACCGCACAATATGCCGGGAATATTGACTAGTTTATTCATGTAAAAAATCAAATTAATTGGATATTAGTAACCATATAATCAGATGCCATCTATATAAGTAGATTTCAGAGGACTTATAATTGACGTCAGAACCTCAAGTCCAATTTTTAGCTATGCAAAAACATTTCACAAGTCTCTCTGTTAACCCATCACATCCTTCAATAAGATAAACATGAACCATATGTATTTATTAAATGGGATATGCGCGGCATTACCTACAAATTCCCCACCTTTCCCATTAAAAAAGAAAGAAAGAAAGAAAGAAACCCATTTTCCCTTTTTTTTTCCCTCTCCTCCCGGCTTCGCAATGGAAGCTAAAAATGGTGCTCCACGAGAATCAAATAAAGCAAGAAACAAAAAATATACAAGAAGGGATATTCCTCTTCGGTCTTCTGAATTTCTTTCAGAAATGTTGAAGGCACTAATTAGTATACAATCTATTTCACTAAATGTGCATGTGACACTCTTTTAATGAACGAGTCTCTTTATATATTCAATATTGTATTGATGTGATAGTAACACGTTACATTTAGTCTAATAATTTGTATGTTAATGACTATAGCATTACTCTATGACCAATGATTTGTGGCAGAATTTGAATTCGATTTTTATTATTGTTTCCAAATCAGTTTTCTTCCTAATGCACTTCGTTAGTTGCGAATTTGGGGTTTTTTCCCCAAAAGAGCTAAGGGCTTTCCATATGAATTTTGAATAGAAGCTTAAGATTTTTCGTCATAAATAATGAAAGAGTGTGTTTTCCTCATATAGGAAAATAATACGAGTAATATGAAATACTTGTTGCGGATTACACAAAATATAAATGATCGAATAACTTGTTTTACAAGCCCCTACCAATACGCACGTCCTGTGTTAAACCTTTCATGCTGATGGAGCGGTTACTAGAGTTCTCCACTAATCTTCACACGTTGCAAATCCCTAGGATTATTTAATGGTGCCCTAGAGAGAACTAGGAGAGGGATAGATTATGTAGTAATATATATGAGCGGCTACTCTCCAGTCCGGTATCCCGGATTGGAGGTTTTTTGGTGTTTTGAAGCTTTTAAAAGATGTTTTTGCATGATCCGAGTCGTCCAATGTGTTCAAAAGGTATTTTCCAAGGTCCACACGAGATATCTTAAAAAAAAAATACCGGGAAGGGCTTGATCCAAGCAGTTTTTCGCAAAAACTGTATATTTACAATTTTGCGAAAAACTGCTTGGATCAAGCCTTTCCCGGTATTTTTTTTTGATGATTTCTCGCATAGACTCTTGAAAACACCTTTTAAACACATTGGACGGTTCGGATCATGAAAATTTGATCCGGAACTATGAATTCTGGACCGAGGAGTCCCGGACTAGAGAGTTCCTCTATATATGAGAGAAAAATATAATTAATTTTTTTTTATGCAAGGCTATGGGTATTTATAGGTGAGATAAGTAGGAGATAGGGATAAGACTTACTTATCTCTATAGTATTTATCTCTATCACTTAAGTGGTTGAATCCACCTAGGACTTATCTACCTTAAGTGGTTGAATCCACCTAGAATTTGTGCTATTAATCGCATGTAAACGCACCCATAGACCCCATGCAACATCTCCCACTCGTACACAATGGGTATATATTGAATATCCCATTCAACGAATTCCTCAGTCCTATTCTCAACTTCATATGGAAAAATGAAACGTGCGACCAAGCGAGAAAAGTACCAAAAGTAGTGTTATACTAAGTCACCATCTAACTAACATAACACCCAATATCTCGTCTATACCCCAAATCATCTAATCACACCAAATCTTGCACCTCTAATCCTTCTGGTAGCATAACAGAGCCCTGCAAGACCTCTAAATACATTTGTGCTCAAAGATTATAACAACAAACTATAATTGACACAATCACCTGGGCTATGAGCCATAAATCATTAGTGTGATATCAAAATGATCTTTCTTTAGACATTCATGTCAATCCATCTCACCCTGACTGCTTTCCTAGACATGCTCTGTTGGACCGTATAGCTCGTGGCCCTCGGATGACATGCTAAATTAGCAACACCAAGCCTTAACTTTATGTTATAGTTCTACGTCCCAAAGGGTATGATATTATATATATGGACTTACACAATCCAAGGGCTCGCACATTGACGAAGCAGGGATCTATTCTCTCGCATCTTTTTAGGTCGTCTTAAAGCACATACAGTATGATTTTTTATGCTATGGTGGAACTCTCACTTAGGTTATGTCACACTCTAACACCATACAGATCTTGGTTCAAACACTACTCAAACGCCTAACCTGAGTTTTCAAGTCAAGTTCTACTAAAGTTCTTTCTCAAGAATCTCATATCTGGCTTCATACAGGCTTCATGGAGGTGTGGATACGCTCCATGTTCGACTTATTTAGTCTCATCTAGCCCTTTCTAAGGCGAAAAATAAGTATCAAATTTAAATCCTTGTTCAATCTTTGAAAGCCAAGGCGACCACACAATGTGATCATTTTGTGTCTCAACCCGCTTGCAACTCAGCGCCGGGGTGATCACCTGTGTGAGAGGGTCAATCTAAAACTTGGTGACAAAATTTTAATATGATATGTGCACTAATTAACAACATTATGCATTTGCATATCAATAATAGAAAACAAATTTCATTAATGCATATAATACCAAAAGGTGTCCAACAAACTCAAACATATCAGATCCTACGTAAGCCCAAAGCCCTAACATGTCTGTGAAATATGTCTGTGGCAATAGGTTTGGTCAAAGGATCCGCAACCATGTCGCCCGTAGAGATATGTTTTAGGATCACATGTCCTTGCGCAATGATATCATGAATGAAGTGATGACGTGTGTCAATGTGCTTGGTTTGACCATGGTACTTAGGATCTCTTGCATAAGCTATCGTTGTTTTGCTATCACAATGAAGTACAACAACCTCACTCAGATGTCTTGTTACACTCAAGCTTTGAAAAAAGAAAAGAAAAAAGGGCCTCAACCATATTACTGTTTCTTGCTGCTCCATGAAATGTCTCCTTAAAGTATAAAAGCATAGCCAGACATAGACTTACGCTCATCTCTATCAGCGGACCTATCTACGTCACTATAGCCAATCAATCTAAGGGTGCCACCTTGGTAGCATAAGGCAAGGTCTGCAGTTTCTCGCAAGTATCAAAGAATCCTTTTAATTGCACCCCATGGGCAGTATCAGGATTACTTTGATATCGACTGACCATCCTAACTGGGAAACATATTTCGGGTCGAGCACACATCATATCATACATTAGACTACCAACTGCACTTGGATATGGAACTTTTTCCATTTGCCTCTTTTCTTCTTTTGTTTTAGGACTTTGCTCAGTGCTAAGAATCTGACCCTTCTCAATTGGATTATCTATGGGTTTGGAATAGTGCATACGAAACCGTTCTAAAATTCTCTTTTATATAAGTTTCTTGAGACAAAACTGAGAAGTCTCTTAGAATGATCTCTTGAGATCTTAACCCCGAGCACATAATCTGCTTAACTCATGTATTCATCTGAAATGTGATGGACAGCCACTCTTGAGTGGCTTTGATTGACTCTAAATCATTTCCCGCTAGCAAAATATTGTCCACATTTAATGAGAAACTTATTCTCAATTTTTTTAACATACACACAATGGTCCTCTTCCATCATCGTAAAGCCCATAGTAATAATGGCTTGATGAAACCAAATATACCATTGTCTAGACAGTTGTTTCAGGCCGTAAATGGAACGTTTTATGCAGCAAACCTTGCGCTCTTGTCCCTTGACCTGAAAACCCACCAGTTGATCCATATAGATCTCTTCGTCTAGTTCTCCATTAAGAAATGTTGTCTTAACATCCATTTGAAACAATTCCAAATCTAAATGTGCGACGATTGCGAGAATGAGGCGAATCGAAACAAATCTCACCACAGGGGAGAATGTCTCCTCATAATCTGTACCCTCACGTTGGGTATAGCTTTTCGCCACAAGTCTGGCCTTATACTTGTCAATTGACCAATCAACCTTGTGCTTAATCTTTAGGACCCATTTGTTGCCTATGGTTTTGCGCCCAGGCGGAAAATCAACTAACTCCCAAACTTTATTCCTAGCCATTGAACTCATCTCTTCCTACATAGCAATTGTTCATTTATCTGAAGTAGGTGACTTGATAGACTCTTCAAAGGAAGTTGGCTCATCAATATCCACTGAAACAGTCATGAAGGACTCACCTTCAATCTTGAAGCAACGACGAGGAACTGTTCCACGCTGGCTCCTTTGAATTTGTGGATCTTGAGAGTCTTCTAGTGGTACACTCCTAGTAGGTGAAGGATCGCTGGCACTATCTCTAGCAACTATGGGATGAGAATACATATCCTCATCTTGCATATGAGATGGAGATAAATCTCCTAGTGGTTCCTCTATCTCATAGAGCTCAAGATCCTTTTTAACCTCACCAATGCTTGAAAAATCCTCCTCTATAAAATCCACGTGACGTGGCTCAATTTAAGTTTTTCCACCATCAGGGTGTTCACCACACAAAACATATCCCTTAGACTGCTCAGAATATGTAATAAAAACACATTTATTAGCTCTAGGCCCAACTTTCCATGTTTATGGGAAGTATTGTGAACTTACCTAGTAGTTCTCTGTGGATGTAAGCCTTCTAAATTAGGCTTTCTGGCATTCCATAACTCATATGGTGTGGAAGGAACTGATTTTGAAGACACTCGGTTAAGGACGTAGGCAACAGTCAAAAAAGCATATCCCTAGAAACTTATCGGGAGATTTGCTTGCGCCAGCATCGGCCGAACCATATATCAAGAAGAGTTCAATTCCTTCTTTCAGCCACCATTTTGTCGTGGAGTACCAAGAATTGTCAATTGTCTCCGTATCCCTTTTTCTTCACATAATACTTTGAACTGATCAGACAAGTATTCTCAGCCCCTATCAGTTTGAAAATTTTTAAGTTTCTCTCTTTTTGATTCTCAACCTCTGCTATAGAGCGCTTGAAACAATTAAAAGCTTTAGAGCGGTGAGACAACAAAAACACTGAGCCAAAACATGAGAAATCATCTATCAATGTTATACAGTAGGATGCGCCATGTCGTGCCTTGACATTCATTGGTCTGCAGATGTTAGAATGGACTAGCTCTAACGGCTGAGAAGCCCTAAAAGCCTTACCAAAAGGCTTTATGCATGCTTTACCAGCCAAACTAGGCTCACACGTAGGTAGACTTACTTTGGCGAGGGAGCCCAATAACCCTTCTTTAGTCACTCTAGCCATTCTTTCTTGGCCTATATGGCCAAGCCTTCCATGCCAGTTTATTGAACCAGACACAATATCAGAAGCAGAAGAAGATGCAACACAAATAGCAGAATTATTAAAATTTTAATCAAGATCCAACATAAAGAAATCATTCTGCAAACTACCCTGACCATAAAAGGTTTTCCCAAGATAAATAGACAAACTATTATCCTCAAACTGAAAAGAAATCTTGACTTCAATAATGCTATAACTGAAACTAGATTACATCGGATAGTGGGTGCATGAAGCACATCATGAAGAAGTAAATTACGCCCAGAACGCATCTTGAGTTGGAAGGTCCCAACTCCCAAAACCTCTTCTTGCGATCCATTGTCCATTATTACGTAGTGTCTACCTACTGATATCCGATGATAATCTACAAAACTAGCTCGATCTCTCGCTACATATTTTGTTGCTCCCATATCTACAATCCAACCAAGCAGAGAATGAGTCACAAACACATGTAAGCAAACAAAAACATTTAAAGAGCTAGTGTTAGTGTTTACCGTCTTCATCTCAGAACATTCCTGAGCAAAGTGACCCTTCCATCCACAATTATAGCATTTAAGTTTGGACTTATCCTTTCCACCAGGCTTGCCTTTGTGACGCTTTGTTATTTTTGCCTTCTTTTGGCGCCAGATTTTTAGCCCGCCCTTGTCTAGCCCCTTTTTGCTGTCCTTTGCGCTGGGGCCTATAACCCTTGTGTTGCCCAGCTTTAGCGACAAGTGCAGCACTGCAGTTCGCATCTATGCTCTCCGCAACTAGTTGAAGGTGCCGAGAGATATCATCAAAATTCTTGATCCCTTCATTGTGCGTAATCACTAGTTTCACATCTTTCCACAAAGGTTTAGGAAGGGATCTGATCATGATAGCCAAAATCTATTGCTCATCAGTGAGATTATTGCCACAGTTTTCATTTCTCTCATCATAGCTAACATCACCCTAAGGTGCTTAGCCATAGTATGCTTTGGCTCCATCATATATTGATTGAACCTCAATGTAAGGGCACAAAGCCTTGTTGCTGATGTGCCTCCATATTTTAGGTGCAATTGATCCCACATGTCTTCGGCAGTTGTGAAATTCTCAAATTCACCAAGGTTATCGTGCACGCAACTGGGCAAGGTAAAGCACGTACTTTTGTCCTTCTTACGCTAGGGATGGCAATTGTGACCGAACCGATGGGTACCCGAACCGTAACCGGTTTTACCCGAACCATAACCGAAATATTACCCGTGGGTATGGGTATGGTATAGGATATGGGATAACCGAACGGGTTCGGTTCGGTTATGGTTTGACCTTGTAACCGAACCGGTACCCAAACCGAACCGAACTTCTATATATATATATATATATATATATATATGATATCATCCCACAAAATCTTCTTGACCAAGTTGATTATTTCTACTCCAAACAAAAATTAAATTCCCATCAAAATCAATTTCCTAAACTCCTCCTCTTCATTGCAAAATATAAAGTTGCTTGGATTTTCAAATGGAAATATGTTATCTCCGATAATCTTGTCTGCCGCCAATTCTTGGTCAAATGGTGGAATAAGTTCAATATCCAGCAAGTTATTGATCAAGTCCAAAATGACTTTAAAATAAAAGTCCCAAAACCAGTCCAGATCCATGACAGACCTCCATCACCATATATGATTTCCAGTATCAAGCTTGATAGTCCCACTACAAGCTCCCCACCTCCAAAATCACCCAATCAGACAATAATCAAATTCGCCCAACAACTCATTATGCAAGCTGCTCAAAATCCAAATCAAGAAGCCAGCAAAGCATTACTCCAAATTGCTACTGACATGCTTAGTCAGGGTCAAGAAACAGAAGCATCCACTTCCTCAACACCAGAACAAAATCCATTCGATTCTCTATTTCAAGATTCTCAGGACCCCAATGAATTATAAATACTAACTTTTATTCTCTGGTGCAGGATCAAGATCAAGAATAGTCAATCATTTATCCAAGAACAATACCTCTATTATCACTCACTGATAATAGCTGAGAATCAATCATCCCCACTGGATGATGGTGAAAGCGTGAGTACAATATAAAGGTGTATAAAAATGAATCATAATCAAATTGAACTTTCCCTTTTAATTAATCCTCTAGTTACTTGGGATGAGGTCAATAGGAGGAGACATATCCGTGATCAATTACACAATCTTTGGACACATTTCCTTTTAAAACCTAATACCAAAGCAAATATCAAATTCTGGTTACGAAGCATGAATCATCTTCTTGCTTTTTATGACAAAACAGCCTTCAGTCATCCAACCCTCAACAATGAAATCATTTTCTTCAACGACAATGAAAAAACTGATTACTATTGGTTCAAATTGTTAGTCAAACGACTACACAGGAAACTGAGCTTCTTATCTCAGCCATGACAGTCGTACAAAACAAGCGAAACAATGATGGCTATATCAAAAGATCAACAGCAAGATCAAAATCAGCTTCCCCATCAAAGCAAGTGGTTATGGGAATCACTTTCCATCAAAAGAATGACTCAAAAGTCAAGCAATTATGGGAATCACTTTCCCACCAAAGTCATCATCACCATCCAACGATGGCATCCAACAAAAGAAGAAAAGAATCTACCACAGCAAAAGCAAGATTATTTTCCACAAAAACCCAATTTCAAGCATCAGACAACAAGCATCTACTAGTGGAACTTTCCACCGAAAGAATGACTCAAAAGTCAAGAGAAGAATCATTACCAGAAGAAATCAATTACCACAAATCAAAAGAGGAATCAATTGCTTCTCTTTTCCACCGAAAGAGGGCACCCAAAGTCAAAAGAAGAATTATTAGTCTTTACTTTTCAAAAGAAGAATGATTGTAAATAGGGTTCCTTATTCTATAAAAGGAACCCTATTTACAATCATTCTTAAATCAGGATTATGAGGACATAAATCAAAATAACCCAAGTCTGGCAAATAGTCAAATTATCACACAACCAGAACCAGTAATAGAAACTTTAAATGTAATTACACAGGTAAACAAAACACGTGACACTACTTCACAAGAACTTCAACATGAGATAAAAGAAGTCAAAAAACAAATTAGGGAAATAAAACAACATGATGAGAGTATCCAAAACTCCAAGTATAACCAAGCACGACGTCACTCTAGAATCAATGAAATAAAAAACTATAAAAATAATATCCACAATCTTCCAGCAGAACCAGATATAATTTCAATTCAACGATGGAATACTTATATCAACCTCAAAATTCATGATATGGAAATAGAAACAGTTGCGCTAGTAGATACTGGAGCAGATATGAATTGTATTCAAGAAGGATTAATACCCACAAAATATTATCATAAAACAATTGAACAATTAGTATCTGCCAATGGTAGCCAAATGGATATTCAATACAAATTACCCAAAGTACATATTTGCCAAAATAATGTATGTTTTCAAACATCTTTTATTTTAGTTAAAAACATGACAGATAATGTAATTCTAGGTTTACCTTTTATTGGTATGATATACCCTTTCACAACAAATAACATCGGTATAACTACAACACACTTAGGAAAAGAAATCACTTTTAAATTTTCAAAACCTCCTGAAAAACGAGAATTAAAACAATTAACACTCCTGCAACAAAAAACTCAACAATTAAATTATCTCCAAGACGAAATAAAATATAAACAAACAGAAGAACAACTTACAAATAAATATTTAATTCAACAAATAGATAAATTTAAGTATCAATTAGAAAAAGAAGTATGTTCAAATATACCTAGTGCTTTTTGGCATCGCAAAAAACATATTGTAACATTACCATATATCAAAGATTTTAAAGAAACAAATATACCAACAAAATCCAGGCCTATTCAAATGAACCCAGAAACAATGGAAACTTGTAAACAAGAAATACAAACATTACTTGATAACCATATTATCCAAAAAAGTAAATCACCATGGTCTTGCCCAGCTTTTTATGTCAACAAAAATGCTGAGATAGAACGAGGAGTACCTCGCCTAGTTATAAATTACAAACCACTAAATACTGCCCTCGAATGGATTAGATACCCAATTCCTAATAAAAAAGACCTCATTAATAGATTACATAATGCTACAATATTCTCAAAATTTGATCTTAAGAGTGGATTTTGGCAAATACAAATTCACCCAAAAGACAGATACAAAACTGCTTTTACAACCCCTTTCGGACATTATGAATGGAACGTAATGCCGTTTGGATTAAAAAATGCTCCAAGTGAATTTCAAAATATAATGAATGATATATTCAATCCATTTAGTCATTTTATTATAACATACATTGATGATGTACTAGTTTTCTCCAAATCAATAGATGAACATTGGAAACATTTAAAATCTTTTTTACAAACCATTAAACATAATGGCTTGGTGGTCTCAGCCCCCAAAATTAAATTATTCCAAACAAAAATTCGATTTTTAGGATATAATATATATCAATCTACTATAACACCAATTGATAGGGCCATCCAATTTGCTGACAAATTTCCAGATGAAATTACTGATAAAAACCAATTACAAAGATTTTTGGGATCCTTAAATTATGTGTCTGAATTTTACAAAAATCTCAGACCAATATGTCAACCGCTATTTGAAAGACTAAATAATAATCCACCAGCTTGGACATCAACACAAACCAAGAAGGAAATTGGGAATTGAAATTTTGATCAAACTGGATGAACCAAGAGTGGGAGAATTTTGAATTTTCATGTAGTAATGCATAAGACCAAGCATTGATGTAATCATAGTAATTAAAAAATAAGTCATTATTTGGTAGTGGATGAAGAGAGGAGGGATGACCCCAATCTGAAATATTAATTATTTTGTGGATGTAAAATGATTGGTAATTAATAACGTTATTATCTTTTTGGGTCATAAACTTGTTTGAAAACAACCGAATGAGTATGCTCAAGAATGTTTTTGTAAAAAGATATCGATTTGTCAGGATTATGAGGAACAAAATGCCAATTTTCTGGAAAATAATGTAGAGCAAGATCATTTGGATTTTTGATATGTTGAAAAGATGGCTCTATATAAAATAGATTTTGTAATTGAGATTTTGGAATATAAACAGTTTTTGCTGGAATAGTGGGTTGGGAAGAGGTTCCTATGATTTGGTTGACCGGGGTGTAATTTTGGGTAATTGGTGGGTAAGCTAGTGAGGAACTAGACCCATATTGGCTTTTTGGTGTTGGGTTGAGGACTTGGTACCTATTGACTAGTTCAATAGGGGGAATAGCCATAGCACTGGTTGTGAGAGCTAGTTGTTTTTGTGGTGTTGTTGTTATCTTGCTACCATTTTTGTTCTTTTCTGCCATATCTGCAAAATTAATTTAATAAGAATTCTCGAGTGAGAAAATCAGGAATTGAATTTTGTTCACCTCTAATATATTCTATATCAAAGTAAAAAATACTTAATATAGATTGCCAGCGAGCAAAAATTTGTTTGCTAGCTACGTTTTTGACATCTTGTTCCAAAATATGCTTTGCACTTTTACAGTCAATTCGAATTAAAAATTTTTGGTTTAAAATATCATCTTGAAATTTTGAGATGCATAATACTAGTGCTAAAATTTCTTTTTTGATAGTGCTATAATTATTTTGTGTTTTGTTCCATATACCGGAATAATATCGAACTATTTGTATATTATGCATGATTTATGGCTGGTCTAGACCGCCTAATTTGATTACTCTGTTTTAATTATACTTTAATATGTCTCTTAAGACTCTCCCTTCCGCCCCCCCTATGGTATCAGAGCCAAGTCGTGAGTAGTGAGTAGGAGGTGGTTATGCCGGGTGGTTAAACCAGTTTACTGTAGGATGTAGAATACAGTTATACTCCAAATAATCCGTGCATTATTATCAAGTGCTTGTTGTTGTTTAATTAATAGTTTGGCCGTAGATCTGCGAACTGCCACGCTACATCAGGTCACCCAGGTTCCTAGGTTCCCATTTTAAGGTGTGTAAATCCCGAGGTAGGGTAGCCGTTTTTGGGTGTGGATGGGGTATGTACCTGGTGGCGTATGTGCCTTGTAGGAGATAAACCGTCAAATTATTAAACTAAACAATTCAAGTAGTTGAGATAATATACAGATTATTTACAGTATAAAATACGCTACACTCTTACTCTTTTGGTATAACTTACCTTGCATAACTACTCCTATTACTCCTACCACAACTTCGAATGTTCAATAACAAAATGATAAACGAAAATAATGAACCTTTAGATTCCACATATTTCTTTATCCATGGTGAAAGATTATCCAAAGAATTTAATTCCTTAGGAAATATAGAGCGACGAAAAAATTATCGACAATTATTTACTAAAAAGGAGCAATATCATATTTTCTCCCAATGGCAAAATTTGCTAAATCAAAATAAAACGGATATTCAATTCCTAGATTACATTGAAAATATACATATTAACAAACATAAAACAACAACCAAGGAGTTATGTACAACAACAACAATTCCAGAATTAAATGACAAAGATATGCTAATTGAACTAATCAGTAGACTAGAAAATCCAAAACTAAAATTACTCTATACTCAAAAATTGAAAGAAATATTACCAAACTTTCACAAAATAGAACCTATAATCTTAAATCAGGATTATGAGGACATAAATCAAAATAACCCAAGTCTGGCAAACAGTCAAATTATCACACAACCAGAACCAGTAATAGAAACTTTAAATGTAATTACACAGGTAAACAAAACACGTGACACTACTTCACAAGAACTTCAACATGAGATAAAAGAAGTCAAAAAACAAATTAAGGAAATAAAACAATATGATGAGAGTATCCAAAACTCCAAGTATAACCAAGCACGACGTCACTCTAGAATCAATGAAATAAAAAGCTATAAAAATAATATCCACAATCTTCCAGCAGAACCAGATATAATTTCAATTCAACGATGGAATACTTATATCAACCTCAAAATTCATGATATGGAAATAGAAACAGTTGCGCTAGTAGATACTGGAGCAGATATGAATTGTATTCAAGAAGGATTAATACCCACAAAATATTATCATAAAACAATTGAACAATTAGTATCTGCCAATGGTAGCCAAATGGATATTCAATACAAATTACCCAAAGTACATATTTGCCAAAATAATGTATGTTTTCAAACATCTTTTATTTTAGTTAAAAACATGACAGATAATGTAATTCTAGGTTTACCTTTTATTGGTATGATATACCCTTTCACAACAAATAATATTGGTATAACTACAACACACTTAGGAAAAGAAATAACTTTCAAATTCCTAAAACCATCTGAAAAACGAGAATTAAAACAATTAACACTGTTACAACAGAAAACTCAACAATTACACTATCTCCAAAACGAAATAAAATATAAACAAATAGAAGAACAACTTACAAATAATAACTTAACTCAACAAATAGATAAATTCAAGTATCATTTAGAAACAGAAATATGTTCAAATATACCCAGTGCTTTTTGGCATCGCAAAAAACATATAGTTACTTTACCTTATACCAAATATTTCAAAGAAAGCAATATACCAACAAAATCCAGACCTATTCAAATGAATCCAGAAACAATGGAAACTTGTAAACAAGAAATTCAAACATTACTTGATAACCATATTATCCAAAAAAGTAAATCACCTTGGTCTTGCCCAGCTTTCTATGTCAACAAAAATGCTGAAATAGAAAGAGGTGTACCTCGCCTAGTGATCAATTATAAACCACTAAATACTGCCTTAGAATGGATTAGATACCCAATTCCCAACAAAAAAGACCTCATTAATAGATTACATAATGCTACAATATTCTCAAAATTCGATCTTAAAAGTGGATTCTGGCAAATACAAATTCATCCAAAAGACAGATACAAAACTGCTTTCACAACCCCTTTTGGACATTATGAATGGAATGTAATGCCATTTGGATTAAAAAATGCTCCTAGTGAATTCCAAAATATAATGAATGATATATTCAATCCATTTAGTCATTTTATTATCACATATATTGATGACGTACTCGTCTTTTCTAATACAATAGACGAACATTGGAAACATTTAAAATCTTTTTTACAAACCATCAAACACAATGGGTTAGTAGTTTCAGCCCCCAAAATTAAATTATTTCAAACAAAAATTCGATTTTTAGGATATAATATATATCAATCCACTATAACACCAATTGATAGAGCCATCCAATTTGCCGATAAATTTCCAGATGAAATTACTGATAAAAACCAATTACAAAGATTTTTAGGATCACTAAATTATGTGTCAGAATTTTACAAAAACCTCAGACCAATTTGCCAACCACTATTTGAAAGACTAAATAACAATCCACCAGCCTGGACACCAACCCATACTAATATTGTGCAGCAGATCAAAACATATGTCAAAATATTACCATGTCTAGGGATTCCAACAACAAACTCGTTTAAAATAATACAAACAGATGCTTCTGACATAGGATATGGGGGCATTCTTTTACAAAAAATCAATTCAACTTCTCCTGAACAAATAGTTAGATATTATTCAGGCATATGGAACAAAACACAAAATAATTATAGTACTATTAAAAAAGAAATTTTAGCACTCGTATTATGTATCTCTAAATTTCAAGATGATATTTTAAACCAAAAATTTTTAATTCGAATTGACTGCAAAAGTGCTAAGCATATTTTAGAACAAGATGTAAAAAATGTGGCTAGCAAACAAATTTTTGCCCGCTGGCAATCAATATTAAGTATTTTTCACTTTGATATAGAATATATTAAAGGTGAACAAAATTCAGTTCCTGATTTTCTAACACGGGAATTCTTATTAAATTAATTTTGCAGATATGGCAGAAAAGAACAAAAAAGATAGCAAGATAGCAACAACACCACAAAAACAGTCAGCTCTCACAACTAGCACTATGGCTGTTCCCCCTATTGAACTAGTCAATAGATACCAAGTCCTTAACCCAACACCAAAAAGACAATACGAGTCTAGTTCTTCATTAGCTTACCCACCAATTACCCAAAATTACACCCCAGTTAACCAAATTATAGGAACCTCTTCCCAGCCAATTATGCCAGCAAAAACTATGTACATTGCCAAAACCCAATTACAAAACCTATTTTATATAGAACCATCTTTTCAACATATCAGAAATCCAAATGATCTTGCTCTACATTATTTCCCGGAAAACTGGCATTTTATTCCTCATAATCCAGACAAATCCATCTCTTATTATAAAAACATTCTTGAGCATACTCATTCTGTTGTCTTCAAACAAGTTTATGACCCAAAAGATAATGACGTCATCAATTACCAATCATTTTACATCCACAAAATAATCAGTATTTCCGATTGGGGTCATCCCTCCAACCTCCAGCCCCTACCAAATAATAACTTATATTTTAATTATTATGATTACATCAATGCTTGGTCTTATGCATTACTTCATGAAAATTCAAAATTCTCCCATTCTTGGTTCTTCCAGTTTGATCAAAATTTTAATTCTCCATTTCCTACTTGGTTTCTCCGCTGGTGGTCTCAAATGGGAGCCAGTAATGATATCATCCCACCAAGTCTTCGTGACCAAGTTGATTACTTCTACTCCAAACAAAAATTAAACTCTCATCAAAATCAATTTCCTAAACTCCTCCTCTTCATTGCAAAATATAAAGTTGCTTGGATTTTCAGATGGAAATATGTTATCTCCGATAATCTTGTCTGCCGCCAATTCTTGGTCAAATGGTGGAATAAGTTCAATATCCAGCAAGTTATTGATCAAGTCCAAAACGACTTCAAAACAAAAGTCCCAAAACCAGTCCAGATCCTCGACAGACCTCCATCACCATATATGATTTCCAACATCAAGCTTGATAGTCCTACTACAAGCTCCCCACCTCCAAAATCACCCAATCAAACAATAATCAAATTCGCTCAACAACTCATACAGCAAGCTGCTCAAAATCCAAATCAAGAAGCAAGCAAAGCATTACTCCAAATTGCTACAGACATGCTTAGTCAGAGTCAAGACACAGAAGCATCTACTTCCTCAACGCCAGAACAAAATCCATTCGATTCTCTATTTCAAGACTCTCAAGATCCCAATGAATTATGAGTACTAATTTTCTTTTTCTGATGCAGGGTCAGGGTCAGGTATTACTATTTTTCAAGAGCATTACCTCTATTATCACTCACTGATAATAGCTGAGAATCAATCATCCCCACTGGATGATGGTGAAAGCGTGAGTACAAAATCAAGTGTGTGCAAAATGAATCATAATCAAATTGAACTTTCCCTTTTAATTAATCCGTTAGTTACTTGGGACGAGCTCAATAGAAGGAGACGTATCCGTGACCAATTACACCATATTTGGACACGTTTCCTTTTAGAACCCAATACCAAAATAAATATCAAATTCTGGATAAGAAGCATGAATCATCTTCTTGCTTTTTATGACAAAACAGCCTTCAGTCATCCAGCCCTCAATAAAACAATCATTTTCTTCAACGACAATGAAAAAACTGATTATTACTGGTTCAAATTGGTAGTCAAACGACTACGCAAAAAATTATTGTTACTATCCCAGCCATGACAAAATTCAGCATGTGGAACAACATTTTCCACCAACATCATCATCAGCAAGTGCAATTGAAGACCAAGACAAATGAAGAATCGTCCTTTTCACCAAAAAAGGGATTTTTCAAGGCCAACTTTCCCACTCATTACCATCATGTCCCTCAAACTTTCCATAAAATAATTATGGGATCAGCTTTCCAACAAGACCAACGCAAGTGGAGCATTTCTTTCCGACAAAAAGAAGACCCAAAAGTCTCAAAGGCAAAATCATTATCAGCACTTATGGAAGACCAATTATTTTCCACAATCAAGACCAATTCCAATTATGGAATCCACATCAGCAAGTGGCATAAAAAATCTCCACAGAGAAGGTATCCAAGTCAAAAGCAACATCATGGGAAATTCCACGAAAGACCAAAAGAAACTCTTTCCCTCCAAAAAAGGAATCCCAAACCAAAAGCAACATCATGTCTCTCTTTTCCACCGAAAGAGAGCCTCCAAGTCAAAAGTAACATCAAGTGCTCTTTACTTTTCTTAATTATAATGATTGTAAACAGGGTTCCTTATTCTATAAAAGGACTCTCAAGATCAGTAGTTAGGCATCGGTTTTTTTTACCAATCTTCTTCTTCCTTCAAAACCTTCTGAACTCTGCCCTCCCTCTCATATCTCGACCCATCTCTCTCAACTCTTCCTCCCCCCCATATGTACCAGTAGCTTCAAGTAAGCCTTTCCATTTCAATACAATGATTTGAATTTACATTTTCAATATCTGTTTTAATTATTGTCTTTATTATGGCCGGTTCTATCGCCCTTATTATTATGCATGATTTATGGCTGGTCTAGACCGCCTAATTTGATTACTCTGTTTTAAATTATATTTATTATGTCTCTTAAGACTCTCCCTTCCGCCCCCCCTATATATATATATATATATATATATATATATATATATATATATATATATATATATATATATAGGAAAACCTTCACATAAGGGTCCCTTATGGGAGGTGAAATGCGGACTCCTCCTCACAGCATCCAAGGGCTCACATTTAAAAGCCATTCTCGCGGGTTAAAAGGTCCAAAACAGGTTAACCCATAAAGGGTTCGCAGGTTAAACTTCAATCGGGTTACATCTCTCATCCCAGACCATTTTCCCCAAATCAAAAATCAATCGACGCTCTCTCTCTCTCTCTTCTCAACGACGACGATGAAGAAGAACCCCAAGGTTCGGGATCTCTCTCTCTCTCTCTCTCTCTCTCTCTCTCTCTCTCGCGCGCGTTCTCTCTCTCGCGCGCGCGTTCTCTCTCTCTCAACCATTCTCTCTCTCGATTTCTAGGGTTTCCGGTCGCATCTGGACTTTCAAATTTCAAACATCTAGGGTCAAGCGAAGAAGAAGATCGAGGAGAAGAAGGAGAACAAGGAAGAATCGAAGGAGAACAATGTTCTTTCAATTGAACCGAACACCAAGACCAAGGTATCTCTCTCTCTCTCTCTCTCTCTCGTTTTCGTTTTCTGTCCGTACTGAAGTTCGATTCTAGGGTTTTCACTTCGTTTTTTTTTTTTTTTTTTTTTTTTCCGTTTTGTGTTCTGGGTTTTGGCTTCAAGAATGTAGGGTTCAAGAATGTAGGGTTTCGATTTCGTTTTCAAACGTGATTTCAAACACCTACGGTTTCGATTTCAACCATTGAGTGTGTGGCTGTGTGTTCAAAATCAAGAAATCTAGTATGATACATGTTCGTTTGGTGTATTTTGTGGAAAAACTAGGGCTTTCTCTCTCTGCGTCTGGTTCGGGTGTGGAAAAAATTAGGTATGGGCCGTAAGAAATATGTTCTGATGTGGCTATGGCTATGGAAAAAATAAACTCTGAATCTTTAACTTTCTGATTTATTTATATGTTCATGAATTTAGTAGTTTTGGATAGTGGACAGTGTGTGGGATGGTTGTGGAGTATTATGAGAAGTTATGTCATGGTGTTAGATAGAATGTGAACTGATGTGAGATGGATTTGGGTACGAGTATTCGGTGTGGCTGTGTGGTCAAAAGCTCCTCGAGATGGAGTTCCTGTTGTAAACACCTTGTTAGGTCCTTTTATCACCTATTATCAACACATATTTGACTCCTTGATATCATGCCTGATTGCTTGAAAATTTCGTATTTTCCACTTTTTTAAGCTAGTGATAGAAGTATCCAACTCCTTGATCCCCATACCTTGAGATGCAATATTGCTTTACTGCGAAATGTTTGTGCCAAATTAGTTCTGCTAGGTGTATATACTATGTAGCACCGACACAAACATGCGACATGGACACGGACACAGACACTCCAACTCTCAAATTTCAAAAACAATAACTGTTAAAAATGCAAGTTAATGAACTTGTTGTATACTTGTAGTTCAAATGCTTGTTACGTGAATGGGATTGTTTCATTTGGGCTTCTGCAAATGAATTGTGTTTTCCTAACAGTTTAGTTTTTCTATTTTTTTAAATTTTCTTATAAGACTTATCGTAAGTCACCAAGTCCACCTTTTGTTGTATAATATTTTGATTAATTCATATATTTTTTGTGGCAGTTTATAAACTTGGCAGACCCAAAAAAACAATCATGTCTACTTCAAGCAATGGATGTACCATTGCAAATGACTACCTTAGATTTCGAAACAAGACTTGTTGGTTTGGCCTGAGAGCTGCTGTGAGGATCTCAGAATCAGAACGTAATCCGGGAAGGCTCTACTATGGGTGTCCAAAGGAGATGAAAGATGAAGGAAGATGCAACTATTGGAAGTGGTGCAATCCAATTGGGTATCATCCAGAAAGTGATGAGGGTATGAATGAGGTGAATCTGAAGAAGATTGAAGAACGTGTTCAAGCCATGCAAGTCGTAGTGGAGAGTTTGAAATATAGAGTCAATGTACTCATGTTGTTCATTGTTCTACCTTTGGTAGTTGTACTTGTTAAGTATTAGTGGTGTATTATCGTCGTGGACAAGTCTCTAGAATTAGATTAGCTTATTTTGGTAAGTCACAGTTTGTTGCTGTGTGATAACCTGCTAGTGCTAGGCTGTCAACTGTATTTGGTGACTGGATTTGGTAGACTATATCTGTAAGTTCAACTGTACTTGCTTTGTCATGTGGCTCATGTTTGTAACTTCTTGGTTGCTCTATTCTTCCTAGAGCTTGTGGAAAAATTTGGAGTCGCACCAGTTTAAGTAACTTCTTGTTCATTTGGTCTTCAATGCTACTAATCTGGCTATTAAGTACATGGTGATCCCACAACTTCTTGGTTGCTCCATCCCTTGTATTCTGTTAGTGTTGCTGTACTATAGCAGGTTACCGATAGCTGCTTACTGCATTTACTACTATTGTTAGCGCTGCCATCTTCAGGGCAGTGGTAGTCCAGATTGATTCTGTCATGATCAATCTAGGCTCGTTGTGCTGTTGGTAGTCCAGATTCAGTGCTCTGTTGAGGTTGTCCCGATGGTGCATTAGGAGTACTTCTAAAGCTTATTACTGCATCCAGTTCGCTAGCTTATTGCTGTGTATGCGATTGGATACTGCTGCTCAATTCATTGCTGCAACTGCTCGTGCAATTCTGCTTATTACTGCATCAATTCATTGCAGTTCTGCTCAATTCATTGCTGCAACTGCTCGTGCAGTTCTAAAGCTTATTACTGCATCGTGCGATTGGATAGTGCTGCTCGTGCAGTTTGCAGTTCTGCCAGAGTGATGTCAATGCTGGATAGTGCAGTTCTGGACAGTGCATTTATGTTGTGTTGCTACGGCTAGCAATCATGGACAGTGCATTCTTCGAAGCTATAACAAACCAATTCTCTCTTGTCAACCCCCGTTTCCGTGTAGTGTTTTCAGAAACATTTTGAGTATACTTTTTGGCCCTCAACCCTTCTTTGTGACAAACAAATTCCTTCCTAATGGTATGGCCGCCCTTACCCACCTTGCTAGAATGGATTCGGACACTAAATCCAGCTTCTCTGGCATAATCATTGTAAAAGCTGTGAGCGTCTTCCAAACTAACAAACACCTGATCAATCTTCGGTGTCAAGTCGTCCTTCACTTGAGGAGTGTAAAGAACTTTAGAAGAAGCTCCAGAAGACGCACATGGTTGTAATGGTGATGGTGAGTAGAGTGCATCTCGCAAAGATTGCATTCTGAAAATGAAAACAACAAATTTGGATCAATAAAGTCACAAGTCTGGGCAAATTCAGGTAACACTAACTCAAGTATATCCTTTTGATAATAGAAATAAACGGAATAAAACAATTAGTAACATTGTTGCCGATTAAAAAAAAAAAAAACTACTACATAACCTGCAAGGTTAGATTTTGACATGCTAGTACTACAAACCAAATTTATAGAAATAAACGAAATCATGTTTTTGACATCGCAAGAGTTCAAGTGCAAATGTTGCTTCTCTGCTACTTGTATTCGGTACAACTTCCATTGGTCATATTACCGTGTATATCAGGATTGTATGCAACAATGGTTAACCTAAGTAGCCATTGATACAAAAGATTTTGGTTATAATAACACTAACAAGTAGGCCCATTAATAGCCCCTTGGATTTCATGAGCATGTATGTACAGTACAGTCTGTCCATGTCATAGAATAAAAAGTTCATTGGACATGTTACTAATTAGTGGATGTTTAGAGCACAAGTAAGATATATGGAGGCAGATTCCCTTTCACATGATGCTCTGCCATGGCAGAGGATTTTTTTTATTTTTTATAAACCCTCGAGTGACTCCAAGGTTTGGCCTCCGTTAAATTCGAGCATGCGACCTCATGAAGGAATATCTCTTGTTGCTTTCTCATTCTTCCTCTCTTTGCTAAGAAGTGCATGAAATACGGCTTGCCAAAACAGAAAATATGAACGCTATCCAAAACAGAAAATATGTTCTGTGACACACCCACACCGCTCTCAACGCCAATCTCAGGAGACCTTGTGACCAAGAAAATGACAAATATATAATGCCAATAGATGACACACCATATAAGTTCCACCAAAACTACCCAGAAGATGAACTATATTCATTTTACAATTGCAAAGCCCAAATTTTGAAATCGAAGTCACATTATATTTTCATGTAGTACTGTTCGAAACCGTTCGAAATCCTAGTTTTTCAAAGAGGAAAATGAAATCGAACAACCCAGATTTTTGAAATCAAAATGGGTGTCGAAACCCTAGATTTTCGAATGCCCAGAGTTTGTCATGCAAATCGAACCACACAGAGAGAGAGAGAGAGAGAGAGAGAGAGACCTGGAGCTACTGGTGCGCCGACGTCGGTGATTTTTCGATCTGAATCTAGCACAAAAAAACTAGGGTTCGTCAAATGTTCGAACCAGAGAGAAGAGAAGAGAGAGAGAGAGAGAGAGAGAGAGAGAGAGAGAGAGAGAGAGAGAGAGAGAGAGAGAGAGAGAGATCCCGAACCTTGGGGTTCTTCTTCGTCATCGTCGTTGAGAAGAGAGAGAGAGCGTCGATTGATTTTTGATTTGGGGAAAATGGTCTGGGATGAGAGATGTAACCCGATTGAAGTTTAACCCGCGAACCCTTTATGGGTTAACCCGTTTTGGACCTTTTAACCCGCGAGAATGGCTTTTAAATGTGAGCCCTTGGATGAGATCCAAGGGCTGTGAGGAGGAGTCCGCATTTCACCTCCCATAAGGGACCCTTATGTGAAGGTTATATATATATATATCTTCCTGCCACACACTGAGTCACTCACGTGGGAGACATAATTACTCATTGTTGACAGTGCACCTAAAAAGTGGAGTAATTGAATATATACTGTGCACCTAAAAAGTGGACTGTATACGTCTTTCTCAATCTGAGTAGACTAGAGAGAGCACTTCCATTGCACCAAAAAAATTGGAAGAGAGAGAGAGAGAGAGAGTGAGAGATGGCTTCACCCCACCGACACCACCGAGGAGGCGAGGACCTCACCCCGCCGCCATCCGCTGCCCCTTCGACCGCTGCTACTGCTACCTCATTTTTTTTATTTTATCGGTACTGCTACCTCATAAACCCAGATCTCCAACAGGGAGGGCTGCGACCGCCGACCTTGTTGATCTTCATCTCCGATAAACTTGCCGGCGACTTGAAGTTTCTACATCCCGTGAGTGAAATCCTTTTAGTACCTTGTTCTTCTTTTCATTGAGCACTCATTGTTGGGCTTGAACCTGGGTTTGTTTGGTTGAATCTGGAAATGAATAGAGATTTTTCGGTTATCCATTCGGTTCGGGGAATACCCGAACCCGTTCGGTTCAGTTGTGGTTTCATTTTCCTCTACCCGTTCGGGTTTCGGTTCGGTTATGGGTACACATTTGGTTTCGGGTATCGGGTTCGGTTATGGCAATAACCGAACCGATCCGCCCCATTGCCATCCCTATCTTACGCCAATTGTCATAGGCTTGTTGGTCACGACAATGTTGTGCAGTGGTCCCCATCTCAGGTGGGGTCATGATATTAATTGGTCAAGTGATCAAACAACCCTTGCTCCTTGAGAAGGTACTGAACCTTCCGATGCCAGATATCATAGTTGGTTCCATTGAGTTTTTCTCCTTTATTCAGATCAACAATGATATTCTTGGATGCTATTTAACTACATTCATTGCAAAATAAATTAATTAGGCACATATCTTAATATTTTATTCTTAAATTTTGTAGATCATAAAATTCTTTCCCGCATTACAAAATGAAAAATTTCACATTTTTAAGTGCTAGTAATCATTTCACATAATATGAGACAAAATTAAATATCTAAATAATTTAAAATAAAATATGGACAAACAAATCTCACCATCCACAATTCATAAAACATGCTCAAATATGCAATAATACTTCAGATGTGCCAATTAATCACATAAACAAATATTGTGAAATAAAATCGAATTGAACTTATCAATTAATAAAGGGTGTTGATTTTAGGGCTCCCTTTTCTTTATGCAGACACTCCAATATTTAATGAAGTTACAAAACTACCCTTTTTAAGATATAAAAATTTCTAGAGGCACTCCACCCCCGAATTATCTCCTTATTTACTAAGGCATTCGAAACAGAAAAATGAACTAAAACCAAACATAAACATTAGGTTCTAAACATTAACATTACGTTCCAAACGTTAAACATCCACAACATAAACATTAGGTTCCAAACATTAAACATGCATCCATGTCAGATTACTTCACGCCACTTTGAAAAAAAAACAAAAACAATAAAAACAAAACATTGCTAGAATTCTCCAAAATGTTGATGCTGCAAAATCTTCGTAACGGCTGCGACACAAGATCTTCATATTTTCATGCTCATTATCTTCCATTTTTTCTTCAAAATCTTTATATTGGCTGCAAATCTACATTTTAAAACTCATAGTGAGACAAACAAACCACATCACCAAAGTAAGAAAACTCTTGAGAGGAAAAGTAATAGAACTCTCAAGAGACTTTGCATGGACAAAATCACTACAAGAAAAATGACTATTCCCGGCATTAGAAAACCGCTGGAAAAAGTCCCAAAACGGCCGGGAAAAGTATTACCGGCGGTAAAAATGCAAAAAACCGCCCGCCGTCAAAACGGCCGTCGGGAAAAGATAAACGGCGGTAATCTACCGCCGTAATAGTAGTCGACTTTTGCCGGCGGTTTCATTACCGCCGGTAATGGTTATTTCCGAAAAAAAATTTGTCCCACCAAGTTTCGAACCGCGATCCTTTGTGTGGAGCCCCGACACCTAACCGCCTGACCACCCAAACTTTTCGGTTATACTTAGGAAATAAAAATATTTATATTAAAATTTACATTTTTACCGGCGGTTTTTTGGATTACTGCCGGTATTACCGCCGATAATAGTAGTATTACCGGCATTACAACTGAAAATATTTAAAAGGAAATAGAAATAGAATAACTCTTCGGCTCCTCTCTCTAGAATAACTCTTCGACTCCTCTTCCCTCCTACAACCAGATCTGCCGCTTGGGGGGGAGGCGCCGCCCTCCTCCCTCCTCCCCCAGGCACCTTCTTTCTCTCCCTTTCCTCTCCTCCTCCTCTTAGCCATCTATCTCTCCATTCCTAACTCCACCATTCCTCTTTTTTCTGATCTTCTCTTTCTTTTATCCAAAAACGATTGGCAACAAATGGCGATGGACGGCAGCTTCAGAGTGGCTTGGCTTCATCGGCGTCATGGCCCTCACTTCCGGGTGTTCTGGGGTTTCTCTACCAACTGATGAGACGCGCTATTTTGGACGTTCGGTTGTCGACAAGGGCGGCGTTTCCTTTGCTGGTTTTCGGTGAGACCTTCTTCTTCTTGCTTTCTCCTTCTCCACATCTATTTTTCGACCCCTAGACCTTGGCTGCTGTGGGTTTTCCGTTTCATCTTTGCCTTGGTTGCTCGGTTCCTCCCTCTAAATTCATCTCCGGCTGGATCTCTGTTGGGTGTTCCGGTTTCGCTTAACGGCATGGCTATGGGCGGTGGAGTTGGTTGTCCGTCGTGGTCTCCCGCTACGGTTTCCGGTGGGTGCCGTGGTATTTGCTTAACAGCTCGTGGAGCTTCCGAGATAGCTTGGGTTGTTTCTCGTCGGCTCCGTCATTTTTGGGTTCTCCAATGGTGGTGTGGAGGTGGCGGTGGTTGTTGGGGTGGGTGTTGGTTGTCAACAACCTTGGTGACGGTGGCGGATGATTTTTACACTGTGGTTTAGGGTTTTCTTTGGGCTGGGCTTAATGTTGTATCTTGGCTTTGTAGGCCTTCGGGTTTATTTTTCTTTGTTATATCTAGGCTTTCAGGCCCATAGGTGTTTGGGCTTTGCCCTTTGGGTGCTCCAATCTTTGGTTGGATCTTTTCTCTCGCTTGATGTAACCTTCGTTGAGCTTATCTAATAATAATTTGTTTGCCGATAAAAAAGAAAAAAAGTAGTATTACCGGCGGTTTATAATTACCGCCGGTAAAAGTGACCTTTACCGGCGGTTTTATTACCGGCGGTAATAAAACCGCGGGAAAAAATATTTTTTGTGGTGGGTTGTGATTACCGCCGGTAATAGCACCCTTTAACGGCGGTTTTGTTACCGCCGGTAAAAGCAATATTTGGCGTAGTGAATGATGGTTCTATAATCAGAGGCCGAAGACCACTTGTCCAGGTTGTCCTGGTGCGGAACATGGAGACAATAACATAAAGACTCTAGCTTCCAAGCACTACGCCAAATTTCACTATTAGCGGCATTTTGACAAATGCCGGAAAAGCCACCACAAATGCCGGAAAAGGGCATTACCGGCATTTTTTAAGCATTACCGGCATTTATTACATATGCCGTCTATACACGTGTCGTTAATACTAAAAATGCCGGGAAAAGTCGTCACAAATGCCGGGAAAAGTGGGCACTATTTGCGGCATTTCACAAATGCCGGGAAAAGTAGACTACTTTGTTAGGGAAAAAAATGCCACGTGGCACCCATGTAGGGGCCACGTGGCAGCCACTTGGTGCCCGCATGACACACACGTGGCAAGCAAAATTGGAGAGAAATTGAACCCGTGACCTTCACCCCTCGCGCGCAACACTACCAACTGTGCTGGCACACATTTGGTTCCTAAATGTCAAACAAAAATATTTCTAGTATAAAATGGATATATTTCGGAAATTTAACTTTTACCGGCATTTTTCCAAAAAATGACCGGAATAGTAGTTTTTCCGGCGCTTTTTTTTCCAGCATTTCAACAAATGCCGGTAAAAGTGACTTGTAGTAAAAGTAGGCAATTCAGTGACATGCAGTAAAAGTAGTTGAGCAAATATATGCTTTTTTCTAATTAAAAAAAAACTATTTACTTTTTTGGAGTGTCTGAAGTAAAGGAGAAAAGTAAAGGTTTTTTGGAGTGCCTGAAATAAATCATAAAACTTGCAAAAGGGTAATTTTGGAAAACTACTGTAGCTTGGAGCGTCTACATCAAAATTGGGAGTGCGAATATCAATTTCCTTAATAAACTGCTAAACCAAAATATATAAAAAAATATTGAACTAATCAATAATTAAGAGGATATTAACAAAGCTTATGTCATGTATATCCAAACACTAATATGAAACAGGAAAGAAAAAAAAAAGAATCCTTAAGGGTAACATATACGCACAACAAACACATTTCTGGTTCAGGAGTGAAAATTACCAATCAAATTGATATTACTTGGTATATACACGAACAGAGGGAAGGCTTAGTTATGATAGTCCATTTTACTTCTGTTGTCCACCGATTTCCCCAAGGGACAGGAGAAATGGGAGTGGCCAACACCGGGTGGTGTAGAAGATGCGAGGGCGTGCCAGGAGAAATGTATCTCCAAGAGAAATGTAGAAAAGCGCCTGAATATACTGACTAACTTCTTTCAAGCAATTGAGAAACTCGAGCTAAAGTTACAAGGGTTCGTGGGGCCTTGAAAAAGGACTTCCACACTTGAAGAAAACTGCGTAAAAGAGTTCAGAGGAAGGGGGAAGAAAGAACGGGGAAGAAGTAGGAGATAGACATAGCTAAAAGAGATCGATCAACTAACTGCTAGAGTTAGGAGATAAAAACTAAATTTAATTTGCTGCTGTGAGCGTTGTTGGTGTTGGAACCTCTGCAATGTTGCACAATGACTTGTATTTATAGCTTCTGAGTTCCTTTGTAACTTCTGGAATATAACCGCCCATGATCTCCTATAATTTCGCCATGTCTTCTTGAAAATGCATGAGGGTGTGACATGTGTCCCCTAATTGGCCGAAAATAACCAACCATGTTCTCGATATAATTAATCACATGTTAATTTCGGCCTTAACCGCTTGTTTTAGATAACCACCACTCTCCTATAATTTAGGTAACAAACTTTATCTCCTAAATTATAGATAATTCGGCTATTAATTAAAATCCGAATTAAAGTTAAAACAATTTCTAACCAATTCCTTTGCCACGTGTAAATTTAAAAATTTATGGTACAAACATTGCCCCCCATAAACTTTATTTTTTTTTTAATTTATAAAAATGAAGTTTAATAAAAATATGTTTCAGGAGATAAATGCAAACAAGAGTCCTTAATTGATAGGGGATAACGGCTAGAAGAAACCGAATCGTCCAGGACTCTTGTTACCGTTTAACCCCAACACGTGGCATAACTGGATTGGCTTAGGAAATGTTTCCGGAATACTCAAGATACGCCTTCCATACGTATTTATAAAAAGGATTTAAGAGAGAGAGAGAACAAATACGATCCACAGTAAAAAACAATTTCTCTCTCTCTACCTTTACCTTTTTCACCGCCATAGCCAAAAGCTTGCCACTGTAGCAGTAAAAGTTTCGTCATGGCTACACTTCGAGCACAAGCCTCCGTTGAAGATGAAAACAACACAGGCACCGTGATGAAGAAGTTGATTGCAGAGCACAAACCCGGCATTCGTGATGAGATTCTCTTCCAGGTACCTGACCAAACCGAACACTCTTCTGGATTGCCCAAATATGGCTTAGGGCCTTGTTTTTCAGACGAACTTCCAGATTATTTGGGCAAACATTACCCACACGATATTCCTCTTCCCTTGGCCCGATCTACTAAGGACTGGGCCCCTGATTGGGAAAACTATGAAAAATCGAGACCTTTTAAGGTGTGGGTCACCTCCACTTCTGAGTATAATGAGTGGCTAGTTAGGGTTGAGAAAGTGAAAAGAGACGTTTGGAAGAAAGCTGGGATCCATAATGCCATCCTTATGAGTTACGATATGCCACCCCCTGATACTGCCCTCATCAGTGCTCTTGCATTCTTCTGGTCTACAAGCACGAACGCCTTCCACTTCCCTTGTGGACCGATGACACCCACACTTCAAGATGTGGCATTCATTACGAGCCTCCGTCCCCATGGAATAGAGGCTAATGACGCTTTAGAGCCTCCTAAGATAAGTTTTGAATATCCGAAGAAGAAGGATATTACCTTTAATTATTTTCTGGAACAAAACATCGTGACAAACCCCAAGGTTGAAGTCTCCGAGATGGAGCACATTGCCTTCCTGATCTACTGGCTAAATAAATTTATCTTCTGCAGCAGCCATTTAAAGATCACCCGGTTTTACACCGACTTGGCCAAAGCTCTCTCTGTTGGTCAGGAGATTGCTTTGGCCCCAATATTTCTTGCCCACTTCTATAGGTGTATGAAGGAATTGGTGGACCACAAGATTTCTGGCTGTACGGGTCCTCTTTGGTTGTTGCAATTTTGGGCGTGGTCTTACTTCTCTGATTTAGCCCCTGAAGAGACGCCAGAACAAAAGCAGAGAAAGAAATCAGGGGATAAAGTCTTCTGCGGCCTGTACCTTAAGTCGCTTGTTCCTAAGGAGCATTCATTCGACGACTGTTTCAAGTACTTTTACTTCCTTGCAGAAGATCCACGCCCAGAATTCTGGATGCCGTTTGAGAGGAACTCCACTTGTTCTGATTGGCTGCAAACCCCTACAACAGAGTTATCCCCAGAAGATCCAGTCCATAAAGCAATATGGGCCAGCTTCTTGGTCGCGAGGGATCTTCCATATGGCATGGGCTCTGGTGGGCCAAATAACAAATGTGGGGTGGAATATTACAACCCCACCCAGTGCGCCAGACAGTTTGGCCTAGCCCAATTCATACCCATTCCCTCTTATCAAACTATTAATTCTGCTCTGAATGAGAGGATGTTGCTCACCCTGGATGACACCAAGAAACTTATGGAGAAGAATGCTGCTCTGATCTCCTCCAAATTCAAACTTGCTCCATTTCCAGAATTTCCTCTAACGACTCCGGCTTTTGACATATGGTGGAGGCAGGCTAGCTTTAGCCAATCTTCTGAATCCCTGGAGCTGATACTGAAGAGAATTTCTCCAATGGCAGTGGCAGAAGGATTGCCAATAACCAAAGAAGCAAAAGTGGAACTGTTGGTGAAGAAGACGAAGGCTACAGAGAAGGCAAAGACTAAGTCTTCATCAAAGAGGAAAGGTACGCCTTCTCACGCCGAAATTTATCAATCCATTCGTAGATTTGAGACCTTCTTTAAATGCAAATGGAACCCCCGTAACCCTGAAGCCATGGAAGAAGCTAGGAGAAATAGAATGACTGAGATCGAGGCTAGGCAAAAAGACTTAGCCGCTGCAGCGTGGTGGAAAATATTCCAGACTACTCATCCAGGAGATCCCATGCCTACCTTAGAAGATTTAAAGAAACCGTTTGGGAAACCTATTCCCCCAACCCCTGACACTTCATTCGTTATTGCCGACACGCTAGCGTATGAAGGCATGTATGAACTTTTCCCAGAAAATAGAAGAGTCACAGTCGTTAAGACCGATGCCCCCCAATGGGAAATAGAAGATTTCTATAAGCGTGGGATAGTTAGGGTAATAAATTCCGCCCAAAGAGGTTAGAATTTGATGCAAAATCTTCTAGTACTTTTGCTTGTAACATCTGCTTACTGATTATTGCCTCTTCTTTCAGATGCTGCTCCTTTGGTGGAATTGTCTGATCATGAAGAGGAGGATGAAGATGACGAAGAAACAGAAGAAGAGGCATCAAAAGCAGAGAAAGCTCCACCCCAGAAGCCAAAACGGCGATTGATAAAGGTAAAGCTTTTACTTCTTCTTGCCATTTATTGTTTCTGGTTGGGCTCCTATTGACAGCAGCTCTTCTTTCCAGGAGACTTCTGTTTTTAGATCCAAAAGAACCCGATCCACTACTAGGACAGAAGATGCGCCTATCTTTGCTTCATTAGAGGAGGTATTGGAATTTCCCAATCTCCTCCTTCTACTTCTCTGAGTATAACTGATCATATCATTTCTTCAGGCTGTGGAAAGCAAGAGGTTGAAAAGGAAGAAACTCCAACAGCAAGAGCAATCTGATGAGACAGGCGATAAAACCATCTCTGACTCAGCGCCAAAGACTTTGGCTGAGCAGAAGAGTACTGATGCAGCTTCTTCTGACATTGGGGTTTCTTCTAAAGAGAACGTCCCAGCTTCTGTCCCAGTTGAAGTCACTATCGTTGATCCAACAGGAAACTTATCACAGAGCTCTGCCATCCCTGTAAGTAATCATGGCATTTTAATACCAAGATATATATGGAATGCTTCTGACCTGATAAAACTTTGTTGACAGGCCTTCTCCAAGGACTCTAGTCTGGCTTCCCCTACTCGCTCCACTGCTGTGTCGAGCAAGGTCAAAATAGACACTCGGGAGATCCTCAATCGTCTGAAAGAGAAATTGAAGAGAGGGACAAGCAGTAGCCAAGTGTCTTCATCAGCAACATCTTCTGAGAGTATTCAAAAGAGTCCTTCTGTGGAAGAAGTATCCAAGGCGAAAGATGCTCTAAAAGCAGCCTTGAGCTTCAACTTTGAAACCATGATCCAGCCTGAGATTCTCACCAAGTTGAAAGGTGCTTTGGAAGTTCTCACCTCTTCTGAGGGTATCCCAGATGTGCCTCAAGATCAATTAAGGCAATTTAAAGCTGTCCTGCCATCTCTCATCCAGGATTATCAGAAGAATATGATTGAAATTCAGGAGACGAAGAACAGGCAGTCTCGCTTTACAGATCTGGGGCAGGCGCTGGTCATTGGCATGGATAAAATGGAGAACTTTCAACATCGGAAGGAGCAGCTCTCTCTCCAGAAGAATAAAGGCATTAAGAAGATCAAAGAGATCCAGGATAATATTGCCCTTATGCAGCAACAAATGGTCCAGCTCCAAGCAGAAGACATTGGCTATGATGAGAAGATAGAGGAGGTCACACATGAAGAAGAAGAAGTTGCTACTGCTATCCAACCTTTGATAGAAGAGCACGACCTCCTAAATGCCGAGATTCCTCAGGTAGAAGCTCGGCTTGAAACACTGGTGACCAACTTGTCCACTTCTACAGCTCCTTGGGACAACTTTAAGGCTAATGTTTTGGAGAAATTGTAATCTCCTCTTGTCGCCTGGTTTTTGTTTCTTCTGTTATTGTTGAACTTTTAAAACTTCTGTTTTTTGGAGAGGTACTTGGCAAGCTTTAAAACTTTGGTTTGGAATTATGGTTTACTAATACAGCTATTTGTGTCCATCATCTCCCACATAGTAGGATACCATAACTTCAAATATTTGCCATTGATTGGATGTTTATGCATTTCACCATCTAAATCATGTAGCATGTATGTACCTCCTCTCAAAATTTGTGAGACTTGGAAAGGACCTTCCCACGTAGGAGACCATTTGCCATACTTGTGATCTTTCTTCTCGAATGGCAACACTGCCTGCCAGACCAAATCTCCTTCAGCAAAAGATTTCTCCTTGACTCTTTTGTTGTATGCCCGAGCCACCTTCTGCTTCTGGACCACTAGGTGATCTAAGGCAGAAAGCCTCAGTTCATCCAGATCTTCTAGTTCCATATACATAGCCTGATTATAATATCCAAAATCTAGGCCATTCTGGAAAGCAACTCTAGCAGATCTGATGTTTGTTTCCATTGGTAAGACTGCGTCATGGCCATAGGTAAGAGCATAAGGAGTAATACCAGTGGCCGTTCGCTTAGACGTTCTGTAAGCCCATAGTGCGTCTGACAATGCTTCATGCCAAGTCCTTGGTTGATCTTCTACCTGTCTGCTGATAATCCCCTTCAGGATCTTGTTAGTAGACTCGGCTTGTCCATTGCCTTGGGCATAATAAGGAGTTGAATGTGTCATTGATATCCCAAATTGTTGCATCACGACCTGAATTCTATCCCCAAAGAAGACAGATCCTCTATCGGCCACTATATGTTGAGGAATGCCGAAACGATGTATGATCTTCTCTTTTATCATGGTGATAATTTCTTCTTGAGACACAGAAGTCATAGGGATAGCCTCAGCCCATTTGGTGAAGAAGTCAGTGGCCACGACTATATAAGTGTGTCCTTTAGAAGAAGGAGGGAAAATTTTGCCAATCATGTCCATGGCCCATCCTCTGAATGGCCAAGGCTTTATTACTGACCTCATTAAAGAAGCTGGAATCCTCTGCACAGGACCGTGGGCTTGACAGGCTTGACATCCTTTAGCAAACTGAATGCAATCGTTTAGAATGGATGGCCAATAATATCCATATCTTCTTAAGAGCCATCTCATTTTTCTTCCAGACTGATGTGCTCCACAGATGCCCTCATGAACCTCCCCCATAACCTTTAGAGATTCTTGAGGTCCAATACATTTGAGAAGAAGATCATCTTCCAGACTCTTCTTGTATAGCTCATCTTCTATAAGCACATACTGTACCGCTCTTTCTCTGATCTTCTTAGTAGAAGAGAGGTTTGGATACTTCAGGAAGGTAATAATCTCAGCCCTCCAATCCTCTTCTTGCCCCCCGAGGTCAGTAGTGAAGGTTTCCATAGAAGCACTTCTTCTCCTGACAGAAGGTAAGCTCCTTCTTAGAATAGTGATTGTTCTCTTGTACCATCCTTGGGGAATCTTGATTCCGGTGGCGATCTGTGCCAATTCATTCGCCTCTTGATTGAATCTTCTAGGAATATAGAGGAGACTGGCATCATCAAATTCGTCTAGCAATTGCCTCGCCGCCATGTAATAAGGAGCTATTTCTTCACTGTTGCATCTGTAGATGCCCCCCAATTGGTTGATCACCAACTGAGAATCTCCAATGACTTCTATAGTAGCTGCTCCCATTTCTCGTAAGATCTCCAATCCAATAATTATCCCCTCATATTCAGCTTGATTATTTGTACATTGGAAATCAAACTGAAATGACATTTGAGTCTTAAATCCGGCAGGAGATATTATTAGGATTCCACAGCCAGAAGATGAAGCTGTTCTGGAACCATCAAATAATAATTGCCAAGGAGCATATGAAACAGTAAAAACGTCTAAGCCGATTGCTTCTTCATCAACATCCAAACATGGATGATCTGCTAGAAAATCGGCCAACGCTTGTCCCTTTACTGCTTTTTGGGGAATATATTGGAAGTAAAACTCCATTAATGCAAGTGACCATTTACCAATTCGGCCTCTAATGATGGGCCGAGAAAGTAAGTACTTAATTAAATCGGTCTTGCAAACCAAATAAACCAACACAGGCATCATGTAGTGCCTAAGTTTTATTGCTGAAAAGTACAAGGCTAGACATAACTTCTCCACAGGAGAATATCTGCTTTCTACAGCAGTTAACAATCTACTAAGATAATACACTGCTTGCTCCTTGCCTTGTTCATTATTTTGAGCTAACAAGCTCCCAATAGAAGTTTCTGACGCTGAGATATAAAGTCGAAGAGGCTTCTTCTTGATTGGAGGCATAAGAACAGGAGGTTGAGTCAGATACCTCTTGATAGCTTCAAATGCCTCTTGGTGACGAACTTCCCATTTGAAATCCTCTTCCTTCTTCAGCTTCAGGAGCTCTGAAAAGACTTGAACTTTCCCGGCCATGTTTGAGATGAATCTTCTGATGAAGTTAATGAGGCCGAGAAAACTCTGCAGCTCCTGCTTGCAAGACGGAGGCTTAGCTTCAAGGATAGCCTTAGTCTTGTTCTGAGGTACTTCAATGCCTCTTTGGTGAACTAGAAATCCAAGGAAATTGCCTGCAGAAACTCCAAAGGCACATTTCAGAGGATTCATCTTGAGGCTGTATCTTCTTAAGCGCTCAAAACTAGATCGCAGGTGCTCCAAGTGTTCCTTGAATGAATCAGACTTGACCACCACATCATCTATGTAGATTTCCATAAAACGGCCAAGCATATCATGAAACATTGAATTCATTGCCCGTTGGTAAGTTGCTCCTGCATTTTTAAGGCCGAATGGCATGACAACCCATTCGAAGGCCCCCAAAGCTCCTGGGCATCTAAAGGCCATCTTGTGGACATCCTCTTCTGCAATGTAGATTTGGTTATATCCAGAATGGCCATCCATGAAGGATAGCACCTTGTGTCTGGCTGTTCCATCGACTAAGACATCAGCAACTGGCATAGGGTATTCGTCTTTAGGAGATGCCATGTTGAGGTTGCGGAAGTCAATGCACACCCGCACCTTTCCATTCTTCTTAATGACTGGAACAATGTTGGAAAGCCATTCCACGTATCTGGTTGGCCTTATGAATCCAACTTTCAGGAGATGCTCCAGTTCTTCTTTAACCCGTAGGTTTAATTCTTCTGACATTCGCCTAGGCGCTTGTTTGAAGGGTTTGAAACCTTCTTTGATAGGGATCCTATGCTCCACAAAATTTCTTTGCAACCCAGGCATGTCTTCATACTCCCAAGCAAAACAATCTTTATACTCATGGAGGAGATTAATGTAAGCATTCTTAACTACTTCTGGAAGGCGTTGGCTTACGTAAATAGGCTTTGGATGATCTTCTGAGCCTAAATTTACCTCCTCCAGAGTATCCTGAACATCAACCTTCAAATCGTCTAGTTTTGCTGGTGGTGCTTCCAGATCTCCTAACTGGATAACATCGTCAGAAGGTGTAGAATCTCCTTCAAAGAATAACTCGGTCGTCAAGACCGAATTATCTTCTGAATCCAATGATCGTAGGCTCTCCTCTGTAATATGGGCGATCAATCGAGCCAAGGCAGCCTGTAAAGCCGCCATCTTCTCACTGGCTGTTGGAGCTTGATCCATAAGAAAGGGCTTGAAGAAGTGGAGTGCTCGGCCTATTAATCTCTGTAAGGAGAGGGCCGACCAACTGTTTGTAGATGGCTTTGAATTCGTCTACAGAAGTTTGAGTGGACAAAGTAATTGCTGTAGGCTTGCCATATTTATCAGTCCCGGTGAACTTGACTGGACTGATTTCATTGTCATACAATTTGGCGTCTGCATGGTTAGAAGAGGCCAAGAAAGGCCTCTTGTCTGCCCAAACCACTTCAATATCATCACCATGCCAGAAGATTAGGCATTGATGAAGAGTAGAAGGAACGGCCATGCAAACATGAATCCAATCGCGGCCCAACAGTAGATTGTAGCTTGATCGTGAATTAACCACAAAGAATGGAGTGGTCAAAGTCTTTGATCCAACTTGCAAGTTCATAATGATGATACCTTGGGCCGTGGTGATGCCTCCAGCAAAATCAGAGATGCTGGCGCTAGAAGGTAACAAATCTTGATCTCCTTTGCCCAATTTAACGAGCATGAAACGTGGCATGAGATTTGCAGCAGATCCATTATCCACCAATATACGATTGACGGGAATACCATCTAGATGACCTTGAATGTAGAGAGGACGGAGATGCTGGGTCATCAAAGGATCTGGCTTCTCAAATAAGACGCTGGCCACAGGAGATGGGCGATATGCAGTGGGCTCGTCTTTCAGAACCACAATGGAAGGAATCTGGGAGTCAGAAGATACTGGAGCAGACGCTTTCAGTACTGGTATAGGGGCAACAGGCGTGACAGAGCTGATTTCTGGGGTATCGCCTGTAGCCTCTACATCGCCAACCATAGAAGATGGCTGTCCTTCCTTAGCCATAAAAGCAGTGGGAAGAACAAACACCATGTTGCAAGAGAGATTAGCTAAAGAAGATGAAACTTTTGTGACAGGGGCCTCCTCTTGCACAACCAGCATATCCTCTGAGGAACGAATGTTGATAGGACGTGGCTTTGCGAGGATATCCTTCCAAGCAGGTTTGCGAGCCTTTGGAATCTCAGCAGAGGATGGCTCTACATTTTGAAGAGTAGGTTTCTGTACTGGACGATATTCCATGCGAGGTTTCTTCTGCACATGCTTAGGAGTAGGATAGCGTTTTGGTGAGATAGGTGGAGGAGTAGGAATCCCCTGTGCCAACCTTTCAGCCTGACGGATCCTCTGCCGTCGCCGCTTCTGAGATTTTGATAGAGGAATCTCAGGCTGTGGAAACTTAGGATGCTTCACTTTGAACCAATGGTTAGGAGAAACAGATCCAGGCGGCTTAACCATCCTAGGCCTGCCTTCTTGTGGAGCTGTGATGACTAAGGAAGACATTTGCTTCTAGATTTCGTGAGTGATGGGTTTCAGGCGATTAAACACCGAAACACGCTTCTGAGGAAAACGGCGAGGAGAGAGTGATGGAGTCTCTTCCCTTGGGCACTTGACCACCACACTTTGTAGACGCTTTGGCTTCTCCGATTTTCCACATTCACAGCAATGGTGGACAGATGGCTTCTTTGGCATAGAAGAAGATCCTCTACGACTTCTAATAACCTCCTGATCCCACCATATAGGAGAAGGGTGATCATCAGGAGAGTCATCAGGGTCATGAAGGATCTGCTTCCCTTTAGCAGCTTGTGATGGTGCACCTAGAGAGATCTTTTGTCTTGGAACAGTCCTGGGTTCTCCTCTCATGTCCACATAGACCATGTTAGCTCCAAAGTCAGCAGGGAATGGATCTTCATCTACTGCCATCCCCTTCTTTGCAGCTTCAGGGAATTTGAAATCCCCTTTATCAATTCTGTCCTGGATAGCATTTCTGAAGATGATGCAATTGACCGTGGTATGGTTCCAGGAATTGTGATACTTGCAATACTCCTTGCCTTTGATCTCAGCAGGAGATGGAATCTTGTGACCAACAGAAAAGCGTAGAAGCTTGTCAGCCATGAGTTGGTCGAAAATTTCTTCTGCTTTCGTAATGTCAAATGTATAAGCCCTGGTAGTCTTAGGCGAAGCCATGGATCCTTGTGCTTTAGTGGGCTCGACTTTGACGAAAGCTTTGCAGGCGTATGGCTTTCGGTTAACAATTTCTGCAACTGCAACTTCTGAACTTTCTTCTGTCTCCACAATGGCCACTTGGTAGTTAGGATCTGTGGACGGCCCACCGAGATTGCTCGAAAAAGATTGTGATTTGTTAGAGTCGCCACCCGGATTTGAGGTCCGAACCCGAGAAACCGATAAAAATATGACTTGTTGCCCATATAAAAAAGATTTTACTGATCATGGCGGAACCAAATATTTCTCGGATTCGGGGGTTTGGTTACGAGAGGGGAAGGGTTTTACGGCACCCCTCTCGCCCGGTCCGTGAACCGGTCTCTACTTGATATTTTGTGGGATTTTAAAAAAATGTTTGAATCTTAATTTATTCACATAAATAGGAAACAGGGATGGGAATCACGTAATAACAAGATATGCAAGAGATGCGATTTTACTGTGGATGCTTGTGCGCGCGATCTAAATGGATGATGAACATGAAACTACAAATGTTCATAGAAATAAATTACAACAGAAATCGTACACTAACCCAAGAAATTATAAACGTGAAACTTATCAAACTGTTTGCAAACTGGATTCCAGAATGGGGATTGAGCGCTCAAGGGTGATGACTTGAGCGCTCAACCCTCATTCCACCCGAACATTTTCCTTGTTTTTTTTTAAATATTTGATGCTGCTTTAAGGCTTAAATACACCACAGAAACACTACACAAGCATCACCTTTCTTTAGAAATCACCAGAAAATGCTTAAAGCAAACTTGCTTTAGAACCAGTTTGAGCGCTCAAGGCTCATGGGTTGAGCGCTCAAACCAATTCTGCAAGAGAGAGGGATCCAGATCACAAACACTATACTGACAACTTATATACACTAGCAAAGAATTAAATCATAAGCCATCATCAGAATTGCTGGAAAACTGCAAATAGGCCAAGAACAGCTTGAGCGCTCAAAGATCTGACCTTGAGCGCTCAAGCCATAACATGGCTTTCCACTGTTTAACCCTTAAACTGATTTCACTACTTCCTCAGGACCACCAGAGGCATAAAATAAAGTTTCAAAAGGACAGACAGCCACTGTTTTGCAATCAAACATGAAAAATTTGAAGTTTTTGATGTTTAATCACTATGAAATGGTTAATTTACATTCATGCATGTAATTTTGGTGTGGAAATAAACTGTTTTGAAAGCTACATGAACACAATTAACTTTCAGACGATGATCAAAACCAAAAGAAAGCTCAGAAGTTAGCAAAACAGAGGCCTGTTCAGAACTGGGCTTGAGCGCTCAAGGACAGAGGCTTGAGCGCTCAAACCTGTTGTAACTGCAGATTTGAAGAATGTTTTTAAGCAACTTTCAGGCCTTTGTGAGTTCAATGCAAGTATAGAGAACTTGCTTAAACTCACTAGCCTTCCTCAGAAGGATCAAAACAGTGAGTTCATCACATGTTTTTACTACCTTTTGGAAAATGTTTGAGACTTGAGCTTGATCCTGGACTTTGAGAGGTTGATTATGGATGTTCTTGGCTTGTATTCTGGACGAATTGGACAATGTAGGTGGTTGATCGATGATCAAAGGTCAAATTTCTGGGTTTGATCAATGGTATTGTAGGTGGTTTTAATGGTAAAAGGATGGTTTTGAAGAGAGAGAGAGAGAGGAGTGGTTTTTCTGGTGGAAACCGAAGATGATGAGTAGTAGAATTCTCCTCTAAAACCAGGGGTAATGGGTAGCTTTTATAGAGTGAGTGGGAGAGAAGAGAGGAGAGAGAGGAAGTGGGTTTGGGTATTTGGGAGTATTTTTTGTGTATTTTTGGAGTTGGTGGAGTGTATTATACGTATAGGGATCGTATAAGATCAACCACAGACGCTCCCATGCAGGAAATCTCATGATGAGATACTCTGCAAGTTGCTGACTGGACGGGAGTTGAGCGCTCAAAGCCGTAGGCTTGAGCGCTCAAGGTGCTCCTCAGGGGTTTGAGCGCTCAAAGACATGGGCTTGAGCGCTCAAGGCTATGGATGGCAGTTTGCTGGCTTGGCTTGATTTGGCAGTGCTTGGGTTGGTTTGGCACATTTTGATTGCTTGGGTAGTGTTTGGTTGGTTTTGATCAAATTCAAATCATTTTCACCAGTTCCAGGTAATCGTGATTGATCCGTTTCATCATCGGAGATGCACGAGTGTATCCCGGGTTCAAAATTGGGGTGTCTACAGTTGCCCCTCTTGGATGAGACTCGATACCATTGATTTGGTATGAGTAACGTCCAAGATATAGACAACCCAACTCTTTATCCGTAATACATCTCAAACTGCCAAAAAGAAACATTAAAAATCAATCGGTCATGCCATTCAGGCTGCCTACGTACCCCATTGTAGGGATCAGACCGGCGTAGTTCCTGGGGGCATATGCAAACAAATGCAACGGGTTCTCCTATCCCTCAGGACGATTGATCAAAAAGTTTGGTCCCTCAGGACAAATGATACAACGCGAATCGACGAGCCTTCCCGGGTCGTGAAACGCCTTAGCGAATGAAGCAAATGATTGAGATTGTGATTGTGATTGTGATTGTGATTGTGATTGTGATTGTGATTGTGTAGCTACCCTCTGAACAACGGGGAGGCTAATTTTGATGGGGCTATCCCTTGAGCAACAAGATAGCCAATGATAAGATGATTGTCTACTGAGCAACGAGACAATCGATACGCTGTTGAACCGAACACATAAATGTGATGGTTTTAGCGGCACGAGAGTTAAGTAATCAGCAAAAACTCGGATGATTAAGGAGATTGACTTGGAACATGATTGCTAAACATGATTTTAGACGAGCACGTGGCTTTCAAAATGATGATGTAAACGAGCACGTGGCCCTCAGACCGTAGTCAAAACACTTCGCGCATACGCTAACGCGAAAACATGATTGGTGAACTATGATTTAAACGAGCACGTGGCCCTCAGAAAATGATTTAAATGAGCGTAAAGCCCTCAGACCACAGTCAAAACACTTCGCGCATATGCTAACGCCACAACAAGATTGGTGAACTATGATTTAAACGAGCACGTGGCCCTCAGAAAATGATTTAAATGAGCGTAAAGCCCTCAGACCACAGTCAAAACACTTCACGCATACGCTAACACGAAGCATGACACACAACACATCTTGATTGATTAACATGGTCTAGCGCGACCAGTTACCGAGATTTAGATCCTTGAATCTATACGCGTTCAGTTGATTGGGACCAACAAGTCCAAAGTATACTAACAAATCATAAGGGATGCCCTAAATGCCCCTGCAAAGCTTGCAAAAGAAACCAGGAGTCATGCCAGGATTAGGTTTGAGCGCTCAGGGTCCTCCCCCTTGAGCGCTCAACCCTACCTTGAGCGCTCGACCCTTCCTTGAGCGCTCAACTCCAAAGCCTTGAGTGCTCAACTTCAAACGTTGACCCTCCAGCGCTCAAAAGGGCCAGCTTGAGCGCTTAGACCCCTGATCGGGGACGACGGTTCAGAATCATAACGTCCGTTTTAACTCCGATTTACACCGATTAAACCTTCACAACGTTCCAAAACTTTTCTGAAATCAAACCCTCATACTCCTCTCGCGATTCCGAACCAAATCCTAGCAAATCTCACTCAAATTCCTGCAAAATTGAAAAACCCCCAATTCCTAGGGTTTTCCCGTACGGTTTCAGTCGATTTCGGTCCAATTCTAATTCAATTAGGGCTCGATTCACGGTTTAGATCGGTTTATATGGAGAATCCCGACGAATCTCGTGCTCCGGTGGACTCGCCGACGTCGAGGGAGGGTGGTGGTAGTGCGGTGGTGTCACCTCCGGCAGGCTTGATGATGCAGCCGCCCGTGATCAGAAAGAGGACACATGACGGAGCTGGTGGTCCTGGAGACACGACTGTGCGGCTTGGGCGTTCAAAGCCCGCGGAGGTGAGGCCACGGAGATCGACCCGTCCGAGGGTGGAGGTAGCACCTGGGGGGATAGTTGAGACCACGAGCTCGAGCGATGATAGCGTTGATGACGCTAACTATCCCTCTTCCCGGCAGGAGCGACTGGAGCAGCGACAGGGGGACAGGACTGAGAGCTCGGACGAGACGATGGATGAGGCGGAGTAGTACACAGTAGATATAGAGTAGCTTAGAGTCTTGTTTTTGCTTTTTATCTTTTCTTTTTGATTGGGCCTGCGTGCCCCAGTAGATAGATGGATTGGGCCTGCGTGCCCCAGTTGCGGATTTCTTTATTGGGCGTTGTGTGCCCTGCACAGACTCGATGTTTTGCCTTGCATGGATTTAGTTTAGTTTATGCACATGATTTGCACTTTCATTGTTCGTTGTATTACTTGCTGTTTTGATGTACAGACGAACAACCTGTTGTAGAATGTACGCGATTTATCCACCAAACTCTTGAATTCAAACATCCGAGTATAAGGTCCTAAAATTCAACCTTTAAGAAAAGCTAACATGTTCGAGAATTTGGACGAAACATGATTATTTGAATTTATGTACAACCGGAAGATGTATTTACATGCCGCACAACTTGACACACTTCCCGCATTCAAGCAATCAATAACAATCTATACAAAGTGACCTTAGAACGGAATTTGATGTTCATAAGGCGAATTTGAAAGTAAAATGCTTCATGAGCCTCTTTGTATGTACTGAATTGCCATGTTACCACCTTGACCAAGTCAACAATGACATAAATGCCCCTGGGACCGTGACCATTCATCAAGAAAACTTCTAAAACCATTTTTGACGCGGTAATGGCCGCTATTTCATTGCTTGAATGAACCGTCGGGACCTCAAAACCTTGAATCTTTGAAGAATTGCCCCGGGAATTGTTCCGACAAGTCATATATACCTTCCGACACGTGTTTCAATGATTGGATATGGCTAGCAAGGCTTGGAAATGGATTTGAACATTTTGAGTGGCCATTTTAAGCTTGCATCTCGTATCCGTACACGTATTGGCTTGATAATTCGGGGTACGGGACATTCCGTGAAGTCACAAATGCTTATTGAAACTTGGCTTGGGTGTTAAATGAGGTTTAAGAAGCTTGGAAGAGGTTTCGGGCATCAAACGGGCAAGAATGCAGCTGCTGCTGTCTGCTGCATTTTCTGCAGGCCTTGAGCGCTCAATGGGGATTGAGCGCTCAAGCTCACCACCTTGAGCGCTCAAGGTGGTCTGGGGGAAGTTGAGCGCTCAACTCTCTGGCCTTGAGCGCTCAATGCCTGTGCTGGGCTGGTTTGTGGTATTGCTTCCCAATGCATTTTTGGACTCTTTTGCATGGTTTCCTCTGCCCCAAATGTCTTGTTGCTTTGCTATAACACCTTTCAAGCTTTGAACATCATCTTCCCAAGGTCTTTTCACATTTTCCCCACAAATGCCATGCATTTCCAATGCATTTTCAAATTTTCAAACACAAATACTTTGAAAACATGCAATTGACCATCTTGAAAATGTAATCTTTGATTTCCAATGTTGCATGGCAAATTTGTAAGGTTCCTCACAAGTCCCCTATAAATACCATTCATGATCAAGCTTTTTCCACACACCATTTCATCAATTCTCATTCCTTACTCCACATATTTCCTCATCAATCTTCTATTGTTTTTCCATGGCCACTCTTGACCCCTCCGTTATCAACACTTGGATTGCTAGCCTTGAAAACATCGATTGGTTCAACTTTCGGGGTCTTGGCCTTAATGCCCTTCGCCACCTCCACACTTTTCCTATTCACCAGGACATCTTACGTGCCGCCGTCCGCTGTTGGGATTCAGAGCTCCATGTGTTCCGCTTCGGCATGCAAGAACTTTGCCCGACCGTCGAAGAATTTCAAGCATATCTTGGCGGTAATGCTTTTGCTGATCCCGTCATACCGCCCATTCGTCAAAATTACGCCAACATTCTCAGCAGGAAGCTTGGTCTTGGGAATGGTGCTGCGCGCTTTTTGATTCGCAACGAGACTATCAACATCCTTCGTCTTTTTGCGGATTACAGCCCAACAGGCGATCTTTTAGATTTTACCGTTCAGAACAGGCGCATGTTTGCACTTTGCATGTGCCTCTTGGCATTATACTTGTTGGTCCCCGGTGATGGCCATCCCAGTTCTGCCATTGTCGGTGTTGCCGCTCAGATCGAACAGCGACGGGATGTGGTTCCTTTGGTTTTGGCTGAAACAATCATGGGCTTGGATGCGGTTAAGGCTGGGAGAACAGATACATTTGCTGGGAGTCCGCTTTTGCTTCAGGTTTGGTTTATTTGGTTTGGATGCTTTGGGTTTTTGGGATTTTTGGGGGATTTTTGGTTGTTTGGCTTTGGTTTTGACTTTGACTTGGGTGTTTTGGTTTTGTAGATATGGCTGTGTGACAAGGTTGGGCTTTTGAGGGAGCCGGCAGGTGATTGGGTTTACGAGCCCCGGACTTGGGTGAGTAGGCCATTTGTGCATAACGAGCCTGATGAAGATGAATGGGTTGACTTCTTCAGGTCATTGGAAGAGGATCACATCACTTGGAGGTGCCATTGGTTGCCTTTGCCAGATATGACGGCCAATCACATGGGAGACACATGGGTGATTTTAGCGGGACTGCAAGGTTATGCATATTATTTTCCACAGCGCATTCTTCGTCAATACTGCATTCGCCAAGAAGTGGAGTATACAGTTCCTGCTACTTTCAACCTTCCCACATTTAAACATTCCGTTCTTGAGCGCTATCGTACTTCTTGGAGGCACAGGGTTATTTGGGCTCCTGATCCCTACCCAACTATTCATTTGAATGGACACTACAGAGATTGGATGAGGATGCAGATGAGAGCCATACGCTGAAGAAATTAGCGCAACTTCCTTTCTGACTCACTAGGCTGTTTCCCAAAATAATTTTTTTTTTATTTTTTATTTTTTATTTTTTATGCTCAGCTTATGTAATCGAAGAAGTGATTTGAATAAAATTGAACAATGAAGGGTTTCCCCCTCTTGGTTCATCTAGTTCCATATGCTACCTCCTTTGAATATTGCGAAACTGCGGGCCAACTCATCAGATTTAGACCGAACCCCAAGATAGGGTTGCCTACGTATCCCTTTTCAAGGAATCAGGTCATGGCGTAGTTCAGGGAAAGGTTCACTCGGGTATTAACACTCTCCTTTTTGTGCTCTAAGTTTTGCCTGGTACCGCCTTTTCAGGTTTTCGGTCCAGCGAGCTTCTTTTGAATTTTCGCCTTAGATTTTGCCTAGACTGCCCAGTGTGGGTTTTCAGACTAGCAGGCTTGCTCTAATTTTTGCTTGGGTCGGTTCGCCCTTGCGATTTTCCGCCCAACGAGCATCTCTCAGGGGTAATATCGTTTGAGTTGGTCCAAGTTGACAAGATTGCTGAACTCGTTACCATCCAAATCAAGGATCACTGCTGCTCCACCGTCGAGGATAGTCTTGATGATGTATGGTCCTGCCCATTTTGGCCTGAATTTTCCCCGCGGATCGAATATCGGTGCCCGAATTTCCTTCACTACCATATCCCCTTCAATCAGATCCCTGGACTTCACCTTCTTGTTGAATGCGCGGGCAATTCTTCTCTGATATCCCTGAATGTGATACAGTGCCCGCAACCTCCTTTCATCAAACAACATTAGCTCTGCGAACCTGTCGCTCAACCAATCGGCTTCATTAATCTCACTTTCTATCATCACCCTCAGGGATGGTACTTCGAGCTCAATAGGAAGTACTGCTTCCATTCCATAAACCAGTGAATAGGGCGTTGCCCCTGTTGGAGTTCGGATCGAAGTGCGGTACCCCCATAATGCTAATGGTAGCTTCTCATGCCAATCCCTGGACGACTCGATGGTTTTCTCCAAAATGTTCTTGATTGACTTGTTTGCTGCTTCTACTGCCCCATTGGTTTGTGGTCTGTATACTATTGACTTGTGAACCTGAACATTGAATTCCTCAAGCACTTCTGCTGCTCTTCCTTTGAAATGCACACCATTGTCTGACACGAAGGCATTAGGAACCCCATATCGGTAGATGATGTTTTGCTTAATGAAATGAGCCACTTGTACTGCGGTCAATGTGGCGTAAGAGGCCGACTCTACCCACTTCGTGAAATAATCAATTGCCACCAATATAAACTTGTGTCCGTTCGATGCTGGTGGCGTGATTTTCCCAATCACATCTATTCCCCATACTGAGAAAGGCCAAGGCGTTGCCATTGTATGAAGTTCAGATGGCGGCACATGCATGAGGTTAGCGTGGACCTGACATTTATGGCATCTCCGCACATACTGCACGCAATCTGTTTCCAAGGTTGACCAAAAATACCCCTGCCTCAGAATTTTCTTTGCCATCATTAATCCACTCATGTGAGGACCGCAGATTCCTTCATGAATTTCCTCCATCACCCTTTTCGTGTCATCACCATAGATGCACAACTTATGCATGCCACAATACGACCTTTTGTATAACCTTCCACCGCAGAGGATGTATTGCGAAGCTAACCTTTGTAATGCTATCCGGTCTTTCTTGTTTGCTCCTTCTGGATATTCTCCTTTCTCAACCAAATTCCAGATATCATGGTACCAAGGCAGACCATCGTCAATTTCGCCAACATTCATCACATACTCGTATGCTGGCCTATTCCTTTGCTCAATCATGATTGGTCTCATTCTCACTCCTACGGGCAATTCTACCATGGATGCCAAGGTAGCAAGAGCGTCGGCAAACTGGTTCTTCATTCTCGGGATATGTGTAAAAGTAACCTGCTCGAATCGATGGATCAGGTCATCGAGGTCTTTGTGGTATGGCTTCAACTTTTCCTCTCGCACTTTCCAATCACCATTGGCTTGAGAAACTACCAGATTTGAATCTCCGACCACTTCCAACTTCTTAACCCCAATTTCAAAAGCAGCCTCCATTCCAACAATGCACGCTTCATATTCTGCTTGATTATTGGTAACTTCGAAATTTAATTTGAAAGATAGGGGAATGTGCGGCCCTTCTGGTGAGACCAATAGTATGCCGATCCCGAATCCTCTCTGATTTGCAGCTCCATCGAAGTACAATTTCCAAACATCCTCTGTTACTGTCATAACGTGTTCATCGGGAAATTGGAATTCTGTATCTTCTGGCCCTTCGATTGGATGATCTGCCAAGAATTCTGCCACAGCCCTGCCTTTCACCGATTTTCGCGTTACATACTTGAGTTCAAACTCGGCCAATAAGAGCAACCATCGTGCCAACTTCCCAGTGAGTGCCGGTTTCTCGAACAGATATTTGAGGGGGTCCATCCGAGAAATCAACACCACCGAATAAGCTAACATGTAATGCCTAAGCTTTTTAGAGGCCCATACAAGAGCCCAACAAGTCTTCTCCAAAGAGGTGTATCTTTCTTCGGCTCCGACCATTTTCTTACTTAGATAATACACTGCCTTCTCGACACCTGCTTCACCTTCCTGTGCCAACATGCAACCCATTGCAGACTGTGTTACTGATAAATACAGAATCAGCGGCTTTCCAGGTGTCGGCGGCATCAATACTGGGGGACTTTGAAGATACTGCCGAATTGATTCGAAGGCTTTTTGGCACCTGCCATCCCATTTGAACAATACTCCTTTCTTGAGCAAATGAAACATCGGCTCGCAAGTTGAAGTCAACTTGGCGATGAATCTGCTGATGAACTGAATTTTCCCAAGAAAACTTCGAACCTCTTTTTCTGTCTTCGGTGGCTCCATTTCCAATATCGCCTTGATTTTCGTTGGATCGACTTCAATCCCTCGGGTAGTGATCATAAACCCCAACATTTTCCCTGCGGTGACTCCAAATGTGCACTTCTGTGGATTGAGGCGCATCCGATACTTCCGTATCCTTTCAAAGAACTTGCGTAACGCCGGGAGATGTCCTTCCCTTTCCTTGGCTTTTACAATCATGTCATCCACATATACCTCAACTTCTCTATGCATCATATCATGCAACAAAGTTGTTGCAGCCCGTTGGTAAGTCGATCCCGCGTTTTTCAATCCAAACGGCATGACCCGATAACAGAACGTCCCCCATTCAGTGGTGAAGGTCGTTTTCTCCCGATCTTCTGGTGCATCAAAATCTGATTGTATCCCGAAAAACCATCCATAAATGATAGCAGCGCGTGCCCTGCCGTGTTGTCTACCAATACATCGATGTGCGGTAAGGGAAAATCGTCTTTTGGACTGGCCTTGTTTAAATCCCTGAAGTCTACACAGACCCTGACTTTTCCATCTTTCTTGGGCACCGGTACTATATTTGCAACCCACTGTGGATATTCAGTTACCATAAAAAAGCCGGCATTGAATTGCTTGGTGACTTCCTCTTTGACTTTTTCAACCCAATCTGGCCTGATTTTTCTCAATTTCTGTTTTACCGGTTTTGCATCAGGATACAGGGGAATTCGATGTTGCACAATTTCAGGATCGATTCCGGGCATATCTGCGTGGGACCAAGCAAAGACATCTTCAAATTCTTTGAGTAAATCGACGAGTAATTCTTGTTCCTCAGTAGATAGCCCGGAACCGATTTGAACCATGCGAGGATTCTCCTCATCCCTCAATTTAACTGAAATAACTTCTTCTTTTATTGGCTGAGCATGCCTTTCATTTTCCCTTTCGATTAGAGACTTGAGTTCTTTGGGTATTTCTCCCTCAAACTCAGTCTCATCATTGTCAGGGTCAACACAATTTATTTCGGGAACAGCAAAGTAAGCGAAATCACCATTTATTTCATTAACAAAGCCCTATGGGGCACAGTACATGGCATCAGACTCAAACTCGAAATAGAAATGACGACGTGGAGGGCCAAGAGGCACAAACTCCGACTCACAGCCAAATTCAAACCCTGACTCAGACTCGAACTCTAACTTAGTGAATGCATTGGTAAATTTTACAACAGGAGTGAAAGTGCAATTCTTGTATTCACCGACTGCATCCACTATCAGCACACTGGGATCATCGAGGGCCTCCTGCCCGAGCATCATCACAGCTGGCTCTTCTTCATCCTTACCTGTCAGACTGACCTCATCGAACATTGACATCAAGACCCCACCATCCAAAGCCTCCATCCAATCTGCTTTAAGGTCTTTCACCAATTTCTCGACCTTTTCATGTTCATCTTCGCTGTCCCAAGCATCGTTAGCAAAGATTTCGAACCCAGGGTGTACCTTTCCACTTATTTCATTTACAAACGGCTCAGGCTGGCCGTGATAAGGTGCATTCGACCCTTCTCCAACAAAGCGAATCCGACGGTTTGCACTGCTACTTGCTCCATTGGTCTTCCCCCTTTGCATCTCTTTCAGTGTAGGTTCGTATCCCAACCCGAAACGGCCTCGCTGAGAAGGGAATTCTGGAAACTGAGCCACCCCCTGGTGAGTTCGTCCCAAGCCCGTGCCTGGCAGATAAGACATTCTTCTCATCATCTCGAGAGCTGTGGTGCTGATTGAAAAATCATCATCAATACGAAGCGTAAACACACCACCGGACGTATCGAAAGCAAAGCCCCCAAGCTGAACATCATTCTCATCATGCATAATTTCTAACAAAGGAGCATTGTCTTCAGCATGAGGGCGAATGCCTGTATCTCCGTAGAGGGCAACTGTCCCACTTTCCAAACCGAGCAAAACCTTTTGATGCAAGGTTGATGGAACTGCCATGATATCAGACCTATGCATCCAGGGACGTCCCAACAACAAATTGAACGAAGCTGGGATCTCAAGCACATGAAACTCAACTGTTGACTTAAACCCCTCTGCAGCAATCTCCATTTCAACAGTCCCAAGCACATTGCGACGGGTGTTATCATAAGCCCGAACAGTGAGACTAGATGGTGTGAAATCCTTTGGTTTGAGTCCCAAACATAAAGCCGTTCGAAGAGGGCATACATTGAGTGCTGACCCATTGTCTATCAACACAACCGGGATCCATTTCCCCATGCACTTCATGGTGACATGCAAAGGCTTATTGTGGTCAGTTCCCTCAAGCGGCAGGTCAGCTTCGGTAAAGGTTACAACATGTTTAGTTGGTTTAGTGGCAATGGTAGGCTTGGTGACAATAGCGGCCATCATGGCTTCAGGGGTGATATCAGGCGCAATTTCCATGCAGGATAATGTTTGAGCGAGTTTTTGACGATGCTCACTGGAGCTCATAAGCAATCCCCAAATGGTAAGAGCGGCTGGGGTTCTCTCAAGTTGTTTCTGGATGGGATTTTCTTCGTTGGTTGGGGGAGGCTTCGGACGGGGAACACGACTGTTGGCCGTAGAGGTAGCTTGGGATTGGTTGGTTGTTGGGTTAAAGAGATTTTGGAAATCAGCTGGGTTAGCGATTGAGTCACTAAGGTTGTTTGGTGTGGCTAGGTTATTTTGTGGAGTTGGGTTATTTTGTGGAGCTGGGTTGTTTTGTGGAGCTAGGTTGAATGGTAGCTGGTTTGTAGTATTTGGTGGTGGGTTAGAAGTGTTTCCGGTGAACCTCTGAGGTGGTTGATAAAACCGACCACTCCGAAGAAGATGAAGAACCGAGTCGATGTCATCTCCCCATAAATCAGTGTAGTCCGTGTAGAAATCGACAAGATCCCCTTCCGCCTTTCTCTTTCCCTTTGCAATACTGGCTCCTTCCATACCCTTGGTAATTCCTTCCACAGTTGCTTCACTCCAAACATCTCCATTTTCCATGGCAGCCTCGTTAACAGCCCAAACCTCATTGTTTCCGACCCACAGTTGTGCTATGCCTTCATTCTGATTGGCCCACATATTTGCTACAACATTTTCTTCCATTTGCTGTCCCCAAACATCGGGTAGACCTCCATTTAAAACCATGATGTTGCAGTCCTCCGGGACTTGCACTCGGGGTACCGGAAGGTTTTCATCAACTATGTAGTCATAAGGTGTGAACTCTATCCCTTCCGTCATTCGATTTATTGCGTACTCACTCATCATGGAAAAATCAGGGCGACCTTCCCATAGTGGTGGCATTGGAAAATATGCTTCTTCGAAGAACATGGGAAGTGTGGACCCATCTAGAGGGTCGTTAGGGTCCATGAGCTGCCATTCATTAGGTGTGGGGTCCCATTCATCTTCTTGTGCACCATCGGGTGCCTCATTCTCTTCTTGCCAGTTTTGTCCTTGTCCTTCTTCCGCAGGTTGTTGATCTTGTAGCATAGGCAATGGTTCAAATAGGTTGGGAAGCGCAAATCCATCCAGTGGATCCTCGAACATCGGATCCCAAAGTAGGTTAATCATTGCACCAAATGGAAGTCCTTCATTAAGCTGTTCATTATGCGGCCAAACTTCTTCATTTGCCACATTATTTGCCACCATCTGCTCATACTCCCAAGCTTCCATAACCATTATCAAATCACCCCATTCTTGCCACACAGTGGGGTCCAAGTGGATATCTAGAAAGCATGCCTCGTGCTCAACAGGTATTGGCACAATGGGCTTGGGGTCTGTTTCGGGTAGGATGAACTGGCTTGGGTCAAACGGAGTGGATCTTGGAGTGGAACTAAAGGTAATGTGACCTATGTCAGCATTCCTTTTGTGAGTTGGCAGAGGGTTTGTGAGGATATTGGGCTTTTCAGTGGGATCTCGGATTTGTTTGTTGTCAATGAGATCTTGAATCTCATGACGCAGGCGCTGGCATCTTTCAGTGGGATGACCGGGTGTCTGGTGAAATATACAGAAGGTGTTTGGGTTATATGTTGGCGGGGGATTTTGTGGAGGTGGAGTTGGCTGAAGAGGTTTGATTTTTCCCTGTTGTACGAGTCGTTCGAAAACAACAGGTAAAGGTAAGGGAAGAGGGGTGAAGATACGCCGTCCTCTTTGATTTTGCGGCGGTTGAATTGATTGGATTGGTTGAGATAAGATGGCGTTTATGGGTTCGGCTTTATGGGATTGGTGATTCATGGTGTTGGATGAGGTACCGGCTGTGTAACTGGGGTGTGCATACAGGGAAGATGTGTTCCCAATGTAGTTTCGCTTTGGTTTGGGGAATGAGTCTCCTTTCTTTAGCATCCCGCTTTGTAGAGCTTCTTCAATCGACAGACCCATCTCAAAGTAGGTTTCGAAGTTATGTGCTTGGGCCATGACCATGTACTGAGCCAAATCAGGTTGAAGGTTCTTGGTTATGATGCGCATTTGGTCCTTATCACTGGGACGATCGGTCATCTACACAGCCTTCGCTCTCCATCTTTTCACAAAATCTGCGAAAGATTCCCTTTCCTTCATCTTGATGCTCTCAAGCTCTCGAGTGGTGACTTTAAGCTGAACATTATACTCATACTGCTTAATGAAAGCAGCCACCATTTCTTCCCAAGTTTGTCTCTTTGAAATGTCAAGGGATAAGAGCCACTGAAGTGCAGGCCCTGTGAGAGTTTCGTGAAACATCTGTGCCATGGCAGGCTCATCAACTTCTTGTAACGAGAGGGAGCTTACATATGCCTGAATGTGTCCTCTCGGGTCCCCAGTCCCGTCAAACTTCTCGAAATCTACATGCTTGAACCTCTTGGGAAGCTTTGCGCCTGGGAAGATGCAGAGTTTGTTCATGTCAAAGCCGGTAATGGCTCGCTTTTCACTTTTAGCCACAGATTCTTCCAGCTTAAGTATTTTAGCTAGCATTTCAGCCAGCTGAGGATTTTCAGGGGGAGGAGGCTGTTCCGGATGTTCATCATTGCGAATCTCCTGATCCCGAGCTTCGTCATCATGTACTCGCTGCTGCGGTGGGGGAAGTCGACCCTGGATGTTTACCATAATCGCCATCAGTTGAGTGATTCGGGTATCATTTCGGACCCTCTCATCGTGCATTTCCTTTCTCAGTCGCTCAAATTCATTTGGGGGGTTTTGTCCTTGTTCTTCTGCCATACTTGTCTCGGCCTTTGGTGATAAAGATCTAGACAATCTTTGTCCAGGAGGTCGAGTCCAAACAGGTAAGGTCTTCTTCTTCTTTGCAGGCCCAATGATTCAAGAACTGATTATAAAGCAAAAACCGGACTCAGATGTGTACTCGATGTGTCTACTATGCACAAAATGAATGAATCATGAATGCTCACTATCGTCTCGCCACAACTTAACTCACGGAGTTAGTCTTATTTCTAGCCTTAAGAATTAGTCTACCGGTTTCGGAACTCACTTAGAATCGCTTGCACAGCAGATTGTATCAACACCACGGGTAAGTCATTACTCGGTGAATACGGCGTTTCAACCTAAGCCTAGATGTTGACGCCGTAGCACTTTTCTTAACCATCCGAGACAAAGCAATGAGATGTTGCCATCCAGTTACAATCGATTCTAAGGCTAGTCCGAAACACGGGTGGCCGTTCGGGCACGACCAACACCGGAGGTATCTCAAACTCCGTGGATTTTAAGTCTCCTAGACTACATGTACAATCTTAGGGTTAGTCTACCGGATCTGAATCTCACTTAAGATCATTGCACAGAAGATATTCCAACACCCCGGGTAGACCATTACTCGGCAGGTTAAACTCCAAACTTTGTTGGAATCAGAGCCAATCACTTTTCTTGATCATCCGAGACAAAGCAATTTGGATGTTGTAATCCAGATATCAATGATCTTAAGGCTAGTCCAAATCACGGTGGCCGTTCGGGCACAACCAACACCGGAGGTATCTCAAACTCCGTGGATTTTAAGTCTCCTAGACTAAAAATTGACAGCTTTGGAAGATTGCCTCAATCCTCAAGTTTTCTTTTTTTTTTGAGTAATAAGTCCTTAATATCGGATGGTCGGATTTGGGAAATCCTGGTCCATACAACTTCCGACAATGATCTAAGATCAGATGCCTAAGGGCGATTGACCCTCCTCGGGCCAAGGTCCTTTAAACCTGTTTAGATCAGTGTTTAGGAATTCGATGATCCAAATTTTCCCATGTCCGGCCGTCCTAAAGGCTATCCCGCAAAAACAACGTGCATATGGAATGCACGATTCATCATCGGGCCAAGGCAACCTTCTACTAACTGTAAAGGTATTAAAACCAAATGGGATATGTACACAGAAAACCTATTCCAACGACGCTCGCAGTGACTATATACAATGCGAATGTATGAATGCAACATGGCATGGCGAGAAAAAGCGGTAACACATAGCATGTAACAAAATGGAGCACGTAAACCTAACACACAGGTGGATTACTAAACGTGAGGTTCTATGGTTAATTATATGCAAAGGCCGGTTTTGGTCACTGAGGGGTACCCCGGACTCAAAATCAAAACTGTCTCCTACCGTTAAAAACGATAGTGACAATGTGATTTATCACAGTCGAGGGCTGCTGGGCATTTCGGGATTCCCTGTCACCGGCAAGCCGGGCAGGATTGCCAAAACACGCCAGCGGGGTGAAGAACCATGCAAGTGCAATGCAAAAATTAAATTTCAAACATTTGAAAAATCCCACAAAATATTTTTCGAATTAAACCCGCTTTGATTAACACATATTTCAATAAAATTACACAAGTGCAACAAAAATTGCACAAGTGTAATTACATAAAATATATATTAACCAATGATCCCCAGCAGAGTCGCCAGCTTGTGGACGGCCCACCGAGATTGCTCGAAAAAGATTGTGATTTGTTAGAGTCGCCACCCGGATTTGAGGTCCGAACCCGAGAAACCGATAAAAATATGACTTGTTGCCCATATAAAAAAGATTTTACTGATCATGGCGGAACCAAATATTTCTCGGATTCGGGGGTTTGGTTACGAGAGGGGAAGGGTTTTACGGCACCCCTCTCGCCCGGTCCGTGAACCGGTCTCTACTTGATATTTTGTGGGATTTTAAAAAAATGTTTGAATCTTAATTTATTCACATAAATAGGAAACAGGGATGGGAATCACGTAATAACAAGATATGCAAGAGATGCGATTTTACTGTGGATGCTTGTGCGCGCGATCTAAATGGATGATGAACATGAAACTACAAATGTTCATAGAAATAAATTACAACAGAAATCGTACACTAACCCAATAAATTATAAACGTGAAACTTATCAAACTGTTTGCAAACTGGATTCCAGAATGGGGATTGAGCGCTCAAGGGTGATGACTTGAGCGCTCAACCCTCATTCCACCCGAACATTTTCCTTGTTTTTTTTTTAAATATTTGATGCTGCTTTAAGGCTTAAATACACCACAGAAACACTACACAAGCATCACCTTTCTTTAGAAATCACCAGAAAATGCTTAAAGCAAACTTGCTTTAGAACCAGTTTGAGCGCTCAAGGCTCATGGGTTGAGCGCTCAAACCAATTCTGCAAGAGAGAGGGATCCAGATCACAAACACTATACTGACAACTTATATACACTAGCAAAGAATTAAATCATAAGCCATCATCAGAATTGCTGGAAAACTGCAAATAGGCCAAGAACAGCTTGAGCGCTCAAAGATCTGACCTTGAGCGCTCAAGCCATAACATGGCTTTCCACTGTTTAACCCTTAAACTGATTTCACTACTTCCTCAGGACCACCAGAGGCATAAAATAAAGTTTCAAAAGGACAGACAGCCACTGTTTTGCAATCAAACATGAAAAATTTGAAGTTTTTGATGTTTAATCACTATGAAATGGTTAATTTACATTCATGCATGTAATTTTGGTGTGGAAATAAACTGTTTTGAAAGCTACATGAACACAATTAACTTTCAGACGATGATCAAAACCAAAAGAAAGCTCAGAAGTTAGCAAAACAGAGGCCTGTTCAGAACTGGGCTTGAGCGCTCAAGGACAGAGGCTTGAGCGCTCAAACCTGTTGTAACTGCAGATTTGAAGAATGTTTTTAAGCAACTTTCAGGCCTTTGTGAGTTCAATGCAAGTATAGAGAACTTGCTTAAACTCACTAGCCTTCCTCAGAAGGATCAAAACAGTGAGTTCATCACATGTTTTTACTACCTTTTGGAAAATGTTTGAGACTTGAGCTTGATCCTGGACTTTGAGAGGTTGATTATGGATGTTCTTGGCTTGTATTCTGGACGAATTGGACAATGTAGGTGGTTGATCGATGATCAAAGGTCAAATTTCTGGGTTTGATCAATGGTATTGTAGGTGGTTTTAATGGTAAAAGGATGGTTTTGAAGAGAGAGAGAGAGAGGAGTGGTTTTTCTGGTGGAAACCGAAGATGATGAGTAGTAGAATTCTCCTCTAAAACCAGGGGTAATGGGTAGCTTTTATAGAGTGAGTGGGAGAGAAGAGAGGAGAGAGAGGAAGTGGGTTTGGGTATTTGGGAGTATTTTTTGTGTATTTTTGGAGTTGGTGGAGTGTATTATACGTATAGGGATCGTATAAGATCAACCACAGACGCTCCCATGCAGGAAATCTCATGATGAGATACTCTGCAAGTTGCTGACTGGACGGGAGTTGAGCGCTCAAAGCCGTAGGCTTGAGCGCTCAAGGTGCTCCTCAGGGGTTTGAGCGCTCAAAGACATGGGCTTGAGCGCTCAAGGCTATGGATGGCAGTTTGCTGGCTTGGCTTGATTTGGCAGTGCTTGGGTTGGTTTGGCACATTTTGATTGCTTGGGTAGTGTTTGGTTGGTTTTGATCAAATTCAAATCATTTTCACCAGTTCCAGGTAATCGTGATTGATCCGTTTCATCATCGGAGATGCACGAGTGTATCCCGGGTTCAAAATTGGGGTGTCTACAGGATCCCTGTAGTAGGTTCCCTTAGACGCATTGCGGCGATCCTGATCTTCTGTCAGCAACTGTTCATAACGAGTGGCTCTTGCAGCCAACTCAAACAAGTCCCTGAAAGCCACATCAACGAATTTCTTCTGTAATTCAAGACATAAGCCATTCTGGGCCAGACGAACATACTCGGTCTCAGGCAAAACCACTTTGCATTTGAATCGAGCAGTTTTAAACCGAGTAATGTATGTCTCGGCCGGTTCTCCAGGCATTTGGTAAAGCCTAGAGAGATCAGCCAGAGTGACCTCTTGCTCAGTCCTGTAGAACTGCTTGTGAAATAATTCTTCTAATTGAGCCCATGATTGGACCAAATTAGCTGGGAGATTTATATACCATGTGAAGGCAGTGGCAGTAAGAGAATTGGGGAATAACCTCATTTTAAGGAATTCATTACTTGCCGCCTCTCCACACTGCACGGAGAAGCGTGCCACATGCTCCACTGATGACTTGGTATCTTCTCCAGAGAATTGGGAGAAGTCTGGAACCTTGTATCCCTTAGGAAATTCCACTCGATCCACAGCCTCATTATAAGGCTTCTTGTAGATAGGCCTTCCAAACTTCTGCAAAGCAGGTCCAAACTGATCTTGGACATATTCAATGACCTGCTCTTTGCTCAGAAGCACTGGATTTTGGGCAGTTGGAGATGGTAGTACCCTTTCAGAAGGTGCGACGTTAGAAGCACCAACAAAGAGAGGATTGGGATCCTTCCATCTTCCAGGAACTGCTCCAGGGTGAGAGGCTGCTCCCATCCTTAACTTGCCACCGACTGGAACATCTTTCTGTTCTCCTGGGTGGTTGAATTGAGAAGAAGAAGAAGACGCCTGGTAGTGAGGTAAGACGAAACCCTGAGGACCAGGCATCTTGAGTTGGTCATTGCTGGCGCCATTTCCAGTTGCTACAGAAGCGACTGGAGTTAGTTTTTCGTTAAGAAGAACTATCATGTCTTTGATGGACTTAGTGAGATCCATCTGTGACTCCTTGATCTCCTTGAGTGGACCAACGATAGAGTCAGTGAGACCTTGGGACAATTCAACATTTGTCTCCAGAATGATGTCTCTCATGCCAACAGCCATCTCTTGCAAATCTTCTTGAGATGCCGCGAAGGACTGGCCTTCTGCGGCTTCAACTGGGTCATCACCAGTTCCCGTACCTTTAGCTCCTCCTTTCTTGTCTTTTCCCGCCATCTTGAATCTTCAAAAATGTGTTATGGGTCCCACCGGGCGTGCCAAAAAATGTTGTCCACCGATTTCCCCAATGGACAGGAGAAATGGGAGTGGCCAACACCGGGTGGTGTAGAAGATGCGAGGGCGTGCCAGGAGAAATGTATCTCCAAGAGAAATGTAGAAAAGCGCCTGAATATACTGACTAACTTCTTTCAAGCAATTGAGAAACTCGAGCTAAAGTTACAAGGGTTCGTGTGGCCTTGAAAAAGGACTTCCACACTTGAAGAAAACTGCGTAAAAGAGTTCAGAGGAAGGGGGAAGAAAGAACGGGGAAGAAGTAGGAGATAGACATAGCTAAAAGAGATCGATCGACTAACTGCTAGAGTTAGGAGATAAAAACTAAATTTAATTTGCTGCTGTGAGCGTTGTTGGTGTTGGAACCTCTGCAATGTTGCACAATTACTTGTATTTATAGCTTCTGAGTTCCTTTGTAACTTCTGGAATATAACCGCCCATGATCTCCTATAATTTCGCCATGTCTTCTTGAAAATGCATGAGGGTGTGACATGTGTCCCCTAATTGGCCGAAAATAACCAACCATGTTCTCGATATAATTAATCACATGTTAATTTCGGCCTTAACCGCTTGTTTTAGATAACCACCACTCTCCTATAATTTAGGTAACAAACTTTATCTCCTAAATTATAGATAATTCGGCTATTAATTAAAATCCGAATTAAAGTTAAAACAATTTCTAACCAATTCCTTTGCCACGTGTAAATTTAAAAATTTATGGTACAAACAACTTCAAAACAGATTGGTTTTATAAACAATCACTCCCTTTTATTTTTGTTAATAAAAGAATTGTTAATAATAAGTCCGGTCCACCCAAACACATAACAATCATATCCTCCTTTTCCTTTACTGACATGTACATATACTAACAAAAGAATAAGAACTGATCTTGCAAAAAAAACAAAAAAAAAAAAGACAGAAATGCTAAAAAAAGTGGAATTCTACAGGCGCAGAAATAGATAAACAACTAGAAGTTTAAACTAAGGGGCTTTTGGTAACGTTTTTGTTTCCTGTTTTTTGTTCTTGTTTTCAATTTTATCAAAACTAAAAACAGAAATGTGTTTGGTAATTTATTTATGTTTTGTGTTTATTAAAAACGTTTTCAAAATTTCTGAAAATTTTCAAAGCACAAAAAAACTGATTTGCCTTGTTTTTAAAACAGAGTTGTTTAAAAACAAAAAACAGAAAACATAAATTTTATTACTAAACATTTTTTTTTTATTTTTATAAACAATAAACATGATTCCACTTTTAGTTCTTTAGAAAAGAAAAAAAAATAGAACTCCATTCTCAGTCTGTTCCACAAAACCACATAATGGACTTCAGTGTGCGGCTAAAACTACGCCACGGGCTTTACACATAGCAATCCATTGCATGAGCATACTGGATGTGTTATCTATGAACCGCCAGCACAGAGTTTACTAGCCGATCCATTTAATGAGCCGCGTGTCAACTGTTCGGTTTGGAGTCAATTGTTCGGTTTGGAAGATCACGAAAAAATTATTTCCCATTCCAGATAATATTTGTTTTTTCTGAAAAGGATTGGTCAAGCTACAGATCCTGTTGGGATTGTGTATTTTTTCAAAAGAGTTCTTCAAAATCACGTGTCTCACATTAGCTCGCTAGAACACATTTGTGTTCCTTATATGTGTGGAAGCTTCATGGACTATTGATGAGCTAGTCCCAAGAGAGGCCTCGCGTGCACACGGGTTTGGCTAAGGTCCAAGCCAATTTGTAAAAACTGATCTGGAAACTAGTTAACCGGGTGCGCGTTGCGCATGCTTGCCGCTAGTTTAGAAAAGTTAAAATTGTCATTTGCAAATGATAAGAATCCGAATACGATGACAAAAAAGCTGACTTACAAGAAAAAAGAATAGAGACACGTGATCGTTCCTTATTTAAAGTTAGCTTAATTTTTTTCCCCGAGAGAGATTTTGCTGCCATTGTTTGAGAGAGAGATCTCCAGAAGGGACAACATGAAATTAAAGGAAAGTTAAAATTGTCATTTGCAAATGACACGATCTAGGAATACAATGACAAAAAAGTTGATTTACAAGAAAAAAAGAGCAGACACGTGAACGTTCCTTGTTTAAGGTAGCTTAAAAAAAAAAATCTGATGGGGTGCATACCGTATGCCATCTCATATCGATATACACACTATCTCATATGTGGAGCCACAAAATCTCATATCGATATACACAAATTCCCACACGTCATACGTGGCGCAATCTCAGCCGTCCATTTGGATGGGGTGCATACCGTATGCCATCTCATATTTGGAGCCACAAAATCTCATCTTTGGTGCCACAAAATCTCATATTATCTCATATTTGGTGCCATAAAACTCAGATTTAAAACCACAAAATCTCATATGAGGGTGTGCATTGTAGCATGCCTATGGAAGGGTAATGCTACAATGGAATTATGGAAAGAGAGGTCTTCAGAAGTGACATCAAGAAATTAAAGGAGAGTTAAAATTGTCATTTGCAATTGACAAGACCCAGGAATTCAATGACAAAAAAAGCTTTTGAAAAATATAATGACAAAAAAAGCTGACTTACAAGAAAAAGAGCAGAGAAACGTGATCGTTCCTATTGAAGTAGCTTAATTTTTTTTTTTCCTGAGAGGGATTTACTGCCATTGTTGGATTGAGATCTTCAGAAGGGACGAAAAGAAAGGAAATTAAAAATTGTAATTTGCAATTGACGAGATCCGGGAATACAATGACAAAAAAGCTGACTTACAAGGAAAAAAAGCAGAGACACGTGATTGTTCCTTATTTAAAGTATCTTAAATTTTTTTTTTTTTTCACAGAGGGCTTTTACTGCCATTGTAGGAAAGAGATATCTTCAGAATGGACAGCAAGAAAGGAAACTAAAATTTTCGTTTGCAAATGACAAGATCCAGAAATACAATGAGGAAATGGTTGATTTACAAGAAAAAGAGCAGACACGTGATCATTTCTTATTTAAATTAGCTTATAAAAAGTTTCTGAGAGGGATTTGGCTACCATTGTCGGTTAGAAGGGAATGCAAGAAAGGAAAGTTAAAAATGTCATTTGCAAATGACATGATCTAGGAATACAATGGCAAAAAAACTGACTTACAAGAAAAAGAGCAGAGACGTGATCATTTCTTATTTAAAGAAGCTTTTTTTTTTTCTTCAGAGTTTTGCTGCCATTGTTGGAGAGAGAGATCTTCAGAAGGGACAGCAAGAAAGAAAGGAAAGTTAAAATTGTCATTTGCAAATGACAAGATCCAGGACTACAATGACAAAAAAGCCGACTTACAAGGAAAAAGAGCAGACACGTGAACATTCCTAATTTAAAGTAGCTTAGAAAAGTTTTCTGAGAGGGAGTTTGCTGTCATTGTTGAAAAGAGTAGGGATGACAACGAGTAGGGTATGAATAGGGGGACCATATTCTATCTCTCATCCCCAATTGAGGAGTCTTTTACCATCTCTGCTCCAATCCCCACTGGGGATATTAGATAAAACATCAAACCCACATCCCGTTGGATATCGGGGTTTCCCTAAATATATCCATATCCAAACCAAAATATATAAGAAGTCAATAATGAAACTAAAGTGCAAGCCCGGTAATTCAAACCAACAAAAATATAAAGTAAAAAGCTTCAAGTTATCTTATTTTAACCACTAATGTAGCAAAAATAACAATAGTACAATCAAAAACCAATTCAAGCAAACATCAATTTTAAAGTTTCCTAAAGCGACAAACCAATAAATTATAAAAAATAAAATGAAAGAACAAAATATAGCAAGAACATCATTTTAGGAACTAGAATTTGTAATGATATTCTTAATATATTATGTAATTTATAATAGGTAGTAATTGACATGATTTGTTCTACAAATAATTACCTCTATAAGTTAATAATACTAAAGATTCTTTTCTACCTATATCCATATGTATAATTTATATAGTATATATAACCGGATACGGGGATTTGGGGGTGGGGATAACAAAACCATACCCGCTCCATATCCGAGCGGGTATTTTTTTAAATCACACCATACCCGCGACTATTGGGGAATTTTTTGGATAAACCCCACCTCCGTATGGGCGGGACGGGGCGGGTATCCATTGGATATGGAGAAATTGTCATCCCTAGGAAAGAGAGATCTTCAGAAGTCAACACACAAAACAGGGATCCGGGGGGCCTGTAGTGAGTGAGCTCACTACATGCGTGTAGTGAGCTCTCTCGGCCGTCCGATCGACGATCAACGAAGCTCACTCACTACGGGCCCCTAGTTCCAACAGTTCCAGCACACATGTCCAACACCAGAAAATTCTCTCATTTTAGTTTCCTTGTAAACACCGACATACATAGATATAGAGAGTTCATTTTCTCTACCTCTCTCAACAATTCTCTCTAAATCTTTCGGTCAATTTCATATCTCTCTCTCAACTAATCTCTCATGCGCAAGGCATCTCAAATTACTCATCTCTCTTTCTTCCCAAATCACTCTCCACAGATTTCTTTCTTCGGAGTTAGAGTTGTTAATTGCTCTGGCAGTGCCAGCGGCGGCAATTGGAGTTGTCGATGTCACTGGTGACTTTGGATCTCACAGGTATGGTGACTATAGACTTCAAATTTCTCTCTCAAAATTTCCCAATTTTGTAAGATTTTATTTTTTAGGGTTTTTTAAATGGAATTTTCTCCAATTAATTATGCTATGAACTTTTTTTTGGATAGTTCTGATATGGTAGTTGATATTATGGGGAAAATTGTGACGTGGCAGAAATGGCCACAGCCATTTCTCCGGCCACAGCCATTTCTCCAGCCAAGTTTAGCCAAAGAAATGGCCGGGACCATTTTTGGCTGGTGGTTTTGGCCGACCGCTATGGGGGGCTCAAGGTGGAAGGGGTGTTGAAAATGAGTTTGGCACCCAGTGTGGCCGGACGTTGGAGATGCTCTAATGGCTATAGCCATTTATCCATTCTAGCACCAAAAAGTTGTCAAAAATTGGTCATGTGCTAAATTTTGGCACCCCTCTCCAATGGTGGGTTCCAAAGTAGAACCAAAAATTTTCAATATTAATTGACTTTCACTCCATTTCATTTTCTTTTACTGTCTCAACCCCAATTGAACTAGTACTGGCGTCCCAAAATATTTGTCCGGTCCCCAATACTGGACTTTAAAAAAAAAATTATTTTTCGAAGATGCGATATTTTCAACTTTTGTCAAAAAAATATGTTGGGAACACGTGTGAGTTTGATGCATTGGGAGCATTGAATTATCTCCCCTTCTTCTAGCTCTCTCTGTTGTTAATCATATCCCCTTTTCGGAGAGAAAAATTGGGGAAAACCACAAAGAAAAACAAATCAAAACCCCTCTCTAGATCTCTTCATTTCTCTCTCCTTTTGCACACTCTCGAATACTCATCTCTCTCTCTCTCTCTCTCTCTCTCTCTCTCTCTCTCTCTCAACCACTCGATTTCTAAGTTTCTCTCCCTCTCTTTCTTTCAATTTCGTCGTGAACCAGAGAAACAAAGTGATGTATTTCTCTCTCTAGATCTCACTTTCAATATATGTTCACCAGAACACGCAATTTGGCAACTGCACATATTCCGGCGATAAGAACAAGGTGCGATTCCAGCAAAAATTTACGATCCCTCTGCGATTCTAACAAGATATCAGCCAACTCAGGTACGTCTCTCCCCTGATTTTGTGGTTATTTTTCAGTTGGGAAAAATGATGAAGCTTCCAAATATAGTACCATGGATAGAACTTTGCCATTTTAACATCAGTTTTACATCCCCATTTGAGGGGACTTGGGGTTCCTGTATTGATCCGTGTCACTAGATCCCCATATTGACCTCAATTATGAGTCCTCTAAAATCTTTATTTGGGATCGAAATCGTTCATTTTTTCAGGAATGTTAAGCACCTTATGGGTAAAAAAAAAATTATGATCATTGGAGATTGGTAGACCATAATTGAGACAAATTTGTCTTACAGTGTATTTTCCAAGTGATATTAGCCATCCATATAAATGGTATCCGACCACATGGCTACCAATATCCAATTAATTTGATTTTTTACATGAATGATCTACTCATCATTCCCGACAAATTATATGGTTTTGATCCCAAATAAATATTATAGAGGGCACACAATTAAGGTTCCTACGGGATGTAGTGACTTGCATTACTATGGGTACCCCAAATCAAATTGGAGGCTGAAGTTCTATAATTGGTCTAAATTATAGGTATAGAATCAGTTTTACTTCTCCACTGGACTTGCTCTTAACCTCCGATCCCCTCTAGTTTTCATTGTTTTTGGATATCTTCCGGATTCAAAAACATAAACGGAATCCTTCATTTGTTAGAAGTCATTTATAAGGTGACAACATCACAAACTATTGAAAATCGTAAGCGGGAGTGCGAGTATGAAAATATACTGCAAAAGCATTACAAACTATTAAAATTTGTAAGAGCATGGATTGAGAACGGGAACGTAGAACAAAGATTGAGAACTAGAGTGTAGAGCGAGAATTGTGAGGGCCCGAAGGATCTACTTAAAGATGACTATATTCGTTTCGAAAAGATTATCTGGTCTATAGAACAAGAACTTAAAAAAATGGGAAAATTATCCAAATGGTCCCTGTAGTTTCACCCGAGTCTCGATTTAGTCCGTCTAGTTTCAATTGCACTCCAACGAACCCTATAGTTTCAATTTTGGTCGAATTGAGTCCCCGACGTTAACTTCTGTTAGCAAACTTAATGAAAATCCCAATTTGGGGGTTTTTTGAGGGTCGAACTCGTCTTTTCACCCACCCTTCTTCTTCCCCAATTTGAAATCCTAACCCTAAATCGACCCGGTCCATGGCCTCCAACACCGGATTCCGCCGCAATGCCGACCCGACCTCCCATCTCTCTCTCTCTCTCTCTCTCTCTCTCTCTCTCTCTCCACCGTGGTCCTCTCACCCGAACCAAACCAACCAAAACCCACCTTTTCCAGGAGCGATTGGTGAAGATTTTGGTGGTTTGGTTCGGGTGAGAGGAGTATTTGGTGGGTTTTGTGGAACCGAGAGAGAGAGAGAGATATATAGGGATTGATTTGTGAGAGATAGGAGGTCGGGTTATGGAGGTCTCGGTGGTGTGGGTATTGGTGGTGTCGCGTTGGGGAAGAGAATGGGTTTGCCGATTGGGGTGTGAAAGATGAGATGAATTTTCGGTTATGGTGGTTTAGGGCTTACAAAGGTGGACTACGGTGGAGAGGAGAGAGAGAGAGAGAGAGAGAGAGAGAGAGAGAGAGATGGGAGGTCGGGTCGGCATTGCAGCGGATTCCGGCGCCGGAGGCCATGGACCGGGTCGATTTAGGGTTAGGGTTAAGGTTTCAAATTGGGGAAGAAGAAGGGTGGGTGAAAAGACGAGTTCGACCCTAAAAAAAACCCCAAATTGGGATTTCCGTTAAGTTTGCTAACGGAAGTTAACGTCGGGGACTCAATTCGACCCAAGTTGAAACTACAGGGTTCTTTGGAGTGCAATTGAAACTAGAGGGACTAAATCGAGACTCGGGTGAAACTACAGGGACCATTTGGATAATTTTCCCTAAAAAAATAGGAGTACATATTTATCAAGATAAATTGGAACTTTTTTTTTCCTTTTTCCAAGAACTTATTGATATTCAGTAAGTAGCAGCATACAACTCTTCTAAGTTGAGGAAACCGGAGAGAAACAGTTCTACGTAGACCGAAATTTTGACATTTCCTTATTTTCTAAGAAGAAAATCTCTCGCACACAATGGCTGGGTGTACGTAATGCCCAGTATGGTGGAGTATTGGCCATAAGAGAACCAAGATGGTGGGTTCTTTTCCAGCAACGCCGCCACCGTCTTTTTTGCAAAATCTTCAGAAAGAGTTGATTTTGGGCCCTGTGAAAAGTAGGCTCGTAACCTGATTGCTGCTTCAAATTTCATTCGGCCGTGCATATATACTGCTGTAGGTGTTTATAGCTGAGGTTCCTATGTTGGATTTAATTTTTTCTAATTGACAGCAAATGGGCATCATATAGCAGGAAGACTCACATTCCCATTTTATAGAAATACACTCATTCAACACTTCTAATCCACCCTTCATCCACAGCGAAAAATGGCAGTCATATCGCGATTCTTTTACTACCTCTACGCCGTGACTTATATCTGTCTCATCATCCTTCCCATAGAGTTAGTGAAGCAGATATGTTTTTCCGTCAGAAGTCTCTATAACTCCATCATCACCCGTCCTAATGCCACTGCCCGCTTCCTCGAGCTAATTGATAAGAACAATCCGGCTAGTCGGTACAAGATCGGGAAGCGCCTTGAGCCAGTGGTATGCACAGTTTGCTTATCGAATTTGGAGAAAGGGGAAAAAATTAGGAAGTTGAAATGTAATCACACATTTCATAAGGCCTGTGTGGACGCGTGGTTGCAGCAGGATTCGGCCGTCACGTGTCCGCTATGCCGGAGTACAGTGTTGCCAGAGGAGATCATGGTGGAACTTCGGAAACGACGGATTGAAAATCAGGTGTATGATGCGATTGAGGTTTCTTTAGTTGATGAGTGGTCATAAATTACGAATTCTTCTTTCTTTTTTCCCCCTGCAAATTCTAGTGTATGGAATTGCAAATGTAATCACACTTTTCATAAGACCTGCGTGGACACGTGGCTGCAGCAGGATTCGGCGGTCATGTGAATGCTATGCCGGAGTACAATGTTGCCGGAGGATATCATGGTGAAACTTCGGGAACAACGGAATGGCAATCAGGTGTATGTTGATACTGACTCCTGAGGTTTTTTTAATTGATGTGTTGTAAAAAATTACGAATTCTTCTTTCTTTTTTTCCTTCGTTTTTTTTTCCGATGACTTTTTCAATTGGTTTCGACAAGAAAAATCTGAAACTTGAACACGACACCTAGTGTGGTTGGTTCGTTATTCTCTCTTCTAAGGGAGAGGTCCTGAGTTCGAGTCCTCATTGACAAGGTACTCGACTCCCTACTGTAACCACTACCCTCTCCTAACATCCTATTGACTGGCCGATCAAAAAAATATATCCTATGAACTCGGAAAAAAATTACAAAAGGTAAAATAGATGGGGTCTCATATTTGGGAAAAAAAATATCAATAAGCTGATAACCCATAAAAAATTGGCAAAAATTCAAACCTTTTTCGATTCTAAAGATGAAAAATATTTAACAAACTAAGATAAGCTGTGCAAATGAGGTGAACGGAACAAGATGTAGTGCCGTGTTTAAGAAACTTGTTCAAGATCTGTTTAAATTCAATAATTGACCTGTCATACAAAAAATAAATCCAAATTATTTACAAAGATAAACCTCACAACAACAAAATACAACTGTAAATAGTAAATACTAGCAATATAGAAACTAGAAGCTACTAATAGGGGATTGGGGTCCATTTAGGCATAAAAAAAAGGGGGGGAAAGCTTGACGGGAGACGAGTCAAGGTTTTCTTTCCTTCTGTATTTTCTGCTTTGGAAAATTGCAATGCTATCCCCCACAAACAGAGATTTAAGTGTAAGAGCTGGTGTGAAGTTAATGGCCAAATGTAGAGCCGGCTTTGGACATACGCCAAGGATGCGGTCACATCTGGCCCAAAATTTTGACTAATTTTGTGGGCCCCAAATATTTTATACCCTTATATATATATACCCCACGGTTTCAGTCAGGGATTCTTGACTGGAAGAAAATGGGTATTTTTTTGTGTTGCAAATTATTTTGGGAAAATCCGAGCCGTCCAATGTGTTCAAAAGGTGTTTTCCAAGGTTTAGGCGGGAAATCTTAAAAAAAAATACCGGGAAGGGCTTGATCCAAGCAGTCTTTCGCAAAAACTGTATTTCAGATCGACAAAAAAATGTTCGGATCATAGAGGTCCGGAAGTCCGGATCCCGGACTAGAACCGGATACATATATATGTGTATATATATATTACTTGAACAAGAGATGACGACAGCTTCCCCAAAGATATGGTGTGTAAACTTGATTATGAGAGCTTAATTACTACTTTTGCTGCGAAAAATGTGAGAAGGGTGATTTTAAGTAATATATTTCGGATTAACGTATATAATGATTATCGAGTTTTGTGTTATTATTGTTTTTAATTCTTGTAGTCTTTTTTTTTTGTTATTATTATACAATGGGCCTCAAAAATAAAGTTTGCATCTAGCCTCAAAAAAATCAGAGTCGACACTGGCCAAGCAGAGACTAAGGGCTTGAAGTTAACCTGTGGGATTTTGGCATGAAACTACAGCGTTTTTTGGGGCTGCAGCCTGATCGTGTCGAAATCAAAATAATTATAACCCGTAAATGCGAATGGATTTAGTAAAGTGGGAGTACGGGTGTCGATCTACAGGGACTAAGAATTACTTTTAATTCAAGAGTTGATTTTAGAAACACTGAAAGTTGAAGATTTTGTGATTTTAATTTAGAGCTAATTAAATTGAAAAGAGAATTTAGGGTTTTTTTTAGCAAGTGAGAAGAAACTTAGGGTATCGGTTCCACCACTAACTTTGCATTCAAAATTTGACATCACCCATTTGGTAGTTGTTGAAATTGTTATTTCATATTCACAAAAGGGCCGTCAAATTAGATTATTTATTTACATTAACCGGACTACAACTAAGCATAGTATAGTGATGAAGTCCGAGTCAATCCATAGGAAAATAAGTGTGTCAGCTCCGAAAATTAATTTCTATCTTGGTTCAAGAAAAAGATGAATGTTTTTTAGTTTTCAAATAAAGAATGCTAAAATTGAAATAACAAAAAATAAAATGGAGGATACGATAAAATAGAGAAGGTCCTGAAATTTCGATTCAATCCTAGCTTTGTAACAATAGTATTATATTAGGTTATGGTCTAAGTCAACTCGCTCAATTGTGATCCGTGGCAGCTACAAGCCCCACAGGTATCGTCAAGAGGATAAATATAATTCATCATCGACACGGTCTATCCTGATTAGGCACGGATCGTCTTTGGCTCTAAGTAATAATCTCGGCCAACCTGTCGCTAATCGGCTTCGGCTAGTCACTAGATGATCTTAGAACGATGTGTTACCAATCGCCTTCAATTCGACACTACACTAAACCAAAATAAATTTGTCTCAGAAACCAAACACCCAATCTTATACTTTCTGTGAAATTATTGTACGGCGTAGTGTTTGAAATCACAGAAACCAAACACCAAATCTTAGATACTCGAGAAAATCATTTTAACAAATTAAAGATATATAACCATACAATTAAATTGAATAAACCGAAACAAACCAGAAATCAATACAGTAACTAAAATTACTTGACCAGGATTTCCTCTACTTTCCAAGAACAAAATGAAAAAGCTTCATTACAGATTATCGGAACAGAGGGAGCCTCTGCTGCTCCTGCCTTGGAGCACAGCTCTTCTTTTCCTTCTCTTGGCCTCTGCCAAGTTCCTTCCCCCTCTTTTCTTCGAGGCCAACTCCAAGTTGCATCTGAAAATGCACGCAATAGTCACGCAGTGCAACGTGAGTTGGGACCTGAATTCCTCCACTAAGATGTGAGTTGTAGAATTGAACTTTCCAGTAGTATTCTGACATGGCTTTTCTCCTTAACGAATTTGAATAATCAATTCCACGGTGGTGGCTGTGCCACTGACTTCTCCTTTGCCTTTGTTAATTCTTTACTTCGCTCTTCTGGCCTATTTCCTACAAGGAAAATTATTCAGTGCTCCGCAGGTACGGACAACTTCTTTGCTCATCTCCCAATTTAAGGCCAAATTTGGTACTCTGCTCTTGGAACCTAAAATCACAAAAATACAACAAAAGACATTAAATAATAACAATAGGGACATAACAAATGTAAATTAGGCGGCCCAAATGTGTTCATTTTGGCACTTATCACCCCCCCCCCCCCCCCCCCCCAATTTACCTTTTGCTAGTCCTCGAGCAAAACAAAAAGAAAAATAACAAAAACTACACTAATATATATCCTGTGTCGGAGGATCAACGAGTGCATTTAGCATATGCAACAAGCCTTTTAAACCTCTAGGAAGCCCTAGTAGGACGAGTGAAGTCTCGTGAGGGCTTACAACAATGATAGCCACAAACATTTTGAATTTATTCTCCATTCAAACTTCAAATTATTTTTGTTTTTTAATTTTTAACAGCAAGAACCCTGGTGCTCCTACAATCTCTTGCATCATAGGCAATCATTCTATAGATAGAACACTCTTGGACTTGGGAGTGAGTGTGAACATACTCCCTTACTCAGTATATGAACAATTTGGACTTGGTGAGTTGAAACCAACGTCGATCACCCTCCAGATAACTGATAGATCTGACGAGCCAATCTTTCTAGGATTTGATCAATGAATAGCAAAGGGAAGTGGTCTTTTCTGGTCATGGAATTCAACTTCCTATAGTCCATACATACTCTCCAACTAGTGGTCACACGGGTAGGGACTAACTTTGAACACTTCTATGATTTATTCCATTTTGGCACCCTTTTTAGCAAAGGGTGAAGGTGTATCATGACAAGTGGGAAAAGGTGCTTTTGGAATGTAAGGTTGCGGTGTAGGGCTTGGTGGAGAAGGAGGGGAGTCATCTTTCCTAGCCACAGTGTCCTCAGGTACGTATGGAGACTTTTTTTCAATTAACTTGTCTTTCTCAAGACGAGTCTTTATCTCCCTCTTGTTTCCAAGGGTGACTTCTCGTTTGCTCATGATAAGAAGCACTTGCATGCGAATTTCCGACCATATATTGTCCCTTAGGATTGCTTTCTGGCTGACTCGGTAATTTTCCCTCAGCATGTTTACTGAGTGCATTAGCAAGTTGGCCCACCTGGGCCTCAAGTTTCGAAATGGACTGGGTGTGGGAATGGAGCAACTGGGTGTTAGCCTCTAGCCCTTGAAGAGCTTGCAACACTTTGTCCTCGATAGGCGAGTTTCTTTGAGGTGAAGGGACAGGAGGTTGTTGTTGTTGTTGCAGCAAAGCAGGACCGTAGGCCGAAGGATTAGAAAAAATTTGCCTTTGGGGTTGGGGAAAAGAATTACGCTGACTTTTTTGTCTCCAGGAGAAATTGGGGTGATTTCTCCACCCTGGATTGTAAGTGTTGGAAAATGGATTAGTTCCCGATCGAGGAAATCCCTGAGCCAAATTAACTTGTTCTTGGACATACTCTGGATACTGGGAAGCAATGGGACAATCACTCGCTGAGTGACTTGGATTAGAACATAAGGCACATGCCTCCTGGAAAACATTAGGCTAAGAAGAAGTAGAAGGGACTTGACCAATTAAGAGTAGCTTGTCAAGTTTATGGGTCAAAACGGCCACTTTATCAGAAAGATCACAAGATAGTTGAATTTAAGTCTTTGTTATTTGTAGTAAAAAAAATCAAACTCTAGATAAAGTCTGAATTTACAGTACATTTTCGCTTTGTATTTTCACAAACAAATTACAACAATTTTTAATGGATTTCCATTGAAAAGTGCAATCCCCTTAATCAAATCCTGACTCCGTCTCTAAGGATGTATATCTATACTATCATTTTTCTGCTCTGTCACAAGTGCCCTTGTATATGTTCAGATGTCCTTGTATACATCATGGTACCATGACTTATAATTTCTTACTTTCCACTGATGCAAAAACATTTCGAAATTCTTTCTGTTAACCCATCACATCATTGAATAAAATAAACATGAGCCATATGTATTATTAAATTAACCTTAGCCACCTTCCCATTTTATATAAATACAGTCATTCAACACTTCCAATCCAACCTCCATCAACACCCCCAAACAATGGTAGTGTATACCAATTCATTTCCTACAAATCCATCATTATAATCTGTCTTACTCTCATTCTCACAGAGTTAGTGAATCATGTCCATTCTGCTATCATAATTCTCTATACCTCCATCACCCGCCCTATCGCCACCGCCCGCTTCTTCAAGCTGATCGATGAGGAAAATCCGGCTAGCCGGTACAAGAGCAGGAAACAGCTGGAGCCAATGGAATGCACTGTGTGCTTATCGAATTTGGAGAAAGGGGAAGAAATTAGGAACTTGAAATGTAATCACACATTCCATAAGGCTTGTGTGGACAAGTGGCTGCAACAGGATTCAGAGGTCACATGTCCATTATGCCGGAGTTCAGTGTTGCCGGAAGAGATCATGGTGAAACTTAAGCAACGACGGAACGCCAATCAGGTGTATGATGGGAGTGAGGAGGAGACCATTTTCTTGTTATCTTCATCACATGGTGGTAGTCTATCTAGGTTTCTTTAATTGTTAGTATATGTTAGTCATAAATTACTCATTCTTCTTCCTTTTATCCTTTTTGCCCCAGCAAATGTTTGTGCATGGAACAACAAATGATTAGATACAGCCATTGATTGAAATTCTAAATTTACGTGTTATATGAAGACTTCATCTACAAGTTATGCTCACAATATCGAAGCCTAAACATGGAAAGAAGAATTAAAGAAAGCATGAGAAAGATTTAAATTTGGAAAAGGTAGCAAACTGGCAACCCTTAATTTTTGCTTTCAGAACGATTGCGTATACACATATACTAGAAAACGGCTGACTGGTTCACATGTACCCATAGGTGTCGAACGGTTCAAACATAAGGTTTGGCCTAAAAAGTTAGCTGGCTTATTTTTTGTCTTTATTTGATTTTTTTCGTGTTTTTTAGTTTTTCATCAACTTTTTGTATATTATTGGTTCATCTCGGCGAGAGGAATCAAAAAAGTAAAAAAAATTATGATCTAATCATAATTTTTTTTAATAAAGACAAAAATAAGCCAAATGTCAGCTTTTTACACCTTTTTCGATCTTATTAAAAAAATTGAAAATTCTAGTCATAATCTTTTACCTTGTTGGATTCCTCTCGCCAAGACGAACCGATAATACTCAAAAAATCGATGCAAAACTAACAAACGCAAAAAAAAAATCAAATAAAGACGAAAAAAAAGTTAAGCTAACTTATTTAGCCAAACCTAGTCTAACTTACTTAGTTAGACTTTTTCTTAGTTAGACTTTTTCTTTTCCGTTTTGTTTATAAAAAGATTCACATGATTCCATCACATCGTACAACATTATATTACTCCCTCCGTCCCAATTTTATAGTCTCTTTTGGGAGTTCGTGCCATTTTTTAAAGTGTTATATCTTATAATCTACAATGTTTTAGGTGATTTTGAACACTTTGTTTATTAGATTAAATCAAGATCTATCAAACAATATCCATATTGCATATAAAATGCATTACCGATTGAAAGATATAATCGTTTTTTTATCCGGTTAGGATACAACGAGGGACTATAAAATTGGGACGGAGGGAGTACTTAGGAAAGAAACTTACTTAGTTAGACTTTTTCTTTTCCTTTTTGTTTATAAAAAGATTCACATGATTCCATCACATCGTACAACATTATATTTTCACTAGATAAAGCCAATTTATTCCGGAGAAGCATGTGTTTGCTTTAGCTTGAACTCCAACGTATTTTTTCATACGTATTCTCATTTTTTAAAACTTTCTAGTTAGTCAAAATTGTTCGCCTTTTGAATTAATCACTATTGAAGAAATTAAAAATATTTCTTTCATTTTCATAAATTTCGTCTATATATTTTTCTAATTCATCTGATCGAGACAAAAGGATAATCATATTATGTCCCTCGGAGCTTAAAAAAATGATAATTATGCCTCAAGTTCGAATCTGACGATTTGGATGAATTGCTGATTTAACTACTACTCACTTGGAGTTTTAACACTTATAGGATATTGTTTCCGATATGGAAACAGATTTTTAAATTATCTTATGATTATTCTTTTTTAACCTAAAGATTTTCGACCCTTAGAAGCAAATAAATTTGTTAACTACAGTTGTGAAATTATAATTAAATTGGAATAAATGATGATAGTTTTTATTGCAAAAAGTCAAAAATCCAGCATCTAGATAAAATTATACATAGCCAAGCTTTTCGCGAGTAGCTCGAGGCCGGCTTAGCTTGTTACTCGGCACTAAGTAAATGAGTCGAGCAAAAGTTTTAAGCTAATGTAGTAAATAAGTAGAGTTTGAATTAGCTAATATATATATATATATATATATATATATAGTAAATAAGCCGAGTTTGAATTAGTTTAATTACTAAATGAACTGAGCTCGAACACCTTGACACTAACACAAGCTAAGCTCGAGCTAGAATAGTTTTAAACGAGTGGAGCTAGAACATCTTAAAATTCGACTTGACTCTACTCATTTGCCGCCATAAGAGTATATCTATATTACTGTCATATTGTAGGATCAAAATAAAGTCAAAGCAATGCCGTCCTACCACATCAAATGATTAATGTATCAATTCTGAATTAAAAGACTTTTCACTCCATAATTTCCATCTCTTTCCCCCTATATTTCTCACTCTCTCTAACCACGTTGTAAACAAAAAAATAAATAAATAAATAAAGGAAAAGAAAGACGCAACCTCCTCAGTCCTCACACATTCCCACCCCGCATTCCCCCATTCTCACAATATTTCTAGTTTTATTTTATTTTATTTTATTTTATAAATAAGTTGGTGAGTCACCTGACTCACCTCTAGAGTAGAAGCTTAAATGACACTTGTCCATTCTCACAATTTCGTTTTATCCTCTTGTCCTTCGAATCTCTTTTGACCAGTATATGATCAAGGAGAGTATTGTTGTTTTATTTTTACTCTTGTTTTATGGTATATAGGATGATCTAGCGGTGCACATACATCGGGTCAAGTTCGGATCGAACTTATATCAAATAATAACGAGATTTGTGCATGTCGAAGCCCAACCATTAACAATCGGGCTTCATTTAATATTTTCAAGCCCTAATATAATTATATTTTTATTTTCTAAGCCCGTCAAACACTCCATTTACTCCAATTTTCAAAATCATAGTATCACAACATAAATTAATCAACTACACCGATCACAAATTAGAATTCACAAACAAGTCACACTTCTTCAATAAAAAATTGAAAAACAAGAAGACAAAGATGAAACTTACTCTCAAATAAGAGGAGATGCATCGCTACAAAAAAGAAAAATCCAAAGCAGTTAGGACTTATAGAGGTAACAACATATATACAGTGGTGCGTGTGTGTGGATACATATATACTTTTTATTGATAACTAGGTGTCCGGGACAACTTTCGCACACTTCGACTAATCATGGGAGACCAATCCCACCGCCCATTAGCGGGGGCCCAATTTAAAATCAAAGCAAAGCTCTGAATGAACTGGTCCCAAAGGAGTTGATAGCATCTACGAGATTTCGAACCTAAGACCTTAGGAGGGAGCAAACCCTTAAATATAATTTATAAAAATAAAAATATTATTTTAATCAGATCGGGCCGGGCTTCAAGGGATTTTTCCAAACTAAGCTCATATAGTAAACGTATTTAAAATCGCAACCCAGTCCAATCATGTGGGCCTAAATATTTATCCCGAACTCTAACAAAAATGGACTGGAATAGGCGGGCTGATCGGGCTACCAAGTCAGTGTGCACCCCTATGACGATCTGCTGTCCAGTTAGGCCTCGTTTGATTCGGGTATTAGGAGGGTGGGATGGGACTATTTTTGTCCAATCCCACGTTATCCCTTGTTTGGTTCCCGGAAAATGGCATGGGATTAACAATCCCGGTACAATTTTTATCCAATACGTATGGGATTACACAATACCTTGGGGGGGGGGACTAATTAAGCCCGGACTATTTTTCTCGGTGACTTGTCGGCTGGTATTTACAAAATTGCCATCCAGCGTCTTCTTCCTTCTTCATTCTGACAGCGTCTTCTTCCTTCTTCATTCTGACAGCGTCTTCTTCCTTCTTCATTCTCAGCGCCGATGTTCCTCTCTCTCTCTCTCTCTCTCTCTCTCTCTCTCTCTCTCCACCAGACCTCTGGACACCGGATCAACTTCGTCGGCAGCAGGTATGATTCGTTGATCTGAGATCGATTTACTGGGTTTTAACCATAAACTGGGTTTTGTTGCGAATCGAACCCTGGGTTTACTGAGATCGATTTATATGTTTCTCTGAGATCGATTTACTCGGATAATTTAGTTGCTCTGAGAATTTAGTTGCTCTGAGATCGATCGATTATATGTATATGTATCTATATATCTATTTGTATCTATATATCTAAACTGGGTTTACTGCTACTGTTGCTACTTGAACAGTCCATTTTCTTGATACATCGATTTACTCTCTTTCTGACATTCACGTTGTATGGTTGCTACTCGGATAATTTAGTTGCTCTGATAATGGTTGTATACAAAGATTTTCTGGGTATATATGGATCTTGATTTCTCGATCTTGAGTCCTAAAATTATTCCCAAAATTTCGTTTGGGAAACCAAACATGGGATTGACTGGAACACGGATATCCCGATGTTAATCCTACACGAATCAAACAAAGGATTGAGTGAGATTCAGTACTAAATTAGTCTCAGGACAAATAATCCCGGACTATTAATCCCAGGACTACCAATCCCACTTATTTTAGTCCGCGAATCAAACGAGGCCTTAACAACTTAAATAAATAAAGACTTGCACGTGGAGCCTCCTCCAATTGCTTTATCCATTGTTTACCAGTTCTTACAAACAAAGTATAAACTCTATCCAACCCTTCTCAAAGCCTCACACGTACAGCCGTCAGCCCATTTTCTTTCTTTTTTAAAAAAGAAAATTTATTTTACCACTCACTTCAAGCACAAAAACTCCCCCTGTAAAAAGCATAATTTATTCACCCAAACTGTTAAAAATACACCAAAACATTTGTATTATATTCGGACGGCCTACCATGATGTGTACATATTGTCACAAGTGTCATTGTTTTTTTTTGAACGGCAAAAAAACTTTATTAATCTAGTGTAACGGATACAAGAGATTAAAAGGACAAGAGGAAAGACATCAAACCGAGAGAGAAGCAACCAACGAAATTGGAGTGCAAGACTCTCGAAAATCATATGCCACTCGAGCCCTGAAAGAAGCAAGGTTGGTAAGTGATCAACCAAGCTCCAATAACGGGGTCACAAGTGTCATTGTACATGTACATGTTCATGTGTCATTCGATACTTCATGCCTTACCATCATGTATATATAATATGTTCTTACATTTCACAAGTCCCTCTGTTAACCCATCACATCCTCTTAAATTAATTAACCAAGTCACATTCCCATTTCATACACACATTCATTCAACACTTCCAATTAATCAAACCTCCATCTACACCCAGACAATGGCAGGCCTATCCCAATTCGTTTCCTACCTATACTTCATGACTATAATTTGTCTTACTCTCTTACTCACAGAGCTAGTGAATCAGGTCCGTTCTGTCATCATAATTCTCTATACTTCCATCACCCACCCTATCACCACCACCCGCTTCCTCAAGTTAATCGATGAGGAAAATCAAGCTAGTCGGTACGAGATCGGGAAGCGGCTAGAGCCAGTGGAATGCACGGTGTGCTTATCGAATTTGGAGAAAGGGGATGAAATTAGGAACTTGAAATGTAATCATACATTCCATAAGGTTTGTGTGGACATGTGGCTACAGCAGGATTCGGCGGTCACGTGTCCGTTATGCCGGAGTTCGGTGTTGCCGGAAGAAATCATGGTGATACTCAACCAACGCCGGAACAACAATCAGGTGTATCAGGGAAGTGAGGAGGAGACCATTTTTTTGTTATCTTCATCACATGGTGGTAGTCTTTCTAGGTTTCTTTAATTGATTGATGTTGTCATAAATAACCCATTCTTCTTCTTTTTATCTTTTTTTCCCCTGTAAATGTTTAGTATATGGAACAACACATGATTAGATGCAGCCATTGATTGAAATTCTAAACTAGACGTGCTCTATGAAGACTTCATCTCCAATTTACGCTCACAATATAGAATCCTAAAGGGTTAATAATCTACTTGCCCATTAAACTATTCAATTTTTACTTAAATCCCCCTCCAACTACCAATTGAATTTACTTGCCCCTTCAACAATGTAAACGTTGGTTAATTGGTCAAATTCCTCACTTTCCATCCAATTCATGGATGGAAAACTTAACAAATACCCCAAGTGGTGCTTTTGAAGGGCATTTACATCTTTCACCTAATCCCATCTTCTTCCCCCAAAATCAATCCCCATTTTCCTCCTCCTGCATTTACGTCTCTCACGAAGTTTGTTGAGCACAACCCAACTGCTACGGCAATCATTCTCTCGGGGATCTTCGAGGAAGATACAAGAAGTCTGCAACAACTATTAAAGGGGGATATGTATGAAAAAGCTCTCTCATAAGTTCAACAGAAAAATAGAATCTCAATTGTTTTTTCCTTTTTCTTTTATACTTATGGTGCAGAAACAAGGTAAACTACAACCATGAAAACCTTGCACAGTGGATTTCTTTGGAACTATTATTAATCAAAAAAATCGTAAAGAGAAAAACTATTATATATACAAAGTGGATTCCGTTAGAGTTTTCAATTGTTCGCTTAAAAATCCATTTTAATCGTTCATTAGTCGTCTCAATATTCTACCACTCGGTTGTGTCAAACTCAATAGAAAGAAAAAAAAACTTACATTTCGGTTTTGATTCCTTTGAAGTTCTCAAGATCCATGCCATCTCCCCACAATCCAAAGTCGCCAATCCAGTCTCTCGACTAGTTTTAGGAGTTGAATTTAGGGCTGCCAATTTACCCCCAAATACACGATTTAGTGGGTTTGGGTAGAAAAGTCTATTTTACCCTTCAGTTGGTAGCAAATTAAGATGGTTAGGGTTTTTTCCTACTTTTTCCGTTAATTTTGACAGATTCGACCAATTGACTAACATTTACATAGTTGAAAGGGCAAGTAAATTCAATTGGTAGTTGAAGGGGGAATTAACTAAAAATGAAATAATTTAAGGGGCAAGTAGATTATTACATGTGAGAAAATTCAAATTTGGAAAAGGTAGCGAGTAGGAAACTCTATCTTAAACGGCTTGGAAAACAAATGACGTGTGAAAACGACGTGTAAAAACCGCCAACTCGTTCACACATACCCACATGCATCGGACGGTTTAAACAAAGCCATGTCAAATGTATGTTTTGAATTTGTTTTCATAGACTTTTTCTTTTCCTTTTTGTTCATAAAAAGATTCACTCGACTCCACACATTTTGCGACATTGTAGTTTCCTTAGTTAAAAGCTAAATTATTCTGGAGAAGCGTGTGTTTGCTTTAGCTTGAACTCCAACATATTTTTTTTACTTATTCTCTTCTTCTTTTATTTAAACTTTTTAGTTAGTCAAAATTGTTAGTGTTGAAACTTGTGGCTCATATGGAGAGATACCATGAAGTTCTAATGAAGGCCAGATGCCGAGCGAAACGGAGAGGAGCGGAGCGGTACGGTACGGAATAATTAGGGTTAGAATAGAGTAGGGCTTATAAATAATCTCTATTGTAAAAACCCTGGCCAACTTTTTTCATAATAACAAACTCGTTTGCTCCCGTGGAGGTATCCGGTTTTGAGGAACCACGTAAATTCCTGTGTTGATTTCTTTACTATTCTTATTCCTGATTGTATGTGTGGTGATTTTGCTAACAGTTAGCCTTTTGAATTCATCACTATGGAAGAAATTAAAAAACTTTGTTGTTTTTTGTCTTCTTAAATTTCGTCTATTCATTTTTCTAATTCATGTGATCGAGAAAAAATGGTAATCGTAATACGTCGCAAGAAGCTTAAAAAAATGGTAATTACGTCTCAAGTTCGAATCTGACAATTCGGCTCGATCAATTTGACGATTTCTTAAATTTCTTCTATTCATTTTTCTAATTCATGTGATCGAGAAAAAATGGTAATCGTAATACGTCGCCAGATGCTTAAAAAAATGGTAATTACGTCTCAAGTTCGAATCTGAAAATTCGGATCGATCAATTTGACGATTTGAATCAGTTGCTGATTTAACTCCCCCTTCTCATTTCAAGTTTTAAATTAACACTTAGTTAAAGTTTATAAAAATAATGAGTTATTTACTTGCCAGAATCTTTTTTCCAATGTATGAGAATTCTGTCTACTATATTCTATTTATTTCGAATATTTTTTCTATTTCTTTCTATACGGAAATTCGCAGATAGATTATCGATCTGACGCAGTGGAATTAATAGCCAGTGTCTATTTTTCTTCCTTTCTTATAAGTGGAATCATTTTCTATACGATATATATTAACTCGATTATCTCAGTCATTTTTTTAATGACTTTTTTTGTTCGATTCGCTGCCATTCCAGTCGATCTATTTCACTTATTCGACTGGAATGGCAGCGAATCGAACAAAAAAAAGTCATCAAAAAAATGACTGAGATAATCGAGTTAATATATATCGTATAGAAAACGATTCCACTTATAAGAAAGGAGGAAAAATAGACAATGGCTATTTATTCCACTGCGTCAGATCGATAATCTATCTGCGAATTTCCGTATAGAAAAAAATAGAAAAAATATTCGAAATAAATAGAATATAATAGACAGAATTCTCATACATGAAAAAAGATTCTAGCTAGATCGTCGATTTGACAATAGTGCTATTTTATATTTATCTACAAGTAAATAATTCGTTATTTTTGTGGATCCGTTTTCTTTTTCTAAACAAGTAGTAGTGGCGCTACTCATAAAACTTGAGAAAAAGAAAAAGGAGGATTCGTATGAAAATTAAAGAATTTTTACTCTTGCTAGTGAACAAAATAGTCAATTCAGTGATTGTAACTTACCGGTTGCCACGGCACCATTTCAAACCAACCCTGACCATTCAAGTTCAATCCAAGTTATTTAGTCAATCCATTTCAGTTGAAACCCAAATCAATTCAAGACTTGTTCTTGGCCCAAAAAACAAACTCAATTCAACTCCAACACAATTCAAAAACCCCCTTAATCCAACTTATTTAGCCAATCCATTTCACTTGAAACCCGAATCAATTTAAGCCTTGTTTTTAGCCCAAAAAACAAACTCAATTCAGCTACAACACAATTCAAAAATCCCTTTGCCCAAAGTATTGGCCCCAACACCTCTTTTTGGATGGAGATATTGGTGTTATCTTCTATCCTCCTTTCTTTTGTTGCTTTCGATTTTCTATTGTGTGTTTGCTTTTGTGATTCATAGCGTTCCAAGGTCCGTAGGGAGCGAGTGTTGATGAGACTGAGCGCATAGTTCGATTTATTACATTTTGATTAAAGATTTAAAACAAAGATTTAGAAGAAGCTGTGTTTGAATGGATGCATGTGAGTACGTGTGCACCAGTTTCCCGCTTTCCAGACATAGTTGTGTCCGAATATGCGTTCCAAATCTGTATTCCTAGCCGTTCTCAAAGCAAAAGATAGAGTTGCCTACTTACTACATTTTCCCAATTTTGTTGTAAGTGAAGTCTTTGTCTGCATACTAAATATCTTGTAGTCTTGTACAAACTAAAGACTTAAAATTTAAGTTCAGCTAAAATCTTCTCATGTGTAATTTTGTCCATTTTTATGCCTCAGTCTTCGTAGAGCACTGATATTTTAATATTTTAATTTTGGACGTATCTAATCATTTGTAGTTCTTGTTGGGATCGTTGGGGTTCACCACGCACACAACTCACACACGAGATTTGAGAGAAAACTCCGTATATGTATATATATTAACACAATATACAAAATACGTGAAAAAACCTTTCTCCAGAGCACCTACCGGCTCCCCGGGGACCACAATCTGGTACCCCGACGCTCAGACTTCACCCCTCCGCTCACCCCGTGCTCTAACAGTCTCTGAAGCACGGCTCGCTCAACACACCTTTCCCTCACATGGGAGAATCCCAACAATTATCCCCTCTCACATGTGAGATGATCGCCGAACTTGCAACGCTGTCCGGCTGTAATCCATCCGCCACTCTAGCATTTGTCCTGTCAATAGAATATCCGCAGCTCCCCTCTTCTCACACCAGAGGCTCAACTTGCCAAATGATCTCACACACCATCTGCGAAGAGGCTGACTCCTTCTCTGACATCGCAGCCTCCATCGAGCTCCATCGCACCCCCAAACCGGGATGCACCACTCGTGAATCCGGGACATCTTACAATGCTACTAGATCTTTGTGGCTCAACCTGAGCTGACAAGAGCTCGTGTCATTCTCAGACGAGCTACACCGCACACCCCAACCGAATACTCTCTCGAATGAATTTATCCTTGCAAGCCAGATCTTCTATGGTTGATCATGATCCCACACCCCCTAACTGGAGTGCCTGCATCCTCATCTGGATGCTCCCGATCCATCATCCACAAAAACTACATCCCCAAACTGTATCTGTTATCCAACCTATGCACCTGACTGATCTCCCGCAAAACAAACCCGAAATGCCTCATCAAAACCCGGATGACCCGCATCTCTAACGAGATGCAATTATCTACGTCTGCCAAACCATGAACGCTCATGCCCACTCACCGGACACAATCCTGTAACTCCATCCCTCTTCATCATATGGCCATACATCCCGGAAAGGAACCCGTCATAAATCCACAGAAGAAAGAGAATCCTGCGATCGATCGTCTTCACACCATCTCATTCCCTCTATCTGGAGCTCCCACGAACATCCCACAGTAACTAGTTGCCCGCCGTCTATAGACAACGATCCACCATCCGATTCGGCTCCCGGCGCATCCAGTACCCTCTAGTCTTGACCCCTCAGTACAACTTCGTGCCTATGCCGTGTGCATCTGTAACTGTCGCCTCCTGCTCACGTCACAAACCAACCATAAGCTTGTACGGTGCCCCTCATCCTCCTCATGCAACCCGATTGAACTAGACTCTCCGATTACCGTTGACCAACTCTGATCTGTCACACTAGTATGCGTCTATGTCATTAGCCAATCAAGCGTATCCACACCCCCAAAACCGAGATGCAACACTTGAAAGAACGCATCCTTGCGCACTAGCTCTCCGACTGATCACCACAGCTCAACCGCCGTGAATCTGCAATCACCCGATTGCCCCGGTCAACCTCCAATCTCTGCAAAGTCTGTCCAATGCTCCTAGTGTGTAATCCTCCAACTCTGCCCGCCTCTTCTGCCACTTTTCTGCCACTTCCACCAGTTTTTCAAGGTCTTCCACTACTCTCATCAGCTCTTCCGGGTCTCCTCTTGCTGCCTCCTAATTCATCCACGTTCCATTCCCGGCTTTCCTAGCACCCCCTGGACTCCCATTGGATCTCCAAGATCTATCGCTCTAGTAAACGCCTATGTCACTACCAGACGCGCATCCATGCACCCCTAAATTGGAGTATTTTAACACAAAAGAGTGTATCCTTGCTTGCTGACTGTGTCTGATCATCCCTAGTTTGCCCCTGACTTAACTCAACGGCTGTGATTAGCCCTGACCGAGTCCGATCCTCCCTGATCTCTCCTGCTGTGCCCAGAACTATAAAATCTGACTCAAATCACACAAATCTAAGTCCACCAATGAATTCGAAACAGTCCAATTAGCAAGGAACAAGCCTCTTCACAACCCAAAACGTCTCCAAATGTCCGATGCTAGCTCAATCTAGCAATAACACCTGCTTCCGAGCCTCTACACAAAAAACAGAGCACGCAGTTGGATCTGGACGGTCAAGCTAGTCAAAATTGACTACTTACACGCAAAAAAATAGAGTTGTATCATCTCCGAAAACGAGAAAAAACCATGAACCAATCTCCAAATAATCATTTTGGACCTCCTTGAGCCTTCTAACCCATCTAACCAGCCCTTTGACCCCTTTGAACCAGCATATGACCCCTTTGAACCTTGACCCTTTTAACCTTATCCATGACTAAGCCTCATCATTTGGCCCGTTGGCCTCCGGCCCACCAAAAACCCCCTAGGCTTTTGCCGGACCCGAGCCCGCCAAGTGGGCGGGCATAGCCTGACTTTTCCAGCCCCCCGTAGCCCGGTACACTGATACACCCATGTAACAATATATGCTTGTTAAAATATTATTTTTTTTCATGTTTCAATTAGTAAAGTATTCTGAAAAAATAAAAATAAAAAAATTGGCTTTACCCTACTTTAAAACAAAAAACTAGAGATGAAAAAAAAAAAGAAACAAATAACAAAAAAGTATAAAATCAAAAAGTTAGTTGCTGCCTTGCTAGAACTAACAAGAATAAGACTTGGTAGAACTTGTTAGAATAAAAGGTGAATAAAACTTCTTAGAACTAACTTGTATAACATGAATAAAACTATGTTTGTCCCAACCCACCAACCGGACTTTTTGACTGCCCGAATTTTGGCCCGCACAAAGTGGTCAGAAAGGTATAAAATCAGCCAAGCCCGCCCGCCTACCTGGGGTAAGCCCATGGGCTGGGCCAGGGATTCATCTTTTCTGATATAGCCAGGCCCGCCAAAAAAGAAAAGACCGCTAAACCCGGCCTGCAACTTCACTGGCGGGGCTGGCCCGATGACGACCCTTATGAACCTTTTGACCCCTAACCCAAACCAAACAGACCAAATGGTCAAAAGGGTCACTGACCTAAACCCTTGTTAAGGCGGCATCGCGTTAGCATTGACTGGCTGACGTGGCATTGACCAATTCGACATGGATCCTATGTGGTTGTCATACATGGGGCTGACATGGTGCAACCGGAGCATGGAATCAACCCTTCCATCTTCGAACTTTTTCTAGTGCGTGAACATCACTGCTGACTGATGAGCCTTGGCTCAGTTGGTACTTCCTGGTGCTCCCCTCGTGGGAGACCAGGGTTCGACCCCCACTGGGGCTTTGGAGTTGCACGGGCTATGGAGAGACCCTTGCACTCGTCTGTGGTTAATTGTACTAACACCCCGCTAACCCCCGCTAACACTCCTAAACTATGGCAAAAAAAAAAAAAAAAACATCACTGCTGAGTGTACATCTCACTCTCTGGTCAATGCCAACTTTGACCGGCGCGTGTGGGCCACCCCGACGTTGTCCGATCACGAGGCACATACCGTTGGATTCGTCTCGTTGTAGATTCCAGATCCGTGAGCAAAATTATTTTTTGAGCAACTTAATTTTTTTCAATTCTTAATCTCCTGAACTTGAACGCGTATCTGGTAACCCTCTCCCTTCCTTGCTCCACCTGAGCTCTGATACCACTTGCTGGGATCGTTGGGGTTCACCAAGCACCCAACTCACACACAAGATTTGAGGAAAAACTTCGTATATGTATATATATTAACACAATATACACTAGATTTTGCAGGGGAAAAAAAAGAAAGAAGTTTTCGTAATTTATGACAACACATCAATTAAAGAAACTTAATTTATGACAATGCAGATAATTGTAACCATATACATACACTGGAAACTCACCTACTTGCCAAACAATCTTACAACCAAGTGACCAGTGGAGATTTAAAACACAGCAACTAAAAACCTTGGTTTCGAGACTAAAACCCCAAATCTTGTTGCTTTGTAGATCCAATATATTAGTTTCTGAGGGTCTGTTGACTTTTTGGCTCTTACGATTTTTCGTTAATGTATGTGAGGAGTATAAATTGTCTCATAAAGTGTGAAAAGTCAAAAAACCAATAATCCACTTGTTGGAGCAGGCCTCAGTCTCTCTTTTACCTCAAAGTCTAGAAAAGAGGTATCTAATTATCATTAAGGTAAGTCACTCTTTTGGAGGTTTAGGTACTTAGGGTATCATACGATTTCATAGGGTTTTATAAGTTTAGGCACTTTCATATGGTTTTGAGTGTTTAGACACTTTCATTAGGGTACCTTAGGGTTTAAGTTTAGGGTGCACTTTCCTATTATAGGGTTTTCGTGATTTAGGCACTTTTATATGTTACTCTTGGGTTTTAGGCACTTTTATAGGATACCCTAGGGTTTAGATTGTAGGGTGCACTTTCCTATTATAAGGTTTTAGTGGTTTAGGCACTTTCATAAAGTACTCTAGGATTTAGGTTTAGGCACTTTCATAGGGTACTCTAGGATTTAAGCACTTTCATACGTTTTGGAGAGTTGAGAAGAGAGAGATTGTGCACATATGGGGTGGAGAGAGAGAGAGAGATGGAACATCCTGTTTTTTCTGAAGATTGAAACAAGAGGAGTTACAGGTTAGTTTTCAGAAAATTACCAGTAGGTCTAGAAAATCAATCCTTAATTCCCACTAAGGATACACTCAATTTTTAATTACCTCTAAGTACAATCTCATTATTAAGATTACCGTTCTACCCTTGAAACACATATTTACACTTTACTCCACCACCCACTCCCAACTCCACCCACCATCCACTTCCGGCCGACGAACTTTTTCGGTCGGCAAACTTTTTCGGCCGGTGAATTTTTTGGCGACTGCGAATTTGTAATAAAAAAAAATTGCTTCAAACAAATTTTTGGCTGCAAATTTGTAAAAAACATTGCAAATTTGTATAAAATAGGATAAATCCCCATGGATTTGTATAATTTTCTTTGCAAATGTGTAAAAAACTGTATTGTTGACGTGTAACACGATCTAAACATTGATTGGCTACGAATTTTTCTTTGCGAATTTTTTTAAAAGATTGGCTGCGAATTTTTTAAAAATTCATTTTAAATGATTCCTGGGTCGTCTTTTGCAGTAAAGACTAATTGTGGATATTAAATTAACAAGATCGAAAAAAATACAGGCTGCGAATTTCTAAAACTTACTGCTGCGAATTTTTTAAACTACGACTGCGAATTTCTTAAACCTTCTCGTCCACTTGCACAAAGGAGATCTCGTAAGCTCTGGTAAGGATCAAAGGAGCTTTGGTCCTCTTGCTTAACAAAGAACTCTCAAAATCACTGCGAATTTGTAAAAAATCTCTACGATTTTTGTAAAAAATTACTGCGAATTGCTATAAATGGAGACAAAAACACGGTCATTTCTCCAAAATAGAACCCTGCAAATTTTGTAAAAAACATTGCGAATTTTGTAAAAAACACTGCGAATTTGTAGAGCCCGCCACTTTTTCGACAGGAATCTGGAACATAGCTGAAGAATCAAGAAATTTTGCTGCTTCTTCTCATAAGCTTTCTTCCACTGTGATGTGCTCACTCAAGGAAGAAAACCCATCTTCTGCCGGAGATTGAAAGAGAAAAGAAGATAGATTTAATGGGAAGAGAGAGTGGGGAGAGATGAGACTTTAATTTCCTTGGGAACAGACGAATGGGTGGCACTTTAATTTCCTTGGGAACAGACGAATGGGTGGCAGTGCAATAGTCTTGTCTTTCCCCTTTTGGACAAATGGGAGGGTGACACATGTCCTAGGCATGATGCAATACAGCTAGCAATAGTCTGGGTCAAGCGAATAGTGGGGCTGGGTTTTGACCGTGCGGGTTAATTTTGGTAGAAACGCCCATTCTTACTTGGGCAGTACAAATGAATTTTTTGTTTGTTGGGCCTCGTGGTAATATTGTTGCGCGTGGAAGACCGGCCCGTAAATCGCTCGTTAGTTTTCATGAAACAAGAGGAGATTGTACCAGCCCGTCATTTTCTCAAAGTCAAAGAACCAATAATCCATATTGGAACAGACCTCAGTCTCTCATATTAAGACCAAACCAAAATGGGCCTCACATTATTAATGGCCCAACAACTAGATGGGCCTTTAGTTAAACAATTCCTAAACCAAAACCCCACTGCACTAAACACACCAAAAACCCTTCTCTCCCCACCGGAGCTTCTCCTCTCTCTCTCTCTCTCTCTCTCTCTCTCTCTCTCTCTCTACAATGCTCAGTCGCTTCATTACCAGACCCTCCTCCCACCTCCGTCTCCTAACCCTATTCTCTCCCCTAAACCACTTCTCAACTCCCAAACCCCACCCTCTTTCTTCTCCCCAGCCCCCATTTTCAAACCCCAACTCTAATTTCTCCACCCGCCGATTTTTCTCCACAAATCGAAACAACAACGGCGACGACGGAGAAAACTATCACCGCACACCGAAGATCGATTTATGGAAGATTTCAAACGAAGAGGCTGAGGAATCCGTGTTCGAAGAAGACGCCGGAACTCTCGACGGAATTTCCAGCGGGAGTGACGCGAAACCACCGGCGTCGACGAAGGAGGAGGAGTCGTGGTTGAGTTCTCCTGCGGCGTATGGGGGTGATGCAGAGGATGATATTTTCAAGGGGGTAGAGAAGGAGGTGGAGGGGAGTAAGAGTGATGAGTGGTCGACGGTGGATGGTCCGTGGAGGTTGGGGGGAGAAGAGGATAAGGTTGATGACGTGTTTGGGATTGGAGATGGAGAGAAGGTCGACTATGACGATATCAGAGGCGATGATTTGGAGATGCGTGTAGATGATGAGGGAGTGAAGATTGGAAACATTGAAGAGGAAAGGAAACTTGAGGAGGAGAGGAAACTAAAGGAGGAAGAGAAAGTGCTTTCTGATGTACTCAAAGGCAAGCTCCAGTTTTTAACTTCTTTCTCAAACATGTGAAAAAACTTATGTTTTTTTGTTCAGTGGCAAATGCATATTTGGTTCATTTCCTGTGTGCCAATTTTTATGAACTTTGTCGCTTGATTTTCTTGTTTCGTTCGAAATATTGGGGGTAAATAGGGTCTCTAGTAATCTTGCTGATGGGTCGGAGGGACTATTACAAAGAAGATAAATTTGGTTTGATGTGTTAAATGTTTGTGTGCGTTTTAGATGGTATTTAGCTGCCTCACTATGACGTGAACGAAATGGATTGGTTGTGTTGTTGGAGATGGTATCCTGGATAGCTGAAAACTGGTGTTCTTCAATTTGGTTGGTTTTAAAATATGGGTGCGGATGGCTGTATGCCCTTGAATCACTTTTGTAGTTCTTGCTCCTCCAAAATCATTTTGCTATGGGATTTTCATGACTGATTCTTTTATTAAAATCATATGTTACTTTGCACTTTCATTGATAGAGTAGGTTGATTGACCCACTAATAATTAGAGCAGCATGTTTGTTTTTAACCAAGGTCTTGAATCCTGTACCGTACCGGCCGGTGTGGTCAGGATTCGAGGGAAAACCAGTACCTTGAACCTCAGATACCATCTCAGCTCTAATGGGTCCTTATTGGCGAGTACCGGATATTCCGGCCAATATCAGGCGAGGTGGCAGCAACAACGATTCTGTCCGGTACTGTTTGGAACGGACTGTGACTGTGTTTTACAAACGTAGGTCAAATCGCAGCCACACACACACACAGAGTTTGAATTCTTTACTTTTTATAGTGATGGGAGCTTTTCCCTCCCCTTTTTTTTGGTATGAGAAAGAGATTATATAATGTGAATGCAATTTTTGTTGTTTAATGAAAAGTTATGTTATTATGAGTTGAATGGCATGGGGAAAATAATCAATTCATTACTATAGGTGATAGCACTAAATCCAAAACAGTACCCGGTATCTGACCGGTACCGGTATGTACCGTACCAGTAGGCAAGCTAGTACCCTATCCGGTATGGTATCCTGAACCTTGATTGTAACTTTATCTGGGTGCAATCTTGCAAGCGTATTCTTTTATTCTCCCTTTCTGTTCAGATACGTCAACTTATACTATTCAAAAAGATACTTCAACTTAACAGCTTTCTCTTGCGTTATTTTTAATAGCACTAAATCCAAAACAGTACCCAGTATCTCGCTGGTACCAGTATGTACTGTACCAGAAGGAAAGCCAGTACCCTAGCCGGTATGGTATTCAGAAGTCAGAACCTTGATTTTAGCATTATCTAGGTGCAATCTTGCAGGTGTATGCTTTTATTCTTTCTCTCTGTTCAGATACTTCTACATAAACTGTTCAAAAAGACACTTCAACTTAGCAGCTTTCTCTTGTGTTATTTTTGTCTTCCCCCCTTCCCCCTCTTCAAACTTTGCGTTTATTATGCTTGAAAAATGATGTGATAGAAGGTTCCAAGATTTATCAAAGTTCTACTCGTCATATCATCTACAGGGTCTGATTCCAGAACATATTGGTCCAATATTTGTGATTGCAGGTCCAAATCGTGCATTTGGTGACCTAGTTGCAGCATCTGGTATTACAGAAGAAATGCTGGATAGTTTGATGGCTCTCAAGGATATGGATGGTGTTCAAGGATTGCCGCCTCTTACCGAAATAGAAGACATGCGTTATGCGAAAAATACACGGAAATCCTCTAGAGCTGAAATAGAGCGCCAAAAACAGGAGGAAGTTGCCAATGCAAGAGTGAGACAAGTAGATGAAAAGGGGAGGGCTTATGGAACAGGAAGAAGGAAATGCAGCATAGCTCGTGTTTGGATTCAACCTGGTGAGGGTAAATTTGTAGTTAATGACAAAGAGTTTGATGTCTATTTCCCTATGCTTGATCATCGTGCTGCTCTGCTGCGACCTTTTTCTGAAACCAAGACTTTGGGTCTTTGGGACATCGATTGTACTGTGAAAGGAGGTGGTATCTCTGGTAAGCCCGACTTTCTCTTGTAATATTTTACCATTGGTTAGCATCATCATTTGGAAGTTAATAATTCCTGGTAAAGTAAAATAATAAAACCTTAGGGTTATGCCAAAACGATCAATACTATGTTGCTTTTTTCACCTTACCTTTTTGTTATACTTGCTTGGGAACTACTGTGTTTTAGCTTAAAAAGTCAGTTTGACTTTTTTTTTCTTTCTTTATTTGATTTTTTTTTTTTTTTTGCGTTTGTTAGTTTTGCATCGATTTTTTGTGTATTATTGGTTCGTCTCAACGAAAGGAATCCAAAAAGGTAAAAGATTATGATTAGTACTCTCAATTTTTTGAATAAGATCGAAAAAAATGTAAATATCTGTCTTTTTGACTTATTTTTGTCTTTATTTTAAAAAAATTAAGCTTCGATCATAAGTTTTTACTTTTTTGATTTCTCTCGCCGAGACGAACCAGTTATACACAAAAAGTTGACGCAAAACTAAAAAATGTGGAAAAAAAAAATCAAATAAATACGAAAAAAATAAGCCAGGTGACTTTTTAGGCCAAAACACATCGTGCAGTTGGAAGGAGATCAGGACATTGAGGAGGACAATATTGCTCCTATTCTGCACTGTTTGTTAAACTTGCGCATGCTAACCATGTCGATGACTTGCCCAATTACGTGTTTTCTATACCGAATTTGAACTAAATTTGTGGTCTACATATTTCTTGTTTGTGTTTCTCATGTAAGGATGCATGTTTTTTCTGTTGAATTTGAGGGCTCAACCTAATGACATGCACATCAAGTAAAGAAAATCGACATACTTAAATTGCACATAGAAATTGTGAAGATGTCCAGGGGAATTTGCTACCTGCATAATATCTTTTCCAATTTTTTGAGTGTACTCAATAGATGCTCCCAAGTACCCTCAAGTCATTTGGTTGATTGCTTAGTGCGGGATAGTATCTTACGGTCAAGATAACCTTTGCTCCTATCTTTTGATTAGCAAAAGTAGCATACAGTTGAGATATTCTTTGCCTGATAGCTGACGCCAAGCATAGCCTACTCAAGTTTTAGCATCGGGTGTTCCCGGGAGGAATACAATCTCTTCAATCTCGGGATACCATCTAAATAAAGTTCTAGCACCACAAGAGCGTATCAGACGATTCCTTTGGTTTCTTCTCGGTGCAAAACAATGGAATCTTTAGTCCTTTTTATTAGTATTAGAGTAGGAGGGGGAAGGGAGATCCTATAGTGGATTTCAGGATGAACTCTTTTTGTCGGACCAAACTATGGTGTGTTCCGGCAAAGCGCCAGGTTGTTGTTTAGGGGAACTCACACAAGTAAGTGAAGGGCCCCATAGGGCCTTTCTGAAGTGTGGCCCACACATGGTCACGGGGGAAAGGAAAGGGAGGGGGATAGGGGAGCCTAAGCCCGTTGAATAGATTTGAAACCGGTGTTGCACTGCTGGATGCTTCTGATGGATAGGAAAGGAATAGGAATCCACCGAAAGGAAAGGCCACCACAAGTAATGACCACCAAGATACGCATAGTGATTCGATCTTTCAATCACCCATTTTTTGAAAACCATTGTTGGGGCCTTTGGCCTTACATGTAAGATTGGATTGCCTGAATCACGAGTCTTGTGTATTGTGTTACGATCACCTCATATTGATATTAACTTCAGTGAACAATTTGAAATGGAAATCAAGAAATCTCACTATTTTCTCATTTAGACTCTCATACGTGTGATTAACAATAACTAATACCAAATTGGCCGTAACCGGATAACCTCCCTTCTCATTTAATAGTCAAAAACAGTATTCGTCCTTTTGTCCATCACAGCAGCTATTTTTTTGGGTCACTTGTTACAAGAATCTTTACTTCTCCAAATTCATATCCAACCCATCACCAAAGGTCAATTGGGACAATGGAGTTATCGTCTTACTTAAGGAAGAAGGGGGGAAATGAGCACACTTGGAGAGCGCAATACAACGGCGAGTTGCTTGTTGTGTTCGGGTACTCGACCAATGATTTTAATGAATCCTCTTTTCCTAATCTCATTAAACCCCCACTAAAAATGTAAACACTAGATTCTTTTGGGATCCTATCTCGATTATGCCAAATTCCTTTGTTTGATGAAAGTTCCATTATTATACAATAATCACATTGTAGAGGGTATAGTTTAGTGGTAAAAGTGTGATTTGTTCTATTAACCCCTTTAATAGTTGAAAGGTCTTTCAGTTAAATTCCTATTCCAGTCAAAAGCTTTATTTCTTAAATGGATTAAATCCTTTACCTCTCAGTGACCGATTCGAGGAAAAATATAGATTCCTGTGATTTGTATCAAGAGGTCAATTAGAAATTGCAAAAAATGGATTATGACATTGCGAAACATAATTTGGGAATTGGATTAATACTTTCAAGTGAATGGGTCATGCATACATGGATGAAGCTAGAAAAGTAGATTTTTAATCGTAACTAAATCTTCAATTTTTGATATGTGGATTCTGTGCTAATTTAAATAGCTTGAATGCTTGATAAGTTTTTCAAAATTGGTACAAAAAATCTAAAATAATGCTGAAATCGTTGAGTTTTCAAATCTAAAATATTCGTCGCATCTGTGAGACCTTCACTAATCTACTATTTCCAGGGGCATTGGTTACCTACCTGCTAAGAAGCACGTATGTGGACACGGATACGACACGATACGGACACTCAGATATGTTATTTCTCTAAAATGTAGGACAGAGACACGTTGAGCATACTCACTTATACACATGTAAAGATATTTTATGCATACATAACCATAAGTATGGATCCCATTTAAGTAGATAGATGCGATAAGTTATGAAGAATTTAGTTGACGTGGGACTCAAGAAATTTTTTGAAGTACATTGTATTTTGTTGTTCTTAATTCACCATCGCTGTAGCTCCATGCTATGGACATGTGTCCACCAAAATGCTGTTGCTCTTTCATTTATAAATTTTCTTATCGGTGAGAGGTGCTTTATATTCTGACAAAGTGGGTCTAAGAACATGTTATGCTGCAGTTGCAGCTGAAATACTCTCGACATGTTGTGCTGTTCTCTTCTGTTCATTGCATTTCAAGTTTGTTTTTCTTCTTAGTTTCTTGAGAGTATTCCTTAAATTGCACTACTAAGTCTCCATGGAACAGGTCAAGTTGGGGCAATTCAATTAGGTCTCAGTAGAGCCTTGCAGAACTGGGAACCAGATCTACGTCCACCACTTAGATCAGGTACGCAACTCATGCAAGCATAATCATTACCATTTCGTTTTGTGTACTCTTCTCTCATCGGTTCTTTTTTCCTAGTTGGCTTGGAAAAAGCAATATGTAGGATCCCACTTGGCTTTCAGTTTGTCAACGAATGCTACCATAAACCAACAGACATATCTACTTTATCCTCTCATGTGAAAAGTCTATAGATATATGCGCAGATTTGTGTGTGTTTACACATTTCGTTATCCTCTGGTTTGTCACTGACCATCTTACGGTGTACTTCCTCCAGCTGGCTTCCTGACAAGGGATTCAAGAGTTGTGGAAAGGAAAAAACCAGGAAAAGCAAAAGCCAGAAAAAGCTTCCAGTGGGTCAAGCGTTGATCGATGGTTGGACGATCTTATTTATTTGAACAGAGTTTTTGTTCAACGCATGGCGGCATTGCCTCTTTCCAGTAAGTTGTTGATATCCTATCCGATTGCATGTCATCCCTCCTGTAGTGTAGCGTGTAAGCCAGAGTTCTTGCCAAGATTAGGCATGCCAATGAAGATTTTGTTTACCAGAAGCATCTGACAGCTCGGGCTAACTTCCACCCGGAAATTCTCCATTTGATGAGTTCCTCTCGTCCTTGTCACTGTATTTGATGCCTCGAAGCATCTGTTATTTTTTGGTAGCTTATACTGTAACTTGCTTTGTTGGACGATGATATAAAAGGTTATGGTTTTGAAGGAATATCAATTGAATAAGATAACTGGGAAATTGCTTCCTTTTCTTCAACTTGGTCTTTTAATTTGTTTCATTCTATTTTTGCTTTATCTACCAAAGTGATGCTCAAAAGCTGCTTTTTAATTTTGTAGTTGGGCCCTTTTCTTCCTAAGTTTTTGTTTTGATATTATTGTTTGTTTTTTAAAATTTTGGCTAATCTCCATTTTTGGTCCCTACAAAATGTCCCGTGTTTCATTTTCGTCCCTGCCGATTTAATTGTTTCAATTGCATCTTTACAGTTTTAATTTAACTCAATTTTGCCCTCGCCATTAATTCCCAACGGAAATGATCCTTGCATCTGCTTGCCTATATGGAATCTTAACCGAAAATGTACAACGATTTGTGGGGCTCATTTTTGGGGCCTACATGAATAATTTGAACCATTAAAAATCAATTTAATTGGATGTCTGCAAATGGTACATCTACATTTCCAGTTTTCGTTAGATATTGGATCACCCATTTAAGCATATCAAATTGAGCTGGATTTTTGCAGTGACATTTGAAAAATTATTTTGAAATTAGCAACCGGTTTTGATTATTAGTGTGCAACTGAAAAAAGGGCCCTCTAAGCCGTTGTGCATGTTCGGTTAAGAGTCCACGTAGGCCATTTCCATTTGGGAATTAACAGCGAGGACAAAATCAATTAATCCTCAATTTAAATTAATACTGTAGGGATGTAATTGAAACAATTAAATCTGTAGGGACAAAAATGAAACATGAGACATTTAGTATGGACCAAAAATGGAAATAAGCCATGAATTTTTGTCACGTTATATGTTATGGACTAATAATTTGTCTTGATGAGAGGAGTCTAAAAAATAAAATAAATAAAAATTCACCCAAAAGCAAAAAAGTGTTCACTAAATACAAAACAAGTATGAAACAGCTGGTATTTTTGTGTTTAATGTTATGAAAATTTCTTTTTAACTTCGGTTTTCTTTAATACTTTTTTAAATCTTTTTGTTAAGACGAATGATTAGTTTTAAAAATTTTGAAGAAAAACAAACCAAGTAAGTCTGAAAAGTAAATAATACTAGTAAAAAGAATATCAGAGTAAACAATTTAGAAAGAATGGGGTCGAGTTCAGCCTTACGTGTAGATTTGCAGCAAGATGTTGATTGAGATTCGGTAGTTTGGGTAGTCCTGCGCTAGTAGCGCTCTCCAACCTTCTCCACAAGAGTCATGTAGTCCAACAATCTAACTATATTGATTGTGTAGTGGGAAAGGAAGTTGGGACGCTAAGTGCATCTCTAACAGTCTCACCATGTGGTTCGGTAAGACCAAAATGGCGAGATTTCACCCAAAAACAAGACCCAATAGTCTCGGCAAATCCCGAGCTGCTATAGTATCTCGCCACAGCACACGAGGTATGGCAAGATCGCGCTCGCACGCCGGAAAAAATGGGTCATCGGAATATTCACCCTGAAACCATTTTCAAACACCCAAAATAAAGCACTCGTCGAGACGACTCGATTGGTGCAGGACCCGTCGCCGATGGAGTTCTAGTAACCTCACACGCGCCGGTCAACAGTTGCACGTGCCAGAGAGTGAGATCCACTCTCGCGCGTATCGCTCACGCGCCCGTGAGGAGAGGACAATTTTGAGGGTTTTTTTGTTTTCTTTTTTCTTTTTTCGTTGAGCCAAGTGGCTAGGCTATTGTGTAGAGGTGATATTTCTTGGCTAGCTATATCACTATATATGGCACTTTTGGGAACAAAAATGGCTAAATTTTTGTTCAGGCTGCTAGAGACGCTCTAAGTAACTATGATCTTGGAAAACTCACTTTTGCTTGAATTTCTGTCGCTCTCTCTCTCTCTCTCTCTCTCTCTCTCTCTCTCTCATCGTATTCAAGATTATCTAATTGACCATTTTGGTCCCCCGGATTTTTTTTTTTTTTTTTTTTGATCTGGAAAAAAAAAAAAAAAAAAAAAAAAAAAAAAATCCGGGGGACCAAAATGGTCATTTTGGTCCCCCGGATGATATGAGTTATTCCCGGCTATGACCTGCGGTACTAAACTTAGATGGTGAACAATGTTGGTTTCAGCACTTACAAGCTAATCTTAGATGGGCTGTATCAATTTCAGTGTGCCTCGCCTCGTCTCAGCGCTCGCCGTTTTAAAAACACTGGTCATACACCCTGTTCGTTTCCCAGTTTAATTTTAGTTTTAGTTTTAGTTTTAGTTTTGATGACATCATCATTTCCCTCATTTCTCTCCCTAACTCTCTCCATTCATTACACCTGCTGACATCATCAAAACTAAACTAAACTAAACTATTTAACCAAACACAGCCACCGAATTCATACCCGAACCGGTTAGCTATTTCGATTCTAAAATTCAAATCGTTCCCCGAGTAGAAAAAATTTCAAAAATTTCATCCCGACTGCAGGCCCCCGATTCCGAATAAGCCGTGCTATGCTCGAAATTGGTCGTGCATTCGATAAATTGAGTTTCCTTTTTTTTTTTTATTGTTGTTAATTAGTACAAATTTTTTCAATTTCCAGCATTAAATTGCGCCCAAAGTTATGGGTTTTGGCTAAGATTGCAAGACTAGACAAATCTTGATATATATATATAGGAAATATTTATTACAAAATTTGGGATTGATATATATATATATATATATATATATATATATAGGGAGGGCTTCTAGTCCGGACCTCCCGTTTCCGGACCTCCATGATCCAAATTTTTTTTTGACGATCCGAGCCGTCCAATGTGTTCAGAAGGTGTTTTCAAGGGTCCCTCGTGGAAAATCTTCAAAACAAAATACCGGGAAGGGCTTGATCCAAGCAGTTTTCGCAAAAATATATAAATACAGTTTTTGCGAAAAACTGCTTGGATCAAGCCCTTCCCGGTATTTTTTTTTGAAGATTTCTCGCGTTGACCCTTGAAAACACCTTCTGAACACATTGGAAGGCTCGGATTTTCCAAAAAAAAATTGCAACACAAAAAAAACCATGTTTTTCTTATTTCCGGGAGGTGTGGACTAGAAAATCCACCTATATATACACGAATTATCCTATCAAGGATCCCGGATTTCCCGGATTGAAGCGTTTTGATGCTTTTCCCGATATTTTTTTGACGATCCGAGCCATCCAATGTGTTCAAAAGGTGTTTTCCAAGGCCCATGCGGGAAATCTTCGAAAAAAAATACCAGGAAGGGCTTGATCCAAGCAGTTTTTCGCAAAAATTGCATATTTACAGTTTTGCGAAAACCGCTTGGATCAAGCCCTTCCCGGTGTTTTTTTTTTAAGATTTCCCGCGTGGGCCTTGGAAAACACCTTTTGAACACATTGGACGGTTCGGATCGTCAAAAAAAAATCGGGAAGGTGGAGTCCCGGATCCGGGACTCCCGGACAAGATCGGATATATATATATAGGAAATATTTATTACAAAATTTGGGATTGACATATATACAAATCTTAAGAGGAAATATTTATTACAAAATTTGGGATTGACATATATACAAATCTTAAGAGGAAATATTTATTACAAAATTTGGGATTGACATATATACAAATCTTGAGAGGAAATATTTATTACAAAATTTGGGATTGACATATATACAAATCTTGAGAGGAAATATTTATTACAATATTTATTACAAAATTTGGGATTGACATATATACAAATCTTGAGAGGAAATATTTATTACAAAATTTGGGAAATTTTTCAAGCAGAGAAGAGGCCATTAATGGCAGCAACACCAATTGGGCTTTTAGGCTCCGTCGCCCACTTGAGCAGCAGCTCCATCTTTTCTTCCCCAAAGCTCTTCTTGATCCAAGATGACCATTCTACCCTCCGAGCAAAGACAGACACAGAAGAGAACAAGTCAATCTCTTCACTCTCTCCACCAATTCTTCTTGATTTCTTCACCCTCCTTTCGTACTCCTCTGCGACCAACATAGCTATATCTGACATCTCTCTCTCTCTCTCTCTCTCTCTCTCTCTCTCTCTCCCCTCTGGGTGATGTTTGTTTCTCTCTCTCTCCAAGATAATGTTTGATGGATAGGAGTATTTCTCCCCAGGGTATTTATAGAGCACGACTGATCTGGTGGTTAAGACCCGGATTGGGTTTTTTTTATCTTTCTTGTGCCTCAGGTTCCGAAAGTTTGTTATCAACTCATACGGGTCAGTTCATGCGGAAATTTTCCTCGCCTTAAATTGGATCGCTCGTAAACAGTGGCAAAGTCAGGATTTTAACTTAGAGGTGACACGTAAAATGATCAATATACTGTTATCATTTCATAAAAAATGTCCGATCCGTCAAACCGAGACAATATCAATAATATGTTTTATTTGAAAAAACTTCCAACTTTTTTTCAAAAATTAGAAGAACTCGTTGTTATTAGTATCTCACAGAAAAAAAAGTTAGATATTCTTTGAACCAAAATGCATTTATTTTAGTTCTCGTTTTGCAAACTGAACAATTTTTACATGGAATGGAAGAGTATTTAATACCCACAAAAAATACTGGTTCGAAGATTAGTCATGTATAATCAAAAAATAGTTATGCCCCTGCCAGTAGAAGGTGAGATAGATCAATAGAAATCAATCGAGGTGCCGACAACGTGACCCGAACACCTCAAGTACAAAAAAAAATACTAGTATAAACCAAAGGCCTGAAATGTGTTGTCAACAATCAACAGTGTTTATTGGATAAGGTTGCCACATGGCTTTGTTTTGGTAGTGAGTAATTAGGTGGGCTGGGTGGGTTTGGGACATGGTATCTGCTTTCCCATTCCTATGGTCTAAAGGGAATTAATGTACATTTTCTATTGTCCATTGTTTAGTTGAAGCTTTCCGCGCACCCCAAGTAACAATTAAAAAAAACTAGGGTAAGCTACCCACCTTTTTGAAAATTAGTAAAATAAAGAGTAATTTACACCAACCTCCCTCGATGGTTTTGACATAAACAAAGCACCCCCAACTTTTCAACTTATTACACACGCTTCTCTTGAATGGGAATACCTTAACTCTGTTAGTTCCACTCGTTAGCCTTTGTTAATTTGTGGATTCCAATTTACTGACCTTAGGGCTTGATTGGATGAGGGATTAATTTCAAGTGGATAAAATTTGGAGGGAAAATAAGATAGTTGGGGGTATTATTTTTAGAGGGTTAGCCCACATTGATGTGGCTTTTATGGGGGTGGATAAAAAAAATCGTTGGTTTGGATTAGGTATTAAAGGGGGAGGGGGGATAAAATAGTACTTCGTTTGGATGAAGGATAAAATCAGTGCCAGCTCTGAGTATTTTTTAGGCCGGATGCGAACTGTATTTTTTTACGCCCATTGTATAATACAAAAAAAAGGACTATAAAAATTAAAAACAATAATAACACAAAGTTTGATAATCACTATATACGTTAATATGAATATTAATTAAACATCACCCTTCTCACATTTTTCACAACAAAAGTAATAATTAAGCTCTCATAATTAAGTTTATACACCATATCTTTTTCAAGGGTATAAAATATCTGGGGGCCCACAAAATTAGTCAAAATTTGGGGGCCAAATGCGGCCGCATCCTTGGCGTATGTCCAAAGCCACCTCTGGATAAAAGGGGAGGATAAGGTTGTTTTGTAGTTGAAATCGGGGAGGAGAGGGGATAAAACAAGCTTTATTCGGTCGGATTATTTTTTAACACCTCGAAACCCATCTAAATTTTATCCGTCCGCACCCCTCGTTGGTCGGATTAATTGGAAAGGAAGAAAGCTTATCCGGGTGAATTTTGTGCACCCAAGCCAATCCAAACCTTTCACATCAAGCATTTATCCGAGTGGATAAGTTATCCGGCTCCCTTTTACCGCATCCAATTGACCCCTTAAATTAGAACTTTTGTAGCTTCCGTTTTGCCCTTGAGTTTCCCCAGGAATCCATACCAAGGAATTAAATATTCTTTTATAACCATTTGTTTTAAGGTCAGTATCTTGGAATACACGAATATAAGGGAAAACTAACGGAGTGGATTTAATTAAGCTAAGTTATTTCCATTTAATGGAGGCCGGTGTAATAAGCTAAAAGGGTGGGGACACAATCTAATTTTAAAAATCTCAAGAGAGGTTGGTGTAAATTACCCTAAAATAAATGTACATTGTATCAAGAATGAATTAGGTTATCGCACATTAGAATTGCACTAGTGTTAGTATTTACAAACTAGCAAATCTATCACTCTTTTAAATCTAAAAAAGTAAGAAAGTAACCCCTCAATCAATATGTTTAACTCTCTATAAAATTTGAATCTGTCTTAGATTGATCTTTGAGCAATTGCTCAATTTCTATCAGTATCGACTGTGTTATTATTTTTTAAAAGTTTTCGAATCATGTGAAACTATTATGTTCCAATCTGATAACAAAACTCATCTCTAGAGCCTATGAAACCCTCCATGATTGAATTTCTGACTTCACCCCTCACCTCGCCTATGACATTCAAGTAATTTTTCTTAAATAATCAAAATAGAGCTATGTAACGGACTCAAATATGCACAACCCCGAGATAGGCCCTTTGTAATTTGAAAAAGTTGCATAAAACAACTAAAATCTTCAAAGTACCTACTAAACTCGATATGTCATTATAGCGTATTGGGAGGGTGGAACTGTGATAAATCATCCTGTGGCAATGGACTTATCTCGTCCTATGCAGTATGCACTTCAATTCGTCGGCGCCGCAGTGGCCCACGTTTTTGTTTTCAATTCCCCATGGGTAGGGGTATTTTGGTACTTCAGCAAACCTAGTACTAGTTCTATAAATAAAAATCATGTTTTATTTTATCGACAAAGAAAGATCATTGATTGGTCCACGTGTGGTTGCCACAGTGTGTGGAGGATGTGGGTTTATTTATAAATATCTTTCACGTTTGAGAAATAAAATAAACGCATGACACATGACGAAATGATGAAAATGACGGTGAGGTACATGGTAGTATTATGAATACAATTTTAAAATGCAATTTCCAACACAATAGTAATTAGAATCGTTCGATGAGTGGGGATCTATATGAAATTATGAATCAACCGGTTCCCAGTTGTATCCGAAAATGTGTGGTGGTTGTGTTATTTGACTTTTTAATTTGGCACAAATTATCAAAATCATCCCTAAGTTTTCTTGAAATAACAAATTATACCCTCATGTTTTATTTTATCCACAAAGAAAGATCATTGATTGGTCCACGCGTGGTTGCCACAGTGTGTGGAGGATGTGGGTTTATTTATAAATATCTTTCACGTTTGAGAAATGAAATAAACGCATGACACATGACGAAAATGATGAAAATGACGGTGAGGTACATGGTAGTATTATGAATACAATTTTAAAATGCAATTTCCAACACAATAGTATTTAATATCGTTCGATGAGTGGGGATCTATATGAAATTATGAATCAACCGGTTCCCAGTTGTATCCGAAAATGTGTGGTGGTTGTGTTATTCGACTTTTTAATTTAGCACAAATTATCAAAATCATCCCTAAGTTTTCTTGAAATAACAAATTATACCCACATGCTTGGAAAATTACGAATTACTCCATGTCACACTTAACTATAGTTCAAAGGGCGAACTCCACCTATTTCATGTTATTTTTTTGATACTTTATTTTGTTAACAAATTAGGATTTGACGATGCCAGATAGGTTCTTTCGAATTTTCTAACAGCCACATCATGAAGCAATTTATAATTTCAAGAAACCTTGGCGGTGCTTTCAGTAGTTTACCCTTTAATTTACTACTCCAAAACTTTGACTGCAAAATTATTCAGAACCATTCAATTGTGATCCACAGACATTAAATAGCTCCTAGATGTATCCGAAATTATGTACGAAAGTTGAGTTCTTGGACTTTTTAATTGACTACACCAACTCTTGTTACTTAATAGATTTGCAATATCCGTCAGTAATTCACAATAAATAATTTGTGGATTTTGAATTTATTACTCACAATTTTGATCACCATAATATCATCATGAAACTTATTTATTTAAAATTTTACCACAAGCGGATCTAATCTTTCTAAGCGTAGGAAAATGGGGAGAGGGGCTAAGGTTTGAACCCGCACCAATGTTGAGTGGCATAAGATTGTTGTCATGTGAGCTGGCCACCATTTGCAACGTCACAAAAAGAAATGAGGTTGCAATTGAAATATTGTAGTGCCTAATTTGTATGTCATGATATTTGGAGGAGTAGTGAGGAATCTAATGCTAAGAGCCTAAGACTTATGAACGAGTCGAACGAGCTGAGCACTGAATTGCTAAGATTTTGGCCCAAAAATTTAATCAAAAACACAGTTTTTTTTTTTTGGGTACGTTATATATATATATATATATATATATATATATATATATATATATATATATATATATATGAAAATTTAATAAAAAAAACCCAGATAGTTACCCAATCAAGCCCCACCTATTGAGTTCTTCGGCCACATTAGCCATCTGTGACCGGATCTATGTTCCAAGTCTACATACATAGTAGGGTTATTTACCGAGACACTCCCTGTAAGTTAACGTTTTTCACCAAACACCCCCTGCAAGAAAAAAAACCTACAACGAATCCCCTTCTATCTTCCAAAACTTTACCCCAAGACCCCTTCTGTCACCCTTTCGTCTAAAATCGTCTAGAACCATCAGTTTTTTTTTATGATCCAAACCGTTCAATTTGTTTAAAACATGGTTTTAAGTGCACTTGTAGAGAAATCGGCTCAAAATATGATCGGGAAGTGCTTGATCCAAACAATTTTTCATGTATGAAAAATTGTTTGATGAAAAATTGTTTGGATCAAGCACTTCCCGATCATATTTTGAGCCGATTTCTCGCGAGTACCCTTAAAACCATGTTTTAAACAATTTGAATGGGTTGGATCATCAAAACATGACCCGGAACTTTGAGATTCGAGATGGAAGGGTGACGGAAGGGGTCTTGGAGTAAAGTTTTGGAAGATAGAGGGGGTTCATCGTAGGTTTTTTTTCTTGCAGGGAGTGTTTGGTGAAAAACATTAACTTACAGGGGGTGTCCCGGTAAATAACCCTACATAGTAGCATCAGTGATCCTTTTTAAATAGTTACCCAATCAGGCCCCACATGTTGAGTTGTCCGGCCACATTAGCCATCTGTGATCGGATCTATGTTCCAAGTCTACATACATAGTAGCATTAGTGATCATTTCTAAATTGCCATACCCATTATCCTGGTCTTTAAATCTTCTCATAAAGGTCCTATAGATGGTCTAATTGCACCTAAGTTGTTTTTGAGTCTCTCTAATCTGCTTCTTAAACAAATAAAACAAAAATCAATAGTTTTTAGGCAGAGTTGATTGTAGCCATTAACACCGAAACCAAATTTGGCCAGTTTTGTCTGTGCTGTTTACTAGATAGAATGGTATTGAGACCAACAACTGCAAGTGTTGCCAATCAACCAGATATAACAGCTTGGAAAGAATCCAACATGTACTTGTGTTGTTTTTCACATGGGCTGCACATGGTCGGTCACCAGGTAAATGTGGGAACTGTGGCCCTGAACTAAACTCTCGAGGTGTGACATCTTTAGGCTCCCGAAAATTTACATATTTTTTGGTGGCTCATACTTTGGGGAGCCTAAAGCGTATGTGAATATTTACATATTTTTTAGACAAGGTGTAAGTGAATATTAAAGATAAGGTCCTTTTTTAATGCACTATTATTTCTGTTTGCTTCATTTTTATATACTACCATTTTTATGTTACTTTGCATAAGGGTAAAAATGGAAATTGATATCGTCAATCCAGTCCTATCATATGTAAAACAAACATGTTAGATAAAAATCCTATCTTTTCAATCCGGTTTAAAACAAACAAGCAAATTAATAATCCCACCTCATTACCACTCTCGTCTCACTACCAATCACAGTCATAATCCACCTCTTTACGTATCCTCTCAAACCTATAACGAGCCATAAACGTATACATGGCACTATCACATCAATGCATTGTTAAATATATGAATAGACGCATCCACTTTAAAAAAGTCCCACATGCACATTTAGTGTAATAATTTGAATATTAGTTAGTGTCTGTATCCAAATAAATAAATAAAAATAGAGCGTGTAGCATTTTTATTTTTTATCCAGCGAAACTAGTCCAATGGTTTCATTGTTATATTTTGGCCTACTCATATTTTGGTTCTTTTTGTGTTCCATTTTTACTCCGCGGTGAGATACACCATTCAGTCACATTGAAAATCTTGAAAATCTATTTTGTTAGTGTCTGTATCCAGATCAAGACACTCTATTTTGTTTGTCTTGAAAATCTTTTGGAGTAATGCATAAATACCTCTCCTTCTCTTTCCCCTCACAAAGGCACAAACCGGCGAACTCCTCCATAACTTCAGCATCCAAACACAACTTCAAAGTAATAAAAGCCATTTCCAGAAAACATCAGGAAAGAAGGGATTCCCATGCAAAATTATCCTCATTTTTTCCCATCATCCGAACAGATTATTCATATTACAGTTTTCTCAGGCAGATGAAAGCCAAAGGTACAATTCACAGATATATTCACATGACTGGACATCATCAAATGTATTTGGGAATTTCTTAACTCAGCCGCTGAAGAAGATCTATCTTTTCTCTCAGGAAATGATGAAGCAGACTGACCTAGCTTAAATAGAGCTCCAGTCCACCTCCACATGCTTCATGCACTGTGATTCTTCATTAGATTCATAGAAGGCCAAGTGTTTTCAGCTGCTGAACATGCTCGGGTGGGAGAGGCGGGGGAGACCAATCAGATCCAGTCATCTCTCCATCAACGTCCTCAACAACGTATTCCTAGTTAAGCGACAAGCGACAAAAATTAATTTCTGAAAGATATTCAACGATTATAATAAATCAAATGGAAATGGAAATTACAAGAGAAATATAGTCGAATAATCCTTGTCAGAACACATGGAAACCGTAAAAACTATCAGAGACAAGTAGTCACTCTTCGATCTGTAAAATTCCAAATTGGGAGTAATACTTTTATTAAAAATAAAACAGCATGCGCAAAGAAGCAGTATAGATATGAAACTGTTGATAGTTAAAAGGTCAAAAAGTGAGAAAGAAAACTGCCAAACTAGGTCCCAAGAAAATGAAGAAGAGAATAAAGATTGTGATTGGAATATGGAGGAAGTTGTGAAAACCAAGATGAATACGGGAAAAGATGCACAAGAAGAAGTCGAACTAATATTTAGAGAAGAAGTTGAGAACAAGTTGCAGTTATGGAAGTTGGTGAGAAACATGATGCAATGAAGGAGAAGAATTATGAAAACCTTAAACAGTTACAAGCACTCCGTCTGGAGAATTATGCCTATTGATACAGGTCGGATAAGCATCACGCAAATTCTTGAGCCACAACATCAAGTCTAAGAAATATTCAGGAAGCATGAGTGAATACTGAAGAAGACTGTGACTAAGCCAAGCACAAGCACGGAGATCGCCAAGATGGTTGTTAGATTCAAGAACACAGGTAACTCAACACTTTTCAAGTTCAAGATGGAGAAGCATTCAATTAAACACATTCATTTAAAACAAGAAATGGAAAGTGCCAAATTGAGGGGGATGGAAAAGTAACTTGAAGTTTGCATTATCTAATAGTCTCACGTGATGAAGAAGATTAGTTAATACATTGGTGATTTCTTGGGGACTAGGTTTGTACATATCTTTTAGACTTCCTACAAGATTATCGGTGTTTCTAGAGTTAAACTATTCCTATGATTAGTCGATGCCAAGATGTGTAGGTAGAAGCATAAGAGAGAAAAATGCGAAGGAAGAAGAAAGAGGGTGAAGAGCCGGTCGGTATAAAGAAATTCAGCAATCGAAAATACATTTGAGTCATATGGAGTACAAAGTTTCCAGCACTGATAGCACATTCCAACGTCAATTCAGGTCTGCTTTGAGTGCAATGATCATTTAATGACAATCTAAGTTTTGCAGGTCAACACAGATAGAAGGGGGGAAAAGTGAGCTCACTCACTTTTGTTAGCATCCTTTTAGCAAGTATGTGATAATGTCGCTGCCAAATTCTCTGTCCAACCATTGTCGCCACCAGTACACTGTAGAATATGCCAATCACAGTAAACAATCCGAGCACAATCAGAGCCATAACGAACAGCAACGGCAACCCAGCTTCACCAGCACCTCCTAAGCAACCACATTCACCAGCTGCACTCGCGCAACTTTCAAAGCAAGTTGTACAGTCAGTCCACATACAAAGAGTGCCTGGCAAATGGCAGTCTGCACACATTCTGCAAGGATGAAATAACGAAAATTAGCTCAGTCAATCGTGACATGTAAATGTTCATAATTTACGTAGCTTATGAACTGGGTTTCAACAATGTGTCTCACACTAGGTGCCCGAATCAGAGGCATATGCATTCCATATAAAGATGATGCCAATCAATGACAGATTTCAAGAGCAGATGATGAACTGTTTCAAGCAAGTGTGCTTCGATAAATCCCTTAATTTCTCCAACCGACAACATACATTCATATGATTTATAGCCGGAGAAACCATCCATGAACGAGAACATTGTGCTCTTACCTAAAAATCTCTCTTTTATTTTAATTTTTCTTCTTCTTTTGACTTTGCCAACTTTTTAACTGCCCTATAGTTATTGAATTCATAATTGTCATTTAACTTCTGTACATGAAAAAATACGTATGTACACATCTGCTGCAAAGGAATCCCTACGATGAAAACCCTTAAATTCTGTCCTTTTTACTTTCCAAAACACTGCACCCCCTCTGGCACCATTAATGAATACTTCACATCAAACTTATTCAACTGCTGCATTATTATAGGCCGTTCATAATCAGGCCTTATACCCAAGTATATTGAAGCACAATCAGATTCATGCATGTGTGCACAAAACACAAACATTCCTATTCCGCTGCGCTAAAGAAATTACAAAAGCACATAAGCTACTATGAGGCATCACGCTCTTTTAAAGTTCAAGACTTGGCAAGCAAATTCATAAGGTTTTAATAGGGTGTAAGTACTTTTTCTTTCATGAGGGCAGCAGTCCCCAGTCATACACATTACAGTTACGTATTAAATATGTTCAAAAACTTGAAAGCCTCTTACACTTCTCTTCTCTGCACTTTCAGTAATGAGACCCAGCAGATAAAACCTATGACTAAGTATAACCAAAGTGGACCTCACAAAGTAAGACACAAGTTCCTTTGAACCTTCAAAGCAAGGAAAAGTTGGAGCTTATTCTACTGCTGTGCATTAGCTAGTTTCAAGTAATTTCCTGCTGGACAAAGTCAAAGATTAAGAATTCGAGGACTCACATCCCTATTGTGAAACAACCAGAAAGGACAGTCTCAATATTACCGATACGCAATCCTTTGTACAGACTTTCGGGCGGGCGGGCAGGCGGATGCTAAGATTGAATAAACCCGCTAATATGCCCAATGTCCCTGCTACAATATGATGAGAGGCTATTCCCCTGGAACAAAAGGATCAAAACCTTCTAACCCCACACCGGACATACTCACATACACACCAGTGGAAGTCCCTCGTAAGAAATTAAGATTGATTTTATCTATCAGGAAAAAAAACCCCACTAATATTGACTACACATGCTAAACTTAAATGATTTCTTGCACTGCGCTTGACGTTCTAGAAAGAAAAATATTTCAGAAAGCTGGAGCCTTCGTGAGAGAACTGTGACATGCTCTAATTGCGGAGTTATAATGTCGTTCGAGGAAAAAGTGAGAGGTAGTCCAAGAAATGGACCGAGTATAGTCTCTGCTGTCAAGGGGAACAACTGATGTTGCCAATGCCGCCGGATGCCCTTGAATTATTGCAACAATTTGCTATTACAAGACTCAAGGAAAATACAAGGACACAAAACTCGCTATCATCCTTCACGTCATTGGCAGGAAAAACATTGCTGATGTAAGGGGTCCTTATGTCTTTCATATTACCGGAGCAAATTTTAATGAAATTGGTTCACTATGACCAAAGCCCAAGAAATGGCAAAAAGCCCAAGTTCACTGAAATATATATTCACCACATTGATCATAAAATTCTCAATAAGATGATACCGTGAGCAAGCGCGATGACACAAGAGGAATTGATGTCATCACTAGAAGGCTTCCAGTCAATGTCAAATTCTATCAATCCCTATGACAATTGTCTTCAAGATTTGCGTACTCAAATTTTGAATTAGCTGGATGAAAGATAGTACATCAGACTAACTGAAAATAAACCAGCAACATTGATTCTAGGTGATGGGCCTAAAAAAGTGTTGAAAGTTCGGACATCATTGTTTGACAATTAGATGGAAGCTTACGAAGATTAATGAAGCACATCCTTCCTACATGCCACTTCAATATCCTTACTCTTTTCCTAGGGAATGGATTAATGGTGCAGGTCTATACGATTTGCTTCAGGCTCAAACATCTCTTGAGAGGGGGTGTCAATGAGAGAATCCTATGCATTTTGACTTCAGTTTTGAATTGAAGAAGGGACACCTCTTCAGGTTAGCAGTTAGTTCCAACAATTTGTTGATTGCTATGCAGCCATTGATGAACATCAACCTAATAGGTACTGATTTGTGTAGAGAGCTAGAGGATGCAGTAAGTGTTATAGATGTTGATGCATTGGCACTGGGTACGAACTGATACTTCCACCTTTCAAAGGGGCCCAAGAAATCTGATTCAACATTATCAAGATGCAGAAACACAATGCCAAGCAATAGGATTTCCTGACCCTTTTGTTACGCTCACATAATACCCAAAATGGCCAGAGCTACAACAGGGGATGACACATGCTCCCATCCTGGCCCACACTGATGATGGACCAGATACACTTGCGAGAGTATTTTGAATTAAAATGAAGCCACTGATGATGGATATAAAAAAGCAAAAAATTCTTTGGCAGAATAATTGCAGGTGTATTTTCAATTGCATTGATCAGTCATTTACTTAACATGCAATTAAACTAAATTGACACAACATTACTTGAATGATCAGCCAAATCATAGAATTCTACAAAACAAGGATTACTTACCGCATTCTCGTTTAATTATGACATGAGTAGTACGGGACAAAAATAAAACTGCACAAGGAAATTGATGGAATATGGCAGAAATTCCTAATGAACAGACAGATCCAATAGCCTTTCAAATTGTGATGAGGCGCATAATAACTGGTCATATTGGTAAAGCTAGTCCTAATCTTGCATATATGGTGAATGGCGAGTGTTTCAAGCATTATCCGAAGAGTACTTGTAATGAGGAAAAAATCAAATGAAAGTGGATTTTCCATCTACACAGGAAGGGGGTCCGTCGGTTAGTGTCTTAGTTATGAATTGGTTTAGACAAATATTACTGTCCTAGTTTATGTAACTAAGGGAGTAGATAATGCTAAATCAGAAATTGAGAGACTAGTGTTGGAGTCACAATGGTTAAAGTAGACATTAAGCTGAATGTTTTTTTTTATTGGAATTAAGCTGAATGTGTGAAAGTTAGATTCAGCAATAATGTAAGTACCAATAATGATGAAGCAAAAATCGATACAATGAGATGCATATAAATGATTGATTTTGATATGTAGGTTAAATTATTAACAAAGATCGAGAGATTGCCGCTGATGTCCCATAAAATCAAAGTAGCTTGGCTTACATGTAGTGGCGGACTCAAAATTTGTGACTAGCAGGGCCCAAAATCACATGTATTTTTACATTGATAATAGAACATATATTTCACACGTATATATTGCAACTTGTGAGTTGCAAGGTCTAAGGAAGAGCCGAGATTGTGCGTATGAAATGATAGATAACTTGAGATTTTAGGGGGGATTTCAACACACATACAAGAATTTTAGGGAATGTTTTTCACCCAAGGGACTTGCAGGGGCCAATTCCATGGAATCTTTCTAAATTAACTAGAAAAACTAGTATAATAAATGCAAATGTTGGAGTTGTGCAGGGGCCAGGGCACACCCCGGCACCCCCTTGTGTTCTCCTACGAACATTGGCAATCCACTTATTTCTCTAGACGGTGATCCAATTGCACTCGTACCCCATAATAAATGCCCTTCATCATACCGCTCTAAACCTTTCTTACTCCCTTCCTCCCCAACACCCACCATATCATAGCTTTAGCCATCCTATAAGCCTTTACTGAGTCTGCAAAAATCATATGAAGATCTCTCTCTGTAGTTTTCTTATCAGTCTCCTGGATTCTTCCCATAGTTGACCTACCTGAAATAAACCCAAACTGATTCACTAAAACTGTTGCAACCATTCTTCAACGATGCTGAATCATTCCACACTGCTTTAAATACAGCGCAAAACGCCCTTTTTGACAATCCAAAGGTTGTAGCTTGACCCCGATCTCGGACAACCAGAGATTCGCTCCCAAGGCTGAAAAGGTCAATCCCTTATCCCTCCCCTACGACTCTTCACTGCGACGTCATTGAACAACTTGTCGGGTTAATAACTGTTGCATGTTTGGATATCTCCTTGATTTATCTATTGGCACTAAAATGCACTTCCTCCACCTCCATAAGTGGGACATAAATAAGAAGTACAGAGTTCATGGATTTGAAATGGACAATCCATGGGCTATTCCATCCAATCCTGATCTTATTGTAGAATACAGGATCAAATCTGTACTGAACGTTTAGTCCCTAGCAAATTGATTAAGTGCTTAAACAAATGCGTAAACAAAGGCCCTAACCGTCTGCAACTATTGTAATTGAGGACAATGTCATAAGGTCTTCCAAAGATGCTTATGAGGTTAAAAATTCTAGCTTAAATTGCAAAGCAACGTCCCTCCACTGAAACAATACCATTACTAGGTGAAGTGGTGAACAATCTGTTGTAACTAAAGACTCTATGAATCACCTAGCATTCCATCACTACGAAATGGTTTGGAACACAAAGATCACCAGAGGACAATCAGATAGCTTATCAAGAGTTTCCTAGTTCATGAGTCTAGAAGACCAAAGCAATGTGTAATGCAGAATTATGTGAATTGGAAGGCTGGCTTTTGCATATCTGATAACTGGTGAACCATCGTACATGTATGCTGCTTACAAAGGTTCAAGGTGCAAAGTGCTATAAAGAAATCAGAACTATCAATGGCACCGCAATATGTTTTGCTCAATTTCATGTCATTGGAAGTTATGAAATCACTTGTATTGTGAGACAATCATTAGATGGACCTCACTGATGATCTACAGAACAAGGTAAGAAAGTCTATGGGAGATGGTGATGTATGCCTCGAAGAATGTGAATTGAAAATTTTGGGAATCGTTGGAATTGAACATATATTCATCTGGAATGGAAGGCGTCTTAATTGATATAGACCTAAGGGGTAGGATATGCAAAAGAATAAAAAATAAGAAATCCCAAAAATGTATTCACAGAATCTACAAATCAATCCTTAAAGCTCAAGGCAGCAAAACAAAAAGGGAACAACCTTTAAAGTCAATAAGAGATGGCGCCAACTAGTTAAAGGACATTAGTATATACATATTCAACCAAAACATGGACTGTAATAACTCTTGATGATCCTAACCCTTGTAGCAATTGGATGCTTAGATGACGAGTTAAAATTAAAAAAGACCTTAAATCAGCGAACTAAAAAGTATAACAAAAAGGACAGCAGCATATGAAGGAGAGGAATATATCCCTTTACACGAGTGACGAGAGAAAATGTCAAAAGAAGCCCACCGACTTAAGACTAATGTGCATGACAACATGGTGATATACTACAAACAAGATGAATCAATCCCATCAAGGGGGACAAAGAACCCATAAAACCATGCAACACTTGCATACCCGGGATGACAGCAACAAAGACACAATTCTCGACATGGCTGAGCCAGATCGCTCCGCACTCTTCGATCATAACATGTTATGAAGCAACCAGATAACCCCAGCAGAGCAAAGAACAACAGTGCACCTGTAATCACCAACAGTAATACAATGTGCATTAGCTTGCATATGTAGGAAGTCAGCTGTCAACCATGCAAATTTGATATTTTTGCTTCAAATTTGGGTGTAATCATCACAGTAGTCCATTCCCGACTTTCCGTATGTAGTCTATGCGTCCGTGCTGACATGATAGTTGGACCATGGTGGAGAATCTATGTGCGCCAACATGACTGTAGAATGTGGATGGACAATTTATTCATTGATAAATGCCTGATAATTGTGTTAATGTTGGATTAATATGTGCCCAGTGCAATCTCCAGAAAGAGGGATGGGGGTTGTTCACTTGAGGCAAGGGAAGTCATTTCACTTGGCAATAAATCCTTATTTTTCCTTTTGCTCCACAATTTTTTAATAAAATATTACAACAACAATAACAGAACCCATCTAATCCCCAATCATTGGGGGTATGATTGAAGACAGACCTAACCTTTGGCAATATGTACAAAGTGGCCGCTGTCAGAATAAAAAATTGCTTCGTAGTATTTGTGGAAACTTTTTATCCAACTCAAAACCAATTCCCATTCCATACCCAAGCAATGTGAAACAACTACTCTTAAGACCCCCCTCACATGCAAATGTATTTAGGTCTGTCACGTGTGACCACTTTTTGGGTCCTATCACCGTGTAGCCTTTTTTTGGGTCTGTCATTGTAGGGTGTGGGCTTGATTTTTTTTTCCTTGTTATAAAATTTAGGATGGAATGGGTTCGCTCTGATACCATGTGGAAATATAATTATATGTACTAGTATGAAGCATCGCATATACATTATATCGTCATGACATTTTTAACCAGAAATATTATAAGTAATTCACATTAACAGCAAAAAAGTTTTAAAATTTGCATATCTAACCCACGCCGTGTCCCTATACATGTCCCTCAGAAAAGATTAAATTAAAAATAACGGATGGTGCCGTGTCTCATACATATTTTGCCGTGTCCCTCACATGGCGTTTCTCTTTGCCTCCGCATTCTCTTTGTTCTCTTGATGAATCTTATAAACTTCCCTAATCGGCCCATCAGCGAGAACCTATGTTGCACAGACACCGACACAGATACGGACACAGGACACGTGAATTCTAAAAAATGGACACGGATACGGTGGGGGACACGGCAAAAATAAATAAATATTTCATTAATTATATGTATAAATAAATCATATATGTATGCAATAACAATATATAATAATTATATATACATAGATATATACACTTTTCTTTTGATATGTAAGATATCTACACTGTTATTACTAGTATATATACTCGTATACACATAATGTAAGATATACACCCTCAACGGAAATATATATTCCAGTACATACATCCATATATATACATATACACAGTGAGAGAGTGTGTATATGGGGGACACGTGTGTCCATGCCGTGTCCCCCGAGTGTCCCCCTCCAAAAAATAATTTAATTTAAGGGACACGCCACGTGGCGTGTCCAATACGTGTCCCCGCGTGGGACACGCGTGTCACCGTGTCCAATACGTGGACACGGCGACCTCTAGAAGTGTCGGTGCTTCACAAGCGAGAACAACATCCTCCCAATATTCATACTCTACATGAGCCAATGCCTTATTAATAGTGTCATCGAAAGCACATCCATCCAAGACCTTTTGCGAGTGCATCAACCAATACAACTTGCAGATGAACATATTCTTCAACGATGGTGTTGGTGTCCAAAAGCAGGAGTCGTCGAGGAGCCATATGAGTTGGCCTTTCGAACATCAATATCAAAGTAGAGGCGTCACACGAATTTCCTGATATCATAGAACTACCAACTCTTTAAGTCGGCTCTCCAACTATGCTATAACACTCCAACTCCCTTCAAATGGCAGCATCAGCATTTCGATCATCATGTCTCTCAGCTCGCAGACATCCAAGCTCTCAACAGCTTGTAAATCTCTTCTTGATGGCTTTTTAACCTGGATTAACTTTGCTCCATGTTTTGAAATTTGTACTCCCTCTCGTAAATCTACCGACGCATGAATGTGTTGGAGCTCACTAAAAATGCATGAAGCAAAGTTAATCTAGGTTTAAAAGCCATCAAGTAGAGATTTACAAGCTGCTAAGAGTTGGTATGCCTGCGAGCTGAGAGACCCAATGATTGAAATACTGATACTACCATTTGAAGGGAGTTGGAGTGGTATAGCAGATTTGGAGAACCGACTTAAAGAGTTGGCAGCTCCGTATTATATCAGGAAATTAGTGTCAAGACTCTACTTTGATATTGATGTTCAAAAGGCCACTCAATACGGCTCATCAACGACTCCTGCTTCTGGACACCAGAGTTAAAGCGTATGTTCATCCGCTAGTTGTATTGGTTGTTGCACTCGCAAAAGGTCTTGGATGGATGTGCTTTCGATGAGTCTATTAATAGGGCATTGGCTCATGCAGAGTACAAATATTAGGAGGAGGATGTTCCTGTTGATGGGCTGATTAAGGAAGTTAATAAGATTCACCAAGAGAACGAGGAGAATGCGGAGGCAAAGAGAAATGCCATGCGAGGGACACAGCAAAATACGTATGGGACACGGCAAGGGGCATGTCCATTATTTTTAATTTATCTTTTTCGGAGGGACACGGCGTGGATATGTATAGGGACACGGCATGGGTTAGATATGCAAATTTTAAAACTTTTTTGCAGTGAATGTGTATGACTTAAAATATTTTGGTCAAAAGTGTCATATGATGTATATATGATGCTTCATACTTCTGCATATAACTATATTCCACATGGTATCAAAGCGTGCCCATTCCATCCCAAGCAATGTGGGACAACTAACAGTATTGATAAATCAAATTAATCTCTAGTGCAAAACGCACACACATGCAAGGTAACAATTTGAATCATAAACCTTGTGAGGAAGAAGTTCACACCACAAGAAAATCAGTAAAAACAAGAAACTATTGTGTAGTGCCCCACAATACAAGGAAGGTAAGACCATAAGTGCAATGATAAGTACAAAAGGTACTAAGACATACAAATGACAAACTGCATCGCCCAATGCCTAGAACTTTTAGTAGAAGCTAAAACATGGAGGCAAGTAATCGCAATGCGCACTGTCTGTCAAAATTATGTTTTTCACTGCGGTCATTCAAACGCGACTTGAATGAGCTTTGTTAGCCATCTAGTGTCACGGCATCTTAGAGTCTATGGTATGAGAAACTTGTCTTTCTGTTTAGCCTCATTTATCTTTCAATACAGGTGGAAGCCTAAGCTTTCCATGAAACGTAATCCATTTCTATACCTAAAATCTTGAATAATACATGTGTGTTCCAACTTCCAAGTTCCAACCTTGAGTCATGACTCATAACTCATAAATGTAAGACTACTTTTTTTTTTTCAAACTTCTGCAGAATATATGTGCTTCGGTGATTTTCAGTCCACTTAGTTGAGAAAAGAGGTAAGTTTTTCATGACAAATTCTTTTTTTTTTTTTTTTTTTTTTAGAAAAGAGGTCTCAAGGAATTTGTTTTCATGCAACAGTAGATGCCTTGTTGATCCGCCAATTAATACAGCATTCAACCCTTCAAGCTGATAAATTTCCAGTCTTATTATGAAGATACAGTCAATCAGCCACATTTTTTAAATGAAAGTCTCTCTCCAAAATCCAAAATACATTTGGTGATCCGTTATCAACTTACCATTTTCCTCTTAGAAATAAAGTAAATAATAAGTTCAGAGGTTTTCTTACAAATAAAGTAAATAATGAATCCAGAGGTTTACCGCATATATAGTAGAAACTAAGTGCACTATCAAAACCCCATGCAACACGAAGCCGAAACATCTGGAAGCCATCGAGAAGATACACCAGATATGCCAAAGAAGCAATCACCTGGTACGAGGAATGTGAAGACATAAATATCAGGACATCATTTTAGTATTCCAATAGACGAGAAATGAAAATGAGAAAAAACACCCAAAAAAGAGGACCAACGACCTACAAGCTGAACGGAGACAAATATGAACAAAATGTCTCTAGTCACAAAGAATCGAAATTTCAAGGTTCGCCATTTCCTGTCAGCAAGAGCATGGACTCTCAGGTGATAAGGAGCCTTGCAGGTTGTGCAATGAGCAAATGCGAAACCCTCCTGCAGAAAATGGAACCATTAGACTAAAGTTACAACACCATCGTTCAAATAGAAGATCAGACAAAAGAAACAAGTGAACATATACTGAACGTCTCGTGATTGCTTGGATGAGTCATTCAGAACTAGAAATCGATAATGTCAATGCTAGCGTATTAAAAAGAGAAACTAACAGGGGGGTAAAAAAAAAAAAAGAACGCCAAGATAAAAGTATCACAATATCACTCACACCAATGCACGCAAGGAAACAAAAAACAAAAAACCTAAGAATGTCCACATCTCGATGCATGAACTTAATCTGAAATTGGTTCAAAATGAGTAATGCAAGCATGGTAGAGTGCCGTAAAGAAAAAAGCCGCATAGTTCTCATTTGGTCAAATCATCTTCACAAGCCCAACACAGCACTTCGATTGCAACACCAAAAAGAATTTAGATTTGCCAAATTTACTGCAAAAAATGCACTACGGAATTCATATTTACCAAATGGTGACAATATAGACATTGATATTTATGACTTCAACCACGGAATTTCCATGCTTACACCTAAAGGATTCTCCCAGCATGTTCTTGTTGATTTTTTAATTCTACAAATATTCATGCCTTCTAGTACGACAAGATAAGGGGGTAGCCCACCAATGTTTGTTGATAGAGAGAACTGAGACTCAAGCAACTAAAAGGTCACGGCTAGTGTGGCATCATACCAGAAGAAATGTCAGATGAAACTCTATTATCACCCCCCCTCCTCTGAGGGAGGAAGGTAAATGTGAGCTGAAACTCTATTATCACAGCCCCCCCCCCGTGTGGCATGGGATTCGAACCCAGATCCCCCGCAACTTAAAATCCACCAGCAACCACAAAACCAAACATATGTTTTGCAACATGTCTGAACTTTTTTATAAATATATATAACATAACATTATTATTATTGCCCCAGCCCGGGGGCTTGCCGGGCTCACCCCTAGGCCGACCCTGATGGCAGAGCACATGCTCGAGATCGTCTAAAGTTAAGACAAAATGCAAACTTAGATCAGAGAATTGCACCAAATATCATACATATCAGATGGTCTATGGAAGGTCTTTGTGAGGGCTCTCCAGTACTCGTGCATTTGAGAGTGCATCTGTCTTTATTTTCCCCAATATAGGCTTAAACAAATTCCAAGCACAAATTTTTAAGTCTGATAACTTACATGGACTAGAAAAACCAACCAGACAAAGAATAATGCAACAGAATATAGCCATTATATAGCAGAACAGAATAAGAGAGATGATAATTATACCCTCACAGCTCGCCAATGGTCCAGACATTGCCTGTGAACATACTTTGACGTCCCTTTGCACTTACAAGGAGCAATAAAATCCCTACCTGAAGCAAAATAGTGAAACACATAACATCAGCCTATAATTGGTTTATGTGGAAACTTTATATCCAACTCCAAACTAATTGGCAATGAGTGGAAAGGTCCCAAATGTTATTAAGTGGTCACTCATTCCATACCCAACCAATGTGGGACAACTACTCTAACACTCCCACCACGTGCAGTCGCATTTAGGTCTATCATGGCGGCCACATTTTGGGTTCTATTATCGTGTATCCTTTTCTGGGTCTATCATCAAGGGGTGCGGGTTTGATTTAGTTGTTTGTCATAAAATTTGGGATGGAATGAGCCTGTTCTGATATAGCATATATACTTAATTATACCACAATTGCAAAAATGAAGCAAACCCCATCCCAACATTGTTTCATACTACTTAACAAAACGGATATAGCAATTTTAGTAGTCAAAACCTATTTTGATCCTTATCTACTTTCTTTCACCAAGAATCCAAGAATTATTTTACTGAGAAACCTATGCCAACATAGAGATAATCTCCATTGTGTCCCAACTTCTTCAACAAGTTACTAAAGTATAATTGACATTACATCCGCAAATCATAGAGTTTACAGGTATTCTTTTATTTTGTTATTTTCTCTTATTTTTTACTCGATTCGAGTCAATTTTTTTGTATTAATCGTTCAGGTCAACCCCACTCTTAGTACTGGAAAATGAACTAAACGCTGCATTGACTGAAACCAGATTTCCCACGGCGAGCCTTTTCTCTTCAATAAAATTCACCGAAATGCAAACGGAAACTTAAAAATCTAGTGAATTTCACAAAAAGGTGTCAACTTGCAAGACATTCAAGTGATCGACTGAGAATGAACGAGGTAAAAGTGGTATTACCATCAGTTTCAAGGCAAATTCGGCATTGAATTTGTTCGCCTGGACCAGCTTCGAGGTCAATCTCGCTGGGATCGGTGATCGGGGAAGGAGCCATGAGAGGGGAAGGGTCGGCGCGATCGCCCATTGACTTGTAGAGAGAGAGAGAGAGAAATTATAGAGTTGTTGAGATTTTCCCAATGAATTGAATAAAAACGAAGTTCATTCCCATGAACCCTAATATCGATTTTCCTCGCTCTCTATCAACACCCCTAACAACCTCTACATGTATATATATGTATGCAAAAGTTCCTTTCTCTATCTCTGTCTCTCTTGCAATAGGTTTTCTCTCTCTCTCTCTCTCTCTCTCTCTCCCTGGAAGAAGACCGCGATGAGAACGAAGCAAGAGTCTATGCAGTGGGAAGAAAATAGTGGGCATTCCGAGGAAAATGTTGCCAACAGCTTTCTTCTTTTGACACCTGTGTCCCTTTCATTTTGCATTTTTGGCATTAGTTCCATTTTTTTTTACAAAATGAGATTATACTCCTAACTACTGTACATTCACATAATGAAATTCATTATAAAAATATTGGACAAGGCCAAACAAATCATCATGCAGAACGATAAAAGTAAAGGCAAGACGTGCATTCGGTTGAAAATTCATATCTAGAATTACTAATCTCAAAAAGAGATAAAGTGCTAGTCAAAAAAATAAAAATAACAAATACTTAGACAATCAAATGGACTCCAATTAAGTATAAGCACACGAAATGATAGTGGGACTATAGCTCTCATCTCCCTCATTTTGGTTGAATGTAGTCACAAATATTCGTGTATATATTTTTGTATACAACAGATTTCAAACCTCAATCTGGCCAATCTGGCCCCTCTAGGTCGCCTTTTTTGGGCGATTCCACATTCATAAGCTTGGAATTAAGTTTCAGTTCCTTCGTATGAAATAAAGTAAAATCATAGCTTGTTCTTTTAGCGTTGGAATCACTTTTTTTTTTTATAACGTCATTTCATTTCACAACCAGCCCTAAGGAAAAATTTCATCACAAAAATGCAGGAATGAACCAAAAATTATTAAAATCTAAGACACGAGCATCTGCAAAGAGCACACAGGCTCACAGGCCCAAGACACATACTGAAAAAAGCAAACCAACACTAGGTGACGGCGTAGAGTCCGTCCTCGATTCGGTAATAAAGGATCCCAAAAGGAGACACCCAGCTCAAATCAATGCAGAAAACACAGTGATAAAATCATCAACAACCACCCATACAAGGGGCAATATAATCCCACAAAGGGGATAAACACCCACACAGGGGCATAAAAAGAAAAACAAGTTGTAATTACCAAAGAAAATAACCTAAAATAAACAAAAAAGAACTAAAATAAAGAACCCCGGTGTGAAAATGTCGCCAGAAGCCGCCACCGCGCCGGATCTAGAGACTTATTCGCCGGAGTGAGAGCCTAATCCACCCTAATTCACCACTACATTAACACAGATCCGACCCTGCGGAGGGATGGCGGAGGAGGAGGAGTGGTGAGGTTGAACGAGGAGGTGGCGGATGAAGGTAAGAGAGTGGAGGGACAGATGGAAGGAGAGTGGGGATCTAGAATGGGGGTGCAGAGAGAGATCTAAGAAGATGAGGAGAGGTGAAGAGGGGTGGCGGGCTAGAAGGAGGAGGGAACGTGGAGGAGGGAGGCGACAACGCCAACCCCTCCCCCCCCCCCCCCCCCCCCACCGAAACCCTAGAAGAAGTTAGAGATAAGGCATAAAATATTCTTAGAGAGAGAGAGAGTCTCGGGCTGCTCTCCCGATGCTACAGGGATCTTTGGTGGTAATTTGGAATCACTTGAAACCATTGAAAATTCAATTTACTGTGAATTTTTTAAATTTGGTCTGATCTAGGACAATCTGCTAGTAGATAGATTCAGACAATTATGATATTTGGTTGATTTTGCATTCTTAAAGATCAAATTTAATTTCGAATCTTTCACAGCATTTGAACTTCATTCTTCTACGTAACTTTTGAAACTCAAATCACTTGAAAACGATGAAAACTCAATTTATTATGAATTTTTGAAATTGAACTATCCTGCGATGTTCCTGACTGAAAGTTTGGTTTTCAATCATTTTTCTCAAAATAAAACCTGTGAAGTTATCTATCATTGATAATTGGTCTCGCCCTTTTTGGATCGCAATTGAATTAGTTATACTTTTTACACTAAGGTGTGTCGGTTTTGAACATGGTGTGATCTTGGTATCAAACTCCATCTTGTTCAACTATTTCCACCACCAATTGAATGACTCGTAGACATTCCATAGCCTGAACAATACTCATCTTTGTCAAACTTCATTGGCCGAATACTCCATGACCAAAAAACCATTTTCGGAAACCTGACTTTTGATCACCTTGACATGCCGCTGGACAATTGAGTTCTGTTGCGATAGATAGGCTATATTGTAGAGGCGAAAAATCTAAGTATGCTATTTCCACGCCTCTATTTTCAAGCTTCTTGGGATACATACACTTAGTGCTCCCCAATATGGAATCAAAATTCCTCGTCTTTGGTTTCATATTCAAATCAATCTAGTGTTTCAAGCATGCAACAGAAATTTTTCCCGTAATTTCCTTCAATCAAATCAAAAACTAAAATGCGAAATCATATAAAACACAGAACTTTATTCATAGCTCTTATTAGCACAAAACATGAAACTTTACACGTAGTTTATACTAATACATACCACACTATGTTCATAGTTCTTACTCAAAAATAAAATATGGGACTTTATTCGTAATTCCTAATAAGCATAATTACTTAGCTATTTTTTTAATCGGCGAAGAAGTTTTATTATAACTTGACAAAGGGTAATTACTTAGCTGTTCACTGACAAAACTTCATCAAATTCTGAATGCTCCATGGCCTTGGGACAGGAACGCCATCTAAGTTTGCAAGCCGTTAAGCTCCAATTCTTGTCATACCGACTACCGTATATGGTCCATCCCTTTCACGCCTATTAACTTGCCAAGCAAGTTCTTTAGCTTCACACTCCTTCCGCTCAAAACTTTCTTCTGGCATTATTCATTGCTATAAGCCTTTTCGCATTATTCATTGCTAAATCTTTTTCGTTGCTAAATTTCTTCATACCTAGCGGAGCATTTATTCACATTTATTCACACATACTCTTCGAGCCTACTCGTGCTCGGCAAATTACATAAGTTTATTCATACTTAGGTAAAAGCCCAAGTGTATTTGTTCTTTTTTTTATTTTAGCATTATTCAATGCTATTGGCCTAAGTGTATTCAAACTTAGCCCTTAAGTTTTTTCATACTTAAACTGGATTCCAATCATTGTTCATTGTTGTGGCTTAAGTTTATTCATACTTAGCCAGATTTTCAAGTTTACTCGTACTTTCGTCAACAATGTCTGCTCCCCAATATGGAGGCAAGGAGCTTTGGTCCATATTTAGCTAGCTTTTGCCAAGACCGAACAAGTATAACAAACATATACTAGAGATAATTTCATTCGAGTCAAAACAGAATTTTATTCTACTAAGCAAATACTAGCTTTATCGAAGTAACTTCCTCAATGCCGAACACCCATCGGTGCACCTCCCTGTCGTACCTTTTAACTGCTCTTGGTAAGGTGCAAGTTTTACCAGTACCTTTTCTATTTCCTGACCTTTCGTGTCGAGCCATAGTTTCAACGCTTGGATCTCGCGCTCACTCTTTCTCATGCTGAGCGAGTTCCTTCAAAGTCTCTTTCTTTGTCTCTAAGACATTTTTCGTAGTCCTGAACAGTTCTCGCCATGGACTTTGATCCATCTTTAGAAGCGAAAAATAAAATAAACTAAAACAAAAGATATATTAAAGACGGTTCTGATCTTTTTTTTTTTTTTTGCTCCTATTTAATCCATTCCAGCCGTGGCCTCCGGTCTTGAAGCCGAACTCGTGGTTTTTTGTCGCGATGCGGACGTTGTGATGCGTGGTCCTCTTCCCGAGAATCTTAATACCCTTTTTAGTATGTTGTACTTGTGCACTTGATCACCCAATTGATCAATTTTTCCACGTTGCTGAATTCATTCCCCACTATGGCTGTTGCAAGCGGTTTCCCGAGCGTGGAACTGCAAAGCAGTTATATTGGCTCCTTTTACCGTGGCCTCCATGTGTGATGTGTCCCATGATTGCTTATTCTTCAATTCTTTGACTTGGTCCAAGCATACCCAATTGTACTGTAACTTGGTCCACGTTCACAGCTTGTAAATCATGGGATTTAGAATTAATTCCTAGACTGCCATGTTTGAACCTTAGCCAATTGAACGCGGACAACTCGGCTTTGCTCGGATCCAATAGCTGAAATAATAATTATTGTCACTTTTTCCTTGACCGTCTCTTAGAGCTTTGGGAGCGAATTTTCCAACTCTCGTGGACATCCTTTCAGATATTTTGATCTAGCGTCCGCGATTATTCATTCGCAGAGCAAGATCCATCTGCGCCCTTTATCCTCTAGATTTTCTTCGTAGCCTCGGGTTCTTATCACATCAGACTTCCTTTAATCGGTTTTCTTCTTACTTGTCGCACACTTTTGTTTATGCGTATATTGCGTTGCTTTCTTCGTAGCATTAAGCGCATATGGCGTTTTATCTCTATCGTCACCTTCACATGGTGTTTTAGTGCTTTGATCCGACATTGTTGATCTCCTTCAGACTTGTGTTTCCCACAGACGGCGCCTATTGTAGAGGGGAAAAATCTAGGTATGCTATTTCCACGCCTCTATGAGATCAACAATATGCACTCTTCGTCGGAACTCTAGCCCTGCAAGACAATAAACGGTTAGAGCATCTTTGCCTCTAGTCAGCAAAGGCCCTTTGATGCTTAAGTTAGTATCGCGTTACTAAAATAAGCCTAAGCACACAAAGCACGTAAATACGAATTACGGCGTACCTTTCACCATAGGTTGAATGTCTTATTTATAGATTCTGGTCATTATACTCCTCTAGGCCTCTCGTGCCAAAGATTTCCTTATTGCATTGGGAGACCTTTCCAATTAGGATTCGTCCCTAATTGGTTAACAGAGTTTCCTTATATAAGACCCCGCATCGTTTTAGGACTTAATTCCATATTGGACTCTTCGTGCCATAATGGAATCTCCATCCTGATCCCTTTAAACTCGGGATTCGTCCTTTATTACGTAAAGGACCTCTCTAGAACCTTCCAGATAGCCATGCAAAGCCTTCATCTACTGGCACATGATGGTGCCGAGCTATTAGTAGCTCGGCACTACTACAACTACATCCTTTCGTGATGTTACAGCACGTGGCCCAATTAGCTCGGCATTGCCTTAGGGACCCTTCCCGTGGTACCCCTGAACTACTATACCCTCACGTGGGCCTACTGACATGGTAGCAACATCACACGTGCTCGGGGTGGCATTGTATTGCTCGGGAAAATACCCCTCACATATATTTAGAGCACATTGATACTAGATATAGTTTGTTGACGATTGTTTATATCTTGTATTGTTGGAGAGTGATTTACGATGGTTACTCAGCGGTGGAGCTCTTTCTTCTCGCCTTAGACCTACAACCAAAAGTGAATCAATTAGTGTCACGTGGGCCTCTTGACTGAGGACACTCCGATGCCTAAGTTAGTAAACGGAGAAGAAGAGCTTATTGACAATGTACTAGATCTCAGATTGTGTGTGTACCTCTAGGCCTCGTTTGATTCGCGGACTAAAATTGGTGGGATTAATAGTCCTGGGACTAGTAGTCCGGGATTATTTGTCCTAGGACTAATTTAGTCCTGAATGCTACACAATCCCCTGTTTGATTCGTACAGGATTAATACCGGGATATCCCCTTAGTAGGCCTATCCCATGTTTGGTTCGTACAGGATTATTTCTCTCTCTCTCTTCAAAATTGGTGTGGGTTTGCTCGGAAATGGGTTGATTCTTGTCCATAAAATAAAAAAAATTGCTTGATTCTTCGATTCTTCATCTATTAATCCCACCTGGTGTGGGCAAGAATCAAAATTTCTTCATCTATTAGTATCGGGAAATTCTAAAATTAATAGATTCTTCATCTATTAATACCAGGAAATTCTAAATTTCAGGATCCCTGTTTGATTCGAAATGACAATGCTTGATTCTTCGATTCTTTGATTCTTCATCTATTAATTTGCTCGGAAATGGGTTTGCTCAGAAGGGAAAATTGCTTGATTCTTCATCTTCAAAATTTCTTGTCCATAAAATAAAATAAAAAAAATCCAATCAAAAGGGGGAAACATACTCAACAGATCGAAAAACCTGGTGTGGGCAACTTCCATCCATACATACTCAACATGCTCAACATTTTCTACGCATAAATTTTGGTCATGGCAACTTCCATCCACAGCGTCAACAAAGAAAGGGGAAGCATACTCAATAGATCGAAAAACCTGGTGTGGGTTTGCTCGGAAATGGGTTTGCTCTGAACTTCTTCGATTCCGTCCCGGGAACATGGAGTGGTTTGCTCTGAACTCTTCGATTCTGTACCGGCGAAATGGGTTTGCTCGGAACCAATCGACCTCACTGCTGCGATTTCAAAAAACGAAAACCTAAAATCTTGAGTGAAGAGAACGACGAACTCATGTCGCCTGGTTTGATCTCCGGCGAAATCCATCTCCAATAGCTCGTGGAGAGAGAGAGAAACAGAGAGAGAGAGAGAGAGAGAGAGAGAGAGAGAGAGAAAGAGCACGAGAGATGGAGGGAGGCGTGAGGGAAGAAGATGATCAATAATTTCCGTGGCAATTTTGTAATTGTTGAACTCCACCCCTTCCGTGTTTTTTGTCCCGATATTGTTAATCCCATGCCATTTTTCGGAAACCAAACAAGGGATAGTGCGGGATTAGACAAAAATAGTCCCATCCCACCCTCCTAATCCACGAATCAAACGAGGCCCTAGGGTACCTTGGTATTTATAGGCATTGTGTATTTGCTCTCCAAGTCTCTCGGCACAAGCGCATGACGTCACACGTAACCGCTTCAGTCATGTGACATGGCCACTACCGTGCTGTCACATAATCCTCTAGAAGCTTCTAGAAGTTTCTCACCTTGTGCCATGTAGCCTTTACCATGTGCTCATGTAACTGCATAACGGCCCTCATGGGTCAGCTCTTGGGTCGGGCCATACTACCCACCCTGGCGCCACCATGCCCGGGCACTTACAGATCCGATCCGGATATGACCTTTGGTCCCATGGCTTTCGGCATTAGTATCTCCGGTCATAACGGCCTTTATAATAAGTCCCACAGGGAGTGCTGCTTGACCTTCGGTCCCTGATATCTTCGGCAGTAAGCCATCTGGCGTTTCACTGAGCTATACAGAACATCCAATATGACCTACGATCTTTATAATATTCGGCCCTAAGACGAGAGGTGTTGGGTGGCCCTATGTATCCATCCAGCCCTAGTCAATTTACTTGTGGGTTGGACCATAGATGTTCGGCCCACTACATGTATCTTGATAATATAATATGGTTTGATTTGTGGATGTGATTCATCTGCTAGCCGCTGCTTATACTGCCTCCAGCAATCACAATGAGTACATAATGCCTTAACTACCTTATTCTCGTAAATTATCATCTTCCGATAATTTTAAAAGTGTGATCAAGTTTAAATTATGGTTATTGAGTTTTATCTTTGACTCTTCACGGAATCCATAGAAAGAATAGCTTATTTTGAGACTATTACTATCAAAATGGTATATAGACACGGTGTCTGTTGAGGACCAGTCAACACATGAATTGTGGGAATAAGGAGATAAAAGGTGTTGTTAAAACATGCACCATATGTTCATTTAGGTACCATCTGCCACATGGCTTCATATCATTTCACAACCATCAAACTAACATTCGGGGTAGCTCACTGATAATTTCAGGTTAATCTGTAAGTATCATTTCGAATATTGTGAAAAACTAATTTATAAAACTATCTACAATTCCTATCATTTTTTTTACCATTGGACCTCTTTACGGACATTGTTATAGTATTGTCACCTTACTAAATATTCTTGTTGCAAGCCTAAAGCCCTAAACTATTGTGAATTCTACAAATTGTTGAGCTAAGTTAATTCCATGGAGGTAATGTAGTTATGGTAGTTTATATATCCATACGAACTTATCGCTTATGATGTTTTTTTAAAAACCATTTTTACAGCGACACGAAGTAAATACGCAAAGAACTTAGCTACCGCTTGATTTTTAAGTGACCAACCCCTTGGTATAGTCCAATCTGGATTCAAAATTTGGCTTTTATAAGATAAACTTTTTTCCTTCCATGTTTGTTCTCGTTTTACTTCATCTATATTTGGAGTTGGGTCAGTAAGAATGGAGAAATTACGCATGGGGCACAAAGAAAATAGCTCAAACAAGACAACTAAATGAAGAGTGGAGAAGTGCAGATAATAGGCAAAGAAGTACCCATTCAGACATTACACACAGTGCCGGATCTGAGTTTTTTTGAGGCTGGATGCGAACTTTATTTTTGAGGCTAGATGTGAACTATATTTTTGAGGCCCATTGTATAATACAAAAAAAAAAACTACAAGAATTCAAACAATGATAACACAAAGCTTGATAATTGTTATTTACGTTAATCCGAAATATATTACTTAAACATCACCCTTCTCACATTTTTCGCAGCAAAAGTAGTAATTAAGCTCTCATAATCAGGTTTAGACACCATATCTTTTTCAGTGGATAACATTGCTAATCCATTTAACATTTATTGCGCATAGTTGACTGAATGTAAGATTTGATCAATTTTAACTTCGAAAAGCTTCTTTCTCTGGAGGCAACCATGATTGGTATAGTCAACAATATTCTATAAGCAATCCACGCATTGGGAAAACAATCACCCATTAGCTTCAAATAATTGAGCACTTCCATTGGCTTTCTCGTTTCTTTGGGTAAAACAACCTTCATGACTTTCAATTCTGAAAACAAATTCCTCCCATCAATATCAAAATGTTCACCATGTTTCAAACATGTTTCAAGGTTAGCACAGTAGGTCATCAAGCAATCATCAGTCCTAGACTTCAATTTCTCCAAATCAAACAAAAACTCCAAAACCTTCTCATATTCTTTACATTGTTCAAACCTGTCATTAAGTGAAGGAAAAGATTGATCAATGATAAAAAGAAAGTAATTTGGGTATAAAATACAAGGCTATAAAATATTCTACATATACATATATATAAGGGTATACAATATTTGGGAACCCACAAAATTAGTCAAAATTTGAGGACCAGATGCAGCTGCATCCTTGACGTATGTCCAAAGTCGGCTCTGATTAATAACAAGTAGTACAACAACATAAACCCTGCAACATAATTGCAGGTAAAAAAAGGCCAAATTAACACAAAAGTTCAACACAAACAGTTTGAAAACAGATAAGTAAGTAGACAAATTGAAAGACAGTAGCAAATTAGAGTCATTAGGTAGCCCCAAGCAGGCGCATTGAGGGGTAAATTATATGCCTTTCGAAAGTGTCTCCCCTACGATTTGCTTAAAGTCAATAAGGGCATCAATGGAGGCTTAGATGTTGTCCAGAAGGCCTTGTTGTTTGATGGTAGTTATAATCTAGTAGTACTCCACCCTTTTTTGTGGGCAAATGCTATCTGATCAAGAACCTCTTTTTGGTCTACCCTCATTTGTTTCATGGAGGTTACACTAGTCCCCTCGAAAATTTGCTTTCGTTGCTAATCAATAGATATGCTATCGGCCCTTCATATGGTCTTCATCTGACCAAACATTGCTCGCTCTTTATCGAAAGTGGCATCAACTAAGGTAGAGGGTCGGGCAAAGGAGTTGGTGGCCAAAGTGCCATCAAGAAGCTCATCCAACAAATGTAAATGGTCAAGGCCACGTTCGCGAAATTTTGCACAGTGTCTTTGTTTTCCTACATGGAATTTGGATATAGAATATCGTAAAAATACAGTACGTAACTATAGTTTGGTCCCGTTTGAAATTTGGACATTACTATTCTAACCGGGACCGAATTGTAATTACATACTCTATTTTTCTTGAATATAAAGGCTTAGCTATAATTACATACTCCCTATCCTCACCTCCACCTTCGTCTCCAATGGCACTCAGGGTAGCTCTGATAGTTTCAGATTAATCCGTGAGTACCGTTTCAAATATTGTGAAAAACTAATATATATATATATATATATAGGATCATGATCTATTGAGGACTCCCTCAAACAAGAATTTGGTGCGGACCTCACCATTTTTCGACTTTCCGGATCAAATTTTGACGATCCGAACCGCTCAATGTTTTTAAAATGCATTTTCCAAGGTTCACGCGGAAAATCTTCAAAAAAAAATACCCGGAAGGGCTTGATCGGATCAGTTTTTGTCAAAAACGCTATATATAGCGTTTTTGACAAAAACTGATCCGATCAAGCCCTTCCGGGTATTTTTTTTTGAAGATTTTCCGCGTGGACCCTTAAAAATGCATTTTAAAAACATTGAGCGGTTCGGATCGTCAAAATTTGATCCGGAATGGTGAGGTCCGCAAACTCTTATCCTAAGGGAGTCCTTAGTAGATCATGATTCTATATATATATATATATACGCCACAGATCCTATCAAGGATCCCGGATTGAGGGTTTTTTGGTGTTTTGATGCTTTTAAAAATTATTTTTGGGAAATCCAAGCCGTCCAATGTGTTCAAAAGGTATTTTCAAGGGTCCACGCGGGAAATCTTCAAAAAAAAATACCGGGAAGGGCTTGATCCAAGCAGTTTTTCGCAAAAACTATTTTCAAAAAAAATATCGGGAAGGTGGAGTCCCGGATCCGGGATTCCCGGACTAGATAGTTACTCTCTCTCTCAATATATATATATATATATATATATATATATATATATATATATATATATATATACAAACAACTTCCAATAAAGGTCCCTCATTTTAAAAAACCGTGCGGACCTGCCCCTTTTTTGTGTTTCCGGACCAAATTTTGACGATTCGAACCGCTCAATGTTTTTAAAATGCATTTTCCAAGGTCCACGCGGAAAATCTTCAAAAAAAAATACCCGGAAGGGCTTGATCCACACAGTTTTTGTTAAAAACGCTATATATAGCGTTTTTAACAAAAACTGTGTGGATCAAGCCCTTCCGGGTATTTTTTTTGGACGAATCTTCGCGGGGGCCCTTAAAAATGCATTTTAAAAACATTGAACGGTTCGGATCGTCAAAATTTGGCTCGGAAACGTGAGGTCCGCATGGTAACTTAGATAAGGGACCCTTATTGGAAGGGCTTCCTATATATATATATATATATATATAGGTTCCGCTTCTTATCCGGACTTTTGATTTCCGGACTTTTGATCCAAAATTTTTTTGACGATCCGATCCATCCAATGTGTTCAGAAGGTGTTTTCAAGGGTCATCGCGGAAAATCTTCAAAAAAAAATACCGGGAAGGGCTTGATCGAAGCAGTTTTCGCAAAAATATATAAATATATTTTTGCAAAAACTGCTTGGATCAAGCCCTTCCCGGTATTTTTTTTTGAATATTTTCCGCATGGACCCTTGAAAACACCTTCTGAACACATTGGACGGATCGGATTTTCCAAAAAAAAATTGCAACTAAAGAAAAACCATTTTTTTCTTATTTCCGGGAGGTGTGGATAAGAAGATTTCCGTATATATATATATAATTTTTTTATTAATTTTTATTTTACCGTTGGACCTCTTTACGAACATTGTTATAATGTTATCACCTTGCTAATTATTCTTGTTGCAAGCTTAAAGCCCTAAACTATTGTGAATTCTACAAATTGTTGAGCTAAGTTAATTCCATGGAGGTAATCTGTGGACACCCATCCGAAGAATTTGATTCGGAGTCGCCACCCGGGTTTTAGCGAATTGTCCCCGAGGAACCGAACTTGAATGACTCGCGCCTTTATTTTGAATAAGGTTTAAAACTAGTCCATCTTCGCCATAATATCTTAGGTTCGGGAGCTTGGTTACGAGAGGGAAAGGGTTTCATGGCACCCCTCTTGCCCGACCCGAGAGTCGGTCTCTACTCAGCATTTATGGGATTTGGAAAATGTTTGTTATATAACTTTGAGCATGTAAAAAAGAGAAATGGGGGACGGAAAACAAGTAAGTGTGATCCCAAATAAAGAGAGGCATGAAATGGTGAATATTTGTGCAATATGTACAAAGTGATGATACATGAAATGTATTGAGATACATGAAATAAACTATATATGCAAGACATGATCATGTATGGACTAAGGACAATTATGAACATGTGTAATAACATGAAACAATCATTAAATTGAGGAACCATGGAATAATCTGACCATGGATGGACTAAAATGCAGCATGATTACCACTAATAACGATTGGATTGAATAACATGCATTAACAAAGATTGCTAGGACCAAAACAAATTTGCTTGCTGACCATAATCTGAGCACTCGAATGGGCTAACCTGAGTGCTCAAGTGGATAGACTTGAGTGCTCAGGTGGCTAGAGTACACAAGTGAATTTTCCTCTTTGTTAACCTTGTTTTGCTTTCATTTTTTAAAAGTGAATCCATTCCTCATATTTTATCATGTTTTCAGCCTTATAACTCTCTTTTTATGAGGCAAACAAGCTTTCAAGATCCATTTTCATCGCATCATGCACAAAACAAGCAAGAGCCTTTAGAAGCAACTTTAGACATAATATAGCTAGTAGCAGACATAGTATATACAAGCAGCAAGGATATATGTGTGAAAAATGACGGTGGTCCAGATGGACCCAAGTGCTCAGATGGGGGAACTTGAGCACTCAGATGGGGGAACTTGAGCACTCAGATGGACTGATTTGAGTGCTCAAGTGGTTTGAGCTGAACCTTTGAGTTTTCAACCACAGTACCCTTTTTGCAAACACTCAAGGCATATTTCTAAAAAATACACTTGATTTTCCCTGTTCATCAGATTTTCAAACTCTCTATCCCTATTTCCAAAAGCATGTTTTTGAACATTGGTGAGATAGATTAGAGTTAAGATAACCTCCATTTGAACAACGACAGCCATCAGAATGAATCAAATATGATAATATACCAAAATAATCGCCAAAACACAAAATATGAAGAAAGAGAGTTTGATCATTCTGATGGACCTGAGTGCTCAAGTCAGGGATCCTGAGTGCTCAGGTTAAAAAACCTGAGTGCTCAGATGAAACTTGTCCATTTGAACAAAAAACTTTAAGAAAACATTTTTATGAACTTTAAACCCTTAATAAGTTTAGAACAGGTATAAGGAACCTGTCTAAACCTTTTGGGTTCCCTCAGGAAGCAAAAACAGCACTTTGACAAGGTATTTCTACCTTTTTGAGCTTGAAACAAGGACATTTTGTGGTGATTTTGGGAAGACATGACCAATGTAAGAGTTTCTGGAGTGAAGTGACACCAAGATGAGGGTGTATGAACAAGAACTCAACTGATGGGTGACGTTTGGGTAGATTTCATGGGCTTTTAAGCTAGAAATAAGTGTTTTCAAGGAGTTTTTGAAGGATTGTTGGTAATATATGGCTTAAGACCAGATTTTTGGGACAGAGAGTGGATTGGGTTTGGACTCAATAGAGTGGAAATAGGTTGGGATGCGAGTTTTGATGGATTTTAAGGCCAAATTGGACCTCAAGGAAGGGATTTGGGTTAAGTGTTGATGATTTGATCTTGGATCAGTGATGGGGGAGAGTGTAATGGCAAAGGAGCTTCTGGTTATGGCTGGATGTGTGTAGAGAGTGAGTTTTGATGATGTTTTTAGGGTGTTTTGGCCAAAAACTAACCAAAAAGGAGGTATTTGGCCGTGGGTATTGTTGATTTAGGCTTGAATCAGTGATGGGAGGATGGGAGATGATGGAAAGAGGGCTGAATATCAATGCCTGAGTGTAGAGAGAGAAAATAAGGAGAAAAGGTGGGTTTTTATAGAGGAAATTTGGGAGAAAAATGTAAAACTATTTTGGTTTAGGGAGCTAGGATAGTAATTAGTTTTAGGGGTCTAGGATGGTAATTAGTATGTTTTGGGCCATCTCAATAAGTGATATAGTGGCAAAAATATATCAGATTTGCATCATTGCTTGTGCAGGAATCTGCCATGTGTCACACCTGAGCGCTCGGGTTCATGGACTTGAGTGCTCAGGTTCATGGCGGATCTGAGTGCTTAAGTGGATGAATTTGAGTGCTCAGGTGGGTGGACCTGAGTGCTCAGGTCCAACAACGCTTCTTCCTTTGTTTTGAGTTTTTGGGCCATTTTGGTGAGTGTTTGGAGGTTCTTGGAAGATTGGAGGTCTTATTCAAGCTTTAATTGTTGTTCTTGACTTATTCCTCATCATTGGGAATGCCAAGGATTTTCACGGGTTCAAATTGGGGTGTCTACATAATCATAGTTATGGTCGTTTATATATTCATACGAGCTTATCGCTTATGAACTATTGTGAATTCTAAAAATTGTTGAGCTAAGTTAATTCCATGGAGATAATGTAGTTAGGGTAGTTTATATATTCATACGAGCTTATCACTTATGACGTTTTAAAAATCATTTTTACAGGCGACACGAAGTAGATACACGAAGAACTTAGTTACCGCTTGAGTTTTTAACTGACCAACCCCTTGGTATGATTGGATTCAAAGTTGGCTTTTAAGATAAACTTTTTTCCTTCTATGTTTGTTCTCGTTTTACTTCATCTATATTTGGAGTTGGGTCAGTAAGAATACAGAAATTACACATGAGGTAGAGAGAAAAATAGCTCAAACAGTTAACAAACAAGATAGCTAATGAAGAGTGGAAAAGTGCGGATAATAGGCAAAGAAGTACCCATTCAGACATTAAATAACAAGTAGGACAACAACATAATTGCAGGCACAAAAAGAAGCCAAATTAACACGAACAATTTGAAAACTGATAACTAAGTAGACAAATTGAAAATCAGTAGTGAATTAGAGAGTCATTAGACAGCGACAAATTCCCCCATTGTTCCTATTTTTTCATAGGATGTTCACCACCCAACCAATCTTTTAACTCCGGCGAGAGTTTCATGAACCCTTGCCTCCAAGCAGGTGCACTTAGGAGTAATTTATAAGCCTTCCAAAATTGTGCCCCCCCCCCCCCCCCCCCCCCCCCCCCCCCGGCAAATGCCATCAAATCAAGAACCTTTTTTTGATCTATCCTCATTTATTTCGTGGAGGTTCCACTAGTCCCTTTAGATTTTTACTTTCTGCTATCAGCCCTTCGTATGACCTTCATTGGATCAAACATTGCTCGCTCTTCATTAGAAGTGGCATCACCTAAGGTAGAGGAGGCTCAGGCAAAAGCCTCGGTGGCCAAAGTGCCTTCAAGAAGCTCATCCAACAAATGGAGATGGTCAAAACCACGTTCGCGAAATTTTGCATTGTCTTTGTTTTCCTACATGGAATATGGACAAAGAATATCTTAGGCTGAGTTTTTTAAATGATTTTAGCAACTCAACCCTGATTTTAGAGCTAAAATCAATAATAATTTTAGCACTTGGTGAACTCATTTGTTAAAATCAGGATTGATTTTAGCAACAAACAGGAAACTCAGCCTTAGAAATACAATACTACTATGTAACTATCAAGGTTCTGAATACCGTATCGGCTCAAGTACCGGTTTTCCTATTGGTACGGTACGGTACGGTACCGGTACCGGTGAATACCGGATACTGTATCGGATTTATCGCAACACTATATATATATATATATAGAGTCCGGATCTCATCCAGGACTCCCGGATCCGGGACTCCACCTTCCCGATATTTTTTTGAAAATCCGATCCGTCCAATGTGTTCAGAAGGTGTTTTCAAGGGTCCACGCGGAAAATCTTCAAAAAAAAATACCGGGAAGGGCTTGATCCAAGCGGTTTTTCGCAAAACTGTAAATGTACATTTTTTGCGAAAAACTGCTTGGATCAAGCCCTTCCCGGTATTTTTTTTTTAAGATTTCCCGCGTGGACCTTGGAAAACACCTTTTGAACACATTGGACGGCTCGGATTTCCCAAAAACAATCGTTAAAAGCATCAAAACGCTTCAATCCGGGAAATCCGGGATCCTTGATTGGATAATTGCCGTATATATATATATAATTTTTTAATTTGATGAAAACCTTAATTTGTCGGTTTCCAAGCAATCCATAGACATGATGGGAGTAAAACTTTTCATTTTCTTCATTATCACAGCTGTAAATATAACGATTAAAAAAAAGAAAAAGAAAAAGATAGTGAACAAGAAATAAACACGTAGCTGAAGAGCCAGTGAAACTACTGATTCAAGTTTTGTAGTCCACCGAGTACTCTCTTTCTCTTCTGGGTTTAAAAACTTCGTTCTATAGTTCTCTCTTTTTTTTCTTGGGTTAATAAATCCTTGCTCTCTCTCCTCTCACTTCGGTTCTTCTTCCCCAAATCACCTGGGTTGCGGGGCACCACCAAATCAGCCATGGGTCTCATGATTTTCTCACCGAAAACCACCAAATCAGCCATGGATCTCATTATTTTTTCACCGAAATAAGGTATGTTTCAATTTCTTAACAATATTGTTAAACATAGAAACATGAAAGGGTTTTGTCGCACTGCTGCACCTTTGTCGCCCGGTATCTGAAATTCCGGCCGATATGCCCGATTTTTTCCGGTATGACCGGTACCCAGCCGGTATGGCCCGGTATTTGACACGGTACGGTATTGGGGATCTTTGGTACCGTTTTCCTATAAAACCGGTACGTACCGGCCGATACGGCACGGCATTGATAACCTTGGTAACTATAGTTCGATTCCATTTAGAATTTGAACATTACAATATTCTAACCGGGACCGAACTGTAATTACATACCATATCTCTCGAATATAAATGCTTGGCTGTAATTACATAGTCCCTATCTTCACCTCCACCCTTCGTCTCCAATGACGAAAAAGAACAAGACGAAGCAGCAGCAAAAGCCAACCAAAAAACCACCGCCACTGCCCGCCAAAGCCGACAAGAAGAAGAAAACCCTAAAAAAAAGGAAGCTCCGAAAACCAGTCCCAAAGAAAGAACAAATTCAAAACCCCCCAACTCACCCGCCCTACGATTCCGACTCGGACTCCGACTCATCTGACACCGATTCCAACGACCTCCACAACCTTCTCGAACCCTACACCAAGGACCAGCTAACCGACCTCGTCATCACCGCCGCCTTAACCGACTCCGACCTCCTCGCCTCCATCCACACCGCCGCAGACGCCGACGTCACTCACCGGAAGATCTTCGTGTTCGGCCTCGGCTGGGACACCACTCGCGAAGCCCTAACCCAAGCCTTCCAACCACATGGTGAGATTGAAGAGTGCAACCTCATCACTGATAGAGCCACAGGGAAAGCGAAGGGGTTTGGATTTGTCCTGTTTAAAACTAGGCAAGGCGCAATTAAGGCTTTGAAGGATCCTAAAAAGAAGATCGGTAATCGAATGGCGTCTTGCCAGCTGGCCTCGGTCGGTCCTGTTGCGGCAGGTCCGGGGAGGGAGCAGGACGCGGCGGGGAGGAAGATTTACGTGAGCGGCGTGCCGGCCGAGGTGGATTCGGAGAAATTGAGGATGTTTTTTGCTAAGTTCGGCGAAATTGAGGCGGGGCCGATGGGGTTCGATATGCACACAGGGAAATCGCGAGGTTTTGCTCTGTTTGTGTATAAAACGGTAGAAGGGGCTAAGAAGGCGCTTTTGGAGCCGTTTAAGTTGTTTGAGGGGAGTCAATTGCAGTGCCAGAAGGCCGCCGACGGGAAGAATAAGGCGGTAGCGGTGAATACAGCGGTGCAGGCGCCGGCGTTGGCGTCGCAGAATATGGCGGCATTTGGTCAGAATCCTTATTTGAACCCTAATTTGAGTTTGGGTATGTTTAGTCAGAACCCTAATTTGAACCCTAGCTTGGGTTTGTTCAATCAAAACCCTAGTTTTGGTTTGTATGGTCAATACACTAATTTGGGGATGGGTTTAGGGGGTTATGGAGGAATGGGGTCACCGGGAGTAATGGGTAATTTTGGTCATCAGTCTGTGTTAGGTGCGTATGGGTCTAGTGGCCCAATGCAGATGGGTATGCAGTATGCTGCCTATCCAAGCTCACAAATTGGACAAACGTCCTCGGCCGCAGCGGTTACGGCTAAAGCTCCAGGGGCTGGTGGGTCTTTCAGTGGGCACCGGTCGTAGTTGCGGTATGATCTATTCACTGCCTACTCTTCACCTTTGAATTTTAGTTGTTTTTGTGTTTGGTTTTACCATTTGTGTTTTTATGCATGTTTTGAATGGATTTTTGGTACGTGTAACGTCTATTTTTTAGTTTTAGACAGTGTTTGGGTCAATGAACCAAAGTGGAATTGAATGATCAATCCCATTGGATGCTTATCTTGATAGTTGGTGACGGAATGTGCACTACGTATGGTATCTTGTTCACCAAAATAGGTGAATGGCCATTCTGTCGCTTCTGATAATCATTCCAAGGAAAAACAAGCATTGTCTTCATTTTGTTTTTGATTATCTATAATTTGTATCTTTCATGCATGTTTTTGTATTGATTTTCTTCTTTTGTAGCTGAAACCTAACTAGTGCAATCAATTTTCTATCTGATCCTTTCTTTGCAATAATTGTTTTGGTTTCAGCTCTTTTAGAATTTGAAGGGGTTTCTTACATTTTGAACGCATGTGGTTTTTGTCTCCAATTTGAGTCTATATACATTTATGCTTTATATGGCAAATAGGAGATTTCATGTATCCTGCTATTAAGCTGCCACACTTGAGTTTTGCAGTTTTGCTCTTTAGATGAGACACTTGGTGGCATAATAACTTTTTATGACTTTGTTTGCTGATATGTAGAGCATATGGTATGTAGAATGATCCTATTTGATATGCATGGTTCATATGCTATTTTGTATTTATGATAGCAATATGCCTCGTCTCTTAGATTGATGATTGATTTCATTAGTCCGTAAAATGATTTCCACCGCATCAGTACATCACGTGTTTCTCCGGTGCGTTGCTACCTTATTACTCCGTACTATCTTTTGTTCATGCCTTTGTTTTATAACTTCAGCTTGACACTTTGATTTCCCTTAAAGATTATTATTTTTGGTCTCAAGATCAAATGCACATTATTTGTATATTTATTTTTCTCAAGTATGCATCTATCAATGCAAGCCCATATTTCCAATCTGTCATTGAAACTTTCTTTCAGTTTTACTCCCCCCCTTCGGTCTTCTAGACATGACTTCAATGCTTGTGATGTACCTAAGAGTACGGGCTTGTGTGTTCCAACCCATTTTCACCTCACATAGTTTTTATTGACGTAAGAGTTACTGTAAGTATTTTTTGAATTCCATGGCTTTACAGTATATACTTACCTTCATGGTCTTTCGTTGGGCCAGCTTTTACTTGCTTGAAAGGGTTGGCCAAACTGAGTTTCTAGTATATTACTTCACCAAATTTTCTTGGTATTGCTGTGAGAAATGTTGAAGTCCCCAGGGCTGCCATGGAACATCATAGTTATGGAATGTGCTAACCTAGTTTACTGCAAGTGTTTCTTACTTAACTTGCAAGAGTTGGATTATTATTTTTTGGGGTGAATGTATGATACTTCAAAGTATTTTCTTTCTCCGAGGCCAATCTTTGGTTTTTGATTTGTTGATCTTTTCAATCATGGGCTCCCTATTTGCAGATGAAGTGCTGGTCTGCTTCAGGAACTATGTTCATTCAGTTTTGGAGAATGTTTGTCTAGGGGCAGATTGTTGGTCAACTGCATGGTTGGGGAAGTTTTACAGACAACCAGAAACTAAAAAGTTTGATTAATTTTCTCTCTGTGTTAATTTAATTATTTGGCCAAACTTACCAAGAACTAAATAGACAGTTCTCTCTCTTGTGGTATTACTTATTTGAAGACTTTTGTTTTTCTTGAAGATATTTTGTTATACTCTTAATTTTACCCACCTTTGTATTTCATTTATTTAATTTGTTTTGCTTTTCCTTCCAGGATGTATGGTTGGTTACCAATTACCATTTTTTCTTTTTTTTTTTCCTTATTGTTTCATTCTCACCTATGCACACGTAAGTTGATTCTTATGCTTCGAGGAGGACTTTGAGTTGCTATGGGATAATTGATTTTTCTCAATTTCACGTGCGTGGTGCATTGGCACCTCTTTAATCTTATGATAGTTTTCATGGTTTCTAATTATTTTTCGTGTTATCAAGAAGTATCCTATGCATATTGCAGCTTAATAATGTTTCGATTGAACCACAGCAGTTTTCATCTTTTTCGTTGGGTTCTTTGAACTTTCTTCAAGACTCCCTTGGCCTTGATTTCTTTATGATTTTGAGCATAATCATTGACTATTTTCGCTTCCTTCTTCAATTTGAGAAGTTTTGTAGCTTTTGCACATGAAAAATTCTAGAGTGTCCACTTTTTCTTAGTAGTTCCTAGACTGGACTCTATAGTATCTTTGGTCACTTACCAAAAAGAATTGAGTTCCTTCCAATTTGAGAGAGCCTTAGCCTAACTATTTGGGTTGACAAATGCCCGAATCCTTAACTTTTATCCCTTCTTCATACGGTATGTATGGTAAGCTAAGTATGGTTTTCTGGGGAACAAAATTACGAGACAATTATTTTTTGGGTACTAATTAACCATTTTAATGGGCATAGTGTGTTTAGCCAGTGATGTAAATAGAAACACTATGTCTTATGAAATCAACTTTTGGGGACATATTTACCCAAAAAAACTTGTTAGGACATGAATTTGCCTATGTTTTCTCTGAGTTATTTCTGTACTTCTCTATTTCTGATTGCAAAAAGTGTAGTCTTTGTTGGTAATAATCTTATGTCAGTATTATTGCTGTTCTCCGTATCCATGGTCCATGCTTAGCCTTATTTTCAGCTGGTATATTATTCCGTCTGCATTTTTTTCCTTGTTACCTTCACATTTGTTTGTGTTTGTGTACAGATCATGGACCTTTCTTTCCTTTCCCTTTTTCCCCCTCATTTTGTCCCATTTCCCCATCTTCCTCCTTCGTCTTTCTACTGCACAAACGTTGATAAAATGGAAGACAGGGAGTCTTGATGACGTTGATCCATTCTAGATGGCACATAGGATATAACGCTTAATAGAATACTAATAAGTAAATGAATGCAAAAAGACTTCTTTTTTGTTTCAAAGGAAAATATATGGGTTTTCCATGTGAGACTCTGGATTTTCTGGGATTTTGTAAGTGCTTTAAGTGCTTAAGAAGAGTGATGTTTCTGGGAGTGTCAGCCTATTTTTGGTTCTTTTTATTGGATAAGCAACAGAAAGACCCAAAGCAATTTGAGATTGCATGCAGTCAGGTCCTCTTGAAGGCTTAGCCTTTAAGTTAATGTACGAGGTTTATACAGATGATTTCGTTTCTTGAGAGTAGAGACTTCAAAGATTTCTTAAGCCTATTTGATCATGAAATGGGTGAATTAGAGTTCCTTTCATAAAACACTCGATCTAGGTTCTGGTTATGGTGGTCTTGACTTTTGTTGTGGCTCAAGATACTCCCGACATCAGGCATGGAGTTTTGTGGGAATGCTGCCTAATTTTCATGACATCTTAAGATTTCTAAATGTCCTTTGTAATCAGGTGCTAGTGTCCTATATATGTAGTTTGGTAACTTCGGTTCGTAGAATTTCAGTGGTACCTCAATTTATCTGCCACAAGTTTGGGTAAGGAGTGCTAGAGAAATTGCTATTATGCTGCTGCATAGGTGTTTTGAGTCTAATCAACTTCAATTGGAACTTATTCTTTGGGAGAGGAGACCACTTCTTTGGTTTGTTTATTTGCGGTTGGCGGAGGAAATCCATGTCGACTGGCACCAAAACATTGTGAAAGAGTTGTTCATTGATGGAATTCAGGCACTCTAGTGGAAGTTTGAAATGAAACAGTGAGGGGAAGACACCCACATTAAGCTGTGTATTATCAACACATTGGGTGTCAGGCTATATATCTTGTCCTTTATTAGACTGAAGACTATAGTTTTGGTGTCTTCATGTTGTATAATGAGAAGGTTGCAGGATTAGAAAATCTTTTGAGGATGGCCTAAAAACAATGTGCTGTGTGAACACAATAGGCAGTCGCCTTGGCACAGTTATGTATTGTAACATGTGAGTGAATTCTGGCTAGTGCATAGGTTATCTAATGATGATGGTAAACTAGATTGAGCAATAATTGGGGTAAAAATGCACGAATTTATAATGCATACAGGCTGTTATTCCTATTTTTTCTAATGCTTAACTATCATAGTACTAATTTGGGGTTTTATTTCCTTTCGTTGAATTATATTTGCGACTTGCTGTTCTGTGGATATTTTATTAAGGTTTTAGATGTTTGTGCTTGAAGTTCTCAGGTTAGCATCTTGAGCACCCAGTTTGACTAGTTTGCTTTTGGTGTTGATGGACTAGAAGTTTCTTAGTGGTACTACTAATATATAAGGTGAACAGAGAGCTCTGCGTGAACTGGCAAATCATCATCAGACATTGAGATATGGAATCTAAACATTTGTTAGTTTTGCATCTAAGTTTTCGTGGTTTATTGATTTGTCTCGACGAGACGAATCTAAAAAGTATAAAATTATGGTCAAAACTATTTTTTTTGGAATAAAGCCGAAAATAAACCAGTTTATTGCTTTTTTGCCGAAGGAGATTCGCAGTAAATTATGGGTGTGGTTTCTCTTAGATCTTGAATGAGATTATTTCATTTGCGAGGTGAAATACCTTCTAAACTCCTTTTCAGTAGCAGGTTTTGGATGCATTTCGATTTCATCTTACCATTTGTGTTTAATTCCTTGGCAATAAGAACTTATGCGTGCCCAAGGAGATTGCAGCTTGCTTGTTAGACCGCCAAATCACCTAAGTCCTAACTTCCAAGAATTCTCCCCCCCTTCACGGTTGACTAGCGAGTCTAATACCCCCGCTTCTGTGTTTCTTTCTTTGTCACTCATGTTAGTTCTTTCCCAAACATTTTGGTTATATACTACGCGTTATAGGATCAAATAATTTGTTCATCGAATCTGTAGGTTGGCATTTCTATCGTCTCCCTTTGTATTTGCCCTTGTCATTTTCCTGGTTTCGTTGATATTTTCAGTGCTGAAAGTGAAACCAGCCTTTGGAAGAAATTTGTATTGAGATGTCATGATATTTCTTGGTCATACGGTGGCTTTACATGTTATTTCAATTTTTTGGGGTATATAATGTAAACTGCTATGGCACAAACTGCGACTGCAAGGACTCAGTAAACCAACCTGATTTTTGGAGAATGCGAAGGGTAGGGTTGTGCGGTAACAGTGCAAAGTCTCATATTTTTCAAAGCATTTGCAGCAGTCCGATAAATTAGCCTCCAAGCTTGTTTTAGCAACTTTGCACACAGAAACTATTGACTATTGAGATAACAACTACTACTAGATAAAAGCTCGCCGTGTTAGGAAGAAAGAGCGAAAGGGCACATGAATTCGTATGCTCTTTTGCTCTCATGTGCTCTTTTGCTCATGGCCGATCAAATAAAAGCATGCTCGCTCCGTCCCTTTTTAAGTGTTGGCATTTCCATGTTGGGTTGTCCTTTAATAAGTGTGTGTTTTGAAAAGTTAATGGGTAAACGTTTATACAATTATCATTTCGCCCTTTTGAAAAGTTGAGTGGGTAAAGAGTTTATGAGTAAAAGTGAATGAAAATTTTAGAAAGTTGAGGTTGAAAGTATAAAGTGGAGGTAAAAATTGATATGAAAGTGTATTAAAATGTGTGAAAAACGTATAGGAATATGTGAAAGTGTATGAAAAAATTTAAAAGGTGTATTAGAATGTGTTGTTTTTGTTTGTTTGTGCTTATCGTGTGCCTATTAGGCACACGTTACCATGACCCTTTATGAAATACTAACACACTTAAGAAAGAAGGGGCGAGTATAAGTTTCTAAATGATGGCCCCACTGGCCCGCATTAAGGAAAAGCTATCAGTACAGGACTATAGTGATGCACATCTTCTTTTGTAAAAATAACCAAGTTAGGGCATCCTCATCAGACTCAACAAAAAAAACACCAAATTTAATCTCAAAAACACATTTTATAATTTAGCAAGTCACTTTTTAAAAAACTTACAAAATCAGACTCTCTATTCTAATTTCACTATATTAAACTATTCCCCTCAAATCTATATAAAAAAAAAAAACTTCCCCCTAAAAAACACTTTTTCGGTGCAGGGTATTCCCCCATTGATTCCCCCCACCTGACACGTATACATGGTCCCCACATGTCGGCAGTGTAGTGCCCCTCTCCGCCCAGACACGTGTGCATGGCTGTTCCACTTTCTGACGCAAAATCGGAAAAAAACTATTAAATTATTGAGTAGCCCGTGAACAGTAACTTTACCCCAATACCGAGTTACTGTAGCAAAACTATAAATTTTTGCAAATTAGCCAAATATTTGTTGAGGCTGATTTTGGGGTGTTTTTTCCACTTGGACTCAACAAAATAACCATTTGGCCAAAATAGCAATCCTAATGAGGATGCTCTTAGACAAAAATTAGATAACCCTTTATAAAATAAAATAAAAAGGCAAAAATGAGTGAATAGTTATCCATTAATTTTTCAAAACATACTTATCAGGGATAACCCAAAATATAATACTTCAACAATTAAAAAAAGACGAAGTGAGTATCTTTTTCTCTCTGTTTTGTTTTTTGGTTGAGCTTTGAAGAGGAATTTTAATGAAGAAAGTGAAAATGAGTGATTAGTAATTAGACAAAATTGGCCAGGTGTATCACCAGTTACTTTAGCTAGCTTCTTTTTAGTGCCTATTTTGAGTGTTTGGCTCGGTAAAATAGCTAAACTATTCTTTCAGCTAGTTTGTTACACTTCTTTTGTTGTTGTTGATCAAAAGTTCGCTACACTTGACATTTCTCAAATTAACCTATTTGATTCTCAGAATCCTTTCATGACATGATCGGCGTGTCCAACGTGTCGTAGAATACAAATTGATTCACTTCAGTTTTCTACTTGTTACGAATAGGGAGCCGGTCCCTGTAGTGAGGGGCTCGTTACAGGATTGTAGTGAGTTTATTCGGCCGTCCATCTTGACAATGAATGCTCGGGTTTCGATCCAAAGAATGGACGACTCAGATCATTTGGAGTTCGGATTAATTTTGAGCCATCGGTACTGAGATGGACGGCCAGATGGACCTCACTACACCCCTACAGGGCCCCGCTTCCACAATAGATTGTCATGGGATACGCATGGCTTGTATACCAAAATTCGCGATTAAAACTCAGATTATGGACTCGAAAAGGATTCTAATTAACAGACATTCAAGTTTATGATATCACAATTTTTTTCCGCAGCAAGCCGCAGCTCGGAGTTCTAAAGCAAACTGATCAGCAAAGCAAATGAGACAATAATAACTAGAACAACATGTCCTAAATCAGCCGAGGAAACGCGGTAGGGAAATTCCCATTACGCCCCTGATTCACTTCTTTCTCTTCTTTGGAGGCTGGAGTGCTTCTTCCTCCTCATCTTCCGCCTCTTCTTCCTCTTCCTCTTCCTCTTCCTTCACAACTTCCTCCTCGCCTTCTTCACCTCCATCATCATCATCGTCGTCGTCATCGTCATCGTCATCCTCATCATCATCTTCGTCGTTGTCTTCTTGATCATCCCCATCTGGGTTGTCATCGTCGTCGTCGTCATCTCCCTCTTCACCATTCTCTTCTGCTCCACCAGCTCCTCCGCCAGGTCCTTTCTTTGGGTTGCTTTTATTCCCGTTGCCATTGTTTCCAACATCTCCTACGTCTTCTGATGACAAATCCTCTTCGCCTTCTTCATCCCCACCACCATCGTCCTCGTCATCATCATCTTCATTGGCGTCATTCCCTTCGGCATCTGATGGCTTGGAATGGCATCGAGTTGGATCCTCTCCTTTGATTCCAGGAATGTTGCTTGCTGAACCGAAGAGATCCTGCAACGATTTGAATCCCTTCAAGTCAATCAAAGCCAAGGAGTGAGTAGAAAAATGTGTGATACAAGTTCACAAAATACCCATTTACCATAGGTGTGAAAGGGGATGCAAAAGCCATTGGATTGCAGAACACATAAATTTGTTGCATCGACAAGATTGTACCAATGATGCACAGATCAGCAGGTGGGGTCAACTTATGGTTCCACACAAATGATCCAAGTCAATTATTAATTCTAAAAGAAATGTTCAAGGGGCATAGATTGGGAAAAATTAGCTCAATTGAAAACATAAAGAAAGTGTTTGATCTAATGTTTTAATTTCTTTTATTTAGAATACGGAAACATATGGATCAAAATTTGATACATTGGATCAAGACAGCACTCACATTTATCCCATCGAGTTGGTTTTTTAAAGGCCACTTGAATTTTTTTTTTAGAACGGTTTAGATCATTAATGTAAGACCCATGAGTGTGAGCCCCACACCATTGATACACACAGTACCTACAGAATTATGGTTTGTTAAAAGGGACAAATTGAAGGAAAAAGAAGGAACTGTACCGAAACCCATGTACCCATATGTGTTTGAGCCATTGGATTGTTTTATAAAATTCATAATTTAGCTACATACACAACCACTGTCTCCAGCCTTATGTAAGAGTGTTATGTGGGAGTGGTTGCGTGTGGCATTGTTCTATAAAATTTCAGTGTGTTAAAAATGCCGTGTAATCTAAGTTGAAAATACAAAGGTACAGAGAGAAAACCACTAAGAATTTTGATCCCTAACAAAAAAGGGATCCGGGCGCCTGTAGTGGACTCACTACATGCGCATAGTGAGCTCTCTAGGCCTCCCAATCGGCAATCAAAAGTTCGGATCATCTTACACTTTAAAAAACATTCTACATTTACTTTAATCCACATCTAACACTTTTAAAAAGTATTTTTACATTTACTTTAATCTCAATTCATCCTGACCATTGATTGCTGATCAAACGGTCGAGGGATCTCTCTGCACGCCCGTAGTGAAACCATAGTACTGTCTAAACCACTGAGGATTTTGATCCCTAACAAAAAAAACCTAGCACTAAATCTACTGATGACACGTGTTCATATGCTTGCCCGTCGATTAGGGAAAAGCATCTAGAAGCGAATCTTCCGAAGACTTGAGACTTTTCTTGAAAGTCACGACAGGAGGGATTTTTTTTATGTGCCACGTGGGGTCCACGACGCACAAAACATCGCCCAAATTACGCGAACAACCATATTTTAATTCATGTTCAACTTTTTTTTTATATATAAAAAAAAAACCATTATTCTAATATTTACTTTACCAATTCAAAGGGAATAGAGTACTCCCCTACTTTAATTTTCTCCGGAACCTTTACGCTAAAATGGACCCAACGCGCAGATTAGCAACTACAGTACAATTAACGACATAAACAAACCCGAACCATCGGAACGGTAGTTTCCTTTTTTAGTCTAATAATATAAATTATGTTTCTGGTTCAAAAAACACTAACCATCTGCGTACGATAGCAAGAATAATTTGGCTTTGTTTATGGGAAGTTTTACTAGGATCCCGGGGTGCTAGTGAGAGCCCTTGGTGGTCGCATTCGGACCGTCCAAAACACTCTTGGACGGCCCTGATGCAACCACTAGAGCCGCTGTTCAGGGGACGCTCACCAGCACCCCCTCTTCTGTTTTGCTATAGGTTAAAACGAATTCAAAATCTCTACATAAACTCGAAATATAGATCTTTCCATTCGAAGTCGGAGGGGTCGGTTTATGGGTTTTTACCTTTCACAAACCAAATAATAGTTCACCATATAATTGGAATTCATCAGTAACTGTAACTGATATTTTGTCCATGGGGGGTTTTTCAAAAAAGCTGATTTATTCATTTAGGTAAAAAATATCACCATTGAAAGCCAACATTTTATTTTGAAAAGGGATTTTGAATCTGTTTTGGAAAAAATGTTTGAACACCCCTTTAAAAAGGAAAACAGATTCAAGACGACCTGAAGTTTTAAAGAAATTACCTGAAATCGGAATATAACTGATTTTTCCCCTTTTACAAGACAAGGGAAATTCCAAAACCCGAACGAAACCGAACCGAACCAATCTAAAAGGGAGGTTAACAAAATAGGACCCCAAAAAAAAAAAAAAAAAAACACCCGCGTGCAAATTCCAAGAACAAATCATATAGCTACAAAATTGGAAAATAGTACGTACCTAGTAGCATCATCGGCTGATCCGTACGAGGAAAACAACATAAATAAAATCAAAATAGGAAACAGAAAACATTCCCATATGCGCACGATAATACAGGAGAGAAAATTTTGGGTGTGTACAGGGGATGACCACGTTGTGTGCCCAGCCCCGACCACACATCTCGGCCATCCAAAATGAGGAAAACAACATAATAAAACCAAAATAAGAAACAGAAAACACATGCGCACAAAACACTTTTGAACGATTGAGATTCGTGGTCCGCACCACGTGTCCATACCCTACACGCTCCCAATTTTTTCACAGAAAGAAAACTTGGAATACGGTACTTGATCACAAGAAAAAAAAAACCCTTAATTTTCAAACCAAAGAATTCGGTGCTTAATTTTAAACACAGAAAATTAGAAAATTAAATTATTTACTATAACATTTGTGCAATAAACTTGGAAAGAGTAATCAAGTAAATCTTTTTAAAATTTGAAGTCACATGACATGATTCTTTATAAAAAAAAAATTAATAAAATTCTAGGATAGAAAAGCGCCAGTAGTTTAGCAATAAAAATGTTCACAATCTAAAAATCAAAAGGCTAACCTGAGTTTGACCCCAGAGCTGGGTATTATTGACCAGAGCCGAGACTAGCAGGGCGGCTAAAGCTTCACCAGCGCACGTTACCAAAGTCTGGTTAAGTAAAGTAGCAAAGCTGACTGAACCAGAGTTAGTTTCCATCTGTACGGCCCACCTGCAATAACCCTCTGATATTACCGTTGTATCCATTCAAATTAATCAATCTAAAAACACACTGAAAAAAAAAAAAGAAAACAAAAATTACTACTGAAAAAGCTGAACAGAGGAATTTTTTTTTATATAGTGATAAAAAAGAAACAAAAGGTTTTCTTTGGAGAAGACGACGAATACAAATAATCCTTCTACGGAGTATTTTCTTTTGCGAAAACCGCCGGCCGCCGACGACGTGAATTTTGACCGGAAATACAAGAGGAAGAGATTAAGTGTTTAAATAGAAAACGAAGTCAAAATTATCCGCAAAAAGAAATTAAGATCGTCGAAATAAAATAACAGATCGAGTTCTGAGCGAGATTCAAAAGAGAAAAGAAAAAAAAAGGCGATCAAAATAGAAAGTAATTGTTAAATCGGAGAAGAAAAAAGTACCGGAGATCGAGATCTGATGAAGGATGAAGCGGAAATTAGGGTTTTTGAGGGGCTAAAACCTCAGGGAACAGAGATCAGAGGCGGCGTTCATCGTGGACCGTTGGATGGAGATCGTAGAGACAGAACAGAGAGACGGGGGTAGATATAATCAGAGGAAGGAGGAGAGAGAGAGAGAGAGGTGTGTGCAGTGTTACTGAGAGAGAGCTGACCGTGGTTCTCACAGAGAGATTGGGGCAGTTCGGGCAGCGTCTTGTCAAGAGAGAAATGGTATTTATTTTATTTTTGATTTTATTCTTTATTACGACAAATTGAGGTGATAACTTGGGCCGTATTAATCCCTTGGTTTCGGAAGCTGGGTGGGTGCTGCGCAGCCAGGTGCTGCTTAGCATGCTGTGCAGCTGCATGGCGCGGCCGTGCCGGCCACTTTTCGACGATCCGAGATTTTCACCGGATAGCCCTCGTCGAGTACTATAATTGTACCAAAAATAAACTTGATCAGATAACGTTAAGTACCTAATAGGAACACAAATAGCTTGAAAAAAATGGATTTAGTGATTTGGATCCAGTGTTTAAGTACATTTGTGTTTCATTTTACTTCAATCTATCTGTGTTCCGATTAGGCACTTAACGATATCAGATCAAGTTGATTTTTGGTACACTTGTAGTACTCGACGAGAGGTATCCAGTGAACGTCTCCGATCGCCGGAACGTGACCGGCGCGGCCGTACCGTGCGGTGCACAGCACGCTGCCAGCAAGCACCCCAGCGTTGGTTTCGTAATCCATTCAACTTATTTATTTTTTTTTTTATTAGGAGAATTGGGTAATTCTACTCATGATGTGCATAACATACTGATTAATAGCATGAGATTCTTTTTTATTATTTTATAATCTTACCCATTTATTTTAGGGGAATTCGAGATATAAATTATTAATGCAACAAATCTGATTGATCGAATATAAATTTAAAACTTGATATTTTTGTCGTGAGTATCGATTGGTTAACTCTTACTGTTCATAAGTATGTTTGAATCCAGCACTTAGGCTCCATTTTTTTCGACGGAAAATATGTTTGGGTAAAATATCTTACTCGTTTTTTGTTGTTTGGTTGGACAAAAGGGAGTAAAATATTTTCCAAAATAAAATATTTTCCATAATATGGCCAAAAATGTTTTCACCCGTAAGTCATTTTGCACGTTGTTCTCCAACCTTTGAAAGAAGGCTGGTAGTTCGACATTCTCAAAAATCCCAAAAACCGAACAGCAGGTGCATCCTTCATATTACTCATAATAAGTGACATCCCCAAAACCAGATAGATAGATCTAGAGAGAGAGAGAGAGAGATAGAACTGGCTGGGATTCAATCTACGTTACGTTTCAAGAATTTCTGAAGTTCACGTTTCAATTGTTTGCAACTGTATAGTATATACATACGTACCTATATGGCCTTGATTTTATGGGACAAATCTACTGTTGTGTCTCAATTTTTTTGGTTTTCAATTGGTTTGCTATTCTGGAAATTATTTTCTCAATTGCCAACCAAACACAGGAACATAAAAGAACCAAATTTATTTGTTTATTAATTGTTTTACATAAAAAATATTTTACATTGAAAAATATTTTACATGGAAACAAACGAGCCTTATTGTATTGAGATGTTCTAAGTTATTTACACTTTCTTTTAAAAAAAAGTATTAAAAAAAACAGTATAAATTATCACAAACTAATCTTCATAAATAATTAAAACTAATTTCATAGACAGGAAAAAAGTGTGAATACTGAAAATCTCATTAACTTTAGGGTCATGCTAACAGGTGTCATAGTGCACCCGTTAAGGGTACAAAAAGTACACTTAAAGATGTACTTTAAAGTATAAGTGTACTTTTAAATTGTACTTTTTTGTTTTCTTAACGGGTGCACTACGGTACCCGTTAATATTTCCCTTAACTTTATAACAGGACATATATGCCTAGTAAAAAATCGTACCGACTAAAAGTGATGTGTGACTCGATACCAACCTTGGTTACATAACTGACCCCCTTATTAAGGTTAAAGTGGATTTTATTAAACAAATGGTTAGTTTGATGCTTTGATTCGTGGTTAAATAAACAATGGGTTAATCAACAAGTTGTATAAAATTGAAAGCAAAAGCAGAACGAGTCCCTTGACTTTTCAATAGAAAAATCTATACCCATCCGATATTTAAATTTGGAGAGATTATTCGGTGTCTTTAGGGGGTATTTCACTAAACTAGTTTTTTTTTTTTTTTCTCCCTAAAAACCAAGATAGGTCACCTCTCACAATATATCAAATAAAAATGTGTAAACACAAAAATCAAAGCAGTTTTAATCCCTTAGTGGAAAACCTCTTAGTCCTTAAGCATCGCCGCATAGTGCCTCGCCCATTTTCCACCATTAGAGTGAATTCAAATATTTTCTGTTGACTGGTTCTACTATATCGATGATTGGTTTTTAGGGGTGTTTCTAGTAAGGGTGTTTTTTAAATAAATTGGGTTTTCATAGTTTTTAATGTGATATATTATAAGAGAATGACATATCTCGGTTTTTGGAGGAACTATTTTTTTGTTAGTGCAACACCCCTAGTCCAGCAATCGAGTTGTTGGTTTGCCTTTGGCAGGGTTTGTACTTAGCCTACTACTGTCTGTGATCGCATCTAGATTTTAATATTTTTAATTCATTTGTGTATCTTGTGATGAAACATGTACTGCCTTCGAGCTTTTATAAATGAAATTGACTCTTTTCAAATGTTTTGTGTTGAGCCCACCACAATGTGGGTGTAAGGGAACTTAGGCTATTTTGGCCAAAGTAAAAAAGTATGCTTTTTACTTTTTTGGGTTTCAAAAAGTCATGAGATTTGGCTTAAATAAACAATTTTACAATAAGCAAAAAGCAATAATAATAAAAAAAAAAAGGAATTACAATTTGAGAGTCAAAAGTAAAAAACACAAAAAAGTGGCCAAACCTATCCACTTTTTGCTTTTGACTTGTTTTCCAAAAAAAGCAAAAAGCTTGTTTTTCTACTTTGGCCAAAATAGGCCTTAGAACAGTAAGCATGATAGCATAATCCGAGAGCTAGTTTAGATAATAAATGCTACAAAATGATATATGTGCAACAATGCTCGAACACAATCACATGGTTTGTGAAGTCCACACACACTTGAGTGTACAACAATGCCCACACACCATGTGAGTGTGTTGGAGCATTGTTGTACATATATCATTTTTTTTAAATGCTAATGATTTGGTTCATGTGTGAGAACATTTTTGAAAAAACAAAGAAAAGAAAAAGGAGGAATGATTATCTATATGTTAACGTCTCTTTACCCTCTACCTCTCCTAATAATTTATTATGTGATGCTTTGACTTATTAAACTAAGGAGCAGTTTTAAAGACACAAAATTCATACAAAATTCATACGTTACATGTGATCAAAATCATCCGATACATTTGATGAATGCATGACTTGTATTCTTGGACGAGCTAGGATTTCAATTCAGAATTCTCAATGAAAAACTTGAAGTCTTTGGATCAAGCACTTACGTATATATCCAATTGAAAATTTATTTTAAAATTATTAAACGGTTAGGATCATTTGTGTGTGGGTCTTGTACGCCGATTTGTACAATTTTGGTACCCTAGCAGGGTCCAATGTATTTTGTGATTGTCTTCTTACACTAACTAGCGACAACTCGTGCTATGCATAACAAGTAGCACGGTCTACGTAATTTGTTGCTTCTTTTATCTTAATTCCCCTTGTCATATAATTTTGTCTCTTCTGACATTTTGTCTATTTTCGAATCCTAAGTAATACTCCATCCGTCCCCAAATAATGGTCGAGTATTTATTTTGGGTTATCCCTTCAAAAGTGGAGATAAAAGTTGATGTGAAATGTGTAATTCTCTTTAATAAGTTGAATTTATGAAGTTACACACGTAAGAAGGGACGACTGAATATATTTTTATAATAATTTTTCACCAGTTCACAAGCTCTTATAACGAGATCTTTTGGAGGCATAAAAAAATTAGAGCAAGAAGTACATTTTTATGGGGTTAAAACGACGTAAGCTTAAAGGTACTAAGATGATCATGAGACGATGGCAGTAATATATAGGGCGGCGTTCCGTTGACACATACAAAAACACAACAAAATGACACAAGATCTCAGCCCTTTCTTTGGACGGTTGAGATTAAATCCCAGCCCTTTTACACTCTCTCTCATTCCATCATCTTTTTTTTTTTTGGTAAGTAAATTTTATTTCACCAAAAAGAGCCAAAACTACACAACCACCGGGGCATATCCCTGAACAGAACTATACATAGAAAAACAGCCAACAAAAACCAAACAAAACAACCAAAAAAATCCAAAAGAAGCAGCGTAAGACCTAGCTCTAGCTGCGATGATTGGTTGTTAGATTCTAGAATCTTTAGTGTTAATAAGACCTAGCTCTAGCTGCGATGATTGGTTGTTAGATTCTAGAATCTTTAGTGTTAATAACTAGGTCTTACGTTTGGTTTTTTTTTGGTTGTTTTGTTTGGTTTTTGTTGGCGGTTTTTTTCTATGTATAGTTCTGTTCAGGGGTATACCTCGATAGTTGTGTAGTTTTGGCTCTTTTTGGTGAAATAAAATTTACTTACCAATATATATATACACACACATTACACTTCTCCTCCGGACTCCTGAAAATGAGAGAATTTCCGGACTCCACTCATCAGCCATTGGATTAAATCCAACGGCCCAGACGCGCAGGTTCAATTAAACTGTTGGCTAACAGGTCAAGGGTTCAAGGGTTCAGAAACAAAATCCCAAACTTTAACCCTCTCCCTCAAAACACGATGCAAATCTGAGAGAAGAGAGAGAGGCGATCCGATTTGAAGAGAGAGAAACGGGAAACGAAGAAGAAGAAGATCCATCGCGCGACCCACTACCGCTAAGAAGGAGGAGAAATCGAACGACCCACCACAAATCGAACCACGATCACCACCACAAATCGAACCACCACGAACACAAATCGAACCACCACCACCACAAATCCAACCACCGGTAAAGGTATCTCTCATTTTCTCTTCTCAATTTGTTTGACATTTGTGAAGTTAGGGTTTTTGCTTTATTTCTGACATTTTGAACTAGGATTTTGGAGTTTGTGAAATTAGGGTTTGTATAAAGTTAATTCGTCTTTGTTTCATTGTTTACTGGGTTTGTATAAGGGGCAATGGAGCTCTTTACAACCAATTTACAACCCATTATCAAATATGGGTGGGTTATTTTACCTATGCAAGTACCAAAACATACATGTAAAGCTACGTGACCTCTACAACACAAACATACAAATGAATTAGAGGTGTATTTAAAAACAGGAAATGTAGTGTGCCCTTGTGTACTTGAAGTTGAAATAGATGTGTATTTAAAAAAAAAAATCATAGAAGCTTCATCACAAATCTAGGATTAAGAAATGAATGAAAATGTGTCTTTTCTTGAAGTTGTAATCATCCTACACAAGCCTTCCATGTCATCAGGGCCGGCTCAACCATTTGGGTTGCCCTAGATGGACTCCGAGTTGGTTGCCCTCTTACTATTATGTTAAAAAAAAAAAAAAAAAACATACAAGTTAAAAGGCAAAATAAATTCAAGGTTACATTATGCTTTTAGGTTCAATTACATCAAAAAAGAGAAAACCAAAACGTAACCTCGGTTAATCGGTTATGGTACTTTATGTTTAGTACGATCTGATTCAAAGAAAACAACTTCTCTTTGCATTTTTTGAAGCAAATTGTTCAATTAAGTTATCATAGTTCAACTTATCTAAGAACTCATTTTCAATTGAAATCATTGCCAACCCACTAAATCTTTCTTGTGACATGGTAGTCCGGAGGTAAGTTTTAATCAACTTCAACTTAGAAAAACTCCTCTCCGCCGATGCAACTGTAACCGGTATAGTCAACAAAATTCGAAAAGCAACCTATGCCATCTTGAAACCACACTCTTTCCAATAAGGCCTTATAAAATCAAGGATGTCAATTGCTTTTGTCACTTCCCTCGGCAATATTGTTTTCAAATGTCTAAGTTCTTGGAACAACTCATCCCCATAAATATCACCTTGTTCGTCGTACTTTAAGAAACTTTCTAACTTAGTGCAATGCTCCCTCAATTGCTCTTCTCCAACACTTTTGAATCTTGCGTTAAACAAAAATCCAAAAGTTGCTTCATATAGTTAAAATTGCTCAAAGCGCTCCTTAAGTGATGTAAGAGCTTGATCTATAATGTGGAGGAAATATGTAACTCTAAACTTACCTTCCGGTGATTGACTTTCATCGGCATCATCTTCCACATCCTTATCAAATTGGTTTGTTCTACGAGCAACTCTTTTTTTTTTTTTTTTTGCGAATACCGGATCAATACCAACGTCATTTGCAAGTTCTTTGGTTTCATTCATCAAATCTTCAAAACCATCTTCTCTAAGCTCTTGAAAGAATACAATCAAATCCTTTATTCTTGTAATTGCATCTTCAATATCCATCTCTTCTTGTTGAAGAACTTTGCTAACTTGATTAACTTTGTCTAAAATTTTGTACCAAATACATAAGCTAATCAAGATCTCAAAATCCTCCAAAGCATTCTTGCACAAGCATTTAGCTTCCAACATCACAACATCCTCTTTAGAAATATTCACAATTTCAATCAACGCATCTCTTAATTCCGGCACTTGGCTTCTTATTGCTCTAACACTCCCAACATGACTTTCCCAACGAGTTACCGACAATGCCTTTGGTGTCAAGCCCTTCACATATGTTCTAAGAACATCCCACCATTGTGTTGAACCCGAAAACAAAGTGTAAACCTTTTGCACATATGCGAAAAAGTTTCTTGCTTTCGCACAAGATTTTGCCATATCACATAATGCAAGGTTTAAGCTATGACATCCACAAAGAATATAAAAGGCTCTAGGATTTACATTGAGTAGCTTTTTTTGTACGCCTTGATGTTTACCTTTCATATTTGAGCCATTGTCATAACCTTGTCCTCTTATATCATCTATGTTGAGTTTTAGATCAACCAAAGCACCTTCAAGTCTCTTGAAAAGCTCAAGCCCCGATGTATCATCAACCTTTAGAAATCCAAGAAAGAACTCCTCCACCTTGACTTTACTTTCATCCTCAACATCCACACATCGTATAACAATCGACATTTGTTCTTCATGACTGAGATCCGGAGTACAATCAAGGGTAACTGAAAAGTACTTAGCTTTCAAAATCTTCTTCAAGATTTTCTCTTCAATCTCTTTCGCCAACAAGATTATCAATTCATTTTGAATTTTGTGGCTAAGATAATGATGTTGAATTTATTTATCTAGCACACGCCGAAGGTGGTCTGGCATAATAGGATCAAATTCCGCAACAAATTGAATGAGTTGACAAAAAAGCCCATTATTCTTCTCATAAATCTTCTCATTAGTTCCACGAAATGGCAAACTATTTCGTGAAAGAACCTTCACCACCCCAATGATTCGAACTAGTATCATCTTCCAACGAACTCTCCTTTTGTCGATTTGGTCTTCCATTCTTTTGTCAATTGTTGCCTTTTGTTGAAGTCCTTTTATGCAAGTCCACCCACCTCACAACATTGGCGTTGTGTTCCACATTCCTTTCATGCTCTCTAAGTTTTGTAGGAAGGTTATGCCAATCATTAATTCCCTCTTCGGCCAAACTAGTTTTCATTGGTTTAGACTTGAATAACTTGCAACAAAAATAAAAGACCTTATCTAACTCATTTGAATTCACAAGCCACCTCCATTCTTGTTTCTCACCATTTGGAAGATCACAAATGTAATGATTGGAAGAGAAGTGTCTCCTATTAATATCTTTTGGAAACACATCATTTTCTCTCAAGATCCTAATAGGACCTCGTTGAACTAACATTGCCCTCTTAGCATGATTAATACTTCCCCACAATCCCGGATCGTAGTTCACATCAACATCTTTCTCAAGGTCATGCATAGTTTCATTTTCTTCATTAGCACCTCCATCCCCAAGATTATCATTCGTAGGAATAGGGTCTTCATTATGCCCCTCCCTAGATTCTTCATTTACTACACCAACACCTTCACCCGTAGGTTCCTCATGAACATCATTCATACCGTCACCGCTAGCTTCTTCATGAACACATTCCACTCCTACTTCTTCATCACTTTCTTCTTCAACTTGACTCGAAAGTAGATCTTTTTGTTTTTTTTGCATCAAATAAGCTAGAGATCGAACCCACTAGTGATTTTGCGATTGTATCTTTTCGTTGCTTGACTTTTCTATTATAGTACCCGGAATTTTGTTTTCGAACCCTCACTCTTTTGTTATCATCATCATTCTTTGTCATAGTACCTATAATTCAAATCATAATTCATTCTAATAAATTAATAACTAGTAAATACTTAACACAAACCTACTATTTAATCAAGCAATTGTTATAAAATTTGCAATATCTTTATAGTGGATCACATTATAATCGACATTTGACATGACTACACATAACACATTACACACGCGTTTCCGAAGCACCAAAAAAAAAAAAAACAACACATTAACAGATGGTTACTCAATCCCTAAAATATAAACAATCAAAATCTAAGCACAAAGTTAAAAAGGAGTAAAAAAGTATTGCCCCCATAAACAATAGATTTAGGAAATAGGGCCAGCAAATTTTTATAAATGAGGAAGAGTAGAATATATTACCCGTAACTCCTTCAAGCAATTTTTTAATAGGTGAACTTGACTTCTTCTTTGCCGACAGCTAGGCCGAGTCAGCAAACCCCTTTGATTTGGAAAACCCCAATTTCCAAGCAAATTGAGAGAGAAAACTTCTTCTTCCTCTTAAATTCCAATTTCAAATGGGGAGCTCGAATGGGGATCTGGGATTTGGGAATATGGGAATAAATTAAAGAGGGTTTTGCTGTTTGGACGAGGTCGGTCACGAGGGTTTTGCCGTGGAGGGTTTTGCCGGTTCAAATGGGGAGCTCGAATGGGGATCTGGGAATATGGGAATAAAAGAGGGTTTTGAATGGGGAGTTTCCAAAAAGTATCACTATATAAATTATTATTTTTTTGTTGCCTGACGAAAAGGGCAAAAAAATAAAAGGGCTGCCTGTGGTGGGACTCGATCTCCAGTCGAGTCATGCGGGATTTTAAAAAATCACATGAGACTAACGCACCAATGCATTACTTCAGTTACAAAAGGGAAACTTTTTAAAATTTATTATATAACTTACGGTTTTTTTTTTTTTTGCCCTGGTCCAGGGTGTTGCCCTAGCCCAAGGTCTTGCCAGGCTTGGGTCAGGGCCGGCCCTGCATGTCATATGAGTCCCTTCCCTTCTGTAAGTATAGAGCTATCAACTAGTATAGATACATTCATGTGTCGGAGCCTATTTCGTATTATACGGGTTCTGAGTCATTTATCACTTTATATTGTAAAGCTTCTTCTTTTTTTCATTTTTTCTTCTAATATATTGCTAACTGTAGCAACTATAAGAGTAATTGATTATTTCATTTCATTCTTTAGTAACTTAGAGCTGTATTAGTTCCAAAACTCATCATATTTTTAGGTTTCTTGTTGAATGCAAAATATTGGTAAGTCTGTTATCATTGTCTAGTGTAGGTTTGCAGCATTAAGCATTGCATGCCTATTTTGTTCCTCGAACAATGAACCAACAGTGGAATTTCACTTTTTTAGGACTGAGGAGTGTCTACTGCTGCTCCTGCTGCTGCTTATGTTTTCTCTATTTTTAATCTGACTCCGTGGGATTTGCCTAGAGAGTGAGGAAGACAGAGAGGCGTAGTGATCCTAGTTGAGTACACTTTCTTATAGAGAAATACAATAGGAGAAGTTTGTGGGGACCAGTCTCTAACAATTGTACAGAAAAGACAGAAAATATACTACTAGTAGTAAGAAACTTGGGGATCCGGATCCTCATGAGGATTTCTCTGTGAGGATCTTGTGAGGGTTTTGTTGTGGGCTTGACAACACACCAAAAAGGAGATCCAATGGCTCACAATCCTCTTCCTTGTTTCTAAATCAAAACGGCACTGTTTCATGGAATTTTTTTTGACAGGATGGCAAGCCACACAAACGGCAGCTTCTTCTTCCGTTAATTTTTCTTCTTCTCTGTTAGTGTTACTCAAATTTCAAGTGGCTTAATCTTTTTTCCTTTATTTATTTTTTCCCAGATTTGTTCTTCTTTGTTAGCTCAAATTTCAATTGGCGTAATTTTTTCCTTTATTCAATTTTTTCCAAAATTGTTAGATTATCTGTTACCTCAATTTTTTGGTTAGTCTTATAAAAAATCATTTGAATTAGATAATTGTAAACAATCGAATTTTCAAATTTTTCATTCAAAATTTAGGATCCTGAATACTAAATGAATTTTGAAAAAAAAAAGAAGTTAAACGATCATGTACTTAGTATTCCTGTGATCTGAATCAGAGACATTAGAGCTTACATCCAACTAAAGGCAAAAACTATTTGTCCAAAAAAAAAGGGCAAAAACTCAATTCACATTCAAAGCCATGTGCATGACACCCGTGCATAGCATGAATGAGCCATACCACTTAGGAAATTTTGACAAATTAGACTTATCCCATGTGACTAGATTACAAATTTCGACAGCAAAAGCACTAGCTGAAACAAGAAATGAGATTGGATTACATATCTCATGTGACTGTATTCTTAGTGTTTGAACAAATTTGAAAAGAAAAAAAAAGGAAAAAAAATGACAACCAAGGGGTTTCTTTCTTTGCTATGATGAAATGGAGAAGAACAGTTTGAGAAGAAAATAACGAAGGAAGAAGAAGTAGAAGAAAACGTCGTTTGTGGTAGCTTACTATTCCGTCAGATTTTTTCCCAATGAAACGACGCCGTTTTGATTTAAAAACAAGGAAGGGGATTGTGAGCCATTGGATCTCCTTTTTGGTGTGTTGTCAAGCCCACAACAAAACCCTCACAAGATCCTCACAGAGAAATCCTCATAGAAGATCCGGATCCGAAACTTGGGGGGTTTGCAGGGGCCAAACACCCCCCTTGCACCACCAAGTCCTCCCATGCCCCCATATATATATAATATCCAAGTAAGGCATTTTAGAAACGGCATTTTGATTAATTTGTTATGGTGTCAATTGTCAAATATATTAAACACATTGTCAATTTAAAAAAAAAAATAGTTTGACAACGAAATTCAGCCATTTTATTTTGTTGATGATGGGTTGGTAGTTGGTACTTCGTAGATAACATTTTCTCTCTCCCTCGAGGATCTTAATTTCAAAGTTCAAATGTCTAATGGATAAAATCTTGGATTTCTGGTCCACGAAATGTTTTCCCTTAAGGCCCTGTTTGATACCAGGGTTGGAGGATGGGATTGGATTGGGAATCCTGTGGGACCTCTAATACTTTGTTTGGTGTTGCAAAAAATGGGAGGATTGCTAATACCATGGGATTGTGAATCCCACAAAAGCATGGGATTACCCATCCCAAGGGGGGTTCGGTATTGGCAATCCTATCCCATGGGATTGGAAGGATTCCTCTCCTGTGCAAACCCCTCTCAGCTGTGCAAACCACCAAACCCCATGATCTAATCCTATCCTAGACAAAACAAACATGTTATTAACAATCCCATGATTTAATCCTGTGTAAAAACAAACATGGGAAATGATGTCTCCTCATTAATAATCCCACCTTATAACCAATCTCAATCCTAATCCCTTCTCATTACCAATCTCCCCAAAATGAAACCTCGTATCAAACGGGGCCTAAGAGTTTCAAAATTCAAGGAATTTGGATTGGCACATGGTAAGCACAGAGGACTTCTAAAGAACAAAAAAGTCCCTCCGAAATACTATGGGGGTGTTCGGCAGTCAATTTTTTGCTTTTCATTTTCCTTTTTCAACTTATGGGTGTTTGATGACCTTGTTGCAAAACACATTTTAGGATAATGAGTTTTTAATTTTGAGATTAGAAAGGAGAAGTGAAAATGAGGGGTTGAGGACAAGGTTCTGGATCCTGTACCGACTTGGGTACCGGTTTTCCTAGTGGTATGGTACGGTATCGGTATTGGTCGGTACCGGATACCGTTTCGGATTTAGTGTTCCTACCTAAATACCTAAATAAATTGTCATTAGAAAACAAATACTTCATAAAATGTAACACGTCACGAGCTAAGTCTGTTATCATTGCATGTGCATGCTTCCAACCACCGCTTGACACGCGCCATAACGGCTCGGCTATTGTCATGATGACGTAAAGGAAGTTGCTACATGCACATGGATTGTTACAAGCTGATCATGAGTGGCAACCAACTCGGATGACATCATCCGTAACGTAAAATACGAATTGCATCCAGCATTCCTCGCGAGTCACTTTAGGTTTACCCGGCTCGGGTGACTCCTTCGGATCAATGCCGTCTTGGCTGGGGTGCCGGTTCTTACCTTCTCGGTACGGCTCTATTGGGCTCGGATGATCCAACCCACTTTAGTGAGAGATGGGCTTTACTCCGTCCCGTTGTCTGGGCCTTTAGTCCGAACCAACTTTGACCTTTATGACAGTTATATTTCGGTCCACTACAGGGAGTAATAATATTAGTTTGACATCCAGGGCGGCCAAATCCAATGCGGCCATACCAAACTAATTATAATAGTTTGACGTCTTTAAGCATTCTATTATTCTTGTGAAAGGTATATATATATATATTTTAAATATAAAAATTGGAGAATTTAGACACAGGCCTTAATAATGGTATAGTGCTTGGGTCGCTCTTAGGATGTTCCAGTCAACCCATTGGCCCAATACCTCAAATTTAGGATTTCGTAAAAACAATTTTTTTGCGTAGTTTGCTGGGTTGATTGTCTATGAAGAGAAATCTAATCGATCGGAGGCAATAATCACATAATCAAACACTCTTATTTTGACAAAATCTACGAGCGGAATAGTTGGTTTACGTTATGGAAGAAAGACTTGTATATGGGATATTAGATATTCTATAAATTGAACAGCTAAAGACAATTTTCAACGGGTGGTACTAATGCCAAAACCGCTTTTTTTTTGGTGCCAAAACCGCTTTTTGTTTGTGCCAAAATTGCAGTGCTTAAAACCTTGTACCCTGTGCAAGGTACAAGCCTTTTATGCACTACAGTTTTGGCACAAACAAAAATGGTTGGCATTATCATTTCCCTTTTCAAAATATATTACCATACAAAATGTCATTTGATCATGTAGTGACTACTGTTGATGTTTGACATACAAGAGTTTGAGTTTGGGGTGATTTTGAAATCACTCTCCAAAAATGGTCATCCAATGAGAACGTGCCACGTTGCAGGTACTTGGTAAAAAATATGGAGCAATGGCTTCATGTCTCTGAAGAGTTTTGCCCTAGATTTAACACCCAAAACACACACTCACACAAGCAATCAAACACAAGAAAGGCACACGCGAAATACTGAGAGAAAAAATTCACTCTATTCAATCAATAGCTACAAAAAAACTCTCTCACCCTTTGTGTGTGTGTGTGTGTGTCTCTCTCTCTCTCTCTCTCTCACTCGCTCATACAATGTGCACACACATTATACAAGAAAACCCAAGAGCAACTAGGAGAAAACACAAATCGGACCCTACCGGCCCAATGGGTAAACCGAGCCCACTAAAGGGTGGATCCAAACCCAACACAGTGGAAGCGGGGGGCCTGTGGTGACTAAGCCTTTGCAAAATGTAATTTTGTGGGGCCCAAACACTGCCGTTTGTGTGGGACTCTAAGCCTTTGCAAAATGTAATTTTGTGGGGCCCACTTTCGGGCCCCACACAAACGATCCGAACAGGTAAATAATTTTAAAATAATTATTAAGGTGATCTCGGAGAAAATCAGGCCCATTGGATATTTTTACGTTACTCATCTATTTTTTTTATTTTCATTCATAATTCAGGACCCTACCAGTTTGAAAGAATCTTCAGGAAAAGTTATAAAATTATGGGCTTAGAAAATTATTGATTCTGAATTTTCTAAGCCCCTAAATCATTGATTCAGAATTCTTATGGTTCAAATCAATGATTTTCTAAGCCCACAATTTTATAACTTTTCCTAAAGATTTTTTCAAACTGGTAGGGTCCTGAATTCTGAATGAAAATCAAAGAATAGATGAATAACGTAAAAATATCCAATGGGCCTGATTTTCTCTGAGATCACCTTAATAATTATTTAACGGTTCGGATCGTTTGTGTAGGACCCAAAAGTAGGCCTCACAAAATTACATTTTGCAAAGGCTTAGAGTCCCACACAAAACCGTGGCGTTTGGAGCCACTACACAGCCTGCGGTGACGTAAACATGTATGAAGCAATTGGAGGAATAAAGTGAGGAGAAAATGTATGAAGCCGTGAACCTCTAAACGTGGAGATGCAATCGCAATCCAAGGCTATAAAATGAGAGGAAGAAGACAGAAAGAGAGGTCCCCGACCACACAATTCAGTTCAATTTGTCGTTTCAATTTCAGTTTTCTAAGTCCAGTACTATATGTCTATTTGATTTTTAGCAACTCCAGTTGTAACTTTTGTTTTCAATAATGGAAGTCCCGAGCATTTTCATTTGTTGTGCACCCCTCGGCCGTCTGATCGTGTTTTGGACGGTCCGGATGGGTTTGACAATTTTAATTTAATTTTGATTTATGTTTACCGGTAAAAAATCAAAACACATCTGAGTAGTCCAAAACTTGATCGGACCCCGGAATTCATTCATTACGTTTGAGCCTGCGCTGGTTTCTTTTCTCACATAGCTCGAGAAAATTTGGAATTGCTACAGTGAGGGGAAAAAAAAAAACAGACTTGCGTATATAGCATATACACATAGGTAGGAATATTTGCGAAAAGTCTGACACAAAAAAATAATGACATAATATTATAATAATATTGGATTATTAAGCCGAAATGACTAATGAATACATAGTTCAGTCAGGTCCAGCCCATTCCGTTGCATACAAAACTCTATGTCAGGGCTGAATTTCGGGTCCAACCCATGTATTGGGCCCAAAAGCTATGGGATACATGGTCCGAATTTCACAAATAGTTTAGGCCCAATTTTGATGTCATTGGGCTGCAAACTTCATTTCTTTTCTTATCTACTAGGAGTCGTATTGCCTTTTGAATTCCTTCCACATTTCCACGGTATTTTTACTTGGTAATTGCTCAAAAATTAACCAAATGAAGTCTTTTTAGTAAAGATTGACTTATAACCCATTTGGTTGTGCCCGTTGCGGGGAGGTCAGGGGTTCGAGTCTATGGAGAGATATTAAACCCCTTTGGTTATTTAACCCCCTAACTAAGGGCTTGTTTGATAATACAGATTCAGCACTTAAAACTGAATCAATTAAGTAATAAGTGATTAAGTAGGTTTGATAACCACGTTTTCTATTACTTAACAGATTAAGTGCCACTTAAAATGTAAGTTAAAAAGTTGATAAAAATTAAGTAGTTTTGAACTACTTAATTATAGCTGAATTCTTATGTGCTTGCAATCAACCATCACACAACCACTGCTGGCGCCACGCCGTTGGCCCCACCACTACGACGAAGACGCCGCTGCCGCCACCATAACCACCACCACCACCACAACTACCAAGCCACCACTCCACTACCATCACCACCACTGCAATGCCGTTGCCGCCGCCACCACCACAATCACCATCACTGCACCATCACCTCTGCCACGCCACTAACACCACAACCACCACCACTACCACACGCCACCGCCACCACTATCACCATTAACCGAATACCACCACCACCATTATTGCCATGCCACCACCATCACTCCTCCACCACCACCACCACCACCACACCACAACCATCACATTGCCACCACTACACCACCACCATTGCACCACTATTACTCCACTGCCACCACAACTTACCATTATTCTACCACCACCATTACTCCACTGCCACCGTTACACCACCACCCCCACCATCTCCCAATCACCACTCCACCACTACTACAAATACATGATGATCATCAGTAAAATTAAGAGACAATTAGAACAATTTTTTTTTTTTTTAACTTAGTGCTTAATATGTGCTATCAAACAGCTTTTCAGTTTAAAAAATTTAGCATTCAGTTTTCAGTACTTAATTTTTCAGCTTTCAACTTTCAGTTTTATTAAACAGCCCCTAACTTCCGCACTAAGCTACCGTTTACGATGAAAACCCTCTGAAATTTACTTTTGTATCCAAATTCCAAACAATATGAGACTTCAATTCACACTTTTTTTTTTTATCATTTGGAAACACAATTAACGAACTTCCTCTTTCAGAATTTAAAAGTCGAAACTATAAGCTGCTAAAAGGCACTTGACTTTAAAATGCACCCAAAAAAGCATTCATAGCACGGTGGAGAATCTCAAATTCTCACGATTTCGGTATTAATGTCATTTCGGACAGTACACTCCCAAGTTCGAAACTTATTAGGTGCTAGTTACAATTGTGAATCAGTTCATAAGAAACTTTGTCTCGGCTTAACCGTTTACTTTTCATAAACGGTGATATTAATCTCTAAAACATTTGATCAATATACACGAAAACTGATCTGGACATCACGAGTTATCCAAAAAAAATTTGATGACACATTAGCCACTCTTAGTGGCAACCCACTTTGGAATGCACTTATTCATAAGTTGATAGAACATCACAAAATGGGAAAAAAAAAAAAAGGAGAGGAAAAAATAATATGCTACTTGCGTGACGCATCTTTCTCTTTATCCACACAGAGAATAAGAAAAGGAAAATCACTAAGGAATAGACCAACCATTGAAGGGGCCCACCCACTATTGTTGTAACTTTACACTTATCATTTGCATTAGGACCTAATTAATTAAAAACTAGTGTATTTAATTAACCTTATCCTATATTGTCTTTTCTCGATCTTTTCTCTAATGGATAAGCCCTACATTAGAAAAATAAGTTAAGGTGACTTAAGAGTGGATGCATTTAGATAGCCACACTGTGATATATATTATATACATGCACAGAATTATGTGAAGTTGTATTTTCTGAAAGAGAAGTAGAATGTGAAAAAGAGCCTCCCACCTCTTTCTGGCTTGGATCGATGAAATTGGAAAACACATTATGAGAGAATGATTTCTTGGGTGTTTCGGCCAAACATCCATAATCGGAAAAGTAGAATGGGAAAATTGAAAAAACAGGCGCCCAAATAGGCTCTTATTGTCTGCATTCAGCCTCGAATGAGAACAACATTCACGATGAAGGCACACAATAGCTCAATTTTTTTTAAAAAATTATATTATTGGGTGTCCGGACTAGTTTGAACATAAAATATTAAATATAAAGTTGCGTTTGAATTAGGGCAGTTCCAAATAGAGCGCTCCACCCTTCGCCCCTAGAGGGTTCAAAATGAGCATTCCACAAGAACACCCATACCCTTCGCCCCTAGAGGGTCGGTTCAAAATGAGCATTCCACGAGAACACCCGTATAGACAGTAGCAGACGACGTAGAAGCGAGAGTGTGAGCTTGGTTAACACAAATATATATTGGCGAGAATTCAATTCGGGAATCCGACTATTGGTAGGCACGCGCGCGTATGAACACATCTGCACCGTTCATTTCAACAAATCAATGGTTCAGATCTTGATTAGTCTTTGACCGGTCAAAGAGCATTCTTAAAGATCAGAGAGTAAATAAAATCTAGACCGTCAAAATTGTTTTTAGACGGTACAGATGCACCGTCCGTGCGTTTTGCGTACGCACGTGTGCATGCGCGTAGATTTTTTGTTAAGTTTAATTGTTAAGAGTTAATCCACACTCTTGCCTATACAATGAACGTGAATTCGAGAAAGATATTTTCGTGGGGAACCAAAAAAGATACGTAAAGAAAGCATCACTCGTATCTCCTAAACAAAAGAGTCAAAAAGGCCATATATGAGATTTCAACTTTAGGGTTTTTGAGGCAAAAGTATATATATGATGCTATTTTCAGGCAGATAAAAAGCAAAAGATTATGTTCTTTGGTATGAATCTACACCTCCATGAGAGAGAAAGAGAGAGAGAGAGAGAGAGAGAGAGAGAGAGAGAGGGAGAGGGAGAGAGAGTCTACTCAAAAGTGTTAGGCAATGACAAGATGCACAAATTGTTAACGATCATGACTTTGTTAACCAAATTCTATTGGGAAATCATCACGTAGTCATCCTAAAATACAATAATGCTCCAATAATCCAAAATAAAATATACAAATAAATTATTTCATCATGAATAGGAAAATGAATATGTACCGGAATTTGATCCCGTGTTTGTTCCTTCTTTTTTTTTTTTTACCACGTTGTATTAATGTATTTTATGTTCAAAGTGATTAAGAGCATCTTGTATGGTTTAGCCATGTCTTTCATTGGAAATTCATAGTTAAGTTTCTTTTTTCCTCGGCAAAAGTCACGACCCCAATTAAATGCATAGGAGTACATGATGTCTATTATTAGGTTACCACTCAAGATGAAACCCATTGTTAAGCTTGTTATTGTATTCTTCTGTCCCATAATTTTGTCACTTCAACTAATGATGCCATTTTTTAGAATAAAAAATAAAATTATTTTGTATATATCCTTATTGTTTTTAACCAATTTAAAGATCTCACCAAATTATCTAGTTAAATTAGTACAAAAAAAAAAACTAAAAGAGTATAGACAAAACTGCTTTATATCCACACAAATGTTCTAACGAGGGATCCCTCAAACTACCTAAAATGCGGACGGCCTATTTCCGAATTAAATTTTTATGAACCGAACCGCTCAATGCGTTTAAACTTTAAAGCGTGTTTTTATGTATCCGAATCGCAAAAAAAAGAACACTGGGAAAGGCTTGATTCGAGTAGCAGATCAAGCCCTTCCCGGTCCCTTTTTTTTTGTGATTTATTGCGGAGACCTTAAAAACATGTTTTAAACATATTGAGTTTTTTGGATCATCAAAATTCGATTAGAAAATGGGAAGTCCGCACGGAAGAAAGTAAGGGATCCCTTACCAGATACGGACTGAATACACACACATGCATGCGCACGCAGACGCGCGCACACACACACACACACACACACACACACACACACACACCAAGAATCTCATCCACACCCCGTCTGGGATTCACCCTTCCTGATCAAATTTTCATGATCCGAATCTTCCAATGTCCAATGTGTTTAAAACTTGTTTTTAAGGGTCCTACACGAGAAATCGTAAAAGCAAGTTTTATGAAAAATTGATCGGATGAAACCCTTCCCGATCATTTTTTTAATGATTCCTCGCGTGGATCCTTTAAAACACGTTTAAACACATTAGACGGTTCTTATCATGAAAATTTAATCGGAAAAGTGAAGGTGCGGATGGATCCCGGGCGAAAGGGGTGTGGATCAAATTCGACCTAACTGTTTGGATCAAACCCTTCACATTCATTCTTTTTTTCCCGATTTCTCGCAGGGACCATTAAAAACATATTTTAAACACATTGGATAGTTTGAATCATGAAAATATGACCGGGAGATGGGAGGTCCGCACTGTAACAATGTAAGGGATCCCAGTCTTTTTTTTTTTTTATTTGTGATTCCTTGTGGGGACCATTAAAAACATGTTTTAAACACATTGAAAGGTTTGGATCATCAAAATTTGATCGGAAAATAGGAGGTTCACATAGTAGGAAAGTTAGGGATCCCTTACTTGATCCGTGGCTACGTGATCGAGGTATAAGGGAATTATATGGCAGAAGATTGTGAGGTACTGTCGAACAAAGTTCGTAGGGTATAATAATCAGGTCTGTCAAGTTCAACAAGAAACAGGGCAACCAACGTTCGTATCATGGGAGTTGAGGTAAACCCTAGTTCAGGCATGTAGGGTTTTGCATTTTTTTTTTTTTGTTTGTTTTTGTTATTGCCTAATCTCTATATGTGTCATTGCTGGATTCTAGGATTCGATTCTCAACAAAAGGGTGTATAGTGGGACCAAAATTGCATTGTTCCATAATCCCAGAGAATATAGAAGCTTTACAAAGTCTAAAACTAATTTTTGACAAGGGAATAACTGATTTGGTTGGAACTTTTTCTGTGCAATTCATTACTTAAAATGGTGGAGCATTCGCATTTGAGTTCTTTAAAAATGCTGGTTATATGACACAAAGTGATGAAAATGGGTTCTAACAATATGTGTCAGAAGATTGTTATAGTGAATGAAAAAACAAGGTCCATTTGACATTGTTATTTGTTAAGGTATTTTTAGGGTCTTAGGCATAGTTTTCCAAATGATTTTAGCAACCCAGTTGCTAAAATCACCATGATTTTAGCAAATGAGTTCAGCAGGTGCTAAAATCATGGTATTTCAAATAAAAAAAATTAAGTGTTTCCGTGTATCATTTTTTTAAATTTTTACACCAAATTAAAGAACACGAGGAGTACTTTAATTTGGTGCAAAAAAAAATCGAAAAACGATAAACGGAACCACTTAATTTTGTGATTTGAAATTTCCATGATTTTAGCAACTCAACTCATTTGCTAAAATCATGGTTGATTTTAGCAAATGAGTTGCTAAAATCTTTTGCAAAACTAAGCCTTAGTTAAGAAGTAAAAAAATTTAAAAAGAAAGAAAAAGGCAAAAGTACAATTCCCTCTCTCTCTCTCTCTCTCACACACACACACTCTTAGGGGGTGTTTCACTAACAAAAAATTGTTTTTTTTCAAACACCGAGACATATCATTCTCTTACAACACATCACATAAAAAACCGTGAAAAATCAATTTTTTCAAAAAACTGGGTTAGTGGAACATCCCTTTATCTGTCAGGTCGCAGAAGGCAATGAGCCTAAAATCGACGCAATGTGCTTTATCTAGTTTATCTCAACAAGTCAGATGAATACGGGTAAAGATACGGGTAAAGAATACAAGGGACAGAAAATGTACCGATCGGGTTCGGGGATCCACTTTTGGGTCTCCAACGAGTGATCCGAACCGTTCATTGTTCTTAAAACATTTTTCCGAGGGGCCCCACAAAATTTCAGCTCAATCGGACGGTTGGAAGTGCTCGAACCAAAGTCTCACCGTTTGAATCAAAGAACAATGGACGGTTCAGATCACTCGTGTGGGACCCAAAAGTGGGTCCCCGAACGCGATCGGTACATTTTCTGTCCCTTATTTTCTGTACACCTAGCAGCGTCCCATGAATACCAACACGAAACAGGTTAAAAAGTGATCAAACAGAGATTCCCCAAGTACAAAGTAGTTTTTTTTTTTCCCCAATTCGATCTCAAATGATATAGAGGGTGTTTGGCCCCTTGTTTTTCAACTTCTCTTTTTCTCTTTTTGGTTGTTTGGCTACACCTCTCATAACTCATTCCACCAGAAACTGTTTTTTCATTTCTAACAATCTGGGCCAGAAACCAAAAATAGGTCCAAGGCTCCTTTTCCATTTCTCCTTTTCCCATTTTCAGTTTCTCCTTTTTCGTTTCCCATTCTACCCCTTGATTTTCAAGTTTCTGCAACTATTCTAGAGGTGGCCGGTGGGAGTGGATGGGTCTCATAAATATTTTTTTCTATTTTTGTATAGGAGTTTGACTCAGGAAAATGTTGGGCCGAATTTCACTGTAAAAAATGGTTCTCATTTTCTGCTATCTTAAAAATCTAGGCGGTACACACATTTACAAAAATATTACCCAATATGATTTTAAAAAACTTTCAAATGTCCATAACGTTATCTGGAAAAAAAAAATACTAATTTTGAAATCAAAGGCATAAATGAATTCTTTAGCCAAAATGAAACGGAAAAATTTCCCAATTAGAATTTTAAAAAATTGCTAAAACAATATTCGTATACATTTTTTTCACAAGGGTAAAATGGTAAAAAATCAATCCATAACTCATTTTCATCATTCTTCTCCCAAACACTACTACTTTTCAAAATGCATTCTGCACATTTCTCCCAAACACTCCACCCAGATTCAAAACTCATTCTGGCCATAATCCAAAAAGCCAAAAAGCCAAAAAGTTGAAAATGAAAAGCTGAAAAGTAGGCTCCCAAACACCCCCATAATGTTGGCCGACATATCTTTTTCATATGTTTTTCCCATTAATATTTGTTGTGCTAAGTTTTAAATGACCAAACAATATTGGGGAAATGACCAAAACATGATTTTTAAAAGTAAATATTCCGATTTCATGACAAGGTTTTTAGAAATTATCAAAAACATGACAAGGAAAAAAATAATTCCACATACATGGTACCAACAAATTACAGGTCTAAAATACCCTTCTCATTTTTGAAGCCTAACACACAACCCCCCTTTCCATTGTTCCTGGAAATATTAGATACCAGAGTTGCATTGTGCATGCAACAACATTGCACTGTGAATGAAAAACCTTTGCACCTTCCAGTATAAGAATTGCACTCATGTTAGTCCAACTTGTCTTTCCAGTGTGATATCAAATCAATTTTTTTTTGGACGGACGAATCAAAATTGCACCTTGCATGCAACAACTTTACACTATAAATGAAAACCCTTACACCTTGCAATAAAAGAATTGCACTCATATTAGTCCAACTTGCTTTGCCAATCTCAAAATTGCACCGTGCATACAACAATATTGCACTATAAATGAAAACCCTTACACCGTGCAATAAAAGCACTGCACTCAAGTTAGTCCAACTTGCGTTGCCAGTGTGAGATCAAATCGAATCTTTTTGGACAGGCAATCTCAAAATTGCACTGTAACTGAATTAGGTTTGCACCTTGTATGAACTAACATTGCACCTTATATCAAAATCATTGCACTTGTGGTTTTGTATGATTTGGGGAAAAAAAATACACTCAGAGATATTTTGGGCAGTTCAATGATAAAATGCCATGTATGTGGAATTATTTTTCTCTGTGTCATGTATTGGTCATTTCCGAAACCATGACCATGAAACCGTCATTTTTTAATAACCAAGCTCTCAAACCTAAGATAATATGGTGAAGATGAACTGGTAATAAAAACCTTTATCTAAAAATGAGGCACGAGTCATTCGAATTTGGTTCCTCGGGAATAATCCACAAAAATTCGGGTGGCGACTCCGAATCGAATTCCACGGAAGGGTGTCCAAATAGGTTAAAAAAATGATCAAATGGAGATGGTCTTAGTACAAAGTAGTTTTTAATTTTTTTTTCTTTCCAATTCACTCTCAAATAATATAATGCTGGCCGACTTTTTCATATGTTTTTGCCTTTATTTGTTGTGCAACTAGGAAGTTTTAAATGACCAAACAGTATTTTGACTTTAAAAGGACGGAGAATCCTACGGTGTACACCTTTTAAAATTTTGGTATGGTTACTCAAAAAGTCGGATCCGGAGTACTAGTGATCGCCTCTTAAAAATCACCCTAGTGAGCGCCCAAAACGATGTCGATAGGCGCCAAAAGAGACAACAAAAAATTGAGCAAAATTACGTCGTTTTTAAGTAAACAGGATAGATGCCTATTAACTTAAAGTGTACTGCAGGTAATATTTTTCATTTAACGTTGGTACAGCCTACGTACAAGGTTCTTCCAAGTTTGTAATACTATATAAGTTTCGACGGTCATGTTGCTTTGGGTGAATAAACCAAGTGGTTTTTTTTGTCCTACTTTAAATTTTTTTTGTCGTTAATTTGGCGTCGATTTTTTGTGGTTTATTAGTTCGTCTCGACGAGAGGAATCTAAAAAGTACAAAAATATGATCAAAATTTTTAAAGAGTTTAGTGAAGGCAAAAATTATCTAATTTTCTGAATAAAAACAAAGATAATCCAAAACCACAAAAAATTAGATTATTTTTGCCTTTACTAAACTCTTTAAAAATTTTGATCATAATTTTATACTTTTTAGATTCCTCTCGTTGAGATGAACCAATAAACCACAAAAAATCGATGGAAAACAAACAAATATAAAAAAAATAATTTGAATAAAGACAAAAAAATAAACCATTTTTTGTTTATTTAGCCAAAGTTTGGAGGTACTTTTTTTTGGTCTGAATTCCAGCAGGAAAAACAGGGGGTTTTTTCCCCTAACAAATCAAAGATCGAAAATTTTCGGCAGCAATCAGTCTCTCCACAGTAAAGAAGAGTGCTAACAATCAATGGGGGATGGATGAAGATGATCCATGGATGCACCCATGGAGGCAGATTCTGTATTTTCTCCAAAGAAAGCGATCTCAGTTGTTACTTGTTAGGTGTGAAAAAGGGTTTGGGAGGTTTCTAATTTCTTTTAGTCTCGTAGGACTTAAAACGACGTAGGTTTGCTCAAATTTTTTATTGTCTCTTTTGGCGTCCAAAATGACGTCGTTTTGGGCGCTCACTAGGGTGATTTCTAGGAGGCAATCACTAGTACCTACAGATCCAAAAAAGTCCATAACTCACACTAAAAACATTCATAAAATAGAGAAAAAAAAAAAGGCGTTAGTAAACAAAAAAATGAATAACTATTTTGGAGCGTATTGTAAACTCCTATTCGTAACTTCAACCAAAAAAAAAAAAAATGTACTGACTGATACTATAAAAATACATAACAAACCATATACAAAATAACACTCCTAACAGACCCCACAAAAAATGCATATCGTTTTCCAAAACTACTTGGACTTATATACTAACAATGTACAATGCTGAGTAGGCGGTAACATACGCCAAATTTAAGCGTAACATCTGCACATAATATGTGTACCGTAGCTTTCTCCTTTATATCCAACCAAATTTCTATGGACAATAACAATAGTATACATGCACCATAATGTAATAATATATAGCAAGCTATAAAGCAAGTTGACAGTTTTTAAAAATGCTAGACAACATTAATGACATTATGACAGTTTTTTTGGGCCCATGGGGGCGAGATTCGGGGTTCCCGGTCTGGATGTCAACCATCGACGGCGAGCGGCGGCTTCCAACAGCCCCAACGAGAGCGAAGACGGCGACCGGTGACTTCCGATGACGCATGCAAGGCGGCGATTTCATTTTTATGTGCTTTTCCTTTCTTTTTTCTTTTTTTTTCTTCCCGTTTTTTCTTGTATTTTTTTGGGTTTTTTGTTATTTTGTTTGTATTAGTTGGTGTTTAATGCAATTTTCTACCTATTTCTCCAAAAAAAAAAAAAAAATTAAGGAAAAACTAAAAGCAAATAAGTTTTTAACTTTTAATGCTTCCAATTACTTGCTAATGGAGATCTAGTCACCTATTTAGATAAGCTTGGAAATGGTGGACGATTTTAAATTCCTCTTCATGCATCCCTAGTGCAACTCATTACTAATCTTTGAAAGTGAAGCTCATGTTTTAAAAACACCTCACAACCTATGGTCCGCTTGTTTGATTTTTTCTTTTTATGTATATGTCCGGACCAGTTTACACATACCACGATTAATTCTAGTGGGTCCAATCGCCCACTTGCGGAAAACCCAATTAGAATTAGAGTGTAGCTCCGCAAGGACTAGTCCCCCCAAAATTGATAGCACCGTATGGACTGATCCGTTTATTTGTTTGATCAGACTAATAGTAGAAAAATAAATGACTTCGTAGGAAATGTGACAATAGTGATTGGAATTGATAATATTACGAATTCTATGGTGTTGTATATTCTTGAGAATATATATTTGATATATATGTTCAATACAAGTCATGAGAATTTTAATTGAAGACCAGATACGCTGTCTCTGTAACTCTTAGATATTGTTCGGTTCGATATTCATATTCTGTCAAACATAATTAAAAAGTATGACGATGGTACTGTTATCTTGGCCAGTTCGTACCAATGAATTACGTGACAATAGATGTTTATTCTCTTCTATGGCTTTTAAATGACCATTTTGAAACATACTAAAACTAATTATGGATAAAGTAGACAGTCCTAAAACGACATAGGAATAGAAAAATAGGCAAAATATAAGACTTTAGACATGTAGCTAGATTTTCCATCATGAACCATAGTAAGTCAAACTATACAGTACGCAACACCAATTATAGATAAACCTGGTTTTGGTAAACTGAAAAAACTGGTTTTTTGGTTTTTTTGGTTTTGTCCTTATTCAAATTTTTTTTGCATTTGTTAGTTTTCGGTCGGTTTTTCGTGGTTTCTTGGCTTGTCTCGACGAGAGGAATCTAAAAAGTATAAAATTATTAACCAAACTTAAAGTTTTGTGAATAAAGACGAAGGTGACATCCAAAAAACCGGTTTTTTGGATTATTTTTCGTCTTTATTCACAAAACTTTAAGTTTGGCTAATAATTTTATACTTTTTAGATTCCTCTCGTCGAGACAAGCCAAAAAACCACAAAAAGCCGACCGAAAACTAACAAATGCAAAAAAAATTTGAATAAGGACAAAACCAAAAAAACCAAAAAACCAGTTTTTTAAAGACCCGGGAACTATTATGAGTTGGGGCAAAACTGAGTGAATGTTCTGCTCTTTTGATAGAGTCCATCTTGTGATTATCATAGCATGATTTGTCAACCCGGGGTAGTTCAAGTGACAACAGAAATAAGCTATAAATTTAGATATTTTGTGTTTGAAACTTGACAACCGGCCACTCCATAAGAGAGAAATCCCTTGTGAATCTCCAAGTCAAGACATAGATGATCTGTCTTTGACGGGATGGGGGAGAGAAAGAGTCGAGATGCGTGTGAGCTGGCCCGAATACCTCTAACCGTTGAACCACAAAAAAAAAAAAGGGTATGATTCGTCAACTTTGTCGCCCATGTTGAAAATATGATTGATCAGATATAGACTTAGGCCTTGTTTGATAACACAGATTCAGCACTTAAAACTGAATCAATTAAGTAATAAGTCATTAAGTAGGTTTGATAACCACATTTTATGTTACTTAACAGATTAAGTACCACTTAAAATGTAGGCTAAAAAATTGATAAAAATTAAGTAGCTTTGAGCTACTTAATTCTGGCTGAATTCCTATGTGCTTACAATCAACTATCACACCTCCGCCGCCGCTGTCACCACCACCACCATTACACCACCACCATCACAACCACCACCACCACTGCCACGCCGCCGCCACCACCACCATTGCACTGCCGCCACCGCCATGCCGCTACCACCACAACCACCACCATTACACCGCCACTGCCGCCATGTCGCTACCACCACAACTACCACCACCACCATTGCCACACTGCCACCACCACCACCACACCACAACTACCACCATTGCACTGGTGGCTACCACCACCACCACCACCACAACCACCACCACCACCACCACCATTGCACTGCCGCCATGCTGCTACCACCACACCGCCACCACCACCACTGCCACACCGCCACCACCACCACCACCACACCACAACCACCACCGTTGCACCGGTGGCTACCACCACCACCATTGCACTGCCGCCATGCCGCTACCACCACACCGCCACCACCATCACCACCACACCACAACCACAACCACCACCATTGCACCGGTGGCTATCACCACAACCACCACCACCACCATTGCACTGCCGCCATGCCGCTACCACCACCACTGCCACACCACCACACCACAACCACCACCATTGCACCGGTGGCTTCCACCACAACCACCACCACCACCACCACCATTGCACTGTCGCCATGCTGCTACCACCACAACTACCACCACCATCACTGCCACACCGCCACCACCACTATCACCGTTACCCATATACCACCACTACTATTGCCATTCCACCGCCATCACTTCACCACCACCACTAGCATTCCACCCTGCCCACCACAACCACTACCACGCCATAACCATCACACTACCACCACTACACGACCAACATTGCACCACTATTACTCTACTGCCACCACAACTCACCATCATTCCACCACCACCATTACTCCACTGCCACTGCCACCTCGCCACCACCCTCACCACCTCCTAATCACCACTCCACCACTACCACAAATACATGATGACTATTAATAAAATTAAGAGACAATTAAAACCCAAAAAAAAAAAAATTTAATTCAGTGCTTAATTTGTTTTATCAAACAGCTTTTCAGCTTAAAAAATTAAGCATTCAGTTTTCAGTACTTAATTTTCAGCTTTCAGCTTTCAGTTTTCAGTTTTATCAAACATAGCCTTATATTGGGTATCATGTGATGGGTTCACCATTGTATTAGTAAAATGTGCTCTAGACTTGGATGTAGAGGCCCATTATACCGATACATTAGTGACACATCATATGGTATATAAAATACAGTCACCAAAATATTACTGTATACATTAATACAATACAATTGTTTAGAGTTTATTAAAATTAATATTTTTTTCTGTAACAATGTGTTTATGTTAATATTAATTTAAGTTTTCATCACATAAAGCAACCGGCATTGCCCTAAAATCAATGACAGATTTTTTGGCAAAATAGGTGCCACTGGTACGCCCATTTCCCTCCCAAATATCAAATGAGATTATTAAGCCCTTATCATTTGATTGAGCTTAGTATTTTTCAACATGTCTCTTGGAGTATATAAAAACTCACTCCGTTCCAAATTGCTGGTCACTTTTTGGGAATTTAACTTTTTTAGCAGATATGTAATAATTGCATGCATTCAATATATAAATGCCTTCACATTAAATAGATTTTTAAATTTTGAACAATGCCCTTATATTTTAACTTTTGACTAAATGATCGTTGTTGGTGAATGTGTTATTTTGGAAGATTGAATAAATTTAATTTGTTTTGAGTTTTCAAAGAGGACTAACAATTTGGAACGTCCCAAAATAGTATAAGACAAACAATTTGAAACCGAGAGAGTATTATTAAATAAATTGATACATCATCTTTAACATTTGTTAGTTTTGCATCAATTTTTTTTGTGGATTATTGATTTGACTCAACATAAGGAATCTAAAAGGTAAAGAATTATTTTCAAAATTGAACTTTTTTGAATAAAGACAAAAATGGTGGATTATTGTACGTACTACATTTTTTTTTTTTTATCACTGAGGTGTGGTAGCCTAGTTGGCCAAAGTGAGTGGAATAAGATTCCCCTCCCCCGACATGAATGGACATCCCAGGTTCGAATCCCTCCCATGCCATTGCTGGGACTTGTGTGGATTTGTATGGAGGGCCTTTGGCCAACTAGTTGCCTAGGTGGTGCTGTGGTGATGACTTGTCCTCTCGGACAATAGCTATGGCTAAACCGGACATTTCACAACGGGTCGGGAACCCCAATGGTCACGCCCATGGGGGGTTGCTATGCCGGTCGCCCCTTCCCACCTTTTTTGCCATTCAAAAAAAAAGAAGTTTTGTACTACATTTTTTTGTCTTTATTAAAAAAAGTGCCCTTCTATTGATAGTCTATTGGGTTGACAATAAGACAAGAGAAAGACAAAGCAAACACACACTCTAGTAGAGGTGAAAAAGCAAAAAACAAAAAATCGGACCGAACTAGTATTTTCCTTTTCTGTTTTTTCATTGACTGATCTAGTCTCGGTTTAAAGAAGTTCAAAAACTTAAGAACTAGCTTGGTTTCCGATTTTGAGTGTTTTAAAGCCGGACCGAACTCATTTTGTGGCGCCGGCGACCACCCCTCTCTGTCTCTCCCCACTTCCCTCCCTCTGAGATCAGATCAAAAGGCGGTTCTTCCACACTTCACTTCTTCGAGTCTTCCACAATTCTTAGAAGAGAAATAGAGATGGCAGATCTCACCTCTCACCGAGATCTCACATCCTACCGCCACGCAAACGACGTCAGCCTATCGTCGACTTTGTCCTTCATTGTCATCACCATTGCCGACACCGGTCCGCCACCCAATCGACGTTATCATTGTCATTATTCACCCTCTCTCTCTCTCTCTCAATTTGTAGGTTTCTCTCTCTCGATATATATACATGTTTGTATATATATATGTGTATATATATGTATGTTGATCTGTAAATGTGTGTATATAGGTGTTTCCAGATATTCTCTCTCTCTGCCAAATCGGAAAAATTGGCCAAATCAGACCGAAACCAAACCGACCTATGTAAAATTGGTTCTAGTTCGAAGATTCCTAAACCGAACTTTTCGGTTCAGTCTAAAAAATACGTGAAAACTGGAGCAAACTGGACCGGTTACACTACTACAATCCAATGTATTTTTTTTTCTTTTCTATACGGTTGTGTTTGGTTTGGGTTTTGGTTTTTGTATTAATAAGAGAGAGAAATAGAGATAATAATTAAAAATAGGAGTTAATGATTAGAAAGAGATAAAGAGAAAAATGAGAACAACATTTGAAAATAGGGGTAATGATTGAATAATAATTGAGAAAATCGGGTCTTGAAACCCAAAACGAACAAGGCCTATCATTTTTGCACATTCTTATACACTTTCACATATTTCAATACATTTTTTATACTTTAACCTCAGCCAAACCGGCTGATTTTAGAAATTTTCAAATCCAAATCTGATCGAAACATACTTTTAACTTTACAGACCAAGACTTTCCGCCGCTCCACGTCCCGCGAAAATCAACGACTGTTCAAAAAATCCCCCTCCCACGCCAAACCCCATCGCGTGGCTTCCACTTCCCGCCGTAAGCCACAGCCTCCGCCTCTCGCTCCGCCATCAGCCGCCCACCAATCCGTCAAACGTTGCATCGCCCTTCAGTTTCCAAATCTGGCAATGAACAGCGGAGGTGAAGGTTAAGGGCCTCGGATTGCTCAGGTTAAGAGACCAGAGGATATGACATGGTGCGCATATTCAAGGAAAAATTGTAAAGAGGGTGGAGGCGTGACGACGGTGAACTTATCCAGTGCCCTTGGCTACCACGTGGAGCTGCAGGCTCTTTTTCGCCGCATATTCATATGAAACCAAACACAAAATGGGTAATCTATGGTATGGATGAGTTTTCGCTGCGGTATCAAATCAGTTGATGTATGTAAGAAGAATGATTTGTTGATTTGATAATTCGTAGTCTGAGAGTACCGAAAATACCGTAGTAGAAAGTTAGCGTAATTAGCATGGAAATATGAAATCTATGGCTCAATTTCGGGTTCATCCAATAAATCGAACTCGTTCATGCTGTAGTGCTCGTTCGCGAAGAGAAGATTCATATGAAAATCCACATCGATTGGTGGTGATTCCATATAAAAAAATGACCACAGAAAAATATCTTCAATGTGCACGCTCAGGGAGTGTTTGAGAGTTTCCTTTTCTCATTTTTCTATTTTGCTTGTTCGGCTATACCTTCCAAAAACAAATTCTAACAAATGCATTTTTGGTTTTTTGATGAAGGAGAGCAAAAGACAAAAGTAGGAGGAGAAGAATTTTGTTACGTTTCCCATTTTGGTTAACAAAAAAACCTACGAAATGTATTTTGCACATATCTTCCAAATATTACCCTCATTGCAAAATTCGTTTGGCACTTATCTTCTTAACACTTCATAAATTCAAAAATACATTTAGACTACAATCCAAAAAGTCAAAAATACAAATTGTAAAATGTAAAAAGCAAAAAAGAGAGGCATCCAAACACCTGTTTATTGGAATTCATTTTTATTAAGATAAATGCGCTCCGATTATCTATCGGTCATATAAAAAAGTACTCTGATGAATGTGAGGTTTTATGTGGCGGTTATTTGACGAATTCTACAACATAAACGAGTCCGATCATCGAAGTGCTCTTAAAACGAGTCGGGGATGGCATACCGTATGGAATGCAGTCCATAGATATAAATTAAACTAATTTGGAAAAAACTGGTTTTTTGGTTGTCTTTATTCAAATTTTTTTTGTACTTGTTAGTTTTGCGTCAATATTTTGTGGTTTCTGGATTTATCTTATCGAGACGAATTCAAAGAGTATAAAATTATGGTTAAAAGTAATAGTTTTTTTAACTAGTTTTTTGGATTATTTTTCGTCTTTATTCACAAAACTTTAAGCCTAATAATTTTATACTTTCGTAGATTTCGACCGAAAACTAACAAATGCAAATTTTTTTTTGAATAAGGACAAAAACGAGAAAAACCAAAAAATCAATTTTTTCAAATTAGCCAAATCACCCCTAACCATGTACTAATATGAGCGAGGAACTGTTTGTATGCATATATAGATAGATATAATTAGTTTGATCTTGACTGTATTTGGGTACATATATTAGTACTCTATAATTTCTAGTTTGCTTTGCGCGTATAAGATTTTCTCGGAAAGGAGTCCTGTTCGTGTTCATGTTCGCGTTTCAATTCCGCTTCTTCAACCGACGCGAATGGGAGCTAGAGTTTCCAAGAAGCTAGAGTTTCTGTTTCGTGTTTGGGGAGAGGGAAAGTGAGCGGGAAAAGTTTCCTCGTTACTGAATTCCAAGGTCCGACTTATGTTTTCCCTGCTATATAATCCATATACTCTGTTTGGTTGAGCAGAAATAACTTCCTGCTTCTCTTTGAATTTGAAGTCATCTTAGGCCTCTGTTTAATCCTGCAGCTTTCAATCCAAGAATTCTTTTCCCTATTCTGCAATTTCGTCCCATCTTTTTCATTCCTCACCTAGAGAAGTGTTACCGACACAGATGTGTCTGGAACCATTTGATGCACGTGGGATTCACACACCGAACGGTTTCTGACAGATTTGTTTACTGATCTGTGTCAAAGCATCTGCGTTTCAAGTAATTTTCCTGCATGATTGTTCGTTTTTTCTTCAACTTAGAATTTCGAAATGCTTTTGACAGCTCATTGAGTTGCATCCATTAACAGTTGCAAGAGGATGAACTCCCCAACCGCGCAGTTTGTCAGCTTAAGAAGGATGGGTCTATACGAACCGGTCCATCAGATGGGCATGTGGGGAGATTTTATGGGTGGCTATCCGAATACGCCCGCCTTGATGGTTGAGGATGTGAGCACAAAAATGATCAATAACCAGGTGCAGTATCTATGAAGTTATCTCTCTGCTTGGTCTTTTCCATGTTGCTTTTCTGCTTATGAGCTAAACTTTTAATATTGGCTGTTGTCAGTCAGAGGATACTACTTCACAAGGATCACTAGGACCTTCAAACCAGTTCGATCAAGAAGCGACGAAACCTCCCGATAAGGTAAAAAGGGATATTGCATCGTTCTGCATTCACTTCCGCCTTCTTCTATGGCCCCATATGTTCATCGATAATCAAGTTTCGGTTTTTTCTTTTTTCATGTAGTCCAACTGATAATCAAGTATCAGTTGGACTATATGAACAAAACCGGTTCATATGCATGTTGTTCTTCTTTCTCAGCTAAAATGGATTGTAGTTTTAAGCCTTGTATTCTCTTGTCAGACAATTTAAGCAATCAATAACAGTTTGTAATTGTATGGATTATCTCTCTGATTTGTTCATTTATATTGTCTGGAGCTAATCGACGATCTCCATATGTATGCGCCTTTCTCCACCTCTTGGATTTTTGTTAAAAGTTCTTAATAAGACCCAGATCAAATACTAAACTACAGGTACTTAGGCGTCTTGCTCAGAACCGTGAGGCTGCGCGCAAAAGCCGTTTGAGAAAAAAGGTATATAGTGGTTCAAAAATCCTAGGCATTCAAGTTTCTTTTCCAAGGCCTTAATGAAAGAATGCTTGCTGAATTTATCTTTATAGGCGTACGTTCAGCAATTAGAAACAAGCCGGTTGAAATTGATTACACTGGAGCAAGAGCTTGAACAAGCTAGACAACAGGTAAGGGAAATAGTGGCCTTCCTTCCTACACATCTTATTTATCTCTTGTTGTGGTGATCAAATAAGTAACTTTCTTCTCAATTTCGTATCGAGAATAGCTGGTGATTGTACTAAGTTTTCTTACTGCAGGGTCTGTACGCGAGTGGTGGATTAGATAACAGTCCTCTCGTATACTCCGGTGCTGTAAACCCAGGTTTGTTGGTTGATCTGCTTCCATGCCCGCGTTTCTGCACTTGTTTCCTGCAATTCTGTTCACTTCATTTTCTTTCCATTCAAGTTGTGTCCTGCAATTAGAGATTAAAGTGCCTTTTCAGGTATCGCCGCCTTTGAGATAGATTATGGGCATTGGGTGGCAGAACAGAATAAACGAACTTGTCATTTAAGGACTGCTCTGAGTTCTCATGTAGATGATGCAAAGATTAAAGTCCTTGTTGATGATAGCGTGAAACACTATTCTGATCTGTTCCGGATGAAGGCAACTGCTGCAAAAGCCGACGTCTTCTATATAATATCTGGCATGTTCAATACATCTGCCGAACGCTTTTTCTTGTGGATTGGAGGGTTTCGCCCTTCGGAGCTTCTACAGGTGATACATGGTTCAATTAACAACTCCATTATCGAAGTCATTTTTTTTTAGGCCTTTTTTTTGTTCGACTCTATTAACAGATTCAGTTCATTATGGATGAATAAGTCTCGATTCTTCTTTATTCGATTGCATTATGCTGAGGCAAATTCAAAATTGTTCAACCATTTTTTTGATTTTCCACTGTGTAGGCATTCAATAGTTTGAACTGGGTTCATTGCTGATTAGCTTAGAAAAACACTAAGTTTGGCCCTTGGAAAACCCCAGCCGCTAGTAATATTTCGTAAAAACATAAGAAGACATACACAGATTAACACCCCCACAAAAACATTTTGGGCTGAACAAGAATTAACAGTTGTGCTATGAAGAGCAGCCGGGGCGAAATAGTAAGCTTACGGCTGTGCAATACCAAGGGCTTGTCAATGTGGTCTTGCCTTGGGACTTGGGGGTTTGCTCCCACCTAAGGTCTCAGGTTCGAATCCCCTTGCCAGCAAACTCATGGGGCTACTGGGGGTTATGCCCGGTCATTATCTCCAGGGCCCCGGAATTAGTCGAGGTGCGCGCAAGATGTTACACGAAGGGTGGCCAGGGCACAATGTAAGGTTAGCGCAGTGTGATCTGGTTGTCACGGGCTCGAGTTGCGGAGACAGCCACTGTGCTTGCAGGGTAAGGCTGCGTACATTTCCTTCGACAGACCCTGCAGCAGTGGGAGCCTCGTGCACTGGGTCGCCCTTAAAAGATGTCGTCCTCCACGTAGTTAGGTACGTCAAAGGTGTGCATTTTAGAGCGGGTATTCTAATTTCGAAGTCACTAATGCGAATACTAACGGATTTATTGTATCTCCACTGCTTTTTTTGTGATTCTTCTTCCAAGATTCTGGTGGCCATGCTGCTCTTAAAATAGGAGCCAATGCTTCATCATATATCTATCTATCTTCATCACAGGTTGTTTTGCCACAGCTTGACCTGCTGATGGACCAACAGCTTGTTGATGCCCGTAACCTTACGCAATCATGTCAGCAAGCGGAAGACGCTCTTTCGCAGGGAATGGATAAGCTGCAACTTACTCTAGTGAATACTGTAGCTGCTGGTCAACTGGGTGAAGGAAGTTACAACGCACACATGGCTACGACAATGGAGAAGTTGGATGCTCTGGTGAGCTTTGTCATGCAGGTAATGACAGTATAATTCTTCCCAATGGAAATTTTTCGCTCATATTAGTTTATGCCATGTCTAGATTGCTTCTTTCTTTTGTTTCTTCTTATGGCAATGTCTGGATTGTTCATACTTAGAAGAGAAAGTGTATGGAACATGAAAGTGAACATGAAGAGGCATCCGACGGATGAGATCCATCCGGTCCATTGTTTGAATAGTGTTTCCGGACGGATCTCATACGTTGAATGCCTTTTCATGGTCATTTTCATGTATTGTACTAGGGCTCTACTTAGAAGGTACTTTTACTGGTGTTTTACTGGACTGTTCATACTATGAAGAATATTGAAGTTTTTTAATATTGTTGATTTTCCCTGAGTACTAGGATTTTAAAAAGGAATAATACGTGGAAAATGCTGACGACCGCTGGGCCGTGGATGATGAGCAGAAATGCATACATATCCATGAAAGTGTAATGTTATCTGTGATTCCATTTGGCTTTCCATTGTGCGAGTGTTATCCACCAAAACAATATTGGGATGTGGTTATCATACCGGTACAAGGAATGAGAATGGGAACGTGGTACACTATATGTCTAAATTGTGAATCGCTAGTGGGTAGGCTTTTATAGGTCACAAAATGAAAACTTACCCTTCCAAGGGATAAACATCTAATAATCATTTTCCATATTATTCGTGCAAAATACATTTCTAGCTACATAATGACCGGATTTCACATTTTCTCTCACCAAAATACATTCCCTCTAGATTTTAACATTAATAAGCTATTTTTTGGAAAAACTTTGGGGATCGCTTTGGATTGCCATATTTACCGTTTCAGAACGGGGTGTAACATGTTTCTGAACGTTTGTACCAAAACGTAATTCGCTAGGTTAGTAGCGTTCTCCGGTAAGTTGGACCATGACTCTCTGCTTCTTCTCCATTAGAAGCTGTTGAAAGTATAAATATCACACTCTCCTATCATTGATTTCTTCAGGTGTATCCAACTGTAACAGAACCTGAGGTCGAAAGAGAATTTCAGGTGTATCCATTTTGGTTTGTTTACTTTGTTCATCTAAAGGAGGTGAATTTGCTGGAATGAAACCTTCAAAGGACCTGAAACTTTTCTTGAAAATTAGGCATATCAATGTTCAAGGGCCACTGGCCCACTGCTGTTTTCGGTATAGATCATAATAATATGCAGCATTTTTTTACTTAATATGTATGTAAGCCTCTTGATGTGTTCTTTCGTAAACAGGCAGATCATCTACGACAGGAAACACTGCTTCAAATGGCACGCATCCTAACCATCCGCCAAACAGCTCGGGCCCTACTTGCATTGGGAGAGTACTTTCATCGCCTTCGGACTTTGAGTTCACTTTGGGCTAATCACCATCGCGATCCCGCCTAGTCACCGATAGAAAGGCAGTTTTTTTAAGGGCAAAACCACCGGAAGAAACCATGATTCAGCGGCAGCAATATCAACTTCCCTCCTGTTAATCTTCCCGTCGTACATAAGCCCAGCTACTGTCATTCTTCGTGCAGCCTCTCGGAAACGAGAAGTCGTACACATGATTAGCTTGTTTTTATCTATAAGAGCTTGCTTATGTTGGAGGGGACATTTCAGGTCCTATGTGAGTTTTTAGATCACTAGATGAAACTTCATGTAACATACCAATATACTGGTTTCTTTGTATTTTTTGAGTTTTTGGCCTCATATATACATGTATCTGTGAGACATAGTGACCTTCAGCAATCAGAACTGCTACCTGCTCTGCTGTGGGTTCAAGACAAGGAATCGTCACGTTTGTGTAGCCGTACAAAGTGATACATGCTTCGGAAATGGATGGATGCTCAAGACCGCGAGCAGAAAGGAAAAGAATAAGCGTGGATTTTATTAACAGCACGAGAATGTAAACACGATCATTTGGAAAACGAGCGAAAGAAGCTAAATTTCCTTTCTTTTGTTTGGTTGGAATTTCGTGCTTTAGTTTCTCTGTCATTTAAGATTGCAAAATCACAAGAATTCAAGCATAGACAACTGTGAAAGTGCGCTGGAAATTCATCATAGAAACGATTCAATTAGATGCATGAACCATACTTGATTTCAGAAATTCAGCATTGCTTGGATCCACAGAAAGAACATCAACAATTCCACCAGCCAATAATAATCTTATTAAAAACAGAAGCTGTACTTCCCATAGAAATGAACGAACATAGAAAAGCAACAGTTCCTCATGTCATTGACATCTATTTTCCAAAAGATTTTACTTCGAAACAAGCTTATTCATTAAGAACCGTGCAAAAAGATTGACAATCTCGAAAATCATGCATGGCGTAACCAGTACATCTTCTCATAGCTTAGACATTGCATAGTCCAAAGCATCAACCAGGAAATCTGCACAAGGAAAAAAATTCAAATGCTTGAACAAGTTAATAGTGGAATGATTATACTACAATTGCAAGAAAATTCTAGAACCAATGGCTTAGAGACTAGGGTTATTGAGTTGAGTCGACCCGTCTTTTAAGTGTGTTGAAAACTTAACGATGTTCAGTTGAAAGCTTAGGTTAAGCTCGTTAAAAGTCTAGAACAATGTCTTAGAATTAGGGGTTAACCCCAAGTTTAAGCTTGGGTTGAAAACTTGACGAGCTTCACAATGTCTTCAAGTTTGGCTTCTTCACAATTCAAGCAGCACTGAAATGAGCCTTAACCAAGTAGCTTGGCTTTTTTAGCCGTCTTGTGCATATAAGATGAACTCAGCTTGATGAGCCGAACTTAGAAGCTTAAGTGAGTTCAAAATATGTTTGAGCTTGGCTTGGTAATGTACAGAGCTAATTTTGAGTGATCATCTAATGTCCAGACACAAGTCCATCTGGACTAGATTAGTTCATTACACTATTACTGATGGGGGTCTTCTCTTTGAAAGAAGTATACTTATGAGCGCGGTTTCTCCATTTGCGAAAGGAATAGTTGTTCAGAATAGGTGAGACGGAATACCTGCATCATCTTTAGAGAAACACATAGGTGGCTTTATTCTGAATACATTTCCGTGTAGTCCCCCTTTCCCAACAAGAACACCAAGCTCTGCATTCAAGAATGTGTAAACAGTCAGAATTTGGTAATCAACTAATTCATAACCAATTTTGGGAAAGGAGCACGCATACCCCTAAGCTTCTCAAATAGAACTGCAGTTTCTGCCTTGGCAGGTGTCTTCTCTTTTCTGTCAGTGACAAGTTCTATACCCACCATTAAGCCCCTCCCTCTCACATTTCCGATAACTGAGGAACAAATCAAATAAATATGAGTAGAACCATCCTATTAACCAGATAACAATAGAACTAGGTACTTGAATGCAATTACTTTCATGTTTTTGCTGAAGATCGTTCAAACGCTCGATCAAGTGGGAACCAATATCAGCACAATGATTTTGACGCTTCTCCTTATCAATGACTCTCAGTACTGCATGTCCACCAGCAGAGCATACAGGGTTACCACCAAATGTGTTGAATTGTATCTTCTGAGCCAATACATTTGCTATTTCTGGCGTTGTCACTACTGCTCCTAAAGGCAATCCATTGCCAATACCCTGAAATTTACCAGGTGTGAAATTCAATAGAATCAAAGCAGGGAGTTTTATAAAACATCAAAACAACCAAGATTAATGCTTAATGCACCCTGGAAGAAAGTATAGACATAAAAGATGATTGAATTGTGCATCCTTGGTTTCCAGAATCAAGATAGAAATATGACCTTGGCCATTGTAACGATATCAGGGATGACACCCTGTGTTTCGAAACCCCAGTAATGACTTCCTGTACGACCAAATCCAGTTTGCACTTCATCAGCAATGCAGACACCACCAGCCTTCCGTACCATTTCGTAAACCAATTTCAGGTAACCTGGTGCTAGTTCAACTGCTCCTCCAACACCCTACCATTCACAAGATAATCAGTGAGAAATTAGCGCAAGCTCATAGATGTGGTAAAAAAACCCTCAGTAGATACTTAATTACCACTAACTTGAATGGTTTCAGCAATAAAACCAGCAACTCTTCCTGAAGTACCATAATCAATATGGTCTTGTACTTCTTTAGCATACTGACTAGCATCAGGACCAAAGGTTCCACGATATGGATCTGGATTCATAACATGAGTGATTTCTCCCTGGAAAGTTCCACAGTGATTAAAATAAAAAAAAAGGATTGGCATTTCTTGCCAACTATCCTCTGCAAATAACCAAAGAATGCTTCACAATGGTTTTGTTCTAATAAGCACAAACGCAAATACAAACACAATGACACATCATCCTTCCAAAAATTGGACAAGTTAAAATAAATCATACCTACATGATACATGTGCGTGTACATATGTACACCACTAGCAGTATCTTATAAATTCATATAAAAACATAAAAACTTACTTGTCAAACTAGGATGAAAAATATAAAGAATATTAACATTATGATGATCGAAATCAACAGTACCTGAACAAGGATTCATCAACCACATCCATGGCAATCTAGACTATGGCCAGACTTTCAATAATTGCATTGTGGCCTCCCAGTGTGTTCCCAGTGTTCCACATATTTAAGTGTGTCCGAAAAGTGCCCAAAGCGTGTCGTGCCTGTGTGAAACACGTGACATGGACTCGTGAGGCCAGTAGACGTGTCTGTGCTTCTTGGGCTAGGATGCTAAATGATATAGAGCGGTGTAAATGATATCACCCAGGAGGTAGAACATGTTTCATGTCTCTTTAGATTATAACATTTTGTATGGGAGCATATCTGAATCGTTAAAAATTTATGTCTTTTCTTGAGAGGGAGAGGGGGGGGTGGGAGGGATGGGGTAAGGCAAGCTCCAAGCACTACGAGGTTCATGAGGTGGTATTACCTTTCTTACAAATGAATGATAAATCTCATCACAAGTCTCTCGCTCTCTCCTCTCTCTCGTCACTTAACATCCATGGGGCCCTCTCAAATTAATAGCTTAAGCTTTTGGGATGGATACAAAGTTTCCACAGTTGCCATACCACATAATCAGTTCTACGAAATCTAGCTGAACCCAAATGAACAGGACAAAAAGCTTAGTTTGGTTTGTTTTGTTGTACAAAATCATAAAATCAGTTAATCAACTTCAAAATATGCATGTCAACCAAACACTTCTAATGGATCTTAATAGGCTTTAGTGGATACGAAACCTGTGGTATTGGGTACTTCCACGTGTTAAGAGCCGTTAGGCCAATTGTACCAGCACTTCCACCATGATATGCATTTCTCAAGGCAATCATACCAAGATTGCCACTGTATAGTCGTGCCATTAGCATTGCCAATTCATTTGCTTCAGTCCCAGAATTTACAAAATACACAACCTGCATTTCAAATTGAGTCAAAAGGTAAGTATAACAGATTTATTCTTCAAATCAAAACTCACAACACAAGATCTTTCAGGATGCATCCCACTGTTTGCTAAATTAGAACTACTGAACCTTGAACTGAAAATGCAATTCCACCGTGAAAGCAGTACAAGGGTCCAGGGAGAGAGATGAATTTTGCATCTTTCATCCGTAAAGTTCCAAAGGAATGCATCTTATCGCCATTGCAAGTGACATCAATTCTGAATATCTGATGTGGTAACTCTAGTATAAGAAATCTAACTTCCTTTATGAAGGTAGGTAGGAAGGGAATGCTAGCTCTGAGCACTCGCACTATACAATGGGTTACCAATAATTAACGAAGTAGATTCTGAAGCATTAACCTTTAGATTTCCAGGCATCTTAGATGCCAAAGCTTCTGCAAAATCAGCTATAGCATGGTGTAGGTATATGGTAGTAGCATGCTGAAGAAGCTTGCTTTGTTCCACTATAGCATTCAAAACTTCAGGATGACAATGACCACAAGATACAGTAACTATTCCAGCAAATGCATCAAGATAGCGCTTTCCACTCTCATCAAACAAATATTGCATCTTTCCTTCAACAATATTAAGCTGCACATACAGTGGACAAGTTAGAACAAAAACTGACAGTAATTATTTAACTTACAAAAGTTTAAGATGATATTTGTCAAATTTATCTATCTGTCATGTATACCGAGGTTAAACATTTTCCTCATAGAATACACAAAACTTCTTCCATATCTTACTTTCATGTAGCAGTCAGCTTTGAAAGAATCTAACAAATCAGAAGGAAATTTGATATCTAACAGGCAGGGCAACAACAATTCAGTGTAATAGATGGTGCAGGGATGCTAAAACATATTATACTAGCTTGAAAGAAGGTTTAGCCTCAATACGCACACTTCAGAAACTGAATTTTTTACCTGAAATCTTGATTGCAACTATCTAGTTGACTTAAAAAACTTGTTTTAGCTTTGGATCCAACTCTTTTAGAACGAAAAACTACACCATAAAGGATAACCCTTCAGATTTAAAAAAAATAAAAATAAAAATAAAAAAAGGATTTAAGACCCATAAGTTTCAAGTGAAATATGAGTTGCTACATGCAATTTAATCGTCTTTCAAATGTCCATAACCATATGATCATATGATTAGAGTAGCTTAATTAACCAACCCAATTCATGTAGTCCACAGACTCCAGAGTCCAGACACAAGCTTCATAAAATATCATTGAAGCACTAGCATACACAGACAAACACCCCTCTTTACACTCCACATAATCATCCACGTCCATAGACAGAAACACAAAGAAAATATACTGGAAAGTAAGATATCTTCGGAGAATTTGATCAAAGGACATCAAAAAGAAGACAGCAGAAAAATGCGTATCATTTCTGAAAGTAAGTAATAAAATTCTAATAGCAGGTCCATTAGCAAACATTGCAAAAACCACATACGCAAGCGATTTATTCATGAATCATATAGACCAATTCAAACTCCCCGTCCCAAATTGCTTGACCCTATGAAAAGTATTAAAGAACTCAACACATAATCTAATTTGGTGAAAATCAATTAAAAAATTCCCAATCAAAAAATTTTCATAGGTGCCGGCAATTTGGAAAAAACGGAGTATGAATTTGGAACTCGAGCAATAATTAATGACAATAATGTAATTCAAGATCAAAATAAAAATCCCCAAACCTAAATATCAGAACGCTTACCGGTTTCTGGTAATAGTGGAAGAGAGATGGACCGAGAAACTTCTTCCTCTTTGCAAACACTTCATCGGCCAAGGGCCCCTTGTACGGCTTAGGATCGTAATCGAACGGAGGTAGCTCCGGCGCCGCCGCCGCCGCCGTCGAAGAAGGCGCCGACAAAAAGCTTCGGACTGCAATACTGTACAAATAATGCTTCGCCTCCGCCGATTGGAGGCGTTGAATGGTGAGATTCCGTCGCAACGCCATGGATAGTCACAAGAATGTCTCTGCCTCTGTCGCTGTCGCTGTCTCTGTATTTATATGCGAGATTGTGTGTATGTATATATTGAGGAGCTCTGAGAAAACGTTACTTTTGGCGCCTAATGGGTTTGGTAGATGATGACGAAAAGATTCCTTTGTATACGTGGATTTGATTCAGGATAATTACGTTGAATATTTAGAATTTATTATTACCATAACGATACTAAGATGTTTTTTCCAATTAAAGTTTGATTTTTATGGATTTCAATGGAAATTCTGTCTAAAAAATCAAGGAATGTCTGTCAAAAATGATGAGAAATATCATCATAAAATGCTTGTTAGCTTTGGCCTCATTTTGTTTGATGCCTTAGAATCACCCTGACATCTTAGTAAGTTTCATAACCGTCAATTACCGTTCCACTAGAGCGAGAGCCGATGCCAGATAAATATTTGAGTTGCTCATCTTATAGGTTAATTTACTTAGCTTAAGCATGTGAGCAAATGAGATGGTTCGTCAAATTAGCAAATATATGAACCAAACATAACTAGGACCCATTTTAGACTTGTTAGATTTTTTGGAGGGTTACAATCTAAAATTAATTGGCAATAGATGGAGTAGCCTTTAGATTATATTAATAAAGTTTGAATGGCTTACATAGGCAATGTGTGATAAAGTCTAGAGGTATGAACTGAAGAGACAAGACGATTTAATTCAGGCAACGGAGACTCGATCACAAGAAGTGAGACCACCCAAGAAACTGAAGAACTAGGACCTTTGGGTTATGGGCCCACCACGCTTCCCTCTGCGCAAGAGGCCAATAGTGGAGAACTAGAGTTCAAAAGGGTAATGTATTGGGGACAAGTCTATGTGTACAAGTCTTTTAAAAGAAAATATGAACAAGGCTAGTGATTATCTTAAGGATATGTCAAATCAATTTTCATCTTGAGGACGTGGGAATAAAAAATATTTGCTAAAATCTTTTGGTATATTTCTTTCATTTTGGTGGATGAAATAATGGTTAAAAACTGTGGTAGGGCATTCCATGCATAGTATTGGAGATCTATGCATAGCTCAAAGTAAATTCGAATCGCAAAATAACTTGGTTGTTATATGTCTAATTTAATGTGCCCGACACATCCCATATCCCTATCCGAGTGTCGAATATTCGAAATGGGTATCTTACATATTTAGGAAGATCCAAGTAATGTATGACGCGCGCGCACACACACACACATATATATGACTGTGTGTCCTAACAAGACAATGAGTCCCACAAATAGCATCCAACATAGTTTTGTGTCGATTTTCTCCTCGCTGACAAAAAATCCGTTTCAGAACTCGTGAGAAAAAATTATTGCCTTCCAATAAGGATAACAAGATCATTCAGATTTTACGGTTCATGATGAATTAAACATTCTTTCCAATAAGGAATACAATATCAAAGCAGATAAAATGGTATATATGATGAATTCAATTTTGCAATAACAGCAGGAAATCTTCTGAATTACCCACATGTTTGCTAAGAAAAATAACCGGAAATGTTGTAAGCGAATAAATCATAATTGACTGAATCTGCAAACTATTGATAAGCATAGTCTGGATCTTCCAATGAATTTGCGCTCTTCAATTAGCAAGATAAGAATTATGAATCATAGAATGTTCAATTGGACCATTGACTGTCATGATAAAGCTCCAACAGAAGTGCAGAAATTGATTACTTGTCCGGTTTTTCTGAAATGCATATCGATCACCCTTCCAGTAGAAACATTGGATCCATCTCTGATCTGTTTGGGTGGAGTAAGAACATTAGTTCATCAGTTGTCAACACATACACTCATACTGAAGCTTCCATTTACGAAATATGCATGAAACAGAAAAATGAACATCGTAGCATAAGAAAATTAACAGGGCAATCTTTTAAGTAACAGATTAAAAGGGTCACGTCAAACCGGACTTGTTAACTGTAACTCTTGGAATGAATTGCATGGAAGACAGTCGACTGACATGCTGATAAGAAACTCACAGAATAAGATGACTAGAGCTGAACATAAAATTGAGATAACGACATCTAAAAAAAATTGTGACTCAACATGTGGCGGATTGGAAAGGACAGGATCCACGCAGTCAAAACTCAAAACAGTTGCAAATGAAAAGCAAACTGATGTTTAAAGTTTAAACTAGGTATAAAAAGGAGAAATAGTAGGGTACATGGATGCTTTCCTCGAAATTGTCCAGGAAAGAGAAATGAATGGTCCAGATTCACAATCATATGAATCTGGACCATTGATTGTGAATCTGGTTTCCTAGACAATTTCGGGAAAAGTTTTCATGTATCAAACATTTTGGTATAAAAAGCCCCATAAGGTAAGGACCCACACAGTCAAAACTCAAAACAGTTGCAAATGAAAAGCAAGCTAATGTTTAAAGTTTAAACTAGGTATAAAAAGGAGGAATAGTAGGGTACATGGATACTTTCCCTGAAATTGTCCAGGAAAGAGAAATGAATGGTTCAGATTCACAATCATATGAATCTGGACCATTGATTGTGAATCTGGTTTCCTAGACAATTTCGAGAAAAGTTTTCAAGTATCTAACATTTTCGTATAAAAAGCCCCATAAGGAAAGGAGTTCTCTGTATGTTGCCACATTTCGATAATAAGCTCTGTCCACACTTCTAAGAACTGAAAATAAGAGATACATTTGTGGGCCTAGATAGTAAGTTCCAACTACTTGATGACTAGGAATGGTTTTTTAACACTTGTTACTCACCTGAAAACTATAAGGAAACATTGGCTATTTTGGCAAGGATCCTTAACTAGATAGCTGCGGGAATAATGTAATCTTGAAGTCATAGTTCTGATATTCGGGTCAGTCAGGGTGATTTCCTGAAGCATGCGCAAAATTCAGAATGGACATCAAAATTGTGGACACCACTTGATAATTTAGCCTCCAAAACATTTAAGGCCCCATTGTAAGATTGAATGAGAAGGGTTGGTGGATGATGTCGTATTGTTTATGCAGAGAAATTACACTGCCGACATTTGCAATCATATTGAGACATTTATAAAAAAATAATAATAATAATAAAAAAAATAAAATAGAAACGAACTTTTGTAATTCTCTTTTACAGCATTTTTAAAAAGAAAAAGTAGGTACCGAGGTTGGAAATAAGACATACCTGTTTGTAACTATGATGACTGAATGAAAACACAAGTTAAATTTGGACAATTCTGCACCTTTCTGTAATGCTGGCAAATTACCAACATGCTCATGCCAGCTACCTAGTACCCCAGCCCAAACCAACCGACTTTCCATGCGGAGAGGCAGGCCAGCAGGCCTTCATATTCATTTGTCAAACTTGGTAATGTGGCCTCTCCTCTGGATGAATTTCAATGGAAAACCAAAGCCGTTGGTCCAGCAGAAAAGTCAGTTGAAGGAGCTCCATCTTATTAATTGTACAAAGCCCAGCTTTTGATGGTAAATGTAAGCAGTAAGCTCCCTTGATTCTCGTCCAGCCATTTATCAGAATTTTCTTTGCATGCCAAATATCTAGAAATAATATTTTTTTCAGCTCCTACCAATAATCACGACAAGAACACAAGCCACTCCTGAAATGGTGAAACCGAGTAGCATCTCTGACAATGATTTCTCTCCCCACAAGTTTGGATATAAACTTGATAGCAGAGTGACAGTCATCACAAACTCTAAGGTTCTTCATAATCCTTAAAGTAGTGTTCTCTGGAGTATTTAGCAACCCAAATGCAATAGCAAGTTTTTCACTATGATGCCTAAGAATCTGCTCTTTCACCTCTTCATCAAGGTCATGTAATACTGATTCAGTGTTGGGAACAAAACCCATCTTTTTTATTTCCTTCCAGATTTTCGCAATCACCTGGTAGATCGCATCTCTCTGAGGGTGCAATGCATCTTCAACACCAAAGACATGGACTTCACTTTTTATCTGAACCCAACTGAATCCCTGCTCTTTCTTCACCTGTTTATCCTTCATCGACTTCCGAATCTTAGCAGCATCTTCCCATTTTCCACATGCAGAATATGCATTAGCAAGAGCTGAGTAGGCCCCACTATTGTCAGGCTCAATAAGAAGCAATCTCTCTGCAGCAATTTTTGCCAGCTCCACATTTTTGTGAACTCTACAGGAAGCTAAAAGTGATCCCCACACAAATACATCCGGTTCTATTGGCATTTTTTCGATGAAATCTTGTGCTTCTTGGAGCAATCCAGCCCGTCCAAAAAGGTCAATCATGCAAGCATAATGGCTTGGGGTTGGTTCAATTCCATGTACATCTTTCATCAATTTATAATAACTCCTGCCTTGATCTACATATCCCACATGTATGCAAGCAGAAAGCACACCAACATATGTAATATGGTCTGGCTTAATTCCAAACTCCAACATTTTCTCGAACAATTCTAGAGCTTCCTCACCAAGACCGTGTTGAGCTAAAGCTATGACCATGGAAGTCCAAGAGACAGTATCTTTGTTCCACTGTACCGAATTGAATACTCTCTTGGAACCACAAATGCTTCCAGATTTAGCATACATGGAAATTAAAGCATTGCTAACAGAAACAGACGATGCTTCCCCCAACCTTATGGATTTTGCATGGATTTGTTCGCCATGGTTCAAAGAAGCCAAACTTGAACTGACACTTAATATTGCTGCTAGAGTATAGCTGTTAGGCTTGGTGCCCTCTCTAATCATTGATCTAAAGAGCTTTATTGCTTCATCATTGGAGCCATTCTGCACATAACCAACTATCATTGCCGTCCATGAAACCACGTCGTGAGTTCTCAATGCATCAAATATTTGTCGAGCTGAGTTCATATCTCCAAGCTTGATGTACCCATCCAGAAGGGATGTAAATGCTATAACATTGAGATTAGAGGTGACACTATGGTCTAAAATCCTTCGAGCAAATTTAACTCCCCCAGATTTGGAGTACATGGAAATTAAAGCATTACCAACTGGCCCAGAAGTATTGAATTCAGTTCTAACCACGTGGGCATGGATTTGTTTCCCAAGGTTTAACTCCTCAAGATTGGCGCATGCTGATAAAACACTTGCCAAGGTGAAATTATCTGGCTTCAAAGAAGTTTCTTTTAACATTCTTGAAAAAATATTTAATGCTTCAAGACCATATCCACGCTGATCATAACCCGCAATCATTGAATTCCAAGAAACTAAATCACGTTCCCTCATTTGATCAAACTGCGCAAGAGCAAGATCTGGCCTACCAGATTGCATATGCAACGAAATCATAGCATTCCAACTTGATATGCTCTTCAACTTCATCCTATCAAAAACAACCTTTGCTGTCACTCGATCACCTGACTTCGCATACATGTTGAGGAGGGAATTCGCTACACTGACATAGCTACTTAGCCCAAGTTTAACAACAAAGGAATGAACCTTCCTACCTATTTCTAAACCTTCTATAGTAGCACAAGAAGCAAGTACACTAGTAATTGTAAACTGGGTCGGAAAAACACGACACGAAATCATCTCTAGAAACATCTTAATTGCAGTTTCAACACAACCCATTTGGTTAAAACCTGCGATCATCGACGTCCACGAAACAGAATCAGGATCGGGCATTTCCTCAAAGAGACGGTATGCATCATCCATCCTGCCCTGTCTCGCGTAAGCTGATAATACTGTATTCCAAGAGGATGTGTTCCTATTAGGCATTTCATCGAACACGTGGTGGGCATCGGAAATAAACCCACTTTTGGCATAGCAATTTATGAGATTATTCATCAAGAACACACTGAGGTGAAGCCCGGATTTGATTATCTGAGCATGAACCAACTTTCCGGTATATGGGTTTTTGGTCCTAAGGCTTGTTTGGAGGAGTGACGCATAAGCATCTGAAAGAGGTCGAGTATAAGACTCCATTAGAGTTTTCTGCAAAAGAGGAAAATCTTTCTATTCCATAAATGTATTTGTTTGTTTATATATCAATATATTGGTAATTAACGCACTCCAAATCCAAAATAACGTGGACGTAAAATAGCAGAGAAAATAATTACTAGTTCGAACGGCTGGTTGGCGGGAAATGCAAAGAAGGGCACGAACGGCTTCTCGTTTTTCAAGCCAACGGTCGACGAGATCAAAGTAAAGTTGGTCCAAAGTTGCGAAGTGTAATGGTATTTTTTTGGGGAGAGAATTTTTTTACGGAGGTTCTGTAAAGATTCCCGCCGTCCATCCTGAGATTCAATAGCTCGGAGTCGTGCACTCTCTCTCTGCTCCTTAAATGCACAACAGATGTAAAAAAAAAAAAAAAACTATGCATGGGCTCTGAGCCGTTAGATCTCGGGATAGATGGCGGGGATTTGCTCGGCGCAAACCCCCTTTTTACGGAACCTCCATAAAAAAGATTCTCTCTTTTTTTGGGTTGGAGCATTGTAAAGAGCTGAGTGTGAGTCATAAACGAGTCAAGTTTCTGCAAAACGGACGGAACTAGGATTTAAGGAGGACCGAAACTTGAAATTTCACATATTCACTTGTTTGTTACAGTAATTTTAATTTTCAAGTTTTTCAAATTGTTTGAAATTTAAGTATAAAATCTAAAGAATAGGAGTGACATTGTACATGCAAAATATAGCTACTTGTTATTCATACTTTGCAAAACACACACATGTATAAACGGAGTTCAGGGTTTTTTCCTCGTACATTTTAACCTACTATTTTACTTTTTTGAAGCTCGGAGGGGCAATATACTACATTGTGACTATTTTATGTGTTCTTCATTTTACAACTAGAGACGGAGTATGAACGAAGTGGCCTACTATTGCCCAGAGAGAGTTTCTCTCCCTAAAAATTAGAACAACCTGGGGTTTTATCCCTCTTTTCTGCCGGTTCCACCCCCTTTCCGGCCTCCTCCCATTAGCTCTTCCACCCTTCCCCTGCTCTCTCTTTCTCTTGCTTTCTCCCATCAGTTCTTTTGGGGTGGGGCTACTGCCTCAGCGCCCCACCCCTGTCGGCTCCCTCGTTCGCCGGCTTTCGTTTTTCAACCCCTTGCCGCCTCTGCCTCCAGCCCGGCCTCCTCCACCACCATCCACCGTCTTCCTCTTCCGCCACCCCACTCCGCCAGTCACCTTTTCTGTCGCTTGGCTTCAGATCTGACTTTGGGTTGAATCACGGGTGTTTTGGCCCATCCGGTGCAATAAAGTTCTCAAATCCGGAGGCGGCCGGACCAGGTACTTGGCTCTCGTCTCGGAGAAGCGGCTGGTCTGTTAACTCGGTCCAACTCGGTGCATTTGATCCAACTCAGTGAGCGACTCAGTGAGTTTACTCGGATATTCCAGTCTCTGAGTACAGATTTGCTTTTTTTTTCCCGGTTTTCTTCTTTTGGATTACATATGGGTTGCACTGTTTCATGGTTTGAACTGGGTTCTCATTTGGGTTCTTTTCTGCTAACTTTTGATCGGATTCATCATCCCGTTCCGAAGGTGTCGGGTCTGCTTCGGTAGGTGTGTCTTGGAGCCGGTGGCCTTTGATAGCCTTACTATGCCGTGCTCGTTTCATTTGTTAGTGGCTTTGGTTCTCATTCCCGTCTTTGATGTAATCGTTGCCGGATGACTTTGTAATGAAATATCTTGACATTTTTAAATAAAAAAAAACATTTTCATTTGGGGTAATTCTAGCGTGGGGTGGCCCGGGCCTCCCACCCATACATGTAGCTCCCATCATGCAAATTGCGAGAAAGGGAAACCAATCCCTGCGGTGCAGATTCACAAGAAGGGGACTATGGTCTCCTTGGGGCCAGGCTTTGGACGCCAGTCAATAGGGATCAACTCTAGGACGACGTCGTCGGAAACTTGGTGCGAATGCCTTAGTCCCCGATTGACTCTTCGGACGACGGATTGAAGGCTTGTGGTCAGCCCCATTGCCTCCAACTAGGGATGGCAATGGATCGGTTTGGTTAGGGTTTTGCAATTACCATACCCAAACTCAAAGTATTTATCTATACCCAAATCCAAACCGATATCCGATGGCTATGATTTTTAGTGCACCATAAACAAACCATATGGATTTGGATTTTATCCGAACCGCACCAAACCTGCATTAATATTCATTCCATTAATGAACATATGAAGGAAAAAGATTATATATTAGAATAAAAAAATAACATGCCATAAGATTTCACTATTAAACATCTAAATTCCAACATTATCTTTTAATAAACTTTTCTTAAAGGGTTCCTATAGAGACTCTTGAGATTTTTAAGAGATTTAAGAGGAATATTACTTATATGATACATATATACATATTATATTTTGAGATGAAATGAAAAGTCACTGAAAGTTATGAATTGAAAAATAGAAATTACATGTATATAAAAATATAATATCTATATACTAGTGATTGCCCGTGCCCTGAAGGCACGGCGTGTCGACGTAATTTGAACTCAACTTTTTTTATCGACAATAAAATTTTATTACAACTCAACAAAAGATACATTGCGGGTAAAAGAAAGCCAATGATCAAACACATGTGTAAGGTAGAGGCAAACAAAAACTCCAGGGAAGTGATGAAAGGAGAAAACCAATGCCCTAAAGGGAATCCCAGCAAACTGATTTAATTTCATTACGATTCCAGATTTCCAGATTTCCTTCCACGAATCCACGCCACGAAGCCACATGTATTGTCTTGCAACAATATGATTCCAACATTGGAAAATAACACCTGCAAATAGAGAGTTGCAAATATGATTTTTCCACTTAAGCAACGACAAATTAAAGAAAGCAAGTGACAATAAAATGAATAGCTTTATCGGTAGCTCATTGGCATATCTTTTGTTTTCAGTTATAATTTTGTTACTCCCTCAACCTTGTTCTAAGGTTTTAATTTCAATATTTTATGAACTGGCTTTCCGTCATGGCAATCACACATCTATTCCTGTAATATATCACAAACCCCCAAAATACTAAGCTAACAAATGCTAAGTTAACGAAAACATAGGTAACAGGTCATATTTGTGTTTAGAATGTGTGCAGGCTATACTCGGTTTTATCAATTGAACATCAAAGTTGCAGAAAAATAAGAACTGAGTGATTACCACAATGACATCGGTGATAATTGGCCATACTTGTGTTTTCTGAGTTTATACCGTTTCACTTCTTTGCACCATATAACCTACAACATCATCACCAAAAAAACAAAAGACTTCATATTGCTCGTGAAAGTAGCAGCACTATGGACAATCAACTCAAAGGCTACCCAACCAATGTCAAAGGTACTATGGATAATCTAGAGCATTGCCCATGCCTACAAAAAGGAATATCTTCCCACATGCCTAGAGAACAATGCTTGACAAAGAGAGTGATTAAAAACTTAGCACTCCATAAGCAAGCTGCTGATCTTTACCGATGATGGCAGCATTTGAGGGTGGTTATAATGTTGTCCCTAACCCATATGATCAACCTTGCGCCTTAGAAGAGGAAAAATAGAATTAGCATTGGTTTTATGTTTTCTCATACGCCAACCATATATCCAAAGAACTGAAAATACAGGAAATGTAGAAAATCAGGAGATTGAATGAAATTCATGCACTGAAATACAGAAAATGCAACAGTAGGAATGGCGACTTCCAACCTACTATATTCAGGAAAGAGTAAACTCGCAACACTTCATATGCAAATCTGCTGAACAGCCAAGACGCATCACATTCCAATAGCCCGTGCCGATGGTACACCCGCACGTGGTTTGATTGATCGCAACATTACACTATTGCGAAGAGATAAGCCTAAACCACAATCACTGGACACCCTCAATATAGAGAAGATATTCCATGCAACGAAGATCAAAACCCCAAATATCACGAAACGGAAAATGTATTCCAGTTTATGTACGTTGATGCTCTTAAACTTATGGTCTTCAAAATAACAAAATCAAAGAGCTTATACTATGCTACCTACTTGGTGTCAAAGTTTACTCAGAACATGCCTTGATTAAAAGCCTTGTTAGTTTAGTACCACTCATACTACCCTAAAAATAAGAGAAGAAAAGGAAAGCAAAAGAAAAGAGAACCTAAGTCACTGTTTGCATTTTGAAAGCAGAGCTAAAACATAAGTATAAAAGATTCACACTATAAACAGAATGATATGCAAATTATAGATGAAAAAGGCTGCTAATTCACGCCATACTTTCATTTGGCAACCTATGTTTAAAGTTAACTGTTAAAAACACGCTACCAGGTTAAAGGCAGTAGAAGAGAATCCAAACCTAACCTTGAAAGGAGAATCCAGACCCCTAACTTCTTGTCTCATCTTCTTCCGGATCTTCTTTGGTAGAAACCTGTTTTAGATCAAAATGTGCATAGCAATTAGCTTTAGTCGCAACATATAAGTTTGACAAAAAGAAGGTTCATGGCAAACACAGAAGTTATGATCTACTCCTAAAAGATTAAAAAATTTCACCACAAAACCTTGTATCTCAATCATAAAACATATTCATGAGCCATCTCATTTTCCTTGTGAGGAAAGATGAATGTGTTTTAGGAAGAATTTACAGTGTTGATAAGGAAACTTGTATTATTTAACATACTTAAGAGTGGGAAGGTAATACCTCAGTGTTTTAGGGAGAATTTACAGTGTTGATAAGGAAACGTGTATTTAACATACTTAGAGTGTAGGAAAGAACTCAAAGAAGTACCTCACGCGCGAATACGAATGACATTCATGTCCTGCTCATCACGGATTACAACTCCAACATTTCTTTCTCCACGTAGTTGTACCTATATAAACGGAGAGGCAAGGCAACACAGAGGTTCTAAAATGTTATTTTAAGAAGATTTATACTCAAAGCAAAAAAAAGAAAGACAGTAAAAATAGGTATGGATATGATTAATTTAACAAATGGTCATCTATTTTAATATATAAAGGAAGATCCCAAATTTGGTCCCACATTTTATTGAACCTGTATGGATAGTCCATTTGACACAAAAGATGAACCCATTGCTTGGAAGGCACATGCCCGTACCTATGCCGGAAGGCACGGCTCCAACACTAATTGTATTTAAAAAAGATTAACTACTAAAGATGAACCCATCGCTTGGAGGAGAAGGTTAAAAAAAAGAAAAGAACCCACTTGCCTTTGATTTTCCTTTCAATCAATGAGTACCGTAATTAGTTATAGATGGAACATTTGTAGTGCAATTGATAATACGCAATGCTCTGTGTAATGTGTAATGCACATAATCAAAAGAAAGAGTGTTCAGGCATGGAGTAAACAGAATACCCATTATTGAAACCCATCAAAACTTTAGAAAGCGAAACGCCCAATTTAAAGTGCAGTTGACGTTAAACCAAAACTGATACCAACGGTTATAAAAAAAAATAATGCTACTAATTACATCATTTACGACAAATAAAAGGAGATATGCTAATACAAAGACACTACCGAACTAATACCAAAGAAATGGAGAACCAATATAGCCCAGTTGTAGTTTGGAAGTTCTCACGAAGCCGAGGTATGATATTGACGGTTCACACATTTCATCGAACACTTGGAGTGCTTACACATTTCACTCATTTAACGGTTCACACACACACACACACACACACACACACACACACACACACACACACACAGAGAGAGAGATGAGTGTATAATAAATCATCCGGCTTAATATTTTTGAAGAGTCGAACTTCAATTGTGCCTTGGATTAGCATCCAGTAACGAAATGCTGCTGTCGGCCGGTATTGTTTTCGTCTGTGTTTTTCTCAGGGATGGAAAGTAACTGTGGGAGAGAAGGAGAGCCAGAGAGGGGAAAGAGAGTAAACTGGGAATGTGGGTGAGCGAGATAGTGGGGAGAGAATAAACTGGTGAGTTTTGTTCTTACGGGGGAGGGGTGGGCAGTTGAAGGGATGAAAGTAGACCGTGGATTTGTGTGTTGTGTCCCAGAGAACACATCTCAGCCATTGAAGTGCTTTCCTTTGCAATCTGAATCCTTCCCTTGCAATCTGAGCTCTTGGATTAAGATCCAAGGGTCTAAAATATAGAAAATTCAAAACCTGAGCTCCCTTATTATATAGAAGATGTATTACATATCTACTTGCCCCTTAAGCTATCATTTTTTTTTTTACTTCCCCCTTCAACTACCAATTGAACTCCCTTCCCCCTTCAACTACCAATTGAACTCCCTTCCCCCTTCAACTATCATTTTTCTTTTAATAAGGACAAATCACATTTTCCATCCAATTGATGGACGGAAAAGTTAGTCCACAGGCTATATTAGTCTTTTGGCTTAAATATCCACTTGCCCCTTAAACTATTACATTTTTTTACTTCCCCCTTCAACTACCGATTCAACTCTCTTCCCCCTTCAACTATCATTTTCTTATTTACTAAGGACAATTTTTTTTCTTTTCTATTAGTTCCATACAGCTCAAAAGGAGAGTCTTTTGGGTTAAATATCTGCATTAAACTAGAATGAAAACTAAATTGAACAACAATCTTAAATCCAAACTCAAAGTGTTTGACTTCCCTAAACTCACTCCGAAAACCAATTATTGACAAAATTCTCAATTATCACAACTAGAAAAAAACACAACATAGAAAAAAACTAAGAAGCCAAAAAAATGGCAATAACTGTCTTATCGTAGCAGTACCGCAAGAAAAAAAAAAAAGAGAAACATCAAAGCCATCCATAGGTTCAGCCATAATAGTAAGAAGTAAAAAAACGGCATAACTATCTTGCCATAGCAATACCGCAAGGAGAGAGAAAAAAAGGCATCAATAGCCATTCATAGGTTTAGCCATAACAATCACAAGCAAAAAAATATATAAATATCTCGCCGTCAGTACCACAAGCCAAAAAAAAAAAAGTATCAAATAACCATCCCAATAGCAAAAGAAGGCATCAATAAAGATAAAAATTATGAGGCACCTCCCCTTCTAGCTGGGGCCTTGGGAGCTCTTGTAATTGTGGGTGTGGGTTGTGATGGCTGACTGAATGTTGGTTGTGTGATTGCTTGACTGCATTGCTTTTCTTTGGACCTAGGTGCTTTCAAACTGGATGGGCAAGTCGTCACATTGTGCCCCTTTCCCCCACATCTTCTACAACTCAATTTCTTAAGATGCCTCTTCATTTTATTGGTTCCATCCTCAGCAAGTGGTGGCTCATCTACTTCCCTCCTTCTGCATTTCTTAGGCCTCCCAGACTTCCTAGCATAATGTGGTGGCTGGATTGGTGGTTTATCAGCCTTCTCCCACATGTCCATTCTATTCATGGGGTACATCACATGCTTGTAGGTGTTGACATATGTTTGCTTCTGGTAGTAGTGATGCACAATGCCTTCAACTTTCTTTCTTGATTCCCTAAAGACAACAAGTGCATGTGCACAAGGGATACCTGTCAAACATGTTTGTAACATCACCATCTGTTTGGATATTCTTAAAAGCCCATTTTCCGTCTGAACCACAAACCTTGTAGTACAAAGATAATTCTTCCACATAACCAACTTCCTTACACATTGCTTGCAACTCAGGTCTAGAAATCCTATCATTATCGCAGTAATCAAAGTAGTTCACCGTACCATCGATGTAATACTCTACCACATCTTCCTTAACTAAATTTCCACCATGATTCAACTTAATAGTAAAATACTCTGGTGTGGAATCTGCAAAATTATGACATAAACAAACGAGCAGAGAATTAAATAACCCATTTGTATTGACCAAACAAGACCAACAAGCAAAAAAAAAATCACTTTTGTATTGTTAGTGTTGAACAAACAAAACCAACACACACAAACATACAAAATGGGACCAATTACAGAGCAGTTTTTACTAAAAAAAATTGAAAAGCCTAAACTGGTAGGGTCGTGAGTATTGATTCTTAGACCCAAACTAGGAATCGGCAGTTCCTCATTCACAATTGTTTCTTTCCTATTGACACTTTTTAATTAGTCTTTTTTTCCCTGCCGTGGATGGTTACCAGAAAAATAAAATGAAATTAATGTCGAGCTTTTTGCTTAAAGGGAAAAAAAAAATCATAGAGGTGTGAACAATTTCAAGTGGGAACCTATTACAAAGTGAATTTTTTTCTTTAACGTGGTAACTTTCTTCAAAGTAGAAACCAACTGTAGTGAATTAATTCATTTGCGGTGGAACCTAATACACAATTAATTTTACCCTTTACGTACTATTCATATAGATGGTTTTTCCCTTACTACCAACTAGAGACCGGGGCACACGGGATGCGTGTGCAAGTCGGCCTGTGACAAAAAAAAATTGGCACAAAAGCTAATGGCTTATTTTTTGATCGCGTGTGCATCGCATTATCTTTACTGGGTGATGTTTACAATTTGTTTGTTTGCCAAAAAAAAATAAAATTATGTGATGCCCATGTGATTAAAAAAAATAAGCCAGTAGCGTTTGTACGAATCTTATTTGTCACATGTCGACTTGCACGTGCATCACGTGTGCCCCAACCTCTAGTTATATGTAAACCACCATTATCACCATTATCAAATCCAAACTGATAAGATTATTATATATAAAGTAGGTCAATTGCAATATAAAATAACTCAATTCCAATTCCATCAATCTCGAAAAGTGTTTTTTTTTTAAAATAAAAATGTGTTGTTCGATACTTACAAGTCGGTTTTCTTCCGGTGGAAGCCCTCAAGATCCATGCCATCCTTAAAACCCTAGCTTTATTGATGAAAACCCTTCAGATCCGTAATGAAGTTGAAAACGGTGACCGAACTAAAAAGCCCTAATTGATTTAAAAGCAAAAAGGTACCCAAGTTGCTAAACCAATATTTAGAAGGTTATTGGTGCGTGGCTGCGTGCTGCATGCTCTCCTCTGCCATTCATCAAAATCCACGATGGAGTTGAAAAGTGTTTGACCGGAAAAAGTTTGCTTTGATCAATAAATTAAAAATCCTTGGTTGCTTTAAGTGTATAAAATGCCTATATTACCCCCTCTTTTTTCATTCGTTAAAAAAAATAAAAATAAAAATTAACGGTTTCCGTCACAAATTTTGGATGAAAACAATGATTTGTCCTTAGTAAAGAAGAAAATTATAGTTGAAGGGGGAAGGGAGTTCAATTGGTAGTTGAAGGGGGAAGTAAAAAAATTTTTGATAGTTTAAGGGGTAAGTAGATATTTACCCTATCATATAAGTAATATTAAATGGATCAATTTGGGTTTGGCCGAATACTTGCTAAGACCAAACCCAAATCCAAACCTGTTGGGTATCATGTTTTGAAAACCAAACCCACCCCATGGGTAGGAAAAAATACAAAAAACCGCCCCGATAGGGTCGGTTTGATTCATATATCCATTAGTTTCGGGTGAAATTGCCATCCCTACCTCCAACCTGGGCTTGTACAGTGCCTTACTGCCTTCATATACAGTTGATTATTTGGAGCCCCTCTTTATGTATTGATGACAAAAGATCATTTACTTGTAGGAATGCCTCTTCAAATATTCTTAGATAAATGTTGCAATACACACTTCACATTTGAGGTGCAGAATATGTACCCCTTAAAATATAGGAGTATAAATTTGCATAATATTTGACCATTAATCAACTCATACTTATAAATGATTTCATGACCAGTTAGTACGTTTTGAGATTTTATGTTGAGGTTATGAATTCCTGTGCAAATTTTACAAATTTCTATGTAAATGTTACTCCCTCCCGTCCCAAATTATTTGTTAATTTTTTATGTTCTTGTTATTTTTTAATTGTTTCAACATGAATCTTCAAAAATATGCAATATGAATCTTATTTGATAGTTCTCGATTAGTTTTATTATACAAAGTTTTCAAAATTATGAAAAACATTATAAATTAGAATATATAAGCAATTACAAAATAACACGAACATTGAAAATGAACAAACAAATTGGGACGAAGGGAGTATGAACTTAAGGCGATTCAAGAGACTGCATACTGTACATATCTAACCAATCCTCCCCAATTTGGGAAAGCAGAAAATAGAAATTTTGTTCACACCATTAAAGATCATAAGATGTTGAACACATAAAAGGTAACCATTTATTTTTATTCCTAAAAAATCACCAGAAAATTCAGAAACCAGCTGGATATCCGCCCTTTCTTGGGTCACTAACCCCCACAAGCTCCCCAAACTTTGAAGAAGTCTCCAGCTCTTGAACTACAAATTGGCAAATAGTCCCACCAGCAAGGCCCTGTAAGGTATGGCCCTTCTTTTGTAGGGCTGCTCTTATCTCTGCAGGAACTTCAAAGTGGTCTCCAGTCACAGTTGTCCAGTTCTCATAATATAGGATGTTTGGAATGAGCTGCACAAATAATATCATGTCAGATACAAGATGTTTTAGTTACTCATGTGCCTTGTGGTTGTCATGGTTTAAGTCATCAGATCATGTCGGATTTGAGAGGACAGGGTTCTAAATTGCAATATCAGGATACGTAATGGTTTCAACGGTAGGGCCATACATTGCCTGGTATCAGACAGTGCAGCCAACGTGTTGGTAATTAAATAAAAGTATCAAAAGTTGAAAATCCCGTTACATAATGGCTAGTACAATACGTAAGGGATATTCAAAACCATAATCACGGGAATGTGATAAGATTTATCGGCTCACTAGTAGTCCACAATGGTTACTTATCCAAGGGGATATTAATTCATCCGGTCAAACAAAAGGGGCGTTATGGGTCTGTTAGAGCTTGTCCCAGATTGGTTAATTATAACCTCCAAAGCTAGTCCTACGCGGCCTCTCCACTCATTGCCAATTGGTTTTGAGTTGGATGCTTTAATATGGTACCAGAACTAAGCTTTTGGAGACTTTTGGACAAAACTCTATGTCGTTGATGGTTGATTTCCCCTTTGTTTATCGTTGATGGTTGATAATTGTCGTATGTGTTGAATCGTTTGTTTAACTCTCCATATGTGGGTCAAGGGTCGCACGTGCGGGAGAGTGTTAGAACTTGTCCCACATTGGTTAATTAGAATCTCCAAAGCTAGTATATGAGCCTGGGCGGCCTCCCCACTTATTGCCAATTACCAGTAATAATTACCTCATGATAGTATCTTGGAGCCATGACCGAAGAAAACGGGTCCATGTTCCTTGCAAAATGATTCAAGAAGACTTCTGTCGTTCCAGCAATAATCATACTTCCCCCACTTGCACCAACTACAGCTTTCAGGTGTTCACCCTGCGAAGACACAAAGAAGACGAAAGAAGAAATGAAAATGTTGTTTCAGAAAATATTCGCTGGAGAAACAAAAGATATAGCTATTGAACCAGGTAAGTCCTGAATCGAAACATAATAGTACTTGGGGTGGCTAGGTTACAACAATTTAATGGTGAGTAGAGCTACTTCTAGTTCTAGGCATGGCATAAGGAAGAAACAAAAACGTCTACCAGCCTCATGTATCTGTCTCTAATATGTGTTTGGAGATGGACACCCTTAAATGTTTTACTCCATATTTGTTTAGTCGGACACATTGGGAACTTGCCAGGACACGTTGAGAAACACGTTAAGGCGACAGGTTCCAAATGCAATTTTATTAGTAATTGTTTAGTTGGATGTGCAGCTCACGAATTAGTCAGTAACTGCCAACTATACCTTTGTAATGTTACAACTACTTTTGTTTTTTTGTTTTTTTCTTTCTTAATTTGATAAAAAATAATAACTTGAATAAGATCCACCAACTAAAGCACAGTTTTGAAAAAATGGCATGCCCGTGACATTATGTATCTGGTCCGTGCTTGTTGGATTAAACCAGTAATTTTGTGAACAGGATACATCCCAAACCAAGAAGATTCAGCTCAAACAACGAAATGAATGAGAATTATTACCTTGAGGACAATTGTGGGCGTCATAGATGACAGTGGCCTTTTGAAAGGACGAATAAAATTGGCCGGTGCTGGAGGTGCATTTCCAGCAGTACTATTGGCACCAGGGATGGAGAAATCATCCATTTCATTGTTAAGGACTATCCCTGTACTCGGAGACAAAAATTGAGCCCCAAAGTATGAGTTGACAGTAGAGGTCATGGAAACAGCATTTCGCTGGCTATCCACAATGGAAATGTGACTGGTTCCATGATCCTGGATCAGATTCAACCTGACAAGAATTAAAGAAAGGAAAAAGTTCAGCTTGAAGGTTCATGGTTAATAATTATAGGGAAAACCAAATTTGAAGAGCCAAAAGAGCTTACCGTCCACCGTAGTGGTTGGGACCAAATGTCATATTATCAAATATGGTTTTCTTCAACTCGGCTGCCAAACGAGGAGAGAGCATATTGGATACAATGTTTTTGACGCTAACAAAGTTGGGATCATCGAGAGCCATCCTCAAAGCAAATGCATGTTTCAAAGCTTCAATTTCTCTATGTATCCCAAGGGATCCGGAAACCCCCAAAGGAAACCCATATTGAGCAAGAATGTTCAGTATCTGTTGGCAGTGAACGTGAAAAGGCAATTTTATACTAACTGTTGAACATTTACTGAAGCATTGTATTGAGAAATGAAGAGGAAAGCATGTGAACGGATTAAATAGAGATGAAACCGCTTGGAGATATACTTGGAGCAACTCCAATCAGTCTCTATCATCGAAATAGAGATGAAACCACTCTAATCTAGTTCCGTATCCACCTAGAAAACAGAGACTTTTACTTTGAGTCGTTAAATATCTCAGACACAAAAAGAGAACGGAGATGGTCTTCTATACATATGAAAGTATGTATACCTTGTGATATAGATCTAACGTATATAGAAATGGTAGTTTTGAAATAAGTATCGAGACTAACGACAACAACTTCAAAATGAGACTAATCTTCATTATATTATACTACAACTAGAATAAGATTTGGCGGGAAACTAGAGTTTTCGGGGAAAGATATAGATATAGAGAATTGTGGTTAAAATGTATGAGAATAGTGATTCACTCTTAGAATATAAAAATGATAGTATTTACAATAGATGTGGGTTAGAGTTGCTCTCACAAGTATCATAGCAGCACCGCCAGAAGAAGGAGGCGGCATACCAAGTACTTTAAGCCCAAGAATGTCAGCAGAGATTGGGTCTCTTAGTTTAACTTGGTAACGCCGCAAGTCCTCCATGGTCAATATCCCTCCAGCTTTCTGAACATCTTTGACCAAATTCAGCCCAACTGATCCATTATAAAATGCTTCCACGCCATGTTCTGAGATTTCTTGTAGTGTCTTTGCGAGCTTTTGGTTGCGGCATAAATGACCTGGCTCCATTAGGGCTCCCCTTGATGTGAATAAGTTGCGAAGTCCCTCATCTGACATGATGCCTAATTCCGTTTTAACCATCTGCATGTGGAGATAGCGTGAAATCTTGAATCCCTTTCTAGCAAGTCTCACAGCTGGCTTGACAAGTCTCTTCCACGGAAGCCTGCCGTATAGTTTCCATGCTTGATGAAGGCCCGCAAGTTCCCCTGGGACTGCTACGGAGAGTGCACCACTAAATTTCAGAGTAGCATTTCCAGTGTACATGTTCTAGATGGGAAGAAATGAAGATGAATTCGTTCAGACCATTTTCGCAAATCAAAAGGACCTTAAAAGTAGGAAATTCCTTCAGTGACTGCTATAAACATGAGTTCTGAAAGATAAGCTACTTGGTATACATACAAGAAATTGTCGTCAAGAAGCTCTTTAAGATCTATCATTACACATATGACTTGACAATGAGTGATGGAAAGGAAAACGTGGGGCTAAATTATTAGCAAACTAGATAGCCACGGGTGACTAAAAATAGGGCAAACTACGGTAAGAGAAAATGTCCTTATTGGCATTACTGACCAGTGTACCCCAAAAAAGCACCTACGAAACCCACGCCACAAACACACACACACACACAAGCCTGAAAACCAGAAGTAAGGATTAGCAAGCACAAAAAAAAAGGAAAAAAAAAAAGAAGAAGAAGAAGAAAGATAGTCATAAATATGAGATAGGAAACCCAAAATGTAAACTGGTACAAATGGAAAACTTTTGGCCTAGTGCATCATCCACAGAAAAGAAAAACAAAACAAGGCACAATGAGATTCTGTATCTTCTGATCAAGCAGACGCAGACAAGACGTGACAAATTGATCGAAAATAATCACGAATAGACTTTGAAATAAAGAACAAGGTTTAAGTCCGGAAGTCATGAATGCTGAATATTTGGGGGACTATGATAGTTGCCTGGAAAATAGCTACAACTGGGTCCTTAGTGAAACTCTTCGTGTGGAAAGCCTTTGAGAACAAGTAAACTCTGTGTGCAAAAGGCTCAAACACAAAACCAACACAATATTGAAACAAAATAGAATACTAAGAGAGCCTCAATGATGATGCATTAATTTTGGGTGCAACGGCAAAAAAGGAAAAGAAAACTAACAAAAGGGAGAAGATAGAACCCATACTGAGTACCTCTGAAGCTTTTATGGGTGCAGTTTCTCTCATGTCAAAAGCTTGCACTGTTCCACTGGCTAACCTGACAAGCATGAATGCACCTCCACCAATGCCACTTGAAGCTGGGCTCACAACACCTAAGCAAAGAGCAACAGCTACCGATGCATCAACAGCGTGACCTCCTTCGCGAAGAACGTCCCTCCCAATTCTGGAACATCGACCATCATCAGCAGCAACTACACCTCGACGTACTGTGATTACCTCGCGTCTGGAAGCATTACTCGCACTTAAAGTGAATGACGATAGGAAAAAGTACAGAAGAGTAATGGCAAGCCATGACGCAAAAAGAGCTGTAAAGAATAAACAACAAGAGGGTCAGTTTGCCTAGTTCCTCAATACCAACTTGTAAGTTTAAACACTGCTGTATAATTTTAAATGCTAAACAAAAAAAAATGCTTTCTTTTGATTTCCAGATATGGGAAGTTCCAGAATCAGCTCCCAAACCAGCTTTTAAATACCAGCAACACTTATACGTTCAATTGACGCTCTATTGACTGATTTGATTCGTCCAAAACTTCATTTTCGTATCCATCTGCTGAAAACAGAATCAGACGATAATAAGTTGGCTCCCACCTTCAGGAATTTCTTCCAAATCTAATAATTTCTTATAGATGTTTTCAGCAAAAACTGTGCACTGCACATTCTGAACATGAGCAACTGCTTTCCTTTTTTCTAGCGTCCATGACATTCTACAATAGATGTGTACTGAAGATCATAACATTTTTCTTACAAGAACATAATGCTGCATAAATATCCGTAAACATTATGAAGTACTCTAAGCTGGTAACTAATATCCAAATTTAGAAGTTGAAATCGTTGAAAACGCAAACTAAGTCAAGTAATCACATCCAAATCAGCTTAGTTATTCTTCATGTTCCAAGCTCACCTTGAAATTATATGCCAAAATGAATTATTTTAACATGAACCGATCAATATTGCTAGCTCTTTGTTGAATTTCTACCTTCACTTTGAAGCATTGAAACCAATGAAATAAATCACCAGAAAAGCAATTGAGCTCACAACTATATTACCCAGAAATAATATCCTCGTCGCATCCTATCAATATGTCATTCACTTGACATCTTACATAACTTTTCCAACATTCTTACTAAAGCATGAAAGTAGAATTCAAAAAAAAAAAAAAGAAAGAAGCTTTTTCAATCACTTACATGACACAATCTCGTTTTGCATAAATTGAGATCAAGCTCTTTCAGAAAAGCCAGCAACTGGGTTGGTAATTGCCCGTCTTTTTCTCCAGCATTGAGAATTGTGAGTAGGGCAGTGAACCAGTGGTGAGGACATAAATAGCAAGCTCCACACTTGTCATTGATGAGTGGGAAATGCAGGGGCTTGGTCAAAGATTCTGGGTGACCAATTTTTCATGTTCTGTATGACCAATATGCCTCTCCCCTCTGATTCCTTTTGTCCAAAAGAGAAAAAAAAAATTGCACTCTATTTTTGTTTATTATCTTCCCTTTTTGTCTTTTATTCAGGTAAAATTATGAAATTTCCCTTCATATGTAAAAAAGTGACTGCAAAAGTAAAGATTCAAGGCCAATGGGCTCTACCCCATACGACACTTCCTTGATCCTTCCAACTGGGAGGCCTTGGGTCCTCTCTATAGGCGAGGTAGAGTTGCCGTGGTGATTCATACTTCATACCCAACTCTGTGACGGGTTATACCCCAGGCCCCTTCCCCATCCTCTAATTATAGAGTAGTGAAAATTCTCCCAACATTTGACCCAAAAAAATTATGAAATAATGTTGCTGCCTATGCTCACAAATACGATCTTGGCTCTCACTTTCAGAAATTTCTTCCAAAAAGATGTTTTCAGCAGTATCTGTGCATCAATGTATATTCTTACATCCACCAAGTTCTACAATTGATTTGTACCTAATATCATAACATTTCTCTTACATGAACACAGTGTTGCATTAAGTACTTTGAAGTAAATTCCAAAGCAGAACAAACATACAAATTTAAAAGTTCAAAACGTTGCAAACACAAAATAGCTTATTTATAATGTACTCCAAAGCATAGTTGTCAGAATCGCACGATTCACGATTCGATTCGCGATTCGATTCACGATTCGATTCGCGATTCGATTCACGATTCAAGTAAAAACGATACGAATCTATAGGTGAATCAAGGTTTATCTAGAATCAGTAGTGAATCATATGATTCGCGGTTCGATTCGCGATTCCGATTCACGATTCATGCAAAAACGATATGAATCTATCAGTGAATCAAGGTTTCCCACAATTATTACGTTCGACTAATGTGAAATCACTTTAGCGATTTTACCTTAATTTTGCCGTATAAATTAGTTTTGTACCTATTAGGCTGCAATCTTTTATTGTTATTTGTTATATGGCTAAACTTTCATTTTTATAATGAATATTTATATCTAAATGCATATATCCATTTTATTATAGTATTTAGTTTCATTTACAAATATCTACTCTTTTCTATTAGATCATGTAATAGTTTATGGTAAAAAAACCTATAAGCTTAAATTTGTCAATTTTACAATGTATCTTTATTATGAAAGTGCATAGACACATTTTTCAAGTATTTTTGAAACTTAGACTGAATCAATCGATTCGATTCACGATTCGGAAAAGAGTCAATTCGATTCACAATTTGACAACTATGCTCCAAAGTACAAACTGCCAACCTACTCCCCCATTCCAAAAAGTTGGTCCACTATGGAAATATGTGCAACTATTGGATCTAAAAATAAAGTATTTCCGAACATAATTTTTCGAATTTCTTCGCACCAAATTAAAGATCTCAATTAGTTCTTTACTTTGGTGTGAAAATTTTCACAAAATTATGAACGGGAGTATTCTATATTTTATCTGGAAAATTGCACGGCTTCTCATAGTGCACTAACTTTTGTGAAGGGGGAGTATTTTTTATGTTTAACCAATATCTAGAAATTTCCAAAGTCACCTGAAACACATGTGCCATATCCTATTATTACACGAACCCAATGAAGTAAATTACCAGAAAGCAATTGACCTCAACACTATGGCACCTGAAATAATCTTCTCACAGTATCATGTCAATATGTCATTCACTTGAAATCTTACTCATCTTTTCCAACATTCTTAGTTTCTTACCAAAAGAATACAGTAGTAGAACACTTATTTAATCCCTTTTTTCAACAAAAAATAAATAAATTGAAGAAAACACTCACATGGCATGATCTTCTTTTGCAGAAATAGAGATCAAACCCTTTCAGAAACTCAGCAACTGGGTTCGAAATTGCTCGTCTTCTTCTTCTTCTTCAGGATCGAGGACTCGGAGAAGGGCAGTGAACCAGTGGAGAGGATATAAGTAACCAAGTCCACAGTTATGGTCAAATGCCATTGACGAGATTGCAATTGCAGGGGTCAGGTGAAAGATAATAATGAAAGAGTTTTTTTTTTTCTTCCTACGTCTA